>CM035172.1:59057846-59718556 GCA_020205615.1 Panax quinquefolius
AAAGGAAGGTCCGAATATGATTTTTCATATTTGACAGTTTCGACGCACCTAATTTGGCACGTCATAACTCGATCGTACGAACTCGGAACGAGTCTGTTCTGGAGGCTATGGCTAGATGGGATTGCACACTACAAAACTCCAGAAAATATTAAGTTTCTAGTAAGTCTAACTAGCCGAAATAGTGAGCCCAAAAGTCCCCTCCTGAACTGATTACTAGCTTGGATAGTTTTGATGTGCTAACTTTGGAATGCCATAATTCCCTCCTCCGAAGTCGGAATAAGTTTGTTCTCGCGTCAGTTTCTTCCTCGTAACATCCACTACAAATTCCCCTGGGTTGAAATTTTTTTCATTCTTATTTTCAGGACAAAACAGTGGCACAAAAGTCCCTACCCGAAACATTTTTCTACTTTGGCAGTTTTGACTAGCCTCCTTCCAAAGGGCATAACTACCACCTACGGACTCAGAATGAGTCCGTTCTGGAGGCTATGGATTCCTTATTCATTGTACTATACACTCTTAAAAACCCAAAATTTTCTGAAATATCTAACCATCTCCGAAATTGAACTAACAATCAGTCCTCCAACTAGGTTATTTTTTAGTTTTTAACCTCTTTTACTAAAACATTTACAATAAATTAATTTTAGCTTCTTTTTGATTCATTCCCATTGGGATATTTTCATAACCCATGGAGGTATAACATACTACTTCCAAACTAAATTTTCAGTAACAAAACATAACCACAAAAGGTCCTCAAATCAATCCATTAACAGTCCATTAATTATTAGTCTATTGTTCATCCTTAATGATTAGGTTCATTTTCTTGCATTATTACATGATTTAATCATACCATCATCATCATACCTTCCTTATAACATAAAGATCTTCCATGATCTTCCATCACAACAATAACTAACCAACAATCAAAGCTTCAAAATAAAAGAGATGAAGAGGTTAGAGTTTTAGATTTACCTTTTGTTGTTCTTCTTTTCTTGTTCCTTTTTTTGCTAATGGATGATCAAAGCTTGATCCTCCTCCTCTTCTTCTTCTTCCTCCTTCCATCCGTAGGTCTCTCTCTCTCTCTCTCTCTCTCTTACTTAGATGATTTTAATGAAATGAATAAAGGAGAAAATGGCATTAGTTTATTTAAGTGACCTAACCATTAATTAGTTAACTCTCACCAACTTATAACTATCTGAAATTCAATTAACCTTGTGTCATCTAATTTGCAAGAGACACATGCCCTTCCAAGCTCCTGACTCACCTCTTAGCCTTTTTCATTCTCCTTTATCCCATGTGCTAATTATGTTAGAAAAACATTTGGTTATCAACTTATAATTAATCAAGTGACACATGAAATTGCAAAGTTTTGGATCCAAGTTTAGCTACTCTTTGGCTCCAACCTCAAGCCATGACTTCTATGATTTGACTCCAAGCTTTACAAGAATCGGCTTAAGTCTTCAAGTCACGGCTTCAAGACTTAAGTCACCCTAACCTAGCTAAGCAACTCTCATTTCCTAACTAAGCAATTTTAATTCCTAGCCAAGCCTTTTTTAATTCCTAACCAAGCCATTAAAACCCTAGGCTTAGTTAATTCAACTAAATTTAATTAGTTATTTTATTTTCTAGTTTCTTTTTAGTTAACTTCCATAATTCATTTAGTTAACAAAAATTCCATTTTGCCCTTTTATACAATTGATTAGGGTTTAATTTCCAACCAAGTCGGTTTCCGATTTCTTTCTAGTTAGCATTTCCTAACTTGTTCAACATGCTGAAAATCATGAAATTTCTTTCGTTGATTTTATTAGAGATTATGTCTCCCGTCCTCAAATAAACGTTATGTCGTATTTCGAAAAGTCAAAAAAAACGAATTTACGTTTTTAGCGTGAATAATGTTTTTACGTTTTTTTCTCGAAATTTTTTTGTTAGAGATTTCATCTCTCATTCTCAAATAAGCGTTATGACGTAATTCAAAATTTTTGAAAAATAACGTTTATTAGCGTTTTCTGTGTTTTATGAATAGTGTTTTAGCCTTTTTCTCAGAAAAAAATTATTTTCTCTCAAAAACTCCTAACACTCGTACATAATTATGTAACACATGAATAAACTAGGTCATTAATCGACCTAAAATCATATAACACATAATAATATCAATAAAATTTAATTTTATTAGATATTTAAATCAAAAACCTAAGTTTGTGCCTATTTTTTTCCACATTATTTGTGCCTCCATTTCAATCTAGTTCACCTTCATCCTACTAACCTTCACCATGATTAGGTCAACATGATTCTTAAGAGAATTCACTTCTGTGGTGACATCTTTGCGAGTCTCAACCTAACATTTGTAAAGATTATTATAAACTGAGAGAAAAAATTCCTTCAAAGTATTCATATTTGTCCTGACAATGAGTTGATTCTGTGTCATATTTAATATAGGGATCCGGTTAGTATGAAGTTTATTTTTTAGTAAGTTAATCGATGACCGATAGAATCCGACACATGTAGTCTCTCGTCGTGTCAAAGACTCTATCGACAATTGACCAACTTACCTAAAAATAAACATCATGCTAACTAGTTCCTTAATATAGTTGTGACGCCCACAAAATAGGTCCAATCCATCCAACCCATTCTGAGTCGCCAAATACATGGTACAGAAACAACTACAACTTTATTACTACAATTGTCGTGCAAAAAACAACAACACATATACTGTGAGTTTTAATACAAATATTGTAACGTATATAATATGACAATATTCATACTCAAATTATTACATGCCATATAAAGTACAGCAACAAATATTTCAAGTCTCCAAAGGGACACGAGAAGAATTTTGTTCTCTTCTTTTTAATGCGGTGCACTTTTGACGCTTCTAGGTTGGGTTCGCCTCACCCTATTGTTGTTCACCAAAATTAATTATTAAGTGACGTATAAAATACGACACATACATCTTAGGTCCTCAATACAATTATATATTGCATGTCATGCCATTTATAACGTGATTGAGAAACTTGGATGATCTCCGGACCATTACACTATTCCCCGTTATCCCGCCGACCCGCCTACACTTTTATTAATTCGAAAGAAATTGTGAAACAAAAGGGTGAGCACAACTAGCCCAGAAAAAAATATCATGACTAAAGATAATTAAATTATCAATAGCATTCATCAGTAATAAATCAGAGATTTAGAAAATATGGTACATGATAAAACTTTTCAACCATAGTTGCAGCGGAATGAGCAATCCATTAGAAGAGTCAAATAGACCATAAAGTCCATTATCTTCTTCATGTTAAAAGTCCACCAACAATATTTTATCCCTGTAACATCAATCAACAATTCCTTTCCACAATCATATGAATAACTCATAATCATAATTGTGATTCTAAATTTCTCTTCTCCAGGATGAAGATAATTTACATTACCTGTCTTTACCTGAAACATCAAAGATCATGGTTATACCAAATCACAGTTCATGTTCATAATCATACTAATAAATTCATCTTTGCACTACGGGCCAAAGATATTCATCAACGAGCCATCTTTGCACTACAGATCAAATATATTCAACAACAGGTCATCTTTGCATTACGGGCCAAAGATTTTCAACAACAGATCATCTTTGCACTACGGGCCAAAGATATTCATATCTCAAAGAAATACATAATGTGACGCCCCCAAAATAGGTATACATCACCCATTCTGAGTTATCAATACATGGTACAGAAACAACTACAACTTTATTATTACAACAGTAAAACTGTGAGTTTGAATACAAATATTATCTTCTAGACAATATCTATACTCAAATAAATCCTCATCACATTTATTGATATATTATTTTACAAAAATGGTGAGGACTACTAAACAACTCTCTCTAGAACCTTCATTCCATACCCCGACTCGTACTCGCTATATTCTCGCCTCCTGAGAAGAAAAATGGAACAAAAAGGAAAAGGGTGAGCTCAACTAGCCTAGTAAAGAATATTATGACTAAGATAATATACAACAAATTATCATTAGTCTTCAACAGGAAAAATCTAATAGAATACAATAGAAAACAAGTTTTAAATCAATATTCGCAATGAAATAATAATTCATTAGAAGAGTTAAGTAGAGAATGCAAACTACTATCTTCTATGTATGAATTTAAAAGTTCATCGCCTATCTTTTATTCCCGTAATATCAATCAATATATATATCCGAATCAAATATTCATCTTTGCACTACGTGCCAAAGATATTCATCGATTAGTCATGTTCATCTAAACACTGTTCATCTTTGCACTACGGGCCAAAGATATTCATCGAAATCATTCATCTTTGACTACTGCCAAAGATATTCAATAATATCATCATTTAAGACCGAGGATGATGAAAATATTTTTAAAGAAACGAATCCAAATTGAAACAAAACGACAAGGATTAAGGATTAAGGATTCAGTACTTTATTTTATCCACGCCCAAAATACCTCAAAAATAATCATAGTGGTGTAAAATTCAAGAATGATCAAAACATGGATACAATCAAAGCTAGTATCCGAATAGATATTTTAATCGAAAAGAAAATTTTTCATTTTTTGATGAATAAGGTCAGATTCGTGAATAAGATCAGATATCGTGAATAGTCAGATACGTAAATAGTAACTCAGACACCAAAAGTTCTAAATTTGATAAAAACTTCAGATCAATATTTTCAACATAATGATATTGAAGAAATAATATCATTGAAAAAAAAAATATCCCTTACCTCACAAAGACAAGATTTTAAATAAACACCTGGGATATAAAGCTATAACTCGAACTTCAGACCGTATAGCAATACTCAAAGTATACTCAAAATACTCACAAGAATACGCCGATAATATAGAGAGAAAACTTGATTTAACGGTGTGATTTTCAATTTCGACCCAAGACCCTATTTATAGGAAATCGCTTAGAACACCAAAGCAGTAAAATTTAATAAATTAATAATATATATGTATATTTTTCCAACGCACACTTAATTTGCCCAACATCACCACCAACCACCGACTACACAAGACTAACAACAAAAAAACGTTTTTCTAATTTTAAATATTTAAACTTCCAAAAATCAATTATTTTTGAGACTTGAACTTCAATAATTCATAATAAATAGCCCTTTTGCCGAAAATTGAATCTCATGATTTTTTATAGGAAATTCAATTCTCTACAACTTTGCGAAGAAATATTTTCCAAATTCCAAACAAAAATTGACCAAAATCCACAAACGGACGATTTTATAAAGCTTATAATCAAATTTCAAATTAAATAAATGGGGTCCACCGACATGTTTAACATGTTTTAAACATTTATTGCAACAAAATACTCTTCCTCCTCAGATACTCATATATCCCACATTCGATTTGTAAAAAATATCACCATTATTATATTATTAAAATATAATAATATATTTAAACGAATTATTTTATCGTAAAAAGATAAAATTTCAATTTTCAACAATTGTCACATTAAAAATTTTCTCCATCTATATCCACATAAAATTAATATTTTTCTCATCATATGAATCAATAATTAATTATTCACAAATAATATTACAGAATCACAATATCGACAACTAAAGTAGCTCTCTGAGAAAGAGGGGGCTTTCCAATAAGAATTTTCCTTCATTGGGCCGCAATTAGGTGACCAAACCTCTCCTTGTATGTAACTTTCTAGACATTGCCAATAATGTTATCTAATAATATTATTCAGATAATATGAATTATTGCTTCGATAATGAAAAATCTTGTGTAATGATAATTATCAAACAACAAAGAATATAAAATATCAACGCAAAGAATTATTAAATCAATAAAATAATCGAATAAAGAATTATCGTAACCATTATCGAGTAGTGCCTTCTTACGTAAGAATCAATAATTGGTGCAATATCGCGTTCTACCGTGTTTTTAACCACCGAGTATTTTAAAAGTATTAATTCAGAATAATAATCTGTCGTTATTTTTAAACAACTTATATTTGTCGCTTTCTTCATCCAATCGCTTTCCACGATGGGCCCACACACGGTCTGCTACCGTCGCATTTAATATTCCACAAGATTTAATATTCCACGACCAAACGAATATTCCCCACAACAATGAATATTTTATAACCACTTGCTTATTTTGAAATATTTATGTATTTTACCCCTAACTATCCACATTAATCAAATCAACCCTTACTATTTCAAAATAATAAATAGAGAAAATTAAATTTCATTAATAATAAGTTGGGGTCTTACAACCTCCCTCCTTATGAAATTTCGTCCTCGAAATTTACGTGACATACCAGTGTTTCAAAAGGTGAGGATACCTCGCTTTCATTTCCGTTTCCAATTCCCAAGTCATTTCTCTATAGCATGATTCCTCCACAAAACTTTAACTTGTGGTATGACCTTTTGTGCGTAGGGACATGCTCCTTCCTATCCAAGATCTTGACAGTACCTCCTCATACGTTAAGTCTTTGGCTATCTCGTCCTGTTCTAACTCTATAACGTGGTTCGGGTCTTTCACATATTTATTTAATACAGATATGTGAAACACATTATGAACACGAGACATACTTTGAGGTAACGCGTAGTCTATAGGCTACATTTCCTACCTCGGTCAAGAATTTGAAATGGACCAATAAATCGTGGATCGAGTTTTCCTCTCTTCCCAAATCTTCAGAACTCCCTTCCATGGAGCAACTCGCAACAATACATGATCCCTATACTAAATTCCACGTCCTTTCGATGAAGATCTCGCATAACTCTTTTGTCGATCTTGTGCCGTTTTGTATACGTTGTCGAATCATTTGGATCTTTTCGGTGAGTCATACGTATTAAACTCGGGTCCCAACAATGTTGCTTCACCCACCTCATCCCAACATATTGGAGAACGACATTTTCGTCCATGTAATGCTTGAATGGAGCCACACCTATACTTGCACGATAATCGTTGTTGTAGGAGAATTCCACCAATGGTAAATACTTATCCCAACCGCCTTGAAGTCTAGGACATGTAGTCTTAATAGATCTTCAAGAGTTTGAATAGTCCTCTCGATTGTCCGTCTGTTTGGGGATGGTGTCTTAACTAAATCGCAAATCCGTGCCCATAGCTTTTTTGCAAGCTAACCCAAAATCTTGAAGTGAATCTTGGGTCACGATCCAAACTATGGATATTGGCATGCCATGCAACCTCACAATCTCATTCACGTATATACTAGCAAGACGTTCAAGGGAATAAGTCTCCCGTATCGGCAAGAAATGAGCAGACTTGGTTAATCTATCAACAATAACCCAAATAGCATTGATGCCTTGAGAAACCTTAGGAAGACCCGTAACGAAATCCATGGTAATGTGTTCCCACTTCCATTTCGAGAATCTCAAGTGGTTGCAACGGACCCTTAGGTACTAGATGCTCCGCCTTTACACGTTGGCAAGTTAAACACATCGAGATAAACTTTGCAATCTCTCTCTTCATATTGTTCCACCAAAATGTATGTCAAGATCATGATACATTTTGGTACTTCCGAGATGGATTGCAAATGGTGTATTGTGTGCCTCCATCATAATCTTGTACTTCAAATTAGAGTCGTTAGGGACACAAAGTCTAGAGTGGACTCAAGTATTCCTTCTTCATCAATTCTCGCCCTAATAGCTCCTTCTTGTACTTTCTTCTTCATACATACGCATCTTGCCCAGGTGGCTCGAGCAACCTTAACTTTTTCTATTAAAGTTGGCTCTACGCGATACTTGACATCATCGCACTCATTCCCACATATGATCTTCTACTCAACGCCGCGTCACCACGCTCGCTTTTCCAGGATGGTATTGAATAGTGTGGTCGTAGTCTTTCAATAGCTCGAGCCAACGTCACTGCTTGCGATGTTGAGTTCTTTTTAGTGAAGAAATATTTAAGGCTTTTTATGGTCCAATATATCTCCACTTTCTCCCATATAGATAGTGCCTCCATATCTTTAGCTAAAACGATCGGGCCGCTAACTCTAGATCATGAGTAGGATAATTCCTCTCATACTCTTTTAAGTTGTCGCGAGGCATAGGCTATGACTTTCCCACGTTGCATGAGAACACATCCTAACCCTTTGCCTGAAGAATCGCTGTAGATAACAAATCCATTCGAACCAGATGGTATTGTTAGAACAGGTGCCAAAATAAGTCTCCTCTTAAGCTCTTGGAAACTTTTCTCGCATTCTTCGCTCCAAACGAATTGTGTATCCTTCCCGAAGTTAGTCGAGTTAATGGAGTAGCGATTCGAGAAAACCCTTCCACGAATCTCCGATAATAACCAATTTAACACTAGACTAAAGCTACGATTGCTACCACCCACTTCTTGGTTGTTCCCAATTTTGTATTGCTTCAATCTTGGCGGGTCCACGGATACTCCATGTTTTGACACTGACGTGCCCAAGAAATGCTACTTCTCGCCGTAACTTGCATTTCTTCAATTTGGCATATAGTTTGTTTTCACGAAGCCTTTCGAGTACCAAACTTCAAATGGTGCTCATGATCTTCACGACTTTTGGAATATATGAGGATGTCATCAATAAAACAACAACGAACCGATCCAAATATTCTTGAATACCTTGGTTCATCATATCCATGAAAAGCCATTAGAGCATTAGTCATCCAAAGACATGACTAAGAATTCATAATGCCCATACCGAAGTTCTCAAGGCGTCTTTGGAATATCCTCGATTCTAATCTTCAACTAATGATATCCGTAACGAAGATCGATTTTGAAAAGAATTGTGCCCTCAGAATCGGGTCAAACAAGTCATCAATACGAGGTAGAGGATACCTATTCTTGATGGTGACATGGTTCAATTCCGATAGTCAATATTAAAGTCGCATACTCCCCGCTCTTTCTTCTTTATTGAATAAAACAGGAGCACCCCAAGGAGATGTACTAGGGACGAATGAAACCGATGTCCAACAATTCTCGTAGTTGGATCTTTAACTCGAAGTTCAATAGGAGCCATTCGATATGGGGTTTTAGAAATGGGCTTTGTACTCAAAGTTCAAGATCAATAAAGAATTCAACTTCACGTTCGGGGTAGACCGGAAGTTCTTCAGAAATCGTCAGAAAGTCAATAACAACAGGAATATTATTCAAATTTGACGTGTCTTTATTCAAATCCATAACATGGGCTAAGAAAGCTTGACATCCGTTTTTCAATAAACGAATAGCTTTATGATTAGATATGACGTTGATTGATTTTAATGGTTTAGTTGCTTGAATTGCATACACAGTGGGTTGGTTAGGAATATGAAAACTAACAACCTTACAAAAACAATCAATTTTGGCATGATGAGTAGTTAACCAATCAATCCCTAAAATCACATCAAAAGCAAGTATTTTTAAAGAGATAAGGTCAATGGTAAGTGATGGTGCCAACTTGAATCAAACAAGATTTATAAGCGAGTGGATGTGATGAAAGTTTCACCTAACGGAGTTTCCACAGAGATAGGTTAAAGTCTAATTTCTCGAGTCAAGTTTAAACGTTGAGCACATGCAGGAGAGATAAATGAATGGGTAAGCACTTTTGATCAAGTAAGGTATAAACTTCGCAAGAATTTATAAATAGCTTACCCGTGATCACCTCGTTTGGGTTCCTCGCATTTTGACCATCCACAACAAACGCTTCTTCAGGAATCGTTGACTTTGACTTTTTGGGATAGTCTTTTGAGTCACCGTCCCTCATTGAACTAGGTTTCGCTACTGCATAATCTCGAAGCGATATGTCCTTCCTTTCCACAATTATAGCATACCTTGAACTGTTGTAGGCGGTTTGGGGATGATATGTCCCTCTTTCCGTGATTTGTAGATACGACCGGTGGTCGTTCTCCTCCCTTAGAACCGATTCTTTAAGACCGTCGTCTTCACATGGTCGTTGTTAAATCTCCTCTTTTAAAATCTCCTCCGACTCGCTTCTTCTATTTTCATGGCTATGATTACCACCAGAGTGGTTACCATTTTTGTCCGTCTGCTTTCTTTCTCCTTGGTTATCATTATTACATTGATCGCTATCTCCGGTATGATCCTCAGTTATGGTCCCTCGGTTGAACATACTCGTTATCTCGCTTCTAACAATTGAGCCCTCATTAACAACATCTGAAGAGAGAAAATTTATGAGAAATGAGATATTGTCGTATCTTGGGTTTCAAACCTCTCGTAAACATCCGCGTCATACGTTCCTCATTCTCCACCAAATGAGGTACAAACCGGATAACTCGCAAACTTTGCCTCGCATTGAGACACCGCCATGTTGTTTTGTTCTAACTCGATGAACTCCACTTCCTTCATATGATTTAACACTTTCGTGAAAGTATTTGTCATTAAATAATTTCTGAAATGTCTCCCAAGACATCGCCGAAAAGGCTTGTTGGATGGTACGCTTCACGAGACTCCCACCAGTGAGTCGCCTCGCCACGGAACATAAAGGTGGCGAATGGAACCTTCGTTCCTCCGTGCATCCCAAGACATCGAATATCTTGGTAATTTGCTTGACCCATGTTTATCCGCCATGATCGATCCGCTTTCCCTTAAATTCGGTGGTCCCAACTCTTTGAATCGCTTGGGGTGTGACAACCCGTGAATTGCTATCATTTCTCCTCGTATTTTGAACACGAAGTCTCCTAAATCGATTTTGCATGAACTGCAAAAAGCTTCTAAACATCCCTCGTTCATCATCGCTTTCGGTGGTGTTGTTCATGGGAGGAACATTGTCACTGTTGCACGTTCTCCTCGTTGGTGAGTACAGCGTCTCACGATCTCATTTCCATTGTTAATATTCTCGATCGACATTCTCAAACACCGCCATAAAACAAGGGTTAATTAAGGAAATCAATATATCACATAATATCCTTATATACCGACCAACTAACAAATAAGCTTAGGTAGGACACACTAGCGAAGGATTTACTCTGCCTCCCTCCTAGTTCTATTCCTCGATCTCCGCCAGAGATCATATCCCTAAGCTCGATACCAACCGTGACGCCCCCAAAATAGGTATACATCACCCATTCCGAGTTGTCAATACACGTAGTAAAACAACTACAACTTTATTATTACAATAGTAAATCGTGAGTTTGAATACAAATATTATCTTCTAGACAATATTTATACTCAAATAAATCCTCATCACATTTATTGATACATTATTTTACAAAAATGGTGAGGACTACTAAACAACTCTCTCTAGAACCTTCATTCCATACCCAGGACCATTACTCGCTTATATTCTCGCCTCTTGAGAAGAAAAATGGGAACAAAAAGGAAAAGGGTGAGCTCAACTAGCCCAGTAAAGAATATTATGACTAAGATAATATACAACAAATTATCATTAGTCTTCAACAGGGAAAAATCTAATAGAATATAATAGACAACAAGTTTTTAAATCAATATTCGTAGCGGAAATAATAATTCATTAGAAGAGTTAAGTAGAGAATGCAAACTACTATCTTCTATGTATGAATTTAAAAGTTCATCGCCTATCTTTTATTCCTGTAATATCAATCAATATATATCTGGAATCAAATATTCATCTTTGCACTACAGGCCAAAGATATTCATCAGTTGGTCATGTTCATCTAAACACCTGTTCATCTTTGTACTTCGGGCCAAAGATATTCATCAGAAATCATTCATCTTTACACTACTGTGCCAAAGATATTCAATAATATCATCATTTAAGACCGAGGATGATGAAAATATTTTTAAAGAAATGAATCCAAATTGAAACAAAATGTCAAGGATTAAGGATTAAGGATTCAGTACTTTGTTTTATCCACGCCCAAATATACCTCAAAAATAATCATAGTGGTGTAAAATTCAAGAATGATCAAAACATGGATACAATCAAAGCTAGTATCCGTAATAGATATTTTGGACTTAAAAGAAAATTTTTCATTTTTAGATGAATAAAGCCGTGATTCGTGAATAAGATCAGATATCGTGAATAAAGTAACAGATACGTGAATAGTAACTCCGACACCAAAAGTTCCAAATTTGATAAAAACTTTAGATCAATATTTTAACATAATGATATTGAAGAAATAATATCATTACGAGAAAAAAATATCCTTTACCTCACAAAGACAAAGATTTTAAATAAACACCAGGATATAAAGCATGACTTGAACTTGCACCAGATATAGCAATACTCAAAGTATACTCAAAATACTCACAAGAATAATACTCGATAATATAGAGAGAAAACTTCAGATTTCTTGTGTGATTTTCAATTCTAACCTAAGCACCCTATTTATAGGAAATCGCTAGAAACACCAAAGAAAATTTAATAAATTAATATATATATATATATATATATTTTCCAACACACTTAATTTGCCCAACATCAGCCACCAACCAGCCCACTACACAAGACTAACAACAAAAAAACGTTTTTCTAATTTTAAATATTTTAAACTTCCAAAAAAATCAATTATTTGAGCTTTTGAACTTCAATAATTCATAATAAATAGCCCTTTTGCTAGAAAATTCGAATCTCGCGACTTTTTATAGGAAATTCAATTCTCTACAACTTTGCGAAGAAATATTTTCCAAATTCCAAACAAAAATTGACCGAAATCCACAAACGAAGCGATTTTATAAAGTTATAATCAAATTTCTATCAATAAATGGGGTCCAATGACATGTTTAACATGTTTTAAACATTTATTGCAACAAAAATACTCTTCCTCCTCAGATACTCATATATCCCACATTCGTTGTAAAAAATATCACCATTATTATATTATTAAAATATAATAATATATTTAAATAATTATTTTATCGAGAAAAAGATAAAATTTTAATTTTCAACAATTGTCACATTAAAATTTTCTCCATCTATATCCACATAAAATCAATATTTTTCTCATCATATGAATCAATAATTAATTATTCACAAATAATATTACAGAATCATAATATCGACAAGAGTGCAGGTTCAGGAAAGAGGTGGCTTTCCAATAAGAATTTCTCCTTCTTGGCGCTGCAAGTAATGATTAGGTGACCAAACCTCTCCTTAGATGTAACTTTCTAGACATTGCCAATAATGTTATCTAATAATATTATTCAGATAATATGAATTATTGCTTCGATAATGAAAAAAAATCTTGTGTAATGACAATTATCAAACAACAAAGAATATAAAATATCAACGCAAAGCAATTATTAAATCAATAAAATAATTGAATAAAGAATTATCGTAACCATTATTGAGTAGTGTCTTCTTACGTAAGAATCAATAATTGGTGCAATCTGTGTAATGCTTCTTGTGTTTTAACCACCGAGTATTTTAACAAGATTAATCTGTAATAACTACCGTTATTTTTAAACAACTTATATTTTGTCGCTTTTCTTCATCCAATCGCTTTCAGTTATGGGCCCACACACACGGTCAGCGCTTTGCATTTAATATTCCCCGACAGCATTTAATATTCCACGACCAAACGAATATTCCCCGACAACAATGAATATTTTATAACCACTTGCTTATTTTGAAATATTTGCGTATTTTACCCCTAACTATCCACATTAATCAAATCAACCCTTACTATTTCAAAATAATAAATAGAGAAAATTAAATTTCATTAATAATAAGTTGGGGTCTTACACATAATCATTTCAGAATTTATATAAACCATAATTATAACCATATATGTTGATCAATTCACCTTTCACTTAAGCTAAAGATATTCAATTATAAATTCAATGGTCATGATCGTACCAGTCAACAATTCAACTTTGCACTACTGGCCAAAGAGAACCCATAGTCACGATCATACCAATAATATATCCATCTTTACACTCAAGTGAAAGAGAAATTCAACATTAGGGTTATAAGAATATTATATATGATAATAAAATAATATAATCAACATATAGATTTAATCTCAAGAGTAATATTCATAAATCAATGACCTCATAACACCTTAATTAAAATATTATAAATCACTTAATAATCTCATAATCTAATATTATTAATACTACCACAATATTTTAATCATTTCTTAAATTTATAAACAATTTATTTTAATTGTTTACATTTTACTAATAAATGCATTTAATCATCCTAAAATGCCAAACTCATAAGATTTCATCACCAATAACCAAAACTCTCATCAAAAATCTGCATATACCTCATATATGATTCTCAAGCCATAAAATCATATTTTTCAATTTTCTTACTTCACATAACATATTTAATTCATTTACTCATAACTAGAATATTTTCATGAAAAATACCAAATCAGTTCCAAAAATATTTTTTTCCTGGGATTTAGCATAATATAGTCCCATATTGAACATATATTTTTCTCGGAATTTTTAAAATTCATTTACTATTTTTCACATGGCCAAAACCATCGAATATTCAGACATTTATCATAAATTGTATTTTTATCCAAAAATTCCGAAATTTACAGAGTATACTGATATTATAAAGATGTACTCCCAATAAAAATTTTATCAATTTTGGAGTTAATCACAAGGAGTTATAAGCGGTTACTTTTAAAATAGTTTTTTTCTCATAAAATCCATAACTTCTAATCTATACATCCAAAAATTGCCATTTTTGGACACAATCTACAAAACTCATCAAAATATCATTTTAAATTCTTTTCCAGAATTTTTGAAGGTTCACAAAAATTTCAAAATTGAAACACATAATAACCCTTAGTATACGACAATATCCCTTACCTCAAAAGAAGCAGATTTCGACCTGGAATAACAATGAAACGAACTTGCAGACAGTATAGCAACACTTAAGATATCAAAATACTCACAAGAATACACTCGATAATATAGAGAGAAATAGAGAAAACTTGAGTTTTTGGTGTGTTTTTCAATTCTAACCTAAGCACCCTATTTATAGGAAAATGCTTAGAACACCAAAGCAGAAAATTTAATATAATAATAATATATATATAATTTTCCTTAGCCCACCTTGACCATCTGAATTCAGCATCTAACATGTGCAAGTGGGGCCCACAACAATGATAAAAACGTTTTTCTTAATAAAAATTATTAAAACTTCAAAAATCAATTATTTTGGAACTTTAATAATTCATAATAAATAGCCCTTTTATCAGAAAATTCGAATCTCACGACTTTTTATAGGAAATTCAATTCCCTACAACTTTGCAGAAGAAAGGTTTTCCAAATTCCAAACAGAAATTGACCGAAATCTACATACGGACGATTTTACAGGCTATAATCAAATTTCAGTCAAGAAATGGGGTCCACCGACACACAAAATATGTGTTAATCATTTAATGCAACAAAAATACTCTTCCTCATATACTTATATATCACACATTCATTGTAAAAATATCATCATTATTATATTATAATAATATAATAAAATATTATTTTATCAGAAAAGATAAAATATCAATTTTCAACAATTGTCACTTTAAAAATTTTCTCCATCTATATCCATATAAAATGAATATTTTTCTTATCATATAAATCAATAATTAATTATTCACAATTAATATTACAGAATCACAATGTTGACAACCAGGCAGTTCTCAGGAAAGAGGGGGTTTTTCAATAAGGATTTCTCCTTACTGGCGCGCAATTAGATGATCAAACCTCTCCTTGACAGAACTTTCTAGATATTGCCAATAATGCTATCTAATAATATTATCCAAATAATATGAATTATTGATCCGATAATGGGAAATACTGTGCCGTGACAATTATTGAAACAACAATAATATAAAATATCAACGTAGCAATTATTGAATCAATAAAATAAAATATTGAACAGTAATTACTGTAACAATTATTGAGTAATGCCTTCTTACGAAAAAAATATATCATGCTTCGTGAATAGTACTCGCGAATAGTAACTCGTGAATAGTAACTCGTGAATAGTAATTATAAAAAAAATTGAATACTTTTATTTAATAAAATTCGGGGTCTTACAATAGTATTATTCTCTTTATGTTATTTTTATTATTCGATCTTTCTATATTTTGATACTTGCAAAAACTCAAAATAATTTAAAGAAAGTAAAACTTAAATAAATATTAAGAAAAGAATTATCCTAATGAATGTAATTTAATTATTAATTTATAAAATTTTAACATCAATTAAAAATTAAAAAAAATAGATGGAGGGAGACAGAGAAGAGGAGAGAGGTAGGGAGAGAAAGGAGGAGAGAAAGGATATATAAATAGAGAAATTAGATGCAATTTGTGAAAAAGATGAAGGGTAAAATAGTTATTATATTTTGTTAAACTTACTTATTTAAAATGATTGATAAGTTATTTTTAAAAAATAAAAAATATTAATTCTTAAAAATAACTTTTAAAAATTAAATTATAATCAAACATACAAACAGTAAAAAAATAATTTATAATTTAGTTTGATAAACTTACAAGGGGCCGAACTGTCCTAGATATTACTAAGAGAATTCACAACAGTTTCTTTATCTCTATCCCTACTCTGCAGTGCTATTAGGTCATCCTGTAGGATAGAGATTCAATTTTTTCACTATGTACCCAACATGTTCCTTATATTGATTCTTTAAATATTAAATTTTGAAATTTAAATTTTAAAAGTTAAAATTTGAAAGTTCCAATAATCAAATTTTTGAACGTTGTAACTATTTTTTATTTAAAAGTAATTGTTGTTTGAATTTAAAAATTGCAATTATTTTAATTTAAAATTAGATATTGCTAGAAATCAGAATATGCAACGATCATTATGTGTTTATGAGAACTAAAACAACATTATTTTAATAATAAAATAATAAAATTTATAATTAGTAGTAATATTTTTTACAAAATTATCAAAATTAAAATTTGGTGATTTTTAATTTTATAGTTCTCTTTCTTCTCTAAATCCTCTATTTAAAAAATAAAAATGAGTGAATTTGATAGGCATACCCAAATCAACAATTAAGTGAGATAAGATCTTTTAACCAACATAAAATCACAATAAATAAGGTGTGAAATGTCATTTTACATAAATAGATAACACTCTTTTGATTCCCTCACTCTGAGGAGTCAAATCATATATAGGGATTAAAATAGAGAATTATATAAGGATAAGGAAACGGTTAGATACTGATTTATTGATATACTAAAGCTGGGTCCCGTGTCCCGGCACTGTATGAACGGTGAGATTTATCTCAAACTTTGAACTACCAGAGATAATTTATTGAGTGAAATGGAAAATTCAAAATCATTTGTATTTTATTAGAGATAGACTATAGCAGATCCGTGCCTCCGGCAGACTACTGGATGATGGAATTTATCCCAAACTTTGGACGGCTTAGATGATTTATTAGGATGAGCGGGAAATTCAAAATCATTTATCTTTTGTTATATAAATTCTTCAAATGTAGACATAGAGAGTCTATTGAATGCGGTAACAAATCCAATAGCACATTACTTTGAAATCCACCCACCCACAGGCCACAGCATCATCGTCATTTTCATTTTGTCAAACTCCCACTCACGTGTTTCAACCACATAAAACGATCAGAAACAACTGTTTCAATGAATTATGAGAAACCCAGATCTAGATTTGATTACATTAGTAACCTCAATGATGAACGGGTTCGTACCGAACAACTTCTTGAACAATTCAACTCCCTCTGGAGTCCTAGCTTCTCCAACAAGACCATTTAAAAGAGTGTTGAAAGTAACCACATCTGGTATAAAACCACAGTTTGACTTGTTTCAAGTGGCAAAGACTTGTTGGATTGTAGGCGGCAGACGTTTTCTTTGAGCCATCTCATCGAACAGATTGTGACCATTATTGAGGTTAGTAATGTTATCAAATCTAGATCTTGGTTTCTCAGAATTTTTTGAAACAGTGGCAACAGGTATATATACGAGAATGAAAGAGAAGTAGATTGCTTGTTACAATAAAAATCTGAGGGCAAGATTAATGGGTTTGTAGAGAGAGAAAAAAAGCACCTTGAGATTCACCAAGAACAGTTCTTCTGCAGATGAAACAAACATTTCTCTTCACCTTCAAATTACCTTTTTCCTTGTTGGAGTAATACTTTATTTTTCGTATTTTTCCACTTTCTGAAACTGTATTCTTGAACCTAACCCATTTCAGCTTATATGTTTCATTGTTTAAATACTGTATTGCTTAAATTTTATGATTCAAAGTTTTGAAGATTGCAGTTAAATTGTGTTACAGTGAGAATTTTGCTTGTGGGTAAATGACTAATGCTGATCTCGAGATGGCCGTCAAGGCACTGAATGGAAGATGCGTCCTGGCTTTGGAGAAGGGAAAGACGACACCGTCCAAGCTGCCAAGAATCACGCATCGGTAGCGGACTAAATTAAGTGATTAAGTCATTTTTACCGTGACTCATCATAACTCATGACTTTTCTAATTACACAAATAACTCAATCCATTACCCTAACCCTAATCCTAATCTACTCCTTTGAATGAGAGTGGTGCTCGTGAGGGGAAATAACTTCATAGTTGATGACTTTGCTTGAGCTATGATTAGAGACAGTAGAGAGTGAAGACTTTTTCATAGGGTTATTTATTATGTTTTGAGTTTTAGTGTATATAAAATTTAATTGTGCAATATACTTTGGAAGTAAAATAAATAATGCATAAAGTATACATTGTTTACGACTTGTCGCCATTGGGCGCCTTATCACCTAGGTGTCCTGGCGGTCAACTACCGTTGCGTCTTGCCTTAGCGCAGTGACAACTATGGTACAAGATATACATGTGATTTAGTGAAATGTTTGGTTTTGCCTTTTAAGCTATTTTAAAGAATATTTTTTTTAACATTGTTAAATGTATTCGCTCTGTGTTTGGAAGCATAAATTGGGGAAAAAAAATCATCTTAACATTTCAACTAGCGTGCCTCTATTACTATTCTGTGGCATAGTTCCTACGCATGCACAGCCACAGAGTAACAATAAATAAGTTTATTAGTAGAAGTAATCAACAGTTCAGAGCTGTTATTAACTTTAATTTGATGTAGTATTGTTCTAATGATTATCTGACTTATTCTTGTTTCTCTCTTTGAGGGATTTTTGGAACTTAAATCAGTATTGGAACGAGTGTCCTAGGAGTTCCACTGGTAATACTTTTGTTGTTCTTGATTCACTTCTAAACTGTTCCACCTTTTTTCTTGTGGTTATTTAGGGCCTAAATCTCACAAGTTTCTATTGCTGTTTTTTTTTTGTTGATAAGGGAACTTTCTATTGTTTATTGATTACAGTGGGTGATGGAATTTTCTGACAAACTGGGCGAAGAAGAGGCTGAACCTGCTTTTAAGGTAATCATATTCTACAAAAAACAAGATTTTTTAAGAATTTATTCGCATGATGCCAAACGCCAAACAGGGGCCATCTCGATATAGCGGAGCATACAAAGAGTATGGATACAAGAAAACATACTCCTCTGTTGCAAAATAAATGCCCAGTTTTTGACTTTTTATTAGTATTATTTATTTTTCCAAATGACTAATTTTAGAATTAATAATTAAGCAGATACGTTTTTGAAATTACAAAATTTGGGGTTGGTTGTGAATTCTACGTAGTTTTTAAATGGCCATTGTCTTTCTGCCTAAGTTTTATAAAAATGAACACTTATTTATTCTAAAAACGATCAATTTGACTAGAAAAAGTAAAGACAGCACATTTATTTTTGGGACAGAGGGAACTATTTGCTAGAAATATCAAATCACAGATTATACCCCTCCTTATAGAAAACTAAACACTCCCAAAAAATCAATAAAGGGTATTACAAAACTAGGATAAACCTTGTTCTGTCAAAATAATATGAGTAAAATTCAGCAAAGCACCTGCGCTTTATGCCTTTACCCAAAATCTCACCCAACCATCTGTACTCTGTAGTCCTAAAGTTCATTTTTGGTTGGTTAAGTCCTTAAAGTGACATTTTTTTGGGTATTTCCGTTCCTCCTATCCGATTTGACCCCAACCCGACCCAGTTTGACACGACCCAATTTTTAATATTTTAAAATAAAATAATTATTTTTAATATTTTAAAAATATTTTAAATTACACATCTTTATAAATAATTATTTTAAATTTAATAATTATTTTAATTTTTTATAAAAAAATATAATTTTCTTTTAAAATAAGAAAAATAACTATTTTTAAAATAATTGTTTTTAAAAAAAATATAAAAATAATAATTTATTTTAAAATATAAAATAATATTTTAATTTAAAATATTTATTTTATTTTACAATATTAAAAATTGGGGTTTGGTCAAACTGGGTCAGGTTGGCTCAAAATTTGGTCAAAATGGGTCGGGTTGGGGTCAATTCGGGTAGGAGGAACAAAAACGCCCAAAAAATGCCACTTTAAGGACCTAACTGACGAAAAATGAACTTTAGGGATGACTTTGAAAGTGAGTAGCAACTTGGAAGGACAGAAGTGTCATTCACCAAAAAAATTCACAAATCTCATCTCCTTTTTTACAGTCGAAAAATCCCATATGACAGGAAAATTCAAAAGCTTGGACTTCTCATAAACTGAACCAGGTAGTTTTCTTCATTTTCTTTCTTTCAATTTTTTTCATATATATATATATATTGATATTATGTGGTTGCTTCTGTACAAAAAAGTGATGTGTGGTGAGATATTAATTCAGGGTTTATGATAAAATGTTGGGAAAGTCATGATTTTAATGTTTAGTTTTATGTTTTTAGGAATGAAGAGTTAAAAGGAAGCACATACCTCAAACTGTTTTTGACTGTTTGGATGGTTCAGTTGTGAATTGTGTTGAGTAATAGAATTGGGGTTTCTTTCTTTTATTGGATTCTCAGAATCTAGATAAAGGGTCATGTTATTCAAGACACAATATTTCTTAGTTTTATTTCCTTAATTTTTTTATTTTTTATTTGGTATTGGGAATCAGATAACTATCTCTACTGTTCTTTATTAATTTATGTTGTTTTCATTTTAGTGGAATGGAACAAGTAAAAATTTATGCTGAGATTTATTTTTAGTTTTGTCTGAAATCAAACTGAATTTATGGGATTTTATATTACCATTTTGTAATTTGATAATATATTTAAGTTATGTTGTTTATGAAGGTCAAAATGTTACTTTAAAACCCAGAAGGCAGGATTTGTTTATTGTTCAGTTTGAAATCGAATGATGACCATTCGGTTTCCTTATTTTCTTTTTGTCAAAGTTAAATCAGGTGGACTATGATTACCATTTTTCTTTGAAGTTATTAATTTTTCTTCAATTTTTTGTGAAATTATGGTAGATTTTATTTATTTTACAGGGCTACAGATGATAACTGTACTCATATAGGTATCCCATTACCGAAGTTTGCAACTAAGAGGTGCAATAAATGTGTTTTTGAATTTATAATTGAGTGGTCAAACTCGCCATGTTTTGGTGGTTAACTAATTAAGAGAGACCTGGGCCAGGTGCTCTGTTTGGGCTTTGAAAATGTTGAAGTACAATCTTCTAATTCTTGATTGGTAGCAGCAGAAGCTGAAGTTTGTGGCTTTACTTGTTGGTGCTATCTTCACGCAATTTAAGAGCTTATCCGGAAAATACTTGCATAATGACTACTTCATGCGAAAGGTGGATTGATGGTCTTCAGTTTTCCTCATTGTTTTGGCCTCCTCCACATGACACATATCAAAGGAAAGGTGTGATTAGTTGCTTAGCATATCTTTTGAATTTTCCATTTGTTTTATTTTTGGTTAACATATTTTGTATATTCCACTTTGATAGTAACTTATTACTAAATTGTTGCTTGTGTTTGTTACTTTGTTTTAGTATAGACCTAGCTGATGAAATAGATGTACGTTGCATTGAATGAATGTAGTTCTTCAGGCATGATGAATATTTTGAGGTGTTTTAGGTAAAAAAAAATGAATACTATGAGGTGATTTAGGTGACATTGTTGTTTGTTTGTAAATGAACTCTTTCTTGAAAGGGAGTGAAAAACTAAAGATGTCGTTTAGCATTGAGGATTATAGTATACTCTGCGTATATAGTGGCATGGTATCCCCTTTTTGGTGTTGCTTTGTTTATATATATCTTACTTATTTAAAAAGAAAAAAGATTGAGGAAGTTATTTAAATTTTAATTTTTAACTATTTATGAGTAGCTTATTGGTGTTCATGAAAACAAATCTCGCACTACTTCATGGAAATACTAGGAGATGTTCCACTGATATGGCAAACTAGATGAACGATTAACTGAGCTTAAATGGGAGGTATATACTACACTCATAAATTTTATTGTGTATTTTAGTAGTCAATTAGTTTTATACACGTATTTTTGTTTCCTGCCTCTCTTTTCACCTCCTTGACCAAATTCGGAAAGTAAAAAGAAATTATTTCACATTAACTGAAAACTGAAAAGTAAATGTTTAACAATTAACCATGATGCTTTATTGTAGCTATACCTTAGTTTTGAAGTTATTGTGCTGGAGATTAATGATCAACCTTCTTTTTTCCTTTTAATTTTTAGGAATCACCAAGCTTTATGTTCGAAATGTGTTCATGCTTTTGCTTTTAGTTTCGACTTTTCTTTTTCCCAATTATTTACTTTACTCTAAACAAGTTTGGTCCTTATTTTTTGTTCCTCCCTCCAACAGGCTCAAATTACTGCCTATGTTGATTACTTTGGTCAGTTCATATCAGAACAGTTTACTGAAGATATAGCTGAGGTATTTCATTTGTACTTTACCTATTGACCTAGTTTATTGTTGGTCAGAACTTTAGAATTGAGATTCTGTCATTTTTGATAAGTCTACGTCCTATGTATTATTCCGTTGAGTTGATAAAATAGTTTAGTTGATGCTGCCAACTGGTATACTGTTTTGACAGCTGATCCGGAACCATTACCCGTCGAAGGAAAAACTTCTCTGTGATGATGTTTTAGGTATTGGTGTTCTGTGTGCTGACCAATCATCCTACGCATCATTATTTCAATTAATATGGCTTACTAATATTTAGTTATCAATTTCCAGCAACATTCATCCTACATCATCCTCAGCATGGACATACTGTCATTCTTCCTATTATTTCATGTATCATTGATAGTACAATGGAGTACAATAGGACCATTCCCCCCTTCGCATCTTTCATGTCCTTGGTCTGCTCTAGCAGTGAGGTAAGATAACTCTTCCACCACAAAAAGAAAATGACAAAAACCCAACTCTGGGGCAAATTAATTTGGTTAGATCTTTTTTAATGCTATAGAAACAATTATTGTAATTAACACTGCATTTGTTTAATTCTCTTTTCTGGTTTACTACCTAAATGTTTTTTATTGACATATCCGTAGTATTTTCCATATTGCAACATGCTTTCATAATCTTGTTGAAGGTAACATTCTTAATTTACAGAATGAATACTCAGAACAGTGGGCTCTCGCATGTGGAGAAATTTTGCGAATTTTAATTCATTATAACTGGCCAATTTACAAGGTTGAACAGCAGCACAGCGAAGCAGATAAAAGCAACAGTGGCAGCCAAGCTACAACAAGTAACTCTACAGATGGCGAATCATGTCCACCTTCTGTACAACATGAGAGGAAACCATTGCGGCCTATGTCTCCATGGATTACTGATTTATTACTCGCTGCACCCCTTGGTATTAGAAGCGACTACTTCCGTTGGTAAGTGACATTATCACTTGTTTATAGCTAGAACATGTTTCTTGATCCCACAAGTAACAACTTGGATTATTCCATTGATCGTCTTTTTGGAGGAACAACTTAAATTTTCAACTCAATTTCCAGTTTTTATAACCACAGGTTTTGTGTTTCTGGAATCATGAAAAATTAATTATGTTGTATATAGATGTGATGTGGTGACAGTTATGCTGGTATCACAAAGTGGCAATTTTTGAAGAATCAAATTGGTTTTCTTCATACATTGGGAGTAGTGTGTTTTTTTGGGTAGTAGCCTCACTCCGGCTTTATAATAGTTGAAACCTTGATGGAAATCATGCCTCTATTTTTTCAACTTCGTGTTCAAATGTCATTTCTGGATCATTTTTCCCTTTCTGGTGGACTGGAAAGACATTGGACATGTGAGACTTGTGAGGACATGTGACACTTGTGAACATCAACGCATAGTCTTACAGCAAGTGTCTGTGACATGTTTCAACTACTTGGCTTAATTTACCCATATACTTGAAGTTCATGAAACTTCTTATGCTTTAAGGTGTGGTGGTGTTATGGGGAAATATGCAGCTGGTGAACTCAAGCCACCATCAACTTGTAAGTGGATTTTTCTTCTGAAATATCAACTGTAATATTCACATCTGATTTAGCACATGTTTAAATCATTATTTTGTTTCATGTTGTTACCTTTTAGTCCGAGTTGTATGGTGTCTACCTGTATGGATTTTGCATAATAATAAGCTAAACTTGCTCAAGTCTACTGTTAGAATTAATTCTAAGGTGAACTTTTTCTTGAATAATTTAATTCCAGTATAGAAATTAAACATTTGTATTCAATTGGAGATGGGGTTTGCAAAAGCCACTGAATTGAGACTTGTAGGAAATACTCTCTAGAGAGATATGCCTTCTTCTGCAGAGTATTAGCTGTCATTCATCTCCCAAGATTCAAAGATACACCAAGATTTTTGTGTGCAACAAATTTATCCCACAAATATCACAAATTGGTGCACTTTAATTTTCACTTTTCTTTCATATGAACAGGGACTTTTAAAAAGGAACACATAAGCATGGATTTATTTTTTGTCTCCCCTATGTTATTTGGTGGCTCACTTCTTTGGGAGATTTTAAATATAATTCTAATTTACCCATTAAAAACAAAATTGAACATGGACATAACTGTGCATTTTGCCAATATCTCTTGCTCTTATTCATCTAAGTCAAAAGCAATAAGATTATTTACTTTGAAACATTGATAACCAGCAATTTTATTATTCTCAATCATAGCTGTTGGTTGATTTCGCAATCATTAAATACATGCAAGTATACATAGTCAATAAGTAATATAATGATAAGAGAGTTGTCGATCCCACGAAGAATTAATTAATAAAAATTATCAAGTACTAACTCTTAACCAAATTAATTTTATTTAAACAAGTGATTAGAGTTATTTTCCAATTAAAACTAAATTAAATTAACTAAAACTAATTTTAACACAAAGATTTCATTCAGATGATAAAGGCTTAAGACTACAATATCTCCAATTATGCAATTAAATCAATTATCCAAATTTTCCAATTATAATATTCACGTGAGTTGTTAACAGAAATTCGAAGTATTTATAAGCCTTTTTCTAAGTGATCAAATAAAAATATTCAATTCAGTTAATTCTGCGATATTCCTATGCAAAACAAAAGAATTAAATTCATTAAGTTTCAATTCTCAATTGTTACATGCAATGAAAAGAGATATCTCTATTCTATTCACAACCCTAACTATTCATCCCATGCAAATAATTAAGAATACATGCTATCACATTTAGTTCTGACCTTAGATTTCATCTCCCAAATTCATCTAGTGTAACATGGTAATTATTGGCCAAATAATTATTCAATAAACACAAAATATGATAGAAAACTCAATTTAAATAAATAATTGGATTAATAAAGATAATCAATTCATACCCATAAAAGGTTCCATTGTAGCCTTAATTAAAAGATTAGTTCATACTGAAAATCTAAGAATCCCAAAGAAATCATTTCAATTAAATTACAAATAGAGAAGAAGAATAAAAACTCAGATATGGGCTCCAGTCTCCAATCTCCAATTGCAATCCTTAAGTGCTCCTCTGCAATCTTCAATCCAATCGCCAGTCTCTGTCTCAAAAAATATGTCTCTCTTGTTAGCCTCCAAGTCTCCTCCTTTTATACTTGAAGATCCCACCTCAAAGTTAGGTTTAAAAGCATTCAAATCCTACTAGGAATCACCAAAAAATTGCCACAGCTGTAAAATAATCTCGTCAACATTCTGCGCTTGGAAGCCCCATCATCCAACTTCAACTTATTTACCAAAATTCCATCGCTTTCTCAAAAATTCCAGATTTGTCCCTCCTTTGCATTTTCCTACAAAATAACATAAAAACAAATAAAATGCACTAAAATTACTTAAAGATAGAAAAATCTTAAGTCCAAAAGTACCCAAATAATAGGTATAAACCCCATTTATCAAATACGCCCAAACTTGAACAATTGCTTGTCCTCGAGCAAAACAAACACACTAAACAAAATGCATGCAATAACTCACTACATAAAACATCAACTCAAGCATGATTCAACATGGATAACCTTAGACGGCCTCAAAGTTCCTTAAACACAACTCAAATGAATGTTCAAAAGCAAATACTAGCTATACTCGAGATATCATCAATTTAATCTATCTCCAACCCACAATGTGCGTGTGTATCAACATGTAAATCTCACCGTAAATTATTCAAACTTTGAAAATTCACAAGGTTCAAAGACATATATTTTCAGATATAAGAAATTCATTACCCCTCTATAGATTAGATACCCCATATTTCAAAAATCATTTATTGTACACTTTTTTTCTCTCTTTTTTAACTCGACCAGTGCAATGTTTAGCTTTCTTAGGCTTTTCAATGCTACCCATGTAACGAACTTTCAACCAATACTCCCAAACCAGTCGACTTTAGAGTACTAGGTGTTAAGACACCCTTACAGATCTAATAACCCAAATAGCAAAGGCCACAAACTAAACTATCCAAGTGATTATTTATATTCACTTATTTTGACTTGTGCAATGTTAATCTTTATTAGGCTTTTCAATGTTACCCGTGTAGCGAACTTTCGACCAACGACTCCCAAACCAGATGGTTTTAGGACGCTAAGTGTAGAAACACTCTTAAGGACTTACTTATTCGAGTAACAGAGGCCACAAAGATAACTAGTCAAACTTTATTCTTTTTTTTTTTTTTCCAGTTTTTTCCTTTTTCTTTATTATTATTATTATTATTATTTTGTTTTTTTTCCAATTAATTTTTCAAAATACAAAGTAAACTAAACCATAGAGGGTGAGCTATATTTGTCCTAACCCACAAATTCTTTCAGATCAAACTAACTCACGGCTAAATCGACCTATTGATATTGTGCAATAAAAATCAGGTTTTTTTTTTTAATAAATCAAGCTAACAATGTCCTCAAGTTAAACTAAGCTATCATTGTCCCATTCGTTCAAGTTGTTAATCAATTCTCAACATATTATCATCGACCAACACAAGGTTTCAAGTCTCATCATGCTCAAGTTATAAACATGCTAACACAATGCAAACTAACACATAAACACAATACTAAATACTAAACACAGTCTAGATGCAAAACAACCTATCATGCCATGCAAACCTACAATAAAAACTACCCCCAAACTTCAGTAGAGCAATGTCCTCATGCGAAAAATAAAGAAATTTAAAACGGAGGACTCCCCTGATTAGGTCAATTGTCACGATCGACCTCCTCATCGCTCTCAGCTTCGTGATCAGAAGAAGGAAAAATTGGCAATGTAGGAGCCACAAGAAATTGATTAGGGTTCATGATGGGATTCATTCGAATGGCTTGGATGGTTTGGAAGTTGAACTCTCCCCTTGTTGACATTTTGCCGACATCTTGTTTCCTTCAAGCATCATGAGATCTGAAATAGCAAAGGAGAGGAAGATTAATCTACGAAGAAAATATAACTAAGCAACTAATTGAACTAAATTAAAGAAATAAAAAAAAACTTGGGTTGCCTCCCAATAGCGCTTGGTTTTTAGTCGTCAGACTTTCCTGCATTTTTCTACCCAATTCCCCTCCGAAAATTGAGGAACCCCTCTATCTATCAGTAATAATATTACATTTGAGAGCTTCCCCTCTGTAAGGGTCATTGGTTCACATTCACCTAGATTGCTCTTGTTAAATAAAATCTCCCATAAGACCTTCAAGTAATTAGGTTTTTGCCCAATTGTGTCAGTGAACGAATTGTAGCATTGAATCTTCTTAAACTCAACTGGCTCTTCATTTATCCTCTCTTTCTCATCCCACTATGGCTCCAAATTTATATTAGCTCTCACGTCACATAGATTTTTGTCTACGAAATGACTACCAATTGGGCACGGAATTGCAAATCTACCCGGATTCTTAAACTTTGGTGGAGAAGGTACATGGGGCACTATCAAAATCGACTCATATGTGTTGAAACTCAAGGTTGGATCTTCTCCGTCCTTCTTTTTATGGTCCCCACTTTTCTTCTCCTTTCCAATATCCACACATATTAGCTCATCCGGTTGCAAATTTGGTACAACCAATCCATCAGTCTCGGGAACCATGTCACAGGGCTAAGTGTCTTGAGGACAATTGTTTAAAGCGTTGATGATCTATCCCATCTGGTTCTCACAATTTTGAATCGACATCTCCTGACTATCCCACTCATCTTCCACATCAAAATCATCTTCCACAACAGGATGTACCCTATTTAAATTTCTTTCAACCACGTGTAATTCCTCGCCTCTACCTCGTGTATCCATCTCGCACTGCACGTATTAATTTCTGTTTCACTAGGTAAAGTGCTTTGTTGAAGATTAAGGATTGCCTCAGCAAGTTGTCCCATGTGGTTATCGAGGTTCTGTCTTGAAGCTTCTTGATGTTTCATCTCTAAGGATTCTATGAACTTATTAAGAATTTTCTCTAAATTTGGATATTCTTCCTGTTGTGGTGGAAGTGGACACGAAAATTCCGGTGGGTATAATGATGGACTTGGAGCATAAAATTGATCGTGATAATTATGGCTCTACGAAACATTCGGATGATTCTCCCAAATATGATGATAATCATTGTGGTAGTCGCCGAAGTTGCCACCATACTGTGCCAACTCGAAACTGATGGTGCAATGATGACTCGAATGATTTTCAGCAAAATAATCACAAATCACCGCTACACTTTGAATACGTTGTATTATTAAAGCGTCAAACTTCCTTGAAAGTATCTCTATTTGTGCTGACAATGCAAAAAGTGCATCGAGTCCATCAATCTCTACCTCCCTTGGCTGAGTCATTCTCGTATAAGGCCATTGGTAATT
Source organism: Panax quinquefolius (assembly GCA_020205615.1). Lineage (NCBI taxonomy): Eukaryota > Viridiplantae > Streptophyta > Magnoliopsida > Apiales > Araliaceae > Panax > Panax quinquefolius. Next base: position 59,086,902 of record CM035172.1, read on the forward strand.
AAATTCAGCCATGCTACCTGAAAAGGAATTAAACTAGAGGGAAAAAAAATGTTTAAATTAAGATTAATTTGGTTGAAATTAATATTAGCAAAATTTTATTAAATTAATTCCCCGGCAACGGCGCTAAAAATTTGTTGGTTGATTTCGCAATCAATAAATACATGCAAGTATACATGGTCAACAAGTAATATAATGATAAGAGAGTTGTCGATCCCACGAGTAATTATTTAATAAAAATTGCCAAGTACTAACTCTTAACTAAATTAATTTTATTTATACAAGTGATTAGAGTGATTTTCCAATTAAAACTAAATTAAATTAACTAAAGCTAATTTTATTAACACAAATTTGATTCAGATGATAAAGACTTGAGACCACAATATCCCCAATTATGCAATTAAATCAATTATTCAATTTTTTCAATTATTATATCCACATGAGTTGTTAACAGGAATTCGAAGTATTTATAAGCCTTTTTCCAAGTGATCAAATAAAAATATTCAATTCAATTAATTCTGTGATATTCCTATGCAAACCAAAATAATTAAATTCATTAAGTTTCAATTCCCAATTGTTACATGCAGTGAAAAGAGATATTCGTATTCCATTCACAACCTTAATTATTCATCCAATGCAAATAATTAAGAATACATGCTATCACATTTAGTTCTAACCCTACATTTCATCTCCTGAATTCATCTAGTGTAACATGGTAATTATTGGCCAAATAATTATTCATTAAGCACAAAATATGATAGACAACTCAATTTGAATAAATAATTAGATTAATAAAGATAATCAATTCATACTCATAAAAGGTTCCATTGTAGCCTTAATTAAAAAATTAGTTCATATCGAAAATTAAAATCAAGAATCCCAAAGAAATCATCTCAATTAAATTACAAATAGAGAAGAAAAATAAAAACTTAGATATGGGCTCCAATCTCCAATCTCCAATTGCAATCCTTAAGTGCTCCTCTGGAATCTTCAATCCAATCTCCAGTCCCTGTCTCAAAAAACATGGGTCTCTTGTTAGCCTCAAGTCTCTTCCTTTTATACTTGAAGATCTCACCTCAAAGTTAGGTTTAAAAGCATCTAAATCCTAGTAGAAATCACCAAAAATTGCCACAACTATAAAATAATACCGTCAACATTATGCTCTTGGAAGCCCTAGCATCCAAATGGAAGCCCCATCATCCAACTTCAACTTATTTACCAAAATGCCACCGCTTTCTCAAAAATTTCAGATTCGTCCCTCCTTTGCATTTTCCTACAAAATAACATAAAAAACAAATAAAATGCACTAAAATTACTTAAAGATAGCAAAATCTTTAGTCCAAAAGTACCCAAATAATAGGGGTATAAACCCCACTTATCAATAGCATCTTCTTGTGGATCTGGAAAGCATCCTCAGCTAATGCTATCGACTCCAAGGTGGGCTGTCGGCCTGTCGCTAATGGTGCTGGTGTTATATTAAGCGTTTGTGATGAAGAAGTTGCTCGTTATGAAACTACTACTTTAACTGCAGCTTTGTTCCTGCACTACTACTGTCTCCTCCCACTATGTCTATCGATGAACATCTTGTTGCAGGGTTACCAGCTCTAGAGCCATGTGCACGCTTATTTCATAGGCACGCTTTCAGACCATTCACTGCATTCTGTTGCAAGTTTTTCACAAATATAGTATTCAACTGAGTTTCTTATGGTCTTAGGTATTATGCAATTAGGATTGAGCAAAAAACAGGTATAATCGAATTATCGAACCGAACCGAAATAATTTAATTGAGTTTTTTTGATAATTCGGTTATTTTTAATATTTCGGTTATATCCGAAATTATTTACGGTTTTCGTTTAGTTTATACGGGTTTCACTTTTGGGTTATTCGATTTAACCGAATAACCGAACAAAACCTTGCACACCACTTAAAATACTAATATGACTCTTGACTCAGCACTTAGCCCATTAGTCATTACTACTTTACTAGCCCCCAGACTCTGAAGTGAAACTCTCAATTTCCAAATCAAGATCTCGAACTCTCAAGTCCTAATCTCTCATCGGCCGATGCTGACGACCATCGTCTCATCGCCTCATCGCCTACGGCGGCCCTTCATCGGTCATCATCAGTCAATCTCGAAGACTTGAACTCTCGATCTCTTATCCGGTCTGACATCTTCAATTCTTCATTGGCCCTTTATCTCGAACTCTCGATCTCTCAAGTCTCAAGTGTCAAGTGTCATCCGGTACGAATTTGGTAGGGCTTGGTTTATATTCTAAGAAAATCATATTGGAAAAGCCACCGCCTGGACTCTGGAGTCTTAGTTTAATATGCATGTGGGTTCTTTTACGGTTTTACCTACTGCCCATAGAAATAATAATTTAAGTGGGTTTGTGTGTTTAAGTGAATGAAAACTGATGTCATGATGTTTCTAGAAATCAAAATTTGACTACATAATTAAAAAGATCATCTCTTAACTAGGTCTTGGAGACCCTCTCTAATACTTTGAGGCAGAGACTAGAGTTTTGGCAATTGTTCAAGTATTTGAACTACAATAGGTGGATATTCTGATTTTATAAGTACCATTACTTAAAAATAATGAAACCTTTAGTATACTAGTTCTTTTTTACTCCATTTAATTGTCGATACATTTTGAGCAAAATTTGTTTGGGTATTTAGCAAAATGTGTAGGCTCACAATACTTATGTGAAAATTATGTTTGAGAAAACTGTGTCCCAAACAAAGTCAAACCTTACGACGAATTTGGTAGAGCTTGTTTTGGTAGAAGTCAAATCTCATCCGGTGAGTTGAAGGTATTGTTTTTTATTTCTTCTACGAATTTGGTTTAATTGTTAGCCACTTTCGTCACTATAAGAGAAAAAAAAGGAAAAAAAGAGCAAGGAGAAAGTTGAAAATGAAGAAGAGATTTTGGTAGCATCACCATAAGTGGTAACTAAAGGGGTTGGTATTATTTTGTAAATTAGATATGGGTAATTGTAGCATTCTGAAAATAAAGCATTTTAGGTACAACAATTAAAGACTGAACTGTTTGAAAGTAAGTTCTTAACTGTTTATTAATTTTTCTATTGATGTGTCAAACTATTTACGTTATACACCAATATTTTGAAGGTTAACTCAGTTATGTGTATCATGCTTGTATGCTTCCAAAGTTTCCTATTGGTAATATCTTTAACTAGCACACACTTGCGAATAAGAAGAACAGAATTTAAATGAAATAATTTTAACTTGCATGATAATAAGTTTAAATTTATAATTGTATGATCTTTAAATTTATAATTGATAATTTTTCTTGTTAGTGCTTGGGCAAGTTGGATATCTCACATGATTAAAGCTATTCTATTGTGCTTTACATGATTCCTATGATGAGTCCAATCTCTTTATTTAAATTGAGTGTCTGTGTAATATTTTGTTTACCCCTTCTGTTTTTGTTGAGTGATAATAGCATTCCTTTTGTTTTGAGTTTGATTTGTTAGTTCTGAGAACTGAGACAACTCCTTTTTTTATTTGTGGTCTACTATCTTTTAGTGAGAATATGGTAGTTATTTTGTTTATTAATTTGTATATAATAGAGGACTGTTAAGTTGTCAAATCTTTATATACACCAGTAATTGCGTACTGAAGTTTCTTTTTCTACACCTCTTACATGCTGGAGTATCTGGAGGGACTGAGTGCTTTACTTTTATCAACTTTTGGACTTATAAAGCAGCACTGCATCCACTGACATTTAGCTTAAGCACCTAGAGATAGTCACTGCTTCACGCTCACAGATGGTTAAAATGAAAATTCATTAGCTTGCATCTGGCTATTTCAATGCCAACATGGCAACATCTGTACTATAATATGTCTGGGAATAAAGCTACACAACATATACTATCCTCCGGGCAGTGGCTTTATTTTAATTCCTTTATTGGAGCAAGGCATCAGAGACTGATTAATGTCTTCGAACTATCCCGCGAACACAAAAAGAAAAAGTGAGACATAATTCATTTCCAGTAGGCATTATTATGCTGTAGAAAATTTCATCTTTATAATTGTATGATTTTGCTCCTTGCATATTTCCTCTAGTAATAATTGTCACACTTTTACGATCTTAAGTTTAAGTGAAATAATTTAAACTTGCATGATAATAAGAATTTAAATGAAATAATTTAACAGAATTAAATGAAATAAGTTTCCCTTCTGGTTTCCTCTATGTTAATTAATAATTAGTAGACATGTAGAAGACTTTTACACAAATCTTCTCGAACCTGATAAATCTTCTCGAACCTCATTTTGGCATGGATTCTTTTTGTACAATTTTCGCAAAATGGTAGCTTTAAATGTAGGATATTTCTCAACTTATTGCTTGAAGTTTTTGATTAATGTACACTTTTTAAACTTTCGTTGTTAATGTAATTTGATTTGTTTGAAATTTTCAGATGATGTCAAGAAGTATTTTAAATGATTTGCAAGTGGTGGATAATACAGACGAGCCTGACCTTGATAACCTTGATGCAATTGGACATGAGAAAGAGGGGGTGATGTTGTTCCCCCCAATATAGACACAAGTACAATGAGTACGGGATAGTCAGAAAGTGTAAAGCTGCAAAGAAAGAGGATGACACCTAGATCCAAGGTGTGGACTGAGGGGAACTTCATTCCAGTTAAAGATAATGATGGTAATGTCATCAAAGGTAAGTGTACTTATTGTGCAAAAGAATTAGCTACTGATTCATATTCAAATGACACTACTTCTTTAAGAAATCACTTTAGAACTTGTAAAAAAAATCCCAACAACATGGATAAAGCTCAACCCCAACTTATAGCAATTAAAGAGGGAGGGGAGGGGAGGGAGGGGAGGGGGAGGGGGGCATGCAGGGGAGTACACTCACCACTTGGAGGTTTGACCAAGAAGTTGTTAGGGCAGCCGTTACTTACTATCTTATTGTAGATGAGCTTCCTTTCAAACATGTTGAGAAGGATGGTTTTAAACGACTTATGCAAGCTGCATGTCCTAGGTTTCAGTTGCCTTCACGTTTTACATTTGCTAGAGATTGCATTCGTTTGTATGATAATGAGAAAATTAAGGTGAAAACATTCCTTAGAAAAAATTGTGAACGTGTTTGCCTCACTACTGATTCTTGGACTTCCAATCAATGCTTGAATTATATGCGTGTTGCTACCCATTTTATTGATGAAAATTGGAAATTGCATAAGAAAATCTTAAATTTTCGAACCATCACAAGTCATAAGGGGAAGGATATTGGGGAAATAGTTGAGTCTTGTCTAATAGAGTGGGGACTTTCTAAAGTTATGACACTCACTGTAGATAATGCTAGCTCACATGATACGGCAGCTGCTTACTTGAGAGATAGATGTACATCTTGGGTGGTAAGTTCATTCACATGAGATGTATAGCTGACATTATTAATCTTGTTGTGAATGATGGGTTGAAGTTGATTGAGAAATCTGTTGAGACAGTTAGGCGTGCAGTGAAGTATGCAAAGCAATCTCCGGCTAGGGTCAAGTCATTTAAGAACTGTATTGAGTATTGTGGTCTTCAAGACAAGAAAGGCTCAAGTTTAGATTGCCCAACTAGATGGAACTTTACTTACTTGATGTTAAGTTCGACCTTTAAGTACAAAGAAGCTTTTGATCGATTTGGATTTGAAGATCGTGGCTTTGGAGATGGGGAAAAAAAAATATCCCAACGGACTTGGATTAGGAATAGGGTTAAATTGTTTGTGAGATTCTTAGAACATTTTTATAATCTCACTATGCGTATTTCGGGCTCATCTTATGTCACATCAAATAATGCATTTCATGAAATAAGTGAAACTTATATTATTTTTGAGTGAGTGGGAAAGAAGCAATGATAGAGAATTGAAAAAAATGGTCAAGGCAATGAAAAGAAAATATGATAAGTATTGGGGAAATGTTACAAAGATGAATATGTTGTATATTCCCGTTGTGCTTGATCCTCGGTCTAAGTTGAGTTTTGTTCAATTTGGTTTAGACGAAATGTATGGAGATGATGAAATTGAAGTTGAAGATCCGTTGGAGGGTATGGGAGTAAATCTTCATTTTGATATTGATAATTAAGATAGGGATTAGAATATCAAGCAAGTAATAGGGCCACGAGGATAGAGATTGCCGATGGTGTGAAGAAAGCAATGGAAGATTTGTTTAATGAGTACAAAAAAAAGTATTCAACTCAAGAAAGTGGCACATCAAGTTTAAGTAACATGTCATCCCAAGGTCCCAAGGTTCTAATTCAATGGAATCCCAAAATACAAATAGACTTATGGATAAGTTCAAAAAGCGTCGGACCAGAGTGATACTTGGAGAAAAATCGGAGTTGGACAAATATTTAAGTGAAGATGTGTAAGAAGTCGACGAGTCTTTCGATATTTTGGTGTAGTGGAAAGTTAATAGTGCAAGATTCCCTATCCTTGCACGTATTGCCCGTGATATGTTGGCTATTCCCATTTCTACTGTTGCTTCGGAGTCCGCATTTAGCACGGCGGGGCGCATTCTTGATTCATTTAGGAGTTCATTGTCTCCTAATATGGTGGAAGCTCTCACATGTGCTCAAGATTGGATTAAAAAGAAGAATTGTATTGATGTGGAGGAAGATAACGACTTTGCCGATAAACTTGAGTGTGGTAATGATTATTGTTTATGTTCATTTTATTGAACTAATGAAAACATTTATAAAAATAATGTGTTTAATTATATTTTTCATTTTTCAGCAATTTCCAAGTTGAGCCTTGCTACTAATAATGCCAATGTTTCCATGACTCAACTTCTAAATTCATCTCTCGATTCATTATTGCAATTTACAACAACTATAGTGTTGCTTATCTTTGTGGTCCATGTACTATCACAAATTCTTAAAATTTCCTTGCTTCTTTACTTGACAAAATGAAGTCCTATTGTTATGTAGTAGTCTTGTCTTTGGGCAGGGCCATTTACATGTTTAAATCAATTGTTTCTTTCCCATTGAATGTTAAAGGCTACCTTGCAAGGTTAAAGTCATTGAGGTCAAATTTAAGTAGCACCAATTTTTTTCCATTTTTTTCTTTTCATGCATACTAGCAGGAGCACGTATTTGGTTCAACCCTCTGAAATTCAAATCTACTTAAAAACTCAAAAAGGAATCTTTATACACCATATTTTAATGGTATCAAGCTGGTAGTTTAAGTATGTGTTCAGTTTCTTGGGCTGTAGTGCTTTTCTAAACTAAATGAATAATCACAGGAAGATCAGGTGGTCTTTCATTCAAAAATAGGACATTAAAATGATGGAAGTGTTCTTTTACCTTCACTAAATTATATAACTACTCCGTTGTTTTGTAATATTGTTCCATGTGATTATACTTAAGTCTACAAAAGCAAGATAAATGAGCAGTTTTGATGTAATATTTTCTAAAATTTACTGAAATCTCGTTTTCAATCATAATAGGCAAATATATGCAAAGATTTGCCAAACATCTTTATGGCTGGAAGAATAAATGATTAGTTTGCATTTTGTTAAATTTTTTATGACCATAATATCAGTTTCATTTGATCTTTTGTAGGCGAAGGATAATGTACTATCACATGGAGATTTTCAAGGAGGTTGATGTCATAGTGACCCCCACAACTGGGTATGATAAGCTGAACCTTTCGTTTATAAGCAATAATGTCACAATTTAGGTGTTTCTTTCTTTTTTATTCATTGCAGTGTGGAACTGTTGACTATGAGGATTTATGATTTATTCATTGTTGGTTGTTGCTGTTTGGACTTGGCTCAGTTGGCACTTGGCTGTTGCTGTTGATTGCTCATTTGCTCCCGACTCCTGTAGAGATCATTTGCTATTGATTGGTTGTTGCACATTCTATCCTACGTTGCTCATTTGCTGTTGGCTGTTGCTCATTCTATCCTATGTTATTATTGCTCAGTATCAATATTAACAGTGTAGAGTGTACTACTGTAGTCACTGCTGCTGTTGTTTTTTATTGCCTGTTGGCTCAGTTGTCTGTTGTTGCTGTTGATTTGAGGATCATTCATGTTTTTGTAATATGTCTTGTTTATTGTTGTTGTTAATCTTTAGACTTGTTAATAACTTAATATCACTGTGTACCGTTAAGTTAAGCAGAGTAACAGTAAACTATTAAATTCGGTTATTAACCGAATAACCGAATAATTAGTTCAGTAATTTGGTTATTCAGTTATCATGCATTTCTCTTAGTTGTTCGGATATTCAAAACAGTATAATTTTAATTTTCGGTTATAACCGAAATGTTTATTCGGTTCGGATAATAACCGAATGCTCACTCCTATATGCAATTGTTAGTCCAAGTGCCACCCAAAGACTTATTCTTGGACTTTTAGCGCCATCATGGGCTCCACATGCCCTTGATGCAGCTGTACAACTTGTGCAACTCCTTAGAGCAGCAGAAGATTATGCATCTGGCATGAGGGTAAGTAGAATATCTTGGTATTCTTCAAGTTTTCTTGTTGAAAGTGAAATTTCATCGATAACCTTGTTTCTTAGAACCTGGATAAATTACAAGTTTCACATTACTTCAAATGTGCTTTTGATGGGATCAACTCATTCATGTTAACTGAACGTATATAAGTTTACCATGGACAGTGATCCATTTGTAACTACTTTCTCCTGTTCTTTCTTTGTTTCTAATGTAAACTCAGTTGCAAAGTTGTAAAGTTCGCACAGACAATCACTTTGTTTGTCCATTCCTTTGAGATGCATTCCCAGAGCCCACTGCTTATATAATAAGACGCTATTCTGATAGTGGCAGCTGTCACTGCCTATGTGCCTTATCATAGTGTAAAACCAACTTGCTGTAATGCTTATAAATCTGTATCAGCTTATGTATTACAGCCAGTTTTGAGTAAATTGGCACTTCTATTGTTATTGTTTTTTTGTCTAATTCCTTGAGTTTTAAATAAGAGAACACACTTTAAGAATTTCCTTCACCTTAGTATGCAACAATTTCAAACATATATTCTACGGTTAGACCGCTGCCAAGTAATTTGCATTTCTTACACAAGTGTTCCATGAAAGTAGTCTTGTCAAAGTTCAATTTGATAGATTGAGCCTGATCAACCAAACTAATAATGGTAGAGAATGCACTTCTTTCTCCATTGTTCTTACAGTCGATTTGCATTGGTTGCATAACCTTTTCATACATTAGAATGCATTGTGATATTAATTGATGTCCTTTTTCTTGCCAATGAAAATTTTATTTGGCATACCTAGTTTCAATTGCTTTTGTTTGTGCTAGTATATGGATAAACTTAATGAGTTGTAACCAAATACAGGTTATTTGGGTCATGTACTATGCATATGATTAACTAATTACAGCATCTATATGCTGTTATTTATTTATAAACATTTTGGATATTGATCACTTTGTTGATGATATTTTATATATCGACTTATTGAATATAATTAAACAAGTTCCAGGCTTCCAGCCGTAACTGTTTCGTTCATTTGTCTAGCTTCCAGGGAACTGGATGCATTTGCATTTCTTACGCGCGATTGGGACGACAATGTCCATGAGAGCAGGTATTGCAGCAGCTGTTTTATTGTTTTGCATACTTTCACAGCCTGCTTTGCTTTTTCCCCCACCAAGACAAGTTGAAGGGGTTGAAGTTCAACATGAGCCTCTGAAAGGTTACATTTCGTTGCAGAAAAAGCAGGTAGTTGCCATCAGATATTATGATTTAAATGTTATTCAAGGCTGAATGCTTTTAGTTTCTAAACATTATATCCTTTAAGCATGTATATTTCTTTAATTCTTTCCTAGAAATGTTTGTTTATCAATTGTAAAATATTGCTGATAAGAGAGAACTGCCAACGGCTGAAGCAACAATAGAAGCGACTGCCCAAGGGATTGCATCAATGCTTTGTGCTCATGGTCCTGAGGTTGAGTGGAGAATATGTACCATATGGGAGGCTGGTTATGGCTTGATTCCTTTAAGTTCCTCTGCTGTTGTTCTTCCCGAAATCATAGTTGCAACCCCTTTACAACCTCCCGCCTTATTGTGGAACCTGTACATACCTCTCCTTAAAGTCCTTGAGTATCTTCCTCGTGGAAGTCCTTCTGAAGCAAGCCTCGTGAAGATATTTGTTGCATCTGCGGAAGCGATTCTTCAAAGAACATTTCCACATGAGTCCTCGATAGAACAAATAAGGAAAACAAGTTATACTTTCGGACCTGCTTCTAAAAATCTTTCCGTAGCGGAGGTTCGAACGATGGTCCACTTACTATTTTTAGACTCATGTGCCTCAGTAGAGCTGGCTTCTTGCCTACTTTTTGTCGTTTTAACTGTGTGCGTCAGTCATGAGGCACAACCCAACAGGGGCAAGAGACGAAGAGCGAGGACAATCCTCCTAATGAATTCAGTGAGGAGTTGCAAGTTGTGGATGGAACACAAAGAGACCTGGGAGCTACAAAACTAAAAAGACAAGGACCTGTTGCAGCATTTGATTCTTATGTTCTTGCCACTGTTTGTGCTCTTGTCTGTGAACTACAGCTCTTCCCTTTGATCTCAAGAGTGGGGAATAATTCTGATTCTAAGAGTATAAAGGATGTAGTCGAGCCTGCAAAAGTTAACGAGTCTCGGAGTCAATTCCGTAATAGCATTGACTCAGGATATTGACAATTTTGGAGTCGCTTTTTTCTCTGAATCCATCTTCTGTTGGTACCTCATGGAGTTATAGTTCAAATGAAATAGTTGCTGCTGCTATGGTTGTAGCTCATATTTCTGAACTGTTCAGACGGTCAAAGGCTTGCATGCAAGCTCTCTTTGTTTTGATGCGATGCAAGTGGGATAATGAAATTCATTCCAGGGCAACTTCACTTTATAATCTTATTGATATTCATAGAAAAGCTGCAGCATCAATCGTGAACAAAGCAGAACCAATGCATGCCTCTATTTGGAAGGATTCGACTTTAATTCTTCAGGACAAGAATCAAAATGAAACTGCAAATGCTGGTTGCTCTGAATCAGGGCAGCCATTGGGCTTACAATCTCAAGGCTTGGCTAATTCTAGATCTTTGTCGAAGAGTAGGAAAGTTTCTCATGCTTGTGAGGACAACAGAAGCACCAAAGGCAAAGAAATTACAAGTTTCCCATTTAATGCTCTTCAGATTTGTCCAATTTCCTCACAATGGACAGGTACATAGTATTTAACTGCAGTGCAAGAGTTCTTCTAAGGTCACTACTGACTGAGAAACACGAATTATGTTTCTCTGTTAATTCATTGCTCTGTATAAGTTGATTGCATCACCTGCAACACAACCTAGTGCGGAAAGCACTTCAGGGATTGAGACAGGTAATATATTATGTTTGATTCGTATACTACTCCACATGAAGGATACAAGAATGGGTATAGCATTTAACCAAGTGGAATTGAGCACATAATAACCTTGTGATAACAAGTTAACAACATCGCACTTCTAATATTATGTTAGATTTAAAAGTTGAAAATGTGTTGGGTGTCGACGTCGGGATTTTTATTTGTCCTTTTTCTGTTCTTGTCTTTTGGTATTCTCATGTTAGGTGAGATTTGTTTGAAAAAACAAGTTGTGAAAAAGTCCGACATGTATATGTCGACGACTGGGACTGTAAGAGTCGCCAGTTGGTATTTTTAAATGGTTGCACCAACTCAACCGAGAAAAAGTTTGCACATTGACCTAGTGATGTGACCCTATTTGACTGGTCTGTGAAATCGAGATTCGTTAGGGTCCGGGAGCTTGATTATGCGGAGGCCTTTGATACTTCCATTTTATTATGTGTTCGGTTTGATTGCTTTTAATTTCGAGATGCGAAGCATCTTCGAGAAAATAAGATATATAACAGTGCCGAATTCCTTAGGGGCATGATAACCATCTAAGTAAATTCAAACACCGTGAATAATTTACAAGCATGTACAACTGAAAATGTTCATCATGGGTACCGAATTTAGATTCAGGAGACTGAATCTATGATCACATGATTCCTAGGCTCACATGATGTAGCAGTTTGTATGAAAGCTGTAAATATATATATATATATATATATATATATATATATATATATATGAACAATCAACTGCCACGAAGTATACTCCAGGCAGGACGAAAATGTAAAATATATATATATATATATATATATATATATATTAAAAGCGGTAAACACTTTAGAGACTACTAAGTTCAATAACATGTCTCAACCAGATATTGTTGAATTAATAGCTAGTGGATTTATTAGTATTTTTAGGTCTTGGTGGGAAAAACATCTCACTGAGGATTCCAGAATATCAATAATTCATGCTATCCAATTGGACGATGACGGCAATCCCATCTTTGATGAAGATGCTGGTATTGATTCGCCAAACGGAGTTAATACTCTAATCTTTACTATTATCAAACATTTCGTTGGAACTCCTAGTAACATCACTTAGAGAATTCATGATTAACTTAGTAACCTCACTTGTCCTACGCCAAGTGATTTTAGGTGGTATAAAGATATATTTACTTCACGAGTTATGATGCGCAATGATAGTAATAAACCATTTTGGAAAAAAAAAAATTCGTCAATGGTCTACCTTCTTTGTTTGCGCATAAAGTTAGAGAAGAATTAAGTAAAAATTTAGGATATATTGATTATGATAATTTAACCTACATGGTGAAATTAGTAATATTCAAAAAATTGGTTTGAAAATGTGTATTGATTTTAAGTTAGCTAAAGAAGCAGGTAAAGAGAAAAATAAAGAAAAATATGAGTTAGGTACATTTTGCGAACAATATGGTTTACCCCCTGTTGCTCCCTCTAGAAGAAAGCACAGACATAAACATATTGAGCCTCGTAAAAGTCATAAACGCCATAAAAGAAAACATAAGCAAGATAAAAATAATAATCAAGATAATTATTATACTAAACCTAAATCATCCCGTAATAAATTAACCAAAAAATCAAAGAAGTTTGATAAAAGAAAAATTGTTTGCCACAATTGTGGGCCAAAAGGGCACTACAAAAGTGAGTGCAGAGTTAAGCAAAAATTAGCTCAATTAAATATTTCAACTGAGGATATTGAACAATTACTTGAGTTAATAAGAACTGAAAACTATGTCAGTAACGACAAAGCGTCGATATTCTCGACTCTTGAAAGCTTGAGACTTGTAACGATTTAATCAAACAAATGATAACGGTTACTGATGCGTGTGAAGATTGTAGTAATAACTGTTTGAAAATATTAAATGTAATTACCAAAGTGGAAGAAGAAAGCTCTATGTTGATTGATTTGATTAGTAAAATTACTTATCCTGAGTTAAAAATTCAATACACTAAGCAATTAAAGGACTTATTCACCAAAGATAAAAAAGCCACAGATAAGATTTTTAAGGCCAAAGAAAAGCCTATATTTAGTCTTAATAAAACTCTTGAGAGGTTTAAATAGTCACCCTCCCAGAATTAAATCAAGAAATTAACAAACTCAAGAAAGAAATTTCTAAATTGAGATTATACATTTCTAACTTAAGAAAAGAAATTGAAGATAAGAAGTCAGATCTCCAAGTTCATGATTCCTCCTCTAGTGAAGAAGATCATGATATCCCCGTGTCATCTTGAATCAAGGATGAGGCTGATCTTTTTATTCAGGGTCTCTCCCTTAAAAGAATTAAAGATATCACCATTCAAAAATGGTATATTTCCATAAACTTAGTCATTGATAAAACTTTCTCAGTAAAGCTCCCTACATTAGTTGATACTGGCGCAGATTTGAACTGTATCCAAGAAGGTCTTATCCCTACTAGATATTATAAAAAGACTAGTGAAAAACTCAATTCAGCCAATGGTAGTCAAATGGAAATAAAGTATAAGTTACCTAAAGTTCATATCTGTCAGGATAATATGTGTTTTAAAACTTCATTTGTTTTAATTCGCAATCTTATAGATAAGATCATCTTAGGGTTACCATTTATATATTTATTATACCCATTTACTACCAATAATAAAGGATTAACATGTGAACATTTAGGTAAAAAGATAACATTTGGGTTTCTGATTAAACCAAAAGAAAGAGATCTAAAATTTATTCAAGAAGAATCAATTTCTAAGTCTTTAAATCTGTTAAATTGCAAAGTTGCTCACTTAAGATTTTTAAAGGAAGAAATTAAATACAAACAAGTCGTAAATCAACTTAAGAGTAAAAGAGTTCAAGAAAAAATAACTGATTTAAAAAGCTATCTACAGAATAATTTATGTTCTGATTCTCCCAACGCTTTTTGGCATAGGAAGAAACATGTAGTCAGGTTACCTTATGCTAAAGAATTCAAGGAACATTTAATTCCCACTAAGGCTAGACCTATTCAGATGAATCATGAGCAAATGGAATTATGTAAAAAGGAGATTAATGATCTCCTTAGTAAAGGTTTAATTAGATATAGCAGATCACCTTGGTCTTGTTCTGCATTTTACGTTAATAATGAGGCAGAAAAGGAAAGAGGTGTTCCCCGTCTAGTTATCAATTACAAGCCATTAAACAAAGTTCTTGAGTGGATTAGGTACCCTTTACCAAATAAGGAAGATCTCCTTAGTAGGTTAAGCTCCTCCACTATTTTCAGTAAATTTGACCTAAAATCAGGTTTTTGGCAAGTTGCCATCCACCCAGAGGATAGGTACAAAATAGCATTCACCACTCCGTTCGGTCATTACGAATGGAATAGTGAGGTAGCAGACTTCTCTTCTTCTTTCTCTCTATAATTTCTCTCTATAATAATTACTCTATAGCTTTAGTGAGTTGGTGAGAAATGAAGGAAGAATGAGCTTCTATTTATAGGAAAATATAGTTTCGATATTTGCATGTTTTGAGGCTCAAAATATTACAGTATAATACCTTCCTCTTTTTCTTCATTTTTAATTTAGTCATGCAAGTATTATCAATCTTGCACCACCTCCCCTAATAGTAAATAATGTGAATTAATAGTTCATTCATAATCATGTGAAAAAACTAATTACAGTATAGTACCTTCATATATACCTCCATTTTTAATTTAGTCATGCAAGTATTGTCAATCTTGCACCACCTCCCCTAATAATACATGAATGTGAATCAATAGTACACACATGTGAACAAATAGTTATAAGCATGTGAAATAATAGCAATTAATTTCCCATTTATATGATTAATTACCCGATTGGTCAATATAACCTCCAGACATCAATTGTTATCGAAATAAATGTCGATTTCCACTAACACTAATAATCCCAACACAATGGAACTATCAATTTCATTTTTAATCAATACAACTTATTCATCATTAATATTATAACTCACAATATTTAACAACCAGGTCGTTCCTAGGAAAGAGGAGGCTTTCCGATAAGGATTTCTCCTTATTGGCGTGCAATTAGGTGACCAAACCTCTCCTTGGCAGAACTTCTAGACATTTACAATATTGTAAATAATAATATGAATAACTTTATTGTCTCAATTATTGATTTAATAATAATAAATATTATGCAGATGATACTGTTACAATAATTGAATCAATAATACGAGAGATATGATGCATCAATTCATCGTAGTAATAATTGAGTATAACCGAGTGACTTCTCACGTAAGCATCAATAATCAATACTGGTGTGCTACTATGCAATCACGCCAGTATACTATACTTTTACTAAGGGTAGTTCAACAGCTTTAAACAGTAACACTTTTCGTAGTTATTTTTTATAAAAGATAATTTCATCATTTTCTAACTACGACAATACTTCCGTTGTGGGGTCCACCAATGATCGTGCCGTCGTACGAATATTCCCCGACCAATCGTATATTATATAACCACTTGCTTACTTTAAAAAATTTGTAAATATTACCCACAACTATAATATTATATCAAATCCACATCATAATATTCAAAAATATATTTCGAGAAAATTATTCTTTATTCATAAAAATTGGGGATCTTACACTTGTTCTTTCTCCTTCCAAGTGTAGTCTGTTTCTGACAAAAGTCAGGTTTCTCGGTCTAATCCTCTATCACGGACTCACTCGGCCTATTGACAGAGCTTTTCAATTTGCCGACCGATTTCTAGATAAGATTACCGACAAAACACAGCTACATAAATTTTTGGGCTCGCTCAATTATATTGGCAAGTTTTACCAGAATCTTAGGAAGATTTACAAACCTCTATTTCAGCGTTTGCAAAACAATCCTCCTCCCTGGACTGACGTTCATACTTCTGTCGTCCAACAAGTTAAAAAATATGTTAAGGTTTTGCCTTGGCTTGGCATTTCTAATGATTCAGCATTTAAAATCGTTGAAATCGATGCCTCTGACATTGGATTCGACGGCATTCTCAAACAAAAGTTAACTCCCACTTCATCAGAACAAATTATCCGATTTCTTTAAAACAAGATGGAAAGATACGATTAAAATATAAAGATTATTAAAAAGAGATTTTGTCACTTGTTTTATGTATTAATAAATTTCAAAGTGACTTATTGAATCAAAAATTTCTAGTTAGGATAGACTGTAAATCAGCCAAATTTATTCTAGAAAAAGACGTTGAAAACGTTGCCTCTAAGCATTCTTTCGCTAGATGGCAAGCCCTTCTGAGCATTTTCGATTTTGATATTGAATATATTAAAGGAAGTAATAATTCAGTTCCTGATTTTCTTACACGTGAATTCATTAACACAGGTACAATATCATCATCATGAGTGTACGAGGAGGACCTTCTTCTCGTGGCCAGAACCGCCCTTCTGGCCCAAGTAATCAGTTAAAAGGAGCTCTGGTTCCTCACCCAGTTAATCCGGTTGCTCAACCCAACCCAGTTACTAAATTCCAGGTTCTTGGAACAATTCCAAGGCCCTTTTCTTCCGTCTCTAGCTACCACGTAAAACGCCAGTTATTATAACGACCCCAAAATAGGTTCATTCCATCCAACCCATTTCGAAGTCGCCAAATATATGGTACGAAAAACAACTACAACTTTATTACAACAATTGTCGTGGCAAAATACAACAACACATATCTTTGTGAGTTTGGATACAAATATATACCAATCGTAGCACGTCACAAGGACACCTTACATAAAGGTATAGTCAAAAACCATTTTAGAAATTAGAATCTTTGGGAAGTGCTCAAGGAAACCTTCATACATGGGAGGCCATGCTTTTAGGTTATGGTAGATATCATATGGCCACGTAATTATCCTTGGTTGATCTAATAGACCCCAAAGAAAAACGAGAAGATTACTATCATATTCTTCCCAATGGTGAGTCTTTTCTTGACATATCATTATCTTCACTGTCTCTAATTGGGTATTATATTCCAAACAAACACCAAGATTATATAGGTAGTGCTTGTAAATATACTCAAAGAAGTGGATGAGCACAACCATGTCTTATGATAACACGAGGTTGTATGTCATTAGACATCTTGTATGATAGTGACAAAACACCCTTCCAAGTTAAATTCACCTCACCCTCAACATCTATGAATCACCACACTCTATTCCTCGCTATCCTCGCCGACCTGGCTACTACTTTTTTTATTACGAAAGGAATTGTGAAACAAAAGGGTGAGCACAACTAGCTCGAAAGAAGAATATTATGACTAAAGATAAATAAATTATCAATAGTCTTCATCAAGAATAAATCGTAGATTTAGAACATATAGTAGATGATAAAACTTTTCAACCATAGTTGTAGCGGAATGAGCAATCCATTAGAAGAGTCAAATAGACTATAAAGTCTATTGTCTTCTCCACGTTAAAAGTCCACCAACAATATTTTATCCCTGTAACATCAATCAACAGTTCCTTTCCACAATCATATGAATAACTCATAATCATAATTGTGATTCTAAATTCCTCTTCTCATCCAGGACGAAGATAATTTTCATCATCTGTCTTTACCTGAAACATCAAATATCATGGTTATACCAAATCACAGTTCCTGTTCATAATCATACTAATAAATTCATCTTTGCACCACGGGTCAAAGATATTCATCAACAGTTCATCTTTACACTACAAAGCAAAGATATTCAACAACAAAAGTCATCTTTCATTTGAGCCAAAGATATTCATCAATAATTCATCTTTGCACTACAGGCTAAAGATATTCAACAACAGGTCATCTTTGCATTACGAGCCAAAGATATTCATCAATAATTTATCTTTGCACTACAGGCTAAAGATATTCATCAACAAGTCATCTTTGCATTACAAGCCAAAGATATTCATCAATAATTCATCTTTGCACTACAGGCTAAAGATATTCATCAACAAGTCATCTTTGCATTACAAGCCAAAGATATTCATCAATAATTCATCTTTGCACTACAAAAGCTAAAGATATTCATCAACAAGTCATCTTTCAGATTAAGCCAAAGATATTCATCAATAATTCATATCCATATTTATAACACCTTAATCCAAATGTTATAAATTACTTAGAAATCTCATAATCTAATATTATTAATATTATAATAATATTTTAATCATTTCTTAAACTTATAAACAATTTAATTAAATTGTTTACACTTTACTAATTAATGCATTTAATCATCATAGAATGCCAAACTCATAAAATTTCATCACCAATAACCAAAACCCTCATCAAAAATCAGATATACCTCATATATGATTCTCAAACCATAAAATCATATTTTCTAATTTTCTTACTTCACATAACATATTTAATTCATTTACTCATAACTAGAACATTTTCATGAAAAATACCAAATCAGTTCCAAAAATATTTCTTTTTCGGGATTTAGCATAAAATAGTCCCATATTGAACATATATTTTTCTCGAAATTTTAAAAATTCATTTACTATTTTTCATATGGCCAAAACCACCGAATATTTAAACATTTATCATAAATTGTACTTTTTATCCAAAAATTCGAATTCACAAGAGTACAATCGATATTATATGATATGTACTCTCAATAAAAATTTCATCAATTTTGGAGTTAACCGCAAGGAGTTATAAATAGTTACTTTTAAAATAGTCTTTTCTCATAAAATCCATAACCCTAATCTATACATCCAAAAATACCTCAAAATAATCATAGTGGTGTAAAATTCAAGAATGATCAAAACATGGATACAATCAAAGCTAGTATCCGAATAGATATTTTAGACTTAAAAGAAAAATTTTCATTTTTCTATTGAATAGTGCCGATTCGTGAATAGTGCCAGATATCGTGAATAAGTCTTAGTATCACGTGAATAGTAATCTCATACACCAAAAGATAGAAATTCCACAAAAAACATCTTCACGCTTTATGAATAGTACTCGTGAATAGTAACTCGTGAATAGTAACTCATGAATAGTAACTCGTGAATAGTAACGTGAATAGTAACCCCGAGCATGAAAAAGTTCCAAATTTGATAAAAAGTTTCAACTAATATTTCAAAGATAATGATATTGAAGAAATAATATCATTACTGAAAAAAATAATATCCCTTACTATCCCTTACCTCAAAAGAGCAAAGACTTTCGACCGGATATCGGATATGACGTCAAGGAAACTTGCAGATCGATGAATATCAACTCACCAAGTATCTAAATACTCACAAAATACACTCAATAATCTAGAGAGAGAAAGAGAGAAAGTTTATGTTTCGTGTGATTTTCAATTCTAACTTAGCCTCTATTTATAGGAAAATGTTAGCACGCCAAGGCAGACTTGACCAGAACTCTGATGGCTTTACCTCGCTACTATTCCACCCACCAAAAATCAGCCATCTTCCCCAACAACCAAGAGTGGGGCCCACTCAATTCTAGAATTTTCCACCAAAACCTAATTTCAATCAGCTTACCTCTTAAAATTCATAACAAATCATACGTTCATTTTAACGGTTCAAAATTTGTGGACATATACTCAACTTATATATGTATAACATATCCAAAATTACAACGATCAACTATTTGATTAAAAATTATAACTCACATAATATATCTCAAAACACCTTTGGTTTAATTTTTAATACCTTCATTCCGACTAAAAATCTCGATAAAATACCTCAACATTAATTCCTTCATTTATAACCACATAAATAAATCCATCATTTATATCCACATCAAATAAATATTTCCTTATCATATAAATCAATAATTAATTATTCCCAAATAATATTACAGAATCACAATTATGACAACCAGGCAGTTCCCAGGAAAGAGGGGGCTTTCCAATAAGAATTTCTCCTCATCATGCAAGCAATTAATTGACCAAACCTCTCCTTGACAAAACTTTCTAGACATTGCCAATAATGTTATCTAATAATATTATTCAAATAATATGAATTATTGATCCGATAATGGAGATCATGCGTTGACAATTATTGAACAACAATAATATAAAATATCAACGCATCAATTATTGAATCAATAAAATAAAATATTGAAGCAAGATATCAGTAATAATTATTGAGTAGTGCCTTCTCACGTAAGAATCAATAATTGAAAAAAATATGTGTAATACCGCAGGCCATCTTGCAACAACGCCAGACATTACTTTACTTTACCAAGGGTATTCCAACAGTGTTAACTCGTGAACGACACGCCGTTATTTATAAAAACTCAAATTTGTCATTTTCTCCATCCGACAGTTATTACATTATATGGGCCCATAAATGATCGCTAGGCCGTCATCTGAATATTCTCCTAGGCGGAAAGAATATTCCACGACCAAACTAATATTCCCGACAACAATGAATACTTTATACCCTTGCGTATTTTGAAAAAAAAAATTCATATATCACCCTTAACTTTAACTTTTATCAATTTAACCATTTACTGAATAGAAAAATTGAATACTTTTATTTCATAAAATTCGGGGTCTTACAAGTTGACCCCTTTTGTAATCAATCGAGGGAAACCTCTTCAAAACCCAGTTATCCTGCTTCTGAGTATATTCTCAAATGGGAACAACATTTGTTCCATTTGGAACTTCACATGAAGCCAAAAGATGATCCCATTAAACTCACTGCCCAGTACTTTCCTACTGGATGTCATTTTATCCCATGGGCTCCTTATAAATCCCTTTCGTTTTATAAGGACATTTTGCTTGAAACTGAGTCAATCTTCATTAAACCCATTTTTACCAAAGATAATGAATCAAAGATTCTTTATCATTCCCTGTACATTAAACAAATCCTTAATTACTCAGATTGGGGTGGTCGTCCTTCTGATCTTAGGTAGCTTTCTAATCAAACTAACTCATATTGTTATTTTGATTATATTGATGCTTGGAATAGGATCTTCCTCCACCAAAATGAAGATCATAGTCATTCATGGTTCTTATAGTTCGACCACAAATTCAAAAGTCAATTCCCTTTCTGGTTTACACTCTGGTGGTCTAGATTTGGCTCACACTTTTGAGCTTCTTCCTGATCCCCTCAAAAACCAGCTTAGTCACTTTATCAATCATAATAATTATCATCCCAAGTATGAGGGAATTTCAGTCTTCATGCAATTTATCAGTAAGTATAAGATTCCATGGATTCTTAAATGGTAGTACACCATTCTCACTCCATATGAAGTTACTACATTTCAGTCTCCGTCGTCTGCTACTCAGACAACTCAGACCTCTGTTTCCCCCATTGTTTATGTTTCTCGCCAGTTTTTCATTAAATGGTGGGATAAATTCGGTGTCGATCGGATAGTAGGACAAGTTCAAAAGGAATTTCCCCTTACTCTTACTCCAGTTCTCCCAGTCAGCTCGATCCCTGAGAAAGGATCGTCCAGTAAATCAAAATAGTTAAAAATCAGCCCTACAGAACCTTCTGGTTCTATTGATGTCAATAATTATTCGGCCTCTAAGTTAAAAATTCTGGTTGACGCCATTCACAAACGAATTGACAAGTTACATGAGGAGATTGAAGCCTCAGAAATCGCTTCTTCTTTCTCCAAAAATTCCGGTTCCAGTAAGAATAATGATGATGAGTTCGATGATCTGTATGGCACCATCGATCTTCAGGATGCTCAGGATCCCTTTGCCTGAAGTCTCAGTCACCCTTCTCGACAAAGATACAACCGCTCCGACAACTTTCTAGTCAAAGAATCTCCGCTTTTTATCGAAAAGCGACCTTCTCCGACACGTGCATTTGGCCCCACGGTCGCATTAGTAAAAAGAAAATGCCAACTTTTCCACCGAAAGCAGATTTTGGTCTAAAAGTCGGCTTTTACTTTTACTTTTACTTTCACTTTTACTTTAGTAAATGTTATATGTTTTTTACTTTTTACTTTTACCTCAGTTAAATGTAATAGTAACCATGTAACAGTTCTTTCCTTATTCTATAAAAGGAACTTGAACTCATTTAGTTAGGCAGACTTAAAAAGACTCTGAGTTCCTTCTAAGATGAATCTTTAGACTCTCCTTCCTCTCTCTTCATCTACTTTTCCAATGTTTCAAGTTAATTGATTGTAAGTCACTTTTATTTTCTGCACTTGTAAATAATTCAGTTATCAATCAAATTAATATTTTGAGTGGAGAAGTAGAGAAGTGAAGAAGTAAGGAAGAACAGAAGCGCATACAAACACAATTAATTTACTCAAAAGGAATTAATTCATGTATCTACCTCTGCCTTAGAGACGATAGATTTTTGAATTATCACCCTAGTATTATTGGAATTATGGAATCAAGTTTGCACAATGGTCCAATCCATTTTAATTGTTTTCCTGATTTCACCTTAAGCCTAAGTGACCATAATTTGTTAAAGGCTTTAACATTAAATATTAAAACTGCTGGAGAAATTACCCAAATGATTTAGGGCTCTCAACCTCTTGCTTTGATTTATAGGATTTATTATAAGACCTTGAAAACTAACTTAAATGTTCATGCTCTTAATAAAAGTCCTAAAGATCAAACTATATTAATTCAAAGTTCAACTAGTGATGCTAATGTCCAGATCCCGAGAACCATCCTCTGGAAGGACATTACCTTACCTAGTCAATGGACTCTACCCAGTGAAATACCTCAACAACCTGTGTTAGTTCCCAGAGGGCACAATAGATCTAGAAGGGGGGGGGGGGTTGAATAGATCCTTTTTATTTCAAATACTTTTTTGGTTTATGATGTATTGTTCATATTAGAGTATACGACAAACATAAGAATCTTTTTCAAGCACAAATGAATAAGTAAAAGATTCCCTTCATTGATATATTCATAATTATAATCTGACAATGTTCATTGGGTTAGTTTAGTTGTAACCAGATTAAAACATACATAGTGCTTATATAGCTTATATACATAATGTAAATGACATAATGTAAAAAGACACAAGAGGTTTTAAGTGGTTCATGACTCAAGCTCCTAATCCACTCTTACGCTTTCAACTAGCAGGATTTCCACCAAGGAAGAGGCGGCACCACTCGAATCTATATGATTCCTTCAAGGCCGCTGACCTTTAGGACTTGATTCACTAAGAACTCTTCAAGGCCGTGACCTTAGGACTCTTCTAGTTCCCTAGGAACTCTTCAAGCCCAACAGGCTTGGAACTTCGTTTAGTCCCTCTGGACAAGGACCCTTTGACCCTGCTTTGTTTAGTCCCTCCGAACAAGGACCCTTTGGCCCTGCTTCATTTAGTCCCTCTGAACAAGGACCCCTCAGGCCCTGGCTTCGTTGAGTTGTTTGTTTGTTGTTGTTGGAGTCGGTGCTGAGCTGCTAAGATGTCTTCATGCTCTGAACATCTTCTATCCCTAGCAGCTTGGCTTGATCATCCTTGAAGAGCAGTTGAGTGTTGCATGATGCTCAGCTTTTTAGGTTGCTCAACTACTCCGGATGACCCCTTGATGAACTGCCTTGAAGATGATTCTCCTTGGTACTTGATGGCTGTACATGAGAGGCTTCTAAGATGACTGTAAGCTCTTTTGCAAGGTATTTAAAAGCTTTCTCATGCTTGACACCAAGATGGCTTTTGTGATCTCCCTTCTTGCTACTCGATGCCTTCTCATGATGGACTTGCTAAGTTGACCGTAAGCTCTTCTCTATTGTACTTAGAGTCTTCCCATGATGG
This sequence comes from Panax quinquefolius, assembly GCA_020205615.1. Classification (NCBI taxonomy): domain Eukaryota; kingdom Viridiplantae; phylum Streptophyta; class Magnoliopsida; order Apiales; family Araliaceae; genus Panax; species Panax quinquefolius. The sequence goes on from CM035172.1 coordinate 59,110,929, forward strand.
ACATCCAGATGGCATGATGCTCTTCTTTCTCTCAGCAGTTCAGAACACTCTTCATGTAGTAGAGCTCTCACTTCTATATAGTAGAACTCACACTTCTACTTCTTGCTTGATCTGACTTTTGAGTGTTCTTGGTGGATCGTAGAGTGAGCCTCTGGACTCACTATCACTTGATTCTATCAGTTCACCTTTTCTCCAAAACTCACAACTCCAGCAGCCTTTGATCTTTGAAACTCTTCTACATTTATACATCTTCCCAATTCTTCCGTTGGAAAGTAGCCGTTGGAAGCTATTCAAATGTCTTCGCAGATCTCGAGTTGCTTGAGGTAGACTGCTTGATGTGACATGTCATACTTTTTTCGACACATCGTAGTCTCTTTGTTTCACCCGCCTGCCGATGTATCACTTTCTTGTCTTGGCGTGTCAAGACTTTATCTCTTCCGATTTCTAGATCAGAGGTTGTCCTTTTGCATTGATGCTCTCAATAAGCACTTGTTCGAATATTACTCTTCAGATTGAACCGTTGCCAATGTTTCAATCTTCAGGTATTCGAACTTTACGATTCTGATGCATATCTTCAAGGACTGTTGAGTGTTGCTCGTTGGTTGGTAGAGTTAACACTACGATCTGGAAGAGTGCTGATTGGATCTTCAATGTAGAACACCCCTTCCTTGTATTATGCAGTGCTTCAATACTTCTATTTGCTTTAACAGTTCTCAGATACTGATGGCCTGATTCCTTGTCATGGTCCCCTTCTAAATATTAAGACACTTCAGATTTGTGGTGCGTCCAGCTTATTTTCTCCTTGTGATCTTCCGTTCACTTATCATCAATGATCTGACACGGCACTTAATCACTTTAGCCTTGCTTTTCAGAGGCTGACCAGTATCTCGGTTCACTTTCCATCAGTCCCTTCTTTGTTTGGCAAACACTACGATCTTGGTTACTTCCATGGTTGTTGTCTTCTGTTCTCTTGTCAGCAACTGCATTAGCTGACTTTTTCTTAGTCAGCTGCTGAAGTCTTCTTTGAATCATCTTGTGGAAGACTTCATCACGAATGGCCTTTCAACTCAATCTTAATGCTGATTGGATTGTTGCTTAGTTCTCCTACTAGCCTGCATGTCATTCGTTGAGTGCTCTTTGGTTCCCTTACTGTGGATTGCATCTTTGCAGTGCCAACCAGAGGCTTCGTACCTTTGGATATTATGGGAGTGCTCATTCGTTGAGAACCGTATCTGCTCTACGATCCTGACTTAGCATTGTGAGCACTTCTTTTGGAGTCGTAGTTCTGCACTCTACGATTCAGCTTCGGCTGTGCAGACACTACGATCTCGAGATCAGATCTTGACACTCTACAATTTCTACCTTGTGCTTGTTGTCTTCATCTGATCTTGCCCGACTACGATCTCTGCATTCATTCAGTGGACTCTACGATCTCAGAGTGTAGCCTACGATCTTCATTTCCCCTGGAAGTCTACGAACTCCGAGATCTCACTATCTTGCATACTCTTATTCTGCCTCGATAGTTCCCGAGTTGACTCTGACTCTCCTGGCAGACTACGACTTTTGGTGCAGTGCTCGACGATCAGACAAGCCTATCTATTACAACATAAGATCAACCTAACATGCTTGATCTTTCTATATTTATAGTCCTTGTACATCATTTCTTTTTAAGGACTTCACAAAGTTGTTTTGCTTATGTAGGATCAACCTAACATATTTGATCAATTCATTCGAAGTCCTTGTACATATATTTCTATTATCTATCAAAGGACTTTGCAGCTTTTCTTCATGCAAGCATACCTGCATATTCATTCATATATATATATATATCATAATCAAATCATATATTAAATAGGAATATCATTCACATGTTTATTCTTGACAACCTGTAGTCAATAACTTATTAAATATAGAAAACGTTAGACAATTTTCTGATGGAACGGTCAAAATAAGTTTTGAAAGAAACAGAAGGCCAGTCATTATAGAAGATTTTACTAGTTCTTCAGCGCCTTCGGTTCATACTCGGAGAGATACTGAAGTTCTCAGTAACCCTTCTATTAAAGATATTAAATTAAAGGGTATACTTAATCAAGGTCAAGCTAGTCATCCCTGCTATACTCAAAATGATCAGGTCGAAGAAGAAGGTTCTTCTCCGGCATCTTCTGAGTATCCTACTCAATCTGATTTTGATGCTCCTATTAATAAAAAATTAAGGGTCATTAAAAAAGATTTCGTTTTAGATTGGGACAATTTAGTTAAAATTTTTAATTCCAAGTCTAACAAAATTAAAAGACATTTATTTAGATCTAATCACCCTACTGAAAAGGAACGTGATAAGATTGTTGATAGATGGAAAAGATTTATAAAAAATGAACAATATCAAGGTAGATGTAATGTAATTACTAAAACACAATGGGTTAGAGAAGATAAATCAAAAACTTCTTCCAGTCATCCTCCTTTAGAGTCTATTCTAATCCCGGTTAAAAATACTTCAGTTATTGCTAGTCCTTTCAAAATCTCAGATAACAATAAAGATGATAAAAGAATTATTGAACAATTAAATTTTAGTAATCAATACCTAGCAACTGTTGGTAGACAACTTGGTAGGATCGAAGAAAAAATTGAAGAAACCACTATTAAAAGACCCGATTCAAAGATTGAACAACCTTTAATAAAATTACCAAAAAATAGACATAAATTGGGTTTACCTAATCAAGATAATGAACTCACCTATGCTATTGATAAACTGTTTAAAAACTCAAAACTGAAGCTAGTTCAAGTGGCACTATAGCTCTTATTGATCAGATAGAATCTGATAATGAAAGCAATAGTTCCTCTAGTCAGTCTAATGTTGTTTCAGACCTAAATGACCAACTTAACAAGTTAACTGTTAAAAACACTAGTATTACCAGAAATTGGTACTCTAGACCTACTCCTCCGGATCTACAGTTTGAAGAAAGGAATCTAGATAAACAATTCTATGTGTCCTCTAATAAAATTTATGAATGGAATATTGATATATTTAGTGAGCAAGAAATTTTAAATAAATTAAATCATATGTCCATGGTAACTAATAGCTATATTACTAAGTTCAATAACCTGTCTCAACCAGACATTGTTGAATTAATAGCTAGTGGATTTACTGGTATTCTTAGGTCTTGGTGGAAAAAACATCTCACTGAGGATTCCAGAATATCAATAATTCATGCTATCCAATTAGACGATGACGGCAATCCCATCTTTGATGAAGATGCTGGTATTGGTCCGCCATATGGAGTTAATACTCTAATCTTTACTATTATCAAACATTTCGTTGGAACTCCTAGTAACATCACTGAGAGAATTCATGATTAACTTAGTAACCTCACTTGTCCCACGCTAAGTGATTTTAGGTGGTATAAAGATGTATTTACTTAACGAGTTATGATGCGCAATGATAGTAATAAACCATTTTGGAAAGAAAAATTCGTCAATGGTCTACCTTCTTTGTTTGCGCATAAAGTTAGAGAAGAATTAAGTAAAAATTTAGGATACATTGATTATGATAATTTAACCTACGGTGACATTATTAGTAATATTCAAAAAATTGGTTTGAAAATGTGTATTGATTTTAAGTTAGCTAAACAAGCAGGTAAAGATAAAAATAAAGCAAAATATGAGTTAGGTACATTTTGCGAACAATATGGTTTACCCCCTGTTGCTCCCTCTAGAAGAAAGCACAAACATAAACATATTGAGCCTCGTAAAAGTCATAAACGCCATAAAAGAAAACATAAGCAAGATAAAAATAATAATCAAGACAATTATTATACTAAACCTAAATCATCCCGTAATAAATTAACCAAAAAATCAAAAAAGTTTGATAAAAGCAAAATTGTTTGCCACAATTGTGGGCAAAAAGGGCACTACAAAAGTGAGTGCAGAGTTAAGCAAAAATTAGCTCAATTAAATATTTCAACTGAGGATACTGAACAATTACTTGAGTTAATAAGAATTGAAAACTATGTCAAGAATGATTAAGCGTCGATATTTCGACTCTTCGAGTAAAGTTAAAGACACTTGTAACGCATTTAATCAAACAAGCGATAACGGTTACGATGCAGGTGAAGATTGCAGTAATAATTGTTGTAAAAGATTAAATGTAATTACCAAAGAGGAAGAAGAAAGCTCTTTGTTGATTGATTTAATTAGTAAAATTACTGATCCTGAGTTAAAAATTCAATACACTAAGCAATTAAAGGACTTATTCACCAAAGATAAAAAAGCCACAGATAAGATTTTTAAGGCCAAAGAAAAGCCTATATTTAGTCTTAATAAAACTCTTGAGAGGTTTAAATCCCTAGTTAATGAAGTCACCCTCCCAGAATTAAATCAAGAAATTAACAAACTCAAGAAAGAAATTTCTAAATTGAGATTAGACATTTCTAACTTAAGAAAAGAAATTGAAGATAAGAAGTCAGATCTCCAAGTTCATAATTCCTCCTCTAGTGAAGAAGATCATGATATCCTTGAGTCATCTGGAATCAAGGATGAGGCTGATCTCTCTCCCTTAAAAGAATTAAAGATTTCACCATTCAAAAATGGTATATTTCCATAAACTTAGTCATTGATAAAACTTTCTCAGTACATCTCCCTGCGTTAGTTGATACTGGCGCAGATTTGAACTGTATCCAAGAAGGTCTTATCCCTACTAGATATTATAAAAAGACTAGTGAAAAACTCAATTCAGCCAATGGTAGTCAAATGGAAATAAAGTATAAGTTACCTAAAGTTCATATCTGTCAGGATAGTATGTGTTTTAAAACTTCGTTTGTTTTAATTCACAATCTTACAGATAAGATCATCTTAGGGTTACCATTTATATATTTATTATACCCATTTACTACCAATAATAAAGGATTAACATGTGAACATTTAGGTAAAAAGATAACATTTGGGTTTCTAAAATTTATTCAAGAAGAATCAATTTCTAAGTCTTTGAATCTGTTAAATTGCAAAGTTGCTCACTTAAGCTTTTTAAAGAAAGAAATTAAATACAAACATGTCAAAAATCAACTTAAGAGTAAAAGAGTTCAAGAAAAAATAACTTATTTAAAAAGTTATCTACGGAATAATTTATGTTCTGATTCTCCCAACACTTTTTGGCATAGGAAGAAACATGTAGTCAGGTTACCTTATGCTAAAGAATTCAAGGAACATTTAATTCCCACTAAGGCTAGACCTATTCAAATGAATCATGAACAAATGGAATTATGTAAAAAGGAGATTAATGATCTCCTTAGTAAAGGTTTAATTAGACATAGCAGATCACCTTGGTCTTGTCCTGGATTTTACGTTAATAATGAGGCAGAAAAGGAAAGAGGTGTTCCCCGTCTAGTTATCAATTACAAGCCATTAAAAAAGTTCTTGAGTGGATTAGGTACCCTTTACCAAATAAGGAAGATCTCCTTAGTAAGTTAAGCTCCTCCACCATTTTTAGTAAATTTGGCCTAAAATCATGTTTTTGGCAAGTTGCCATCCACCCAGAGGATAGGTACAAAATAGCATTCACCACTCCGTTCGCTCATTACGAATGGAATGTTCAGTCATTTGGTTTGAAAAATGCCCCTAGTGAATTTCAGAATATTCTCAATAACATTTTGAATCCTTTTAGTCATTTCATCATCGTTTATATTGATGATATCCTTGTTTTTTCCAAGACTATTGAAGAGCACATTAAGCATTTGAATTCATTCTTTAAAACGGTTAAAACCAATGGTCTTGTTCTTTCTCTTTCCAAGTGTAGTCTGTTTCTGACAAAAGTCAGGTTTCTCAGTCTAATCCTCTATCACGGACTCACTCGGCCTATTGACAGAGCTATTCAATTTGACAACCGATTTCCAGATAAGATTACCGACAAAACACAGCTACAGAGATTTCTGTGCTCGCTCAATTATATTGGAAAGTTTTACCAGAATCTCAAGAAGATTTGAAAACATCTATTTCAGCGTTTGCAAAGCAATCCTCCTCCCTAGACTGACGTTTATACTTCTGTCGTCCAACAAGTTAAAAAATATGTTAAGGTTTTGCCTTGCCTTGGCATTTCTAATGATTCAACATTTAAAATCGTTGAAACCGATGCCTCTGACATTGGATTCGGCGGCATTCTCAAACAAAAGTTAACTCCCACTTCATCAGGATAAATTGTCCGATTTCATTCCGACGCATGGAACAGTACGCAGTTAAAATACAGTACTATTAAAAAAGAGATTTTGTCACTTGTTTTATGTATTAATAAATTTCAAAGTGACTTATTGAATCAAAAATTTCTAGTTAGGATAGACTGTAAATCAGCTAAATTTATTCTAGAAAAAGACGTTGAAAACGTTGCCTCTAAGCATTCTTTCGCTAGATGGCAAGCCCTTCAGAGCATTTTTGATTTTGATATTGAATATATTAAAGGAAGTAACAATTCAGTTCCTGATTTTCTTACACGTGAATTCATTAACACAGGTACAATATCAGCATCATGAGTGTACGAGGAGGACCTTCTTCTCGTGGCCAGGACCGCCCTTCTCGCCCAAGTAATCAGTTAAAAGGAGCTTTGGTTCCTCACCCAGTTAATCCGGTTTCTCAACCCAACCCAGTTACTAAATTCCAGGTTCTTGGAACAATTCCAAGGCCCTTTTCTTCTGTCCTAGCCAGTCAGCCAAAACCAGTTGACCCCTTTTGTAATCAATCGAGGGAAACCTCTTCAAAACCAAGTTATCCTACTTTTGAGTATATTCTCAAATGGGAACAACATTTGTTCCATTTGGAACTTCACATGAAGCCAAAAGATGATCCCATTAAACTCGATGCCCGGTACTTTTCTACTAGATGGCATTTTATCCCTTGGGCTCCTTATAAATCCCTTGTATTTTATAAGGACTTTCTGTTTGAAACTGATTCAATCTTCATTAAACCCATTTTTGCCAAAGATAATGAATCAAAGATTCTTTATCATTCCCTGTACATTAAACAAATCCTTAATTACTCAGATTGGGGTGGTCGTCCTTCTGATCTTAGGCAGCTTTCTAATCAAACTAACTCATATTGTTATTTGGGGCGGAAGTGGAGAAGTAGAGAAGTGAAGAAGTAAAGAAGAACAGAAGCGCATACAAACATAATTAATTTACTCAAAATATTAATTTGATTGATAAATGAATTATTTAAAAGTGCAGAAAATAAAAGTGGAAAAGTTGGCGTTTTCTTTTGAGTAATGCGACCGTGGGGCCAAATGCACATGACTGGAGACTGCTTTCGGTAGAAAAGTAGGAGATTCTTTTGACTAGGCTGCCGGAGCAGGTGTATGCTGTCGGAAGGGTGACTAAGACTCTAGGCAAAGGGATCCTGAGCATCCTGAAGATCGATGGTGCCATACGGATCATCGAACTCATCATCATTATTCTTACTGGGTAATGTTAGTGTGTGTATATATATATATATAATATGAATATATATAGAATAACAATAAAAGCCACGGATCAACGGTCTGGGCATACGGACACCACGTCGACTCTCAACGTGAATATCTGTGTGCAAGAAGTGAAGAAAAGGTTTTAAGTAATTTAAGAAGGCTTACAATTGACTGCCAAAGAAGACTTCAATAGGTTTAAATGGATGAACACTCGGTTCCCACCGGTAAAAAGTAGCCAAATATAAGCTCACAAGTGTTTGAAATGAGAAAACACTCAATTTATAGTGTGTACATAGCAAATTGGACAGGGCTTCCTCGCCCTTTCCTTCTTCAAAATGGCCACCCCAAGCCCTCTATTTATAGAGAGGGGATCCACAGGTGTACTATGGCGGTGGCATGCAGATGTACTCTTGGGGTTTTGCCCGGTGCCTCCCTGCTCTATGGGTCCCGTAGTCTCAAAGTACGTGCACTCGTGTAACGTGTTGTCCATTTAAACCTTCATAACTTCAATCTGGGCATCTGATGGAGGCGCTTAAGATATTTTATAGAATGCTGTTGTCGAGAGCTACACAATTACATGGGATAAGAGGTTGTACGATCTCAGGAAGATGGGTCCATACCCGGGTCTTCAAATTCTATCTGGTGTGCTGTCTTGTGTAGCAATCACTCGAGATTGGAGCTATTGTTCTTGTAGGACACTTCTGTGTAGCATGTATGTTGAAATGTTGTTGAGATGGTGTGAATGTGGGATCGAGGTGGCAAAATGATGATTTTGCCCTTCACCGGGGTTATCTCCGGCTTTGGGCTGATTTAGCAATCGTTGCTCAAGGTTATCTCTGAGATTGGGCTGTTGTAAGTGCGGAATGTCCTTAAGGTTGTCTCTGAGGTATGCCTGTCCTCCCGGGGTTATCTTCGGGTTTGGAACTGAGTGCCTCAGGGCTATCACCGAGGTTGAAGCTTATTGCTGGGGTTTGAAACAAGCATTTCTGGGGTTATCTCCGGAATTGAAACTGTATGCCTCGGGGTTGTCTCTGAGGTTTAAACTGAATCTCCCGGGGTTGTCTCCGGGATTGGAACTGAAGATCTCGGGGTTGTCTCCGAGATGGCAAACTTCTCCGATGTTATCTCCGGAACTCGAAACTGTATTCCTCAGGGTTGTCTCCGAGGTTGAACCTGAAACTACCGGGGTTGTCTCCAGGGTTGGCACTGAATATCTCGGGGTTGTCTCCGAGATGGCAAATTGACTGAGAATCTCGGGGTTGTCTTCGAGATGGAAAATTGACTGAGAATCCCGGGGTTGTCTCCGGGATTATGCTGCTTTGACTTCCAGGGTTATCTCTGGAAGACGATTCTGCCCTCCTGCAATGTTAGTAACAGGAATGCAAAAATTTTTGAGTGTCTACAAATTCCCCTCTTTATCATATTCATGCAATGTAATGGCATGAATAGGATAAAGAACATTAGTCACTTGAAATATGACAAGATATTCATGATGCAATGTACTGCAGCATGATGCAAATGTATGGTGTATATGGTTTGTTGGACTATTTTCCAATGGGATGTGATGATTGTTTGCTCCCATGACTTCTGATGGGGAACTGGAATTACCACTGGTGTCTTTGATGAATTGCTTGGATGTGTGCTCCAAAATTCTCAAGAAATACCAAGATGTTGATGTTGGGGTTATCACCAAGGTCCTTAATCCTTGATACATACTTTCCACCATAGATGTTCCTCTCATGTGCAAGAGACTTTGGGGGAATGAGCATTTGTCTGATGAAGACTGTGTATAACAGATTCCATCATCGGTCCTCCTCGATGAGGATGTTTTTCCTGGTTTGTATCGCCAGGTCTTTCCAATGATCTATCGGAGTTACTGCCAATAGTCTGTGTTATCAGGGTTGCCTGACCTTCGCTGACATATGTATCAATGGATACCACCATAGGATCATCTCCGACGCTTCGTTGGGTTTAATTGCCAACGGTTGTAATCATCAGATGACTTTTGACGCTTCGTTGGGTTTATTTGCCAACGACTGAATGTCATCAAGGTTATTTGACCTTCGCTGACGTGTGTATCAACTACTGAAATCATCGAATGGCTTCCGATGCTTCGTTGGATTTACTTGCCAACGGCTGAAGTTGTTTGAAATCCACGCTAGGGAGAAGTGTTTTGGAGTTACGACCCCGAACTGACGGCATCGAATCTTTGCGAGGTATTGCCGAATGTAATTTGTAATAGCTGTGATCATTGGTTTTGTTTACCCTGTGTTTGGCGGATACCAATGAGTGATATGTAGACCGTAGTTTGGTCTTTGAAAACCAGGATTTCAGGCTTTTTCGCTCAATCGCGTAGCGTCGTTTTTCCTGATTTGATTGTTTCAACTTGTGAGACCTCCTTTGCAACTCAACTTATACCGAGTCGGAGGGGTAGGACCCACCTAGGGTAGCCGCAGGTACACCTACGGCCAATCGTGGGTGGCCTTAAGTGGCCTGTTGCTTTCATAAGTCATTTTTATATTGCGCCACACAGAGAATCCGAGAGCTCTCCTTGGATCTCTTTGAGTTGGTGCTTTTCTCGCAAATTTCATCACCGCATAAGTGTTTCACACTATCCTGGTAACATATGCATGTCTTCTTTTTCAGTTTTTGTCCGTTGGAAAATGAGTTATCATATAAAATGCGTCTAAACACATAGTAGTGAATATGCATGCCTATATGACTTGATAAAAAATATTCAACATAGATTAACAGTTTGACCCGGCAGTTGAACCGGGCACATTTTTTTATCCGACATTTGGGTCGACATCCTTCAGATGGGGATATTTTTGATCCTTCCAGCTCAGGGGTTGGTCCTTCAGATGACCCATATGGCTTTACCGGTGCAGATCCTCCCTTGTATAGGCCTGATATTCCTCTTGGTGGAGATCCAGTGACTCAGTAGGAGTTACATCAGGTGGACATGATTGATGATGTAGACATAGACACCATTGTCTTCTTATGATGTGTATTCTCGCTATATCTTTTGATAGGCCTCTATTAGATACTGAGTGGCTGTGCCCCATTCTCGTTATATCTTTTGATAGGCCTCTGTTAGTTGTAGGGCGCATGTGCCCCATTTCCCTGTATTTTCCAGCTGTACAGAGATGATGTATTTAGATGATGATGTACTTAGGGATGTATGTACTGTTTTCTATTCCCTACATCATATTGTCGTCTATTATTTGTAATGCATGTATTATGTCATGTATATGTATGTCCAGAGATATTTAGCATTGACCCCTGGATAGTCTTATGATACGACCCACACAGATGTCTTCCTCGACAGTTAGCCGTATTGATCACACCCCACCAATATTGGTGGCCTCCTGCTTGAGATCTTTGTATGATAATGTATCCCCTTCAGACAGGGTGATTGTAGATCAGTTGTTGTAGTATTCCATGACCCTCCTGATGTTCCAGGTTTCGTTGGGCTTTATAGATGACATGCTAGAGTATTGGGTACCGGAGAGGTAGGTTTTCCAGTTTGGGACCAAGGAGTTGACTCCCACCTTAGAGGAGTATAAGTGGTTGATGGTTTGCCCTTAGACAGGTCTTACGCTTGGATGGTTGTCGGAGATATGCGCCGACAGATCATGACCCTCTCCGGGTTGAGGCGTAGAGTAGTGTAGGATGAGATTACATCCGGTCATGTAGTGTTCCAGCATTTTCTGATAGACAGATTTGGCTCAGTGGACATCTATTCACAGTATTCCGGGGATTTCACCACGCCGGAGGATCAGTGGCGTGTTGCCAGAGTAGATGTACTCATGATGTGCGTAGTGACTTATTTGTACATGCCACTGTACATGGATGAGCTAGACATCAGTGTTGTCATGGCGGTGAGATCTCTCAGGGAGGGTCATACCATTGTGCCGATGATTGTGGCAGAGACACTGAGGTCAGCCACGTATTGCTACATCTATCCTGCAAGGGTGTTCATAGGCAGCTCGGTCTTATTGTATGTGTGATTCATGTCACACCTGAGACCGATTGGCACCTTCCGACGGCATGGGTATTATGTTTCCTATGAGATAGCCACGTCTTACTCCTTTCAGCCAGCGGAGTGTACAGACGTTGCATCCTGGTCGGTGTTTTTTGGCAGGGATTAGAGATCTATTTGACATTTTGCCGTGTATAGGGCTCAGCTCTCCCTACAACTTCATTACTCATGCACCTGGCATGGATTATCTCCCTCTGGCTGGTTTGAGGGGCATGACCACATATCACCCACTGGCTGTGATGTCACAATTTAACCAGTTTCAGGATGTGCATCTTTTTGAGGGGCATTAGGTCAGCGTTTGGCTTCTCGCCATTTGTCTGCAGAGAATAAATCCAAGGTGTATGCCTGTTGGGATCAGTGTAAGAGTGTTGAGTTTTTTGTTAGCCATCCGGGCTGTTCGATAGAGTATTCTGCATGGATGGAGACAGAGACTGCATCGACTGCGGTAGTATCCACAGTACCGGGGATTGAGTTAGATGGTGGAGAGCCCATGGAGGACAATGATTCTCGTACCGAGGAAGAGCTATACGCCGGGTTGCCAACAACTCTTGTAGATTCTCCCAGCATGACTGCCACTGTGATCCAACATTCAGCTGAGTATTTCGAGTAGAGTCTTCATCTGATGACCTTTGAGAGAGATCAGGTTAGGGCCTTGATGTTGACAACTCTTGCTGAGAGAGATGTCGCTCTATTAGAGAGAGATGATGCCTTAGCCTATAGAGATACCGTTGTTGCTGAGTGGGATGATTCTAGATCATCTAGAGATGCAGTGCTTGTTGAGCAGAATAACGTTATATCTGCCTGAGATATCGTTGTTACATATAGTACTGTAGTGAGGTCCCTTACTACTGGCATCATTGCAAAGATGAACACGTATATTGATGAATATAGTGTCACCATACAGTTGGCTGTGGATATGTTGGCTTGTGTAGAGACCCTTGGACAGGAGATCACAACGCTACCTCCTTCTTCTGAGAGGGATGCCATGTTGGACTTGATAGCTTGCCTACATACTGACTTGTAGATGGGCTTATATTTTCCTGCACAGTCTAGCTTAGTCATTTTGTCATGTACAGTACACATTGTATATATCAAACAATAATATATAAGGAAGGGAAATATATTTTAATTCATTTCCCTTTTAGTTATGCCATGTTGCTTGCTTGATATTTGCCTGTTTCTCCAGGGCTTGTGATCTTAATGTATTCTGAACTCCTCCTTGATGGAGGGACATTGAGATGTCTCAGGATCTTTCAGAATAAATCATTGATCTTTATATATTCCCTACCATCGTTGGTGTCTTGGGACTGGTGTATGGGGATGTGGAGAGGAGTGTGGCTTTCCTCTTTGAGGTTGACCGCACTACAGATGGTCGCCGGTACTCCTTTGTATGGGGGAGCCCAGGTAGTTCCATCTCTTATGGATTAGTGTTTCTCTTTGAGGAATCAACCGTGACTTAGATGGTATCCGATTCTCCCATTGATGTGGGGAGGTTAGGTAGTTCCATCCCTTTAGTCTGAAGCCGATAAAGTGTGGTGGATTGAAAGATGATCCCAGTACCGTTTGACAAGTTTTTGTGTTTTGGTAGGGGGTAAGACCGAACCATGAATGGCTGCCTACGTACTCCTATTGAAGAGGAGATCAGGTATGCATAGTTCGAACCTGGCGTAAAGGTTCAATGCTGTATATGGCAAATGGGTGTAGAGATGAGTTTGTTTTTGTTTGTAGAGAAAGGTGTAGAAATGTTTTTATTTTTTTCTATAATGCTACTAAACCACATAAAATGGCTGCCTACGTACTCCGGTGTATTGGGGAGATCAGGTCGACGTAGTTCGCCCCATGTACAGGACGAGTTACAGCCAAAAAGTTTAATCCCATGTACAGGATAAACTGAAGGTGTGATATATACAATATATAGCGACGAGCTATAATGACGGTCAGCACGGAACCCTCGCTATAGGTTATATATAGCGACGGTCATCGTCTGACCGTCGGTATAGATGTCTTTTTTAAAAAAAAACCTCCCATTTTCCCCCAAATCATTTCAGTTTTCCCCCAAATCATCTTCCTCCTCTCTAACAGTTTCTCTCTCGTTACTCTTCCTCTACCGCTCGCTCTCCTCTCAAACCCAAATCATGGTGGTCGTCGCGGTGGTTATGGTGGGCCTCGTGGGTCTTTTCATAGGGGTCCTCATGGTGGTCGTCGCGGTGGTTATAATAACGGAGAAATCGCAGCAATAAATAATAGGTCTAAAAATGGCCCTAATGAAAACTGGAAGGAAATGAACGGCCCTGAATCAATCAATCAGAAGACGATGAAGAAGAAGAACAAGATGAGAATGGGAGGAAAAGGGCTCTCCCTTGAAGCCTTCGCTAATGCTAAGACAAAGAGCGACCATTATAATCATGCTCTCATCAGTATAAATCTCTCCCCTTAAACCCCATATCTTTGTTTCTTATATTTTCATATAATTTTATCAATTTCATTTTTTACCCTGTATTCTTGTTATATTCCTATTATTTGTTGCTTTGAAATAGTGTTTCAGTTCAATAACCTTAATTTTTTTGGTGTGATTTCTTGTAATTTAGAGAATATGAATTGTTTCTACTTAATAATTAAGATAAAGACCACAAAATGTTGAAATGTGTAGCTCAATGTGCTGTCCTACCTTTTTTAGGCTTAATTTTGATGCACAAAAGATATACTGTTACATTTGTAGACACTCGAAATTTTCTTCATCACATTCTTAACATTGCGGGGAGGACAGATTCGTCTTTTAAGAGGAACCACGAAAGACAATCCAAATCCATCTAGGATACTACTAGAAGTTCATCATCAAACCCCGGATCGCAACTGAATAACTAAATCCAACCTCGGAGATAACCCCGAGGAGGCTGCAGAGACAAAACCGGACCACACACAGGAGAAGACCGATTAATCTCTGGAGATGACCACGAGGTATCCCGGTCTCGGTCCCAACCATGGGAATAGGTCAAAAGCCAACCTCGAGAGATGACCACGAGGATAGTCAAAGTCAACAGCAAGCCAACCTCAGAGATAACCCGAGAAACGACTGCTACAAACTGCGCAAAAACCGGAGATAACCCCGGGAGGGGCAAAATGGTCATTTTTCCAACTCAACTTCACTTCAAATCAAATAAACTCAAAATACTTCAAAGGAAGTCCCACAAGAGCGATATCTTAACTCCGGAGCGCAAACTACACAAAACAACTCACCAGATTGCCTGACGGAAACCCGGGAATGCCATTTCGGTCATGGACCCATCTTCCTGGAATCAAAAAAGGTCAAATCATATATCATTGTGTAGCTCTCGGAAAGAACTTTCCAGAATGGTATGGCACGCTTCCATCGGACTCCCGGATTGAAAGTTATGAGCGATCGAGCGAACAACAGACGACGATTCTTGACACGGACGGGACCCATCTTGCTGTGGCACCCCCGGGCAGCCAAGCAGTACACACACATTAGGTGCCGTAGGTAGACCTGCGGCTCCCCCCTCTATAAATATGCGGCTTGGGGTGCTAATTTTCTAAGAGAAAAAAGACGGGGAAACCCTACACAATTTGCTCTGCACTTGCCATACAGTGTATTTTCTCACTTTCAAACACCTGTGAGCTCATATATAGCCTCTTTTGTACTCACAAAAGCCCAGTGTTTACCCACTCTAAAGATATAGAAGCCCTTTTTATCAGTCAGCTGTAAGCCTTCTCACACACTTTAGAGTCTTTCTCTTCATCTTTGCACACACCCTTCTACACGTTGAGAGTCGTGTTGCTTTTTGCCGGACTTGGTCAGTGGTTTCATTCCATTCTCATATATATATATATATATATATATATATATATATATATATTTATATATATATTGACTAACATTATCGAGTTATGCCTCGATTGAGCCTGAACTTGATGCGAGCGTTATCGCTTTATATATATATATATATATATATATATATATATTTTATATATTATATATTGTCATCTGGACTTTGTTCGATGAGCCTAGACTTTGATGCCCGTGCGTTTATTCGCTATATATATATATATATATATATATATATATATATATATATATGTTGGACTTTGTTCGATGAGTTAGACTTTGATGAGTGCGTTTATTCACTTATATATATATATATACTTATATATATCAACTGTGTGTGTCGGACTTTGTTCGATGAGCCTAGACTTGATGCAGTGCGTTTATTCGCTTTATATATATATATATATATATATATATATATATACTTATATATATTAAGCGTGTGTGTCGGACTTTGTTCGATGAGCCTGAGATTTTGATGCAGTGTGTTTACTCGCTTTTATATATATATATATACTTATATATATGAACTGTGGTCGAACTATGTTTGATGAGCTCTGGATTTTACATCCGAGTGCATTTATTGCTTATATATATATATATATATATATATATATTTATTTTGTCATGCCAGAGTTCCCTTCGTGGCGGTTGATCGCTTTATAGCTTTCTTTACATTTTCGTCCCGCACTGAGTTTACTTTCGTGGCGGTTGACCGCATTCTGACTTTATTTACATTCTCATTCGCTTGGAGTTTCCTTCGTGGCGATTGGATCGTATCTCTGACTTTATTTACATTTCGATCCCCATGGAGGTGCTTCTTGGTTGGTGATCCATGCATATATATATATATTTACCGCTTTTATATATATATACCGCTTATTGCTTTTATACAAATTGCAATATTCTCAGGCGCCTTTAGGAATCATGTGATCACAGATTCATCTCATTGGATCTAGATTCGGTTCCGTGATGGACATTTTCAGCTTTAAGCAGCTTGTAAATTATTCTGCGATGTCTGTATTTCCTCAGATGGTTTCCATACCCACGAGGAAGTTGGCATTATTTTTGGATGTATTATTTTTCACACGGATGCCTCGCATCCGTCAAATAAAATTAATTCAGCCGCTCACTTAATAAAAATGGAAGTGTAAAAGGTCTCAATTCCTATTGAGCATCAGGGTTTGAAAAACCTCTTTTATAAAACGTTATTGAAATATCTTGCTAAAAACTGAATTTTTACATAAATTCAAACCCTGTGTATATAGGTTCGAACGAGGCCTCGCACAACTTTCCTATAATAGCATATTGACCCACACACACACACACACAAATACACACTCAGATAATAGTTTCTTGAAAAGAGGCGGTCACCGTGGTAACACGGATGTCGGGGGGTGCCTAACACCTTCCCCCCGCATAACAAGTCCCCGGACCTTAAACGAATCTCGGTTTCGCCGACCCGTATATCAGTGTCACATCACTGGGTCATTGTGCAAACCTTTTCTCGGTTGTGTTTGTACAACCATTTATAAAACCAACTGGCGACTCTTAACAGTCCCATCGTCGACATTATACATGTCGGACCTTTTTCACTTGTTTTTTCAAATAAATCTCACCTAAAATGAGAACACCAAAGAACAAGTATGCTGAAAAGGACATCCAAAAATCCCGGCGTCGACGGTGGCGACTCTGCTGGGGACTCCAAAGAAGAGGACTTAAGCCGCTATTACAATCTTTTCAAAATGTTATCTCAACATGTGTGGATGTTGCATTTACATTTTTGATGAATGTGTACGAATGCATTTCCTTATTGCACTTAGTGCTTCGCACCATAGCTGCTTGTGATGTTAGTGCTTCACACCATAATTGCCTGTGATATTAGTGCTTCGTACCATATCTGCTTGTGATATTAGTGCTTCACACATGTCATCATTTTTATACGGTGAGACGCGATGTATGTGAATGTATGTTATGTGGTCCCTCCACCAGGAGGCTATCCCGTCGGTGTTTGATTACTGGACTCGTGAGAAGACTAATTCTCCGAGGCTCAGGAAAGGCACCACCCAAATTCGCTCCAGTTGAAAGACCGGATTAACTTCCCGTTTAGTAGATTGCGATGATTTGGGAACCTTCATGCCAAAAATCCGCGAGAGTAACCTAAGATAGGTCAGCCTCTGATAAACCCATAACGGAGGAAAGTCTCTTCATGCTCTCATTTCAAATTACTTGTAATTACATTCCATATCTATCTCCATGTAATGAGAAATATGAAGAAATGGGTACACATACATATTTAACATGCTACAAACAGCTAACATCAGTTTTGCAGGATAAAATCCCTAAAATGAACACGTCACATAACATGTTATTATATACATTCCCTAAAGACTAAACTATGCAAGTCTTTCGCATGGAAGCAATCGATCCCGTTACCCGTTTAAAGTCCACGAAGGCACTTGATCCCACCGTTAGTATGGCTACAGGGGGCCACTGATCCTACTTACATTTCCGAGAAGAGTTTGAAGGATTAAGGAATCGAGATAAGCGAATTGGTTGTCTTTCTAAAAGAACAAAGTAAAAATACGCAGGCCGCATAACGCCTACTCAACCGAGTCCTTCACACTAGAGGCGGTCGTAGGCATTGGTAAAAAGATGGAAACCCATATACCTAAACCTCATTCCAATAAAGAAATCACAAATCTCAGGGATGATCGAGAAACTGGGGATATAAGAAAGAAAGTCCAACAAATGGAGGATACCATCCGGTCAATTAAAGGGACTGGAAATTATGGGAGTGTCACCTATTCAGATCTCTGTATATTCCCAAGGGCTCAATATCCTACCAAATTCAAAGTCCCAGAGTTTGAAAAGTACAATGGGGCAGGCGATCCCTATACGCACCTAAAAGTGTACATTGGCGAACTGGGGTCTTATGCTGAAAATGAAAGCCTCAGAATGCAACTTTTTCAAAAGAGTCTCACTGGAGAAGCTAAATCCTGGTATGCGCGACTTGACAATGCCAAAATCCACAACTAGGAAGAATTGGCCCACGCCTTTCTAAATTAGTACAGTTTTCAGTCACAAATGGCACCAGATCGATATCAAGTGACTAAAGTGAAAAAGCAAAGTACTGAATCTTCCCGAGAATATGCCCAAAGGTGGAGACATCTAGCAGCGCAAGTCATTCCATCAATGACAGAAACTGAGATGGTAATGACATTTATTGATATCCAAGAGGCTCCTTACTATGAGAGGATCCTAGTAGGCATAGGAAAGCCATTTGCGGAAATGATCAAACACGGCGAAATGGCAGAGATGGGCCTGAAGGCAGGCAAGATTAAAGACTTCACTGCCTTGGAAGCAGTTGCCAAACATATACAAACTGGCAAGTATGTGAGCGATCCCAAGGGGGTATCCGATAAAAGAAATTAGGATGTATCCCTTGTTGTACAGGGGCAAGCTAGGAGGCCAAACTACAGTCCCCCCATTTGGAAAATGTAAGACAATCTACCGTCCCAACAACAGACTGCATTCAACCAATACCCAGACAGGAAAAGAAAATTTGAAAGAACGAAAATCGAGTATTCACTCCACTGGGTGATTCCCTTGAACATGTGTTGGCGATATTAATGGATCATAAGAAAATTACCAAACTAGCTCCACCTCTGGAACCAGGGAGGAAAAGATAAAATCCAAGCCATAGATGTGCTTACCACTCAGGGTCTCCAGGACACGATACACAGGATTGTTGGTCCTTAAAACATAAGATTCAAAATCTGATCGAAAGTGGCAGTATTGTGGTCGAACTACCTGACCAACAAAATGTCAACACCAACCTTCCGTTGCGACATGATACGGAAGAAGTAAACATGATTGGGTCAGGAAGCACTGAAATGTATCCAATTTGTAAGTACATATGAAGGATGGAGGAATACCCCCAAAAGCGCATAACAAATGTCTTAGAGTGGGAAAACTCGGAGGAGGGTATGCCAGTAATGCAAAAATTGGATGCGATCCAGAATCAAGTAAACTTGCTGGCTAAGCTGATAGTGCGCCAACATCAGGAAACAAGGCAATTTTTCACTCAACTATCAGAAAGCCAAGAGAAAAAGGACTCCACGATGAGCCAGCTAAATGAAGAAGATCAAAGCAGGCTGAAAATACAAGAAAATGGGGATGATAAAATTGCTAGAAGATCTCGCCAGCGGAAGAATCAATCGAGGGAATGCGAATTCTCAAAGATGAAAGATCAAACAACCTCCAAAAGAGTCCAAAATTCACCCTCTCCGAAAGCAAATCCAAAGAAGAAATGCTACACTTTCTGATAAGCAAAGGAAGGATTACTGAGTTGCTGCCTCCTATAAAACCCAAGATAAAGAGTTATGACTCCACCAAGATATGTCTCTACCATTCTAACTCACTTGGGCATACGACTGAAGAATGTTTGTCTTTGTGACATAAAATCCAGGATCTCATTGAAAATGGAGAGCTGGATATAGAATTTCCCATGACCAAAAAAGGTGAAAAGGAAATAAAAAGCTTAAGATGTCCATTCGAGACAGGCAATTCAAATAAGGTGAAGGCTATGAGCGACAATTCTACCAGAGCACAAGGTGGACTGATCCTGATGCAAGAAGTGATAGAAGAGACAAAGGCATCCCCAAAGGAGATTCCCCCGCCAACATTAAACGTCCCATGGTTCCAAGATATCAACCACGTTCCTGATCTTATCACCTTGGATGATGCGGAGGAAATACTAATCCTTTTCAAGGAAGAAAAAACCAAAAAGGAAAGTTCTTTCCAAGAAATGCGACAACAGTTCGAGGGAGATTTCATGGTTGAATCCTTTGAAACCCATGAAGAAGGCGAAGGAATAGATGAAGAAAAAGGTGGTGAGATTGTCGGGGAATCCAACCCATTAAAGAATCCAGAGTTCATCCCTTTTTGCAATGCGTCCATATCAAGCGTCCCTGATGAATGTACTAAATCAGGAAGCGATCAAGTTATGGCTACAAGCAAAGACATTCAGAATCAAGGGGTAACCTCTATCACGAGCCCTGAAGGCGATATAACCACTGACAACTGGACTATTAGGCCTCAACTAGCCGAGAAGATGTAGATCCAGGGGATGAAGGTGCGAGTTCCAGAAAGTGTTGGAACAGTATCACTTTCTTCGTAGTATGCCTTTTATTTTCCATGCATGTAAATAAATAAAAAAAGAAAAAAACATCTCTACCCTATTCTCACCACTTACCCCTTTGAACCTTTTCAAACCAAAGTGTGACGCCCCCAAAATTAGGTATACGTCACCCATCTTGGGTCGCCACTTACATGGTACATAAATTCAAATACAACTTACTAACCTAACTGTCGTGTACAATATGACATAAACTGTGAGTTTGAATACAAATATTGTCTACTAGATATTATACAAACTCAAAAGGAGTCCTCATTACAACTATTATCACACTATTTTCACGTATAAGGAGGACTACTAATGCTATCCTCTGGACCATTACTGCGTTCCCGACTCGTCTCCGGCTATGTTCTCATTTCTCAAGAGAAAAAGTGAAAGAAAGGTGAGAGCTCAACTAGCCCAAAGAAGAAATATTATGACTAAGATAATGCAGAATAAATTATCATTAGCCTTCAATGATGTTAAACCGATAAAATACAATAGACAAATGACGCTTAATCTGCGGTTGAATAAGAAATCCATTAAAAGAGTCAAGTAGAGAATAAAGTCTACTATCTTTTAGGTTTTAAAAGGTTTTCATCAATTTTTATCATTTGAGACTCAATTTTAATAAATAAACCACCACATCTAATCATCCCCGTACCACGATCAAGGATTTTCATCAAATTATCAATGGTCATGACTATCTTAGAATCACCCCCGGTCATAATCATACCAAAAACTATCCATCAACGCATTACGAAGCCACCGAGGACTTTTGTCACATCATTTATATCAAGTCATGATTATACCGAATGATCCTCGGTCATAATCATACTAAGTTCATCTATGCACGTAAGCCAAAGATAACATAATATAACATGAGGATGATGACAATGACATAGTAATTCAATAAAACAAGTTCAAGAATTATTTAATCCATGAATTATTAACGTCCAAATTGTCAACATGACATTGCTTTCGTAGAGAGTAAAATTCAAGAATGATCGTAAGAATATTTCCATGAAAGAAGATTTGGATGAAACGCGAAATATCAAGGATATTCTACTAATTTCATGGAGTATAGAAGTCAAAGTTTTAACCAACTGGGTATAATAAAGAATGGAATAACAAAAGAAATCACCATGCATGCGGTGTGCGCATATGTAGACAAAGTTATTCCAACATAATAATAATAACGGAACCGTGTCGGTGAAATTCATAAGCTGAGGATGTTCCAACAGAATAATAAAGATGGAACCAGATCCGGTGTAAACACACAGATAGGATATTCCAATGAATGATAAAGAGCGGAACCAGTCGGTGTAAAACACATGCATGTGATGTTCCAACAGAATAATAAAAGCGGAACGTGTCCGGTGTAAAAACATACGCATGGATCTTCCAATGTAATAATAGAAGAATGTCACCAAGTATAGGGTAAAACGTGATACAAAAGTTATTCCAATGTAATAATAAGCAAGCGGAATAACATAAGGATTTCACCAAGTATAGGGTATGCCGCGATACAAAGTTATGTATAGGGTATGCCACTTTTACAAAGTTATTCCAATGTAATAATAATGAATGGAATAATGAAGTTCTCTTCAAGAAGAAAGAATAACATGTACTCACCGTAAAAAGAACCTAATATAGAAGTAGTGAAGTAGCGAGAATACTCTTCTTCTTTCTATAATTTTCTCTCTATAGCTTCTCTCTATAATTTCTCTCTCAGTAGTTTCAATGAATTCGTAAGAAAATAATGAAGGAATGAGCTTCTATTTATAGGAAAATGAAATGCATAGTAACTAATCCATGAAGCGGTCCAGATTGATTTACTTTAATCTGACGGTCCATATTTAAAGAAAAATCTTTTAAATAAAATATAATATATTCTATTTATATAAAAACATTTTACTATGCAAACACTATGCAATACTATGCAAATAACTATACAAAACACTATGCAACACTATGCATAATAAAATATAATATATTCTATTTATAGAATAACTTTAATAAAGTATTCTATTTTATATAAAAGATGTTTCGCATTTTATTACGTTAATAATACGAATAAAACAAAACGTCATTATCGCTATAATAATTCATATTATTAATCGACAATAATGGAATCAAACCGAGTGACTTCTCACATAAGCATCAATAATCAATACTGTAAGTGCTACTATGCAACCACACGTATGACATCGTATTTTTTACTACCGAAAGTAGTTCAACAAGAACTACAGTAAAACTTCCGCCGTTATTTCAATAAAATATTTTTTGTCGTTTTCTCAATCCGACAATAATTACATTAATGGGGTCCACCAATGATTAAGCCAGTTGCATTTAATATTCCCGTTAAACCGAATATTCCCCACCAATCGAATATAATATAACCACTTGCATTCTTTGCAAAATTTATAAATACTACCCACAACTATAATATTATCTCAAATTCACACTATAATATTAAAATTATTTCGACTAAATTTAAATCTTTATTGATAAAAAACTGGGTCTCACAATCTCCCTCCTTATGGAATTTCGCCCTCGAAATTAGGGAACGATACTGGTATGATAAAGAGGTGAGGATACCTTGAATACCTTTATCGTTGAAAACATTAAATTCATTTTTGCAATCCGTCCAAAGATATTCATTAACAATTCATCTTTGCACTTCGTGCCAAAGATATACAATCAGAAAACCAATAACATCGAGACTCAAATTTTAATAAGTATCACAACCATGAATTATCCATGCACCATCGGCTAAGGATATTCGTGTTTTCAATTACTACCATGATTATACCGAATAATCCGTGGTCATAATCATACCAAGTCTATCAATGCACTACTACAAAAAGATGACTTTTACCACATCCATGAATTAATATTTCATCTTTGAGACTCATTTCAATAATTAATCCATATCATCGAATCATCCCCGCACTACATGTGAGGATATTTATTAGTATCACGACCACGAATTATCCATGCACTACTACCAAAGATAATCGTGGTATTCATTAGTATCACGACCACAAATTATCCATGCACTACTACCAAAGATAATCGTGTATTCATTAGTATCACGACCACAAATTATCCATGCACTACTACCAAAGATAATCGTATTCATTATATCACGACCACAAATTATCCATGCACTACTACCAAAGATAATTGTGTATTCAAATTATCCATGCACTACTACCAAAGATAATTGTGTATTCATTAGTATCACGACCACAAATTATCCATGCACTACTACCAAAGATAATCGTGTATTCATTAGTATCACGACCACAAATTATCCATGCACTACGGCCAAAGATAATTGTGTATTCATTAAGTATCACGACCACAAATTATCCATGCACTACTACCAAAGATAATTGTGTATTCATTAGTATCCACGACCACAAATTATCCATGCACTACGGCCAAAGATAATTGTGTATTCAATTACTGTTATGATTATACCGAATAATCCGTGGTCATAATCATACCAAGTCCATCTATGCACCATGTGCCACGAGATGACTTTCAACATAATATAAACATGAGGATAATGATATAAAGAATCAATCAAATGAGATAAAGGATAAATATTAAACATTTATAATATAATTTATCGAGATTCAAGAATATCCCCATATTTTTAATCACTTAATAATCTCATAATCTAATAACATTAATATTATAACATTATTTTAATCACTTCTTAAATTTATAAACAATTTATCTCAATTGTTTACGCTTTACCACATAATGCATTTAATCATTCAAAATGCCATACTCATAAAATATCATCACCAATTATCAAATCCTCATCAAAAAAATATGCATATACTCTATATAGGATTCTCTAGCCATAAAATCCTATTTTCAACTTTGTTACTTCACATAACATATTTAACTCATATGTTCAGAATTAAACTATTTTCATGAAAAATACCAAATTAGTCCCAAAAATATTTCTTTTCTGGGATTTAGCATAATATAGTCCCATAATGAAAATATATTTTCTCGGAATTTTTAAAATTCATTTACTATTTTTCAAAATCAATTTCTAATTAATACCTTAAGAAATTAGCTACCTCAAGTTTAACTCCAAAATTCCCAAATCTTGGCAGGATCTACACATGTTAACGTGAGCTTTTAGTTTAAATTTCATGGTCATCTGAGTTATAGAACTCCAGGTTATAGCATTTTTGTCGGAAAAACCTAAATATTGAAATAGTCATAACTTGCTCATTTTAAGTCAGAATGAGCTCATTTTTGGACAGGAGGTACTTTATACCATATACCTTTATGTCCCAAAATGCCAGAATTTTTCTAATAATTTAAGTGGCCGAAACAGTCCCTTAAAGTTTCTGGGCAGTAGCATTTTCGAAATTTACAGCTTTGGCCTCCTTTGCTAAAATCAGTCCACACAAAAATCTACAACACCTTTTCCAGTAATTCCACTTGGATTAGTTAGGTAACCCATAGATCTAACTCTAGGACTTGACCACACTCAAAAATTCAAAATATAATAGGAGATATGGTCAATTGAATTTCATGTTACGCTTTTTCACCAAAATCGATTTTTCAACCCTTTGTGATTTCTAAGAAACTTTCATGTTTTCACATAATAACCACATAACTCATCATAACACTTACTAATACTTCATATACCCATGATTTTCATTAGTCCAATGCTTTTATTATGACTTTCATCATAAACCATGTAAACTGCTCATTTTAGTTGAAGAAATATTTGAGGGTTTAAGAAATGGGTTTTTATCTTTGGGGTCAATACAAAATTTGATTTTACGTTCTAGGGTAGGCTAGAAGTCTTCAAGAATACGCCAAGAAATTTATTAATGATAGAAATATCATTCAAAATCATTACTCTCGTCTAAGACTTGGATAGTACGTCACATTGATACCAACCTGTGACTTCTATCCCTTAACCTAGATAGCATCTCACAATGATACCTATAAACTTGCCATCTTCAATCATACGACGCCGCCAGAAGTCCGGCCGGCGGTGCATTCCACACAAGGAAGTCAACAACTAAAGGTTCGGGGCTCTTTACTTATGGCTTGATATATGTTGATTAACTTTAGGGTTTGGTTACTTTGAATTGTGATAATTGGGTTGGTTAGAATATGAAAGCTAACAACCTTACAAAAAGAATAATGAGTAGTTAATCAATCGCTTTTCAAAATTACCTCAAAGGCAAGTATTTTCAAAGAGATAATATCGACAGTAACGTGAAAGTGTTTATTTGAAACAACAAGATTAATAAATGGTGGAGGTAACGAAGGTTCCTACTAACGAAGTTTCAACTAATAAGTCAAAGTTTAACTTCTTGAATCAAATTTAAACGTTGAACACAACTAGGTGAAATAAAGAGTGGGTAGAACGGTATTCAACACGGTATAGAGACTTCGCAAGAGCTTATGATTAACTTACCCGTGATAATTTTATTCGTGTTCCGCGTCACGAGAAAAAAAAACGCTCTCTTAAACTATCGGCTTTGGTTTGTGCGGGATGACCTTTGGTGCCTCCATCCTAGTTGAATTTGTCTTTGTGAAATGACAAAATCGAGCTAAGTGACCTTCTCTTCCACAATTATAACATGCTTTGATTCAAGATGGCAGCTTGGATCGATGTGTCCCTCTCCTCCGCATTTGAAGCATATAATAGGTGGTCCTTCTCCTTCCTTAACAACAAAGGTCTGTCGACATCTTTCCATCATTGTTGAATCTCCTTTTCTTGAAATGTCCATTCTTATTATTTTGGCCCGATTACCAATCAAGTGGTTACCATATCCGCCTGTTGATTCCCTCCACGCTTGTTGTCACCGCTCGATGACTACTTTACCGGTATTATAATTTTTGCCACCGCTCTCTTTTAGTTACGTTGACTCGTTATCGCGCTCCACTAATCGAGCCCTATTTACAACATCTTAATAAAACACGCTTTATGAGAAATAAGATGTTGACGTATCTCGGCTTCAAACCTCTTAAAACATTCGCGCCATTCTCTTCATTATCCACCAAGTGGGGACGAATCGTGATAACTCGCAAATTTTGCCTCGTATTGCGATACGGTCATATTGTTTTGTTCCAACTTGATAAACTCCACCTCCTTCATGTGGCGAATACTTTCGTGAAAGTATTTGTCGTTGAATGCCTCCTAGAACTTCTCCCAAGATATCTTCAAGACAAAGAAAGTTGAGTACGTTTTTACCGATTCCCACCAAGAATCTGCCTCCTCCAAGAACATAAAGGCAAGAAGGGAACCTTTGCTTCTCGGAGTATCCCAAGACATCAAATATCTTGGTAATCTGCTTTATCCATGCTTCCGCGAAGTGGTTTTGGCTCTCCCTTAAACTCCGGTGGTCCCAGCTCCTTGAATTGTTTAGTGGTGACCGCCCGAGAGTTTTCGTGTTTCCACCCACGTTTTGGATGTGAGTCGCTTTACCGATGTTGCATGAATTCTAAAACCTCTTAAACGCATACCATCGTTAGTCAATTGATCGATGTTGTTGTTTTTTGGGAGGATTATCGCCATCCCGTTGTACATTATCTCGATTATTGATCTCGTGGAGAATCAACAGTCTCGTGCTCCATTGCTATTCTCAACATTCTCGGATGCCATTTTCAAACACCGCCACAAAATAAGGGTTAATTAACATATCACATATTATCCATATACTCAATTGACCAATTAAATACCAAATAAATTTAGGTAGGTCATACTAGCGAAGAAATTTCTCTCTCCCTCCTAGTACTATTCTCACATCTTAGCTAGGATCATATCCCTAAGCTCGATACCAACCGTGACGCCCCAAAATTAGGTATACGCCACCCATCTTGGGTCTCCACTTACATGGTACATAAATTCAAATAAAACTTTATTAACCTAACTGTCGTGTACAATACGACATAAACTGTGAGTTTGAATACAAATATTGTCTACTAGATATTATACAAACTCAAAAGGAGTCCTCATTACAACTATTATCACACTATTTCACAGAATAGGGAGGACTACTAATGCTATCCTCGGACCATTACTTCGCTCCCCGACTGTCGTCCAAATTTATGTTCTCATTTCCTGAAGAGAACAGTGAAAGAAAGGGTGAGCTCAACTAGCCCAGTAAGAAATATTATGACTAAGATAATGCAGAATAAATTATCATTAGCCTTCAACAGTGTTAAACTGATAAAATACAATAGACAACCAGTTTAACTGCAGAGGAATAAGCAATCCATTAAAAGAGTCAAGTAGAGAATAAAGTCTACTATCTTTTAGGTTTTAAAAGGTTTTCATCAATTTTTATCGTTGAGACTCAGCTTAATAAATAAACAACCACATCTAATCATCCCTGTACCAAGGTCAAGGATTTTCATCAAATTATCAATGGTCATGACTATACCAAATCACCCCTGGTCATAATCATACCAAAAACTATCCATCACCGCAGACATGTGCCACTTTGAGGACTTTTGTCACATCATTTATATCAAGTCATGATTATACCGAATGATCCTTGGTCATAATCATACTAAGTTCATCTATGCACGTAAGCCAAAGATAACATAATATAACATGAGGATGATGACAATGACATAGTAATTCAATAAAACAAGTTCAAGAATTATTTAATCCATGAATTATTAACGTCCAAATTGTCAACATGATCTTTGTTTTCAGAGAGTAAAATTCAAGAATGATCGGAAGAATATTTCCATGAAAAGATACTGGATGAAACGCAAATATCAAGGATATTCTACTAATTTCATGGAGTATAGAAGTCAAAGTTTTAACCAATTGGGTATAATAAAGAATGGAATAACAAAAGAAATCACCATGCATGCGGTACTTCGCATAGACAGGTTATTCCAACAGAATAATAATAACGGAACCAGGTCAGGTGAAATTCACACCGACAGGATGTTCCAACAGAATAATAAAGATGGAACCGGATCCGGTGTAAAACACACAGATAGGATATTCCAATAGAATGATATTTGTAAAAACACGAGATGTTCAATGATAATAAAAAGCGGAACCCGGTTAGGTGTAAAAACACACGATGTGATGTTCCAATGTAATAATAGAAGAATGTCACCAAGTATAGGGTAAATCAGTGATACAAAAGTTATTCCAATGAGAATAATAAGCAACGGAATAACATATAAGGATTTCACCAAGTATAGGGTATGCAGCAAGATACAAAAGTTATGTATAGGGTATGCCACTTTTACAAAAGTTATTCCAATGTAATAATAATGAATGGAATAATGTAAGTTCTCTTCAACAAAGAAAGAATAACACCCTCTACCGTAAAAAGAACTGAATATAGAAGTAGTGAAGTAGCGTAATACTCTTCTTCTTTCTATAATTTTTCTCTATAGCTTCTCTCTATAATTTTCTCTCTAGAGTTTCAATGAATTCGTAAGAAAATAATGAAGGAATGAGCTTTATTTATAGGAAAATAAAATGCATAGTAACTAATCCATGAACGGTCCAGATTGATTTACTTTAATCGACGGTCCATATTTAAAGAAAAATCTTTTAAATAAAATATAATATATTCTATTTATATAAAAACATTTTACTATGCAAACACTATGCAATACTATGCAAATCACTATGCAAAACACTATGCAACACTATGCATAATAAAATATAATATATTCTATTTATAGAATAACTTTAATAAAGTATTCTATTTTATATAAAAGATGTTTCGTTTTATTACGTTAATAATACGAATCAAACAAAACGCCATTATCGCTTATAATAATTCATATTATTAATCGACAATAATGGAATCAAACCGAGTGACTTCTCACATAAGCATCAATAATCAATACCGGTGTGCTACTTATGCAACCACACGACATCGTATTTTTTTCTACCTGAGTAGTTCAACAAGAACACAGTAAAACTTCCGCCGTTATTTCAATAAAATATTTTTGTCGTTTTCTTAATCCGACAATAATTTTGTTAATGGGGTCCACCAATGATTAAGCTGATTGTCGAATATTCCCCGTTAAACCGAATATTCCCCGACCAATCGAATATAATATAACCACTTGCATACTTTTGCAAAATTTATAAATACTACCCACAACTATAATATTATCTCAAATTCACACTATAATATTAAAAATTATTTTGACTAAATTTAAATCTTTATTGATAAAATCTGGGGTCTCACACAAAGCCTGAACTACGAAAGACCTGATCTCCTCTTCAATAGGAGTACGTAGGCAGCCATCAATGGTGCGGTCAAACCAAATAAAAACCCAAACAAACACTTCTCAAACACTTACACCTCAGAGGATGATTGCCCAGACGTAATGGTCATCATTCGGGAGAAGGAGGTTGATGATAGCCCCTCCATCACTGCAGTCCACCAAAACTTTGCCCTCGACAATTGAAACAGCACTCCTTGCATTTGCCGATGAGGGTAAAAGGAAGAAACTCTCGCCTTGTAGATAGCAATAATCGCTTACTTTTTTCTATACTGAGATTAGAAGTTACTTTTGTCATTACAGGCTAACACTTTGTGTGATTGAATAGTGTTATATACTAGGTGAAAGCATAATTTGTTTCAGGACTCTGAATTTAGATGTGCCTGTACTTGTTGATGAGGTGCCTATTCTCCACAAGGACTATAACTTTGATGTAAAGTTGGACTCAGACTTGATGGAAATACAAGAGGACTATGAGATACCTCAGGAGATCAAAGAATGGGTCGAAGACAAACCCAAGCAAAGTCTTGATCAAACCACCTCTTTTAAACCTCGGAACCTTAGAAAACCCCAAACAAATCCAAGTTGGTACAGACCTCACTCAAAACCAAAGGAATGACATGGTTACTCTATTGACCCTATTCCAGGATGTGTTTGCATGGTCTCATGAAGACATGGTCTGTTTATCCACGGACATTATCATTCATCGCCTTCCCATCAAAGGGGGATTTAAGCCACTCAGGTAGAAGCTCAGGCGATTAAAACCTGAGTGAAAGTTAAAAGTTAAAGAAGAAATTGTGAAGCAATTTCAAGCCGGCATCATCATGGTGTCAACTTAACCTGAATGGCTATCCAACATAGTCCCCGCACCGAAACTGGGAAGGGAGGTGCGAGTTTGTGTGGATTGCAGAGATTTAAATAAAGCTTGCCTCAAAGATAGCTTTCACGTGCCGTTCATCCACATACTCATTGACAATACAGCTCGATACGACATGTACTCCTTTCATTGATTGCTCTCATGGGTACCATCAAATCATGGTTGCTGAAGATGATCATGAGAAAACTTCATTCATCACGCCTTGGGGAGCCCTTCGCTACAGACGATTGTCATTTGGCCTCATCAATGCCGGAGCTACCTATCAGTGAGCCATATGGCTCTTTTCCACGATCTAATAGAAAAAAAAAGAAAAAAAGAAAAAAGAAAATAAAAAGAGAAAAAAGAAAAAAGAAAAATCTCTTCAACAGGTTCTACAGTTGCTGCCTTACCATCAGCAGGTTCTACAGATGGCTTCGGAGTTTGAAGAAAAATCCTTCCTCCACATTCTTCGGAATAGGAATGATTTTGCGGATGCTCTAGCAACCTGGGCCTCCTTGGTCAAAATACATGACAAGGAAGACATGCTAACCCTTATATTTGCGCAACAAAAAGCTCCAGCCAATGGAAATTCCATTGAAAAGTATTGGATGACCTACCTCCCACCCAACATCCTTGGTATCAACACATCAAGAAGTACTTACAAGATGGATCTACACCCGCTGAGGCGAGCCCAATTGAGAAAAGGGCAGATCCATCAACTTGCTATAAAATTCTACCTGAGCGGAGATGCACTATACAAAAAGAGATGCAGAACGATGTCTCCTCAGATGTTTGGACGAGGACCAAGCTCAGAGGCTATGGATGAAATCCATGGGAAAGTATGTGGCCCACAAATGAGCGACCTTTTACTTGTAAAGAAGGTCCTACAACAGAAAAGTCCGACTACGGCAGTTCAAACAACACGACTTGGTTTTGAAGAAGATCATTGACAACCAAGCTCAGTCTAAAGGATAATTCTCCCTAAACTGGGAAGGCCCGTTTGTTGTCAAGGAAGTATTGACAGGAGGCGTTTTCAGATTATAGGAAATGGACGATGATGAATTTCCACAGCTTATCAAATCAAACACCGTGAAATGGTACTATGTCTAAGGTTACCATCAAGCGAACATCCTGGTTTTGGATCATCAGATTACCAGTCATTCTGGTTCTTTAACCCTTTACCACATACAACTCTTCCACACTTTACCCCTCAGGGAAACATCCTTTCAAGCCATCAGCCTGACTTCACTACGATCATACCACTTAGGTCATCTCACCGCGAATTGAACCTCTTACGTTTGCAATTTGGCTGCCCATACATGGGATCAAACTTTTCATACTTTCAGTTTATCCTCAACCTAGGATCAAATTTTCTCTTCCCCGCAGTTTGACCTGCTCATGGGATCACATTTTTCAATTCTCCTTGAAGGCTTAACCACGTCGACCGATCTCCCAATACACACGGAGTACGAGGGTGACCATGTTATATGGTCCCGGCCTCACCACGTAAAAAACAAAACAAACATACTCCTATCCATAACCACATACAAAAACCAGTCCCAAGACACCAAAGATGGTAGGGAATACACACAGATCGACGATCCATTCTAAAAATCTTGAGACATCTCACTTTCCATCCATCAAGGAGGAGTTCAGAATACATCCAGATCACAAAGTCCTGGAGAAATAAGCGAATATCAAGTAAGTAGCAAGGCACAACTAAAAGGGAAGTGAATCAACATATATTTTCCTGCCATATATAATGTTGTTTGATATATACAATGTGTACTATACATGACAAAATGGCTAAGCTAGTCTGTGTAGGAAAATACAAGCCCATCTACAAATCAGTGTATATGCGGGCTATCAAGTACAACATAGATTCCCTCTCAGAAGAAGGAGGTAACGCTGTTTTTACACGAACCAACAGATCCACTGCCAACTACATGCGATATCTCGGGTGGATATAACGTCATCTCGCTCAGCAACAACGATATCCCTATGAGTTAGAGCATCATCTCTCTAATAAAGTGACATCTTTACTAGAAAGAGCTGTCAACATCAAAGCCCACATCCACCACCTGTTCACCAGATGGTACAGATGTAAAATCCTCTTGCGATCTCGGCGTCTTATTAGCTCATCTATCAAAGCAACTATCCCAGACAACAAGCGAGGCTGGGGCAATTTCAAAATTGGCGACAACCGGATATTGGATCCCTTACAACAAGATTGGGGGCAATCTCGAAAGCAGCGACAACTCAATACTGGGGAATTTATCAATCATCCTAAAATGGAAAATGCACCAGTTAGCGCCATCAGCATGGTCCATCAGCATCTCAATGGCGATTCAGATATTATTCACTCGCGACTTCATCAACAAAGAGAGTTTATCATATGAACCCCTAAGATCAACATGCGAAAGGATGGGGCATTTGTCCAATTCCAAGAAATGGAATGATCTTCAAAGTGGATCAAGTCTCTCAAAGAAAAGCAAAGAGTC
The DNA here is from genome assembly GCA_020205615.1 of Panax quinquefolius. Classification (NCBI taxonomy): domain Eukaryota; kingdom Viridiplantae; phylum Streptophyta; class Magnoliopsida; order Apiales; family Araliaceae; genus Panax; species Panax quinquefolius. Next base: position 59,144,059 of record CM035172.1, read on the forward strand.
TAATAACAAAAGGTCTAGCGAATGAAATCCTCATCATCAAATTTGTCAATCGGCGCCAAATTCTCACAAATCGAGACCTCTACACCGACGTTTAAATCTGGGCAGCGAAAGAATGAATTACACCCTCCAAAGATTTTAACGACATTCAAGTCATCAGTTTAGCCGGGTTACGTATTCAAACACTTAAGGAAATGGGGCACAAGCACCCAACAGTGAAGGGAAACTCCAAATCACCTCAAGAATGGTGAGACATCGGGTGGTTGTCATCAATCTAACGTAACATCAGGTGAAGTCTAGTGAAGTAATCCGTGGAATATTACTTCAGCGAAGGTATCGGAAGATCTGGTATCCTAAACCATTGCCATCAATACAGCGCGATATCAACACAGTTCAGCGATGAAAGCTTCGTATACCACCGTTCGAGTGGGAGCTAGAAAAGTTTGGCGATCAGCAGGATAGTCACCGATTGTAATTACCAAATAATATATTGGAGGGTGCGGTAATTTGTAACGTCATCCCCATTAAAGATGTGGAAAACATCTCAACTTATCTTCATCAAACAAGCATCAGCAATTAAATGCCAAACCATTGGAGTCAACACCAACATAGGCATCAACAATGATCGGTAAAGGTAAAGCGATTTGCGAATACATTTTAACATTCATCATAATATTCATTACATTGCGATTTGCGATATGCGATTTGCGATATGCGATATGCAGTTTGCGATATGCGATTTGCGATGCGATATGCGAAATACGATATATGAAATGCGATGTGCGAGTTGCGAAGTGCGATTTGGCCAAATATGAAAAGCGATGTGCGAAATACGATGTGCGATTTATGAACTGCGATTTGCGAAAACATTGTCACATTCATCATAAACATTCACTACATTGCGATTTACATCATTAAAAATATTTTGTCATGTTTCAAGTGTCTACTAATCTTTATCATGTCCATTCCATTGCATTGCATGAACATGATAAAGAGGGGCATCTGTAGACACTCGAAATTTTCTTCTACTGTTACTAACATTGTAGGAGGACAGATTCGTCTTTTAAGAGGGAACCCTGAAAGATAATCCAAATCCATACCGGATACTACCAGAAGTTCATCATCAAACCCCGGATCGCAATCTGGGAGTAACCAAATCCTACCTCGGAGATAACCCCGAGGCCTGCAGATACAAAATCGGACCACACACCGGAGAAGACCGATTAATCTCGGAGATGACCCCGAGGTATCCAGTCTCAGTCCCAACCATAGGAATAGGTCAAGCCAACCTCAGAGATGACCCTAAGGATAGTCAAAGTCAACAGCAAGCCAACCTCAGAGATAACCCTGAGAAACGACTGCTACAAACTGCGCGAAAACTGGAGATAACCCTGGGAGGGGAAAAATGGTCATTTTGCCAACTCAACTTCACTTCAAATCAAATACACTCAAAATACTTCAAAGGAAGTCCCACAAGAGAGATATCTTAACTCCGGAGCGCAAACTACACAAAACGGCTCACCAGATTGCCTGACGGAAACCCGAGAATGCCATTTCGGTCATGGACCCATCTTCCTAGAATCAAAAAAGGTCAAATCATATATCATTGTGTAGCTCTTGGAAAGAGCTTTTTGGAATGGTATGACACGCTTCCATCGGACTCCCGGATTGAAAGTTATATGAGCTTAAGAAATGACAGATACGCACTCTCGACACTGGCGGGAGACCCACACGCCCAGGCACCCCGAGCAGCCCCAGGTACACCTGCTACTAGGTGCCGCATGTAGACCTGCAACTCCCCCCTCTATAAATATGGGGCTTGGGGTGCTGATTTTCTAAGAGAAAAAAGACGGGGAAACCCTGCACAATTTGCTCTGCACTTGCCATACAGTGTATTTTCTCACTTTCAAACACCTGTGAGCTCATATATAGCCTCTTTTGTACCCACAAAAGCCCAGTGTTTACCCACTCTAAAGATATAGAAGCCCTTTTTATCAGTCAGCTGTAAGCCTTTTTACACACTTTAGAGTCTTTCTCTTCATCTTTGCACACACCCTTCTACACGTTGAGAGTCGTGTTGCTTGCTTTTACCCGGACTTCGGTCCGTGGTTTTATTCCAGTCTGTATAATATATATATATATATATATATATATATATATTTATATATATATTGACTAACATTATCGAGTTATGCCTCGATTGAGCCTAGACTTCGGTCTGGAGTGTTTACTGCTTTATATATATATATATATACTTATATATATTAACTGTCTATCGGACTTTATTCGATGAGCCTAGACTTTGGTCTGGTGCGTTTATTCGCTTTTATATATATATACTTATATATATCAACTGTGTGTTGGACTTTGTTCGATGAGCCTAGACTTCGGTCTGGTGCGTTTATTCGCTTTTATATATATATACTTATATATATCAACTGTGTGTCGGACTTTGTTCGATGAGCCTAGACTTCGGTCTGGTGCATTTATTTGCTTTATATATATATATATATATATATATATATATATATATACTTATATATATCAACTGTGTGTCAGACTTTGTTCGATGAGCCTAGACTTTGGTCTGGTGCGTTTACTCGCTTTTTATATATATATACTTATATATATGAACTGTGGTCGAACTATGTTCGATGAGCCTGGATTTTACATCCGGTGCGTTTATTGCTTATATATATATATATATTTATTTATTTATTTTGCCCTTCCTGGAGTTCCCTTCGTGGCAGTTGATCGCTTTTACAGCTTTCTTTACATTTCGTCCGCGCTGGAGTTTACTGTGGTGGCGATTTAATGAATATTCTGACTTTATTTACATTCATCCGCTTGAGTTTCCTTCGTGGGCGATTGACCGTATCTACAACTTTATTTACATTTTGATCCCCATGGAGGTGCTTCGTGGTTGGTGATATTGCCTCGTATATATATATTTACCGCTTTTTTATATATATACCGCTTATTGCTTTTATACAAATTGCAATATTCTCAGGCGCTAGGAATCATGTGATCACAGATTCATCTCATTGGATCTAGATTCGGTTCCGTGATGGACATTTTCAAATTATGGCGACTTTGTAAATTATTCTACGATGTCCGTATTTCCTCAGATGGTTTCCATACCCACGAGGAAGTCGGCATTATTTTTGGATATATTATTTTTCATACGAATGCCTCGCATCCGTCAAATAAAATCAATTCAACCGCTCACTTAATAAAAATGGAAGTGTAAAAGGTCTCAATTCCTATTGAGCATCAGGGTTTGAAAAACCTCTTTTATAAAACATTATTGCCATATCTTGCTAAAATCTGAATTTTTACATAAATTCAAACCCTGTGTATATAGGTTCGAACGAGGCCTCGCACAACTTTCCTATAATAGCACATTGAGCCACACACACACACACACACACATACACACTCAGATAATAGTTTCTTGAAAAGAGGCGGTCACCGTGGTAACACGGATGTCGGGGGGTGCCTAACACATTCCCCCCGCATAACTAAGTCCCTGGACCCCAAATGAATCTCGATTTTGCCGACACGTATATCAGTGTCACATCACTGGGTCATTGTGCAAACCTTTTCTCGGTTGTGTTGGTACAACCATTTAAAAAACCAACTGACGACTCTTAACAGTCCCATCGTCGACATTATACATGTCGGACCTTTTTCACTTGTTTTTTCAAACAAATCTCACCTAAAATGAGAACACCAAAGAACAAGTAACGGAAAGGGACATCCAAAAATCCCGACATCGACAACATTCTCTTACTCATTTTATATATTTTATATATTCTTAAACAGTACAACCCTCAAAACTTTTGGATGGATCCTCTGAATTTGTGCTCACTTACGAAGATAAAGAAGGAGACTGGATGCTCGTTGGAGATGTTCCATGGGGGTATACAACTAAAACCCATTACTATATAATTATACCAATCAAAATATGCCTTGATACTCTAATGTTAGATCTGATATAATACATGACTATTTGTATGAATGAATCAAACGATTTGACCTCAAAGACATATGAGAAACCGGAACAAAGAAATGTGAAAAGAAGAAATATCAATTGTAATGTATTTGTGGTTGATGATTTATCTGACTTATCATCTCATGTTTAAATGTGATCCCCTTTTTTTGTATTTTGTTCCAAGGATGTTTCTCAACACCACGAAAAGGCTTAGAATTATGAAGACCTCTCGATTCTAATGGACTTGGTATGCACATAAATGTTATCGTATTATGGTGACTATCTCGCAAATGTTATTTACTTCCTTCCTTCTAATTCAAGTCGATTATTTATTGTAGCCCAAGGTTCCGAGAAAGTCATGATGTATAAAAAGTCTAAGCCCATTTAGCATATCACCGCCAAGAAACAAAGATAGGAAAATAGAGATATTAAAGAGTTCGAGTATGATACGCCATGTTTGTTTTGGTTTTTTGGGTTTTTTTGGCACCACCTTTTGCCTTCATTCTTCTTATGTTCCTTTCTTGTAAGCCATATTCAATTTAGCTTTAGCTCTCCTCTATCCTACTATGTGTTTATACATGATCGCATAGTTGCTTAACATCGTTTCTTACTTTGTAAATATGAGGTTGCTTTAATTTTCTTAAGAGTTTCTTTGCAAATCAAACGCATGGCGTCGTCAGGTATGTGCGTGTAATTTTAAATTATTTTTATTTCATATTACATTTTGCATAATGATCTTCCTTTAAGTTAAGTAAATGGTGAATCTGATCTTCGCAATATTGATCAAGTCATGCGTAAGAAATGAAGGAGACTCATGCAAAGCTAGGTCCTGTTTATTTCAACTTTGTGTCTTTTCTTCGACTTATTAACTTGTCTGTATAACAAATCTTGAAGAAAAGCAAAAAGCTCTATATCAAATTTTACCTTGTCCTCAACTTATATATGCAGAGTGATTACAAAAGTATTACGAGGCTATCAAAATTGATCAACATTATGCGGTAATTTCATGTTCCTTTCACTTTCTGCTTCCTAAAATAGCCTACATTTACATCACTTCATTCAGATTTGTATTATGATGTTTTGAGCTTGTTATGTACTATTACGCACTGCATATTATAACCTTGGAGTTGTTTATTCGAGATGATGCAATATGACATGGCCTTTAATTGCTATGAGAAGGTTTGACCGAAAGGCCCATGTATCTTTCAAGCATATTGCAATATGGGTGTCATCTATAAAAATCGTTGAGATTCGAGAGTCTGCTATTTCTCATTATGAGAGGTTTCCTGCTATTTATTAGTCAATGTTTTGTTATGAATTGATCCTTGCAAGTCACGTGGTATCCGGTTGATAGTTTTCCTCCGCTTGTACCTCATGGTGATTCATTTCTTTTTTTATTTCGTGTGTCGGCAATTTGTTTCTCCAAACTTTGAGATTACAAAATATTATATGGCTATTGTCTTGTGATTTAAAGCACAAAGGTGGTTTCTTCATTTACCCAAATTTTAAACTGGGATTATGTAGTTTTATCTTATGACCAACCAAACCTTGTACTTTCTCGAGAATGATATTATTGCCTTTGTTTTTGGCTCTTTGCGTAATCATGGTCGCGCTTTGGATTAATGTGAATTAAATGCAAATTGTTGTAAGAATGGATGGTGCAGTCACATTTTTGTAATGTGAATGATTTTAAATTATGTATATAATATTTTTTATGTTTTATTTTATATTGTATTTGTGTTTATTGAATAAATGTGCATTATTAATTAATTTTTTTTGAAATTTAAAACATCTATAGCGACGGTCGCCGACCGTTGCTATAGGCCTAAAGACCGTCGCTATAGAGTTTACCGACGGCTTCTATGGCGACGGTCGACGACCGTCGCTAAAGCTTATAGCAACGGTCTTTATGCCTATAGCGACGGTCGACGACCCTCGCTATAGGTCGATTTTCTACTAGTGCCAGCATTCAGAAGAGTATTTCGAGTAGAGTCTTCATCTGATGACTTTTGAGAGAGATCGGGTTAGGGCCTTGATGTTGACAGCTCTTGCTGAGAGAGATGTCACTCTATTAGAGAGAGATGATGCCTTAGCCCATAGAGATACCGTTGTTGCTGAGCGGGATGAGTCCAGATCATCTAGAGATGCAGTGCTTGTTGAGAAGAATAGCGTTATATCTGCCCGAGATATCGCTGTTACATATAGTACTGTAGTGAGGTCCCTTACTATTGGCATCATTGCAAAGATGAGCACGTATATTGATGAGCATAGTGTCACCATGCAGTTGGCTGTGGATATGTTGGCTCGTGTAGAGACCCTTGGACAGGAGATCACAGCGCTACCTCCTTTTTCTGAGAGGGATGCCATGTTGGACTTGATAGCCTGCCTACATACTGACTTGTAGATGGGCTTGTAGTTTCCTGCACAGACTAGCTTAGCCATTTTGTCATGTACAGTACACATTGTATATATCAAACAACATTATATAAGGAAGGGAAATATATTTTGATTCATTTCCCTTTTAGTTATGCCCTTTTGCTTGCTTGATATTTGCCTATTTCTCCAGGGCTTGTGATCTTGATGTATTCTGAACTCCTCCTTGATGGATGGACATTGAGATGTCTCAGGATCTTTCAGAATGGATCATTGATCTTTATGTATTCCCTATCATCTTTGGTGTCTTGGGACTGGTGCATGGGGATGTGGAGAGGAGTGTGGCTTTCCTCTTTGAGGTTGACCGCACCATTGATGGTCGCCGGTACTCCTTTGTATGGGGGAGCCCAAGTAGTTCCATCTCTTATGGATTAGTGTTTCTCTTTGAGGAATCAACCGCGACTTAGATGGTATCCGATTCTCCCATTGATGTGGGGAGGTCAGGTAGTTCCATCCCTTTAGTCTGAAGCTGATAAAGTGTGGTGGATTGAAAGATGATCCCAGTACCATTTGACAAGTTTTTATGTTTTGGTAGGGGGGTAAGACCGAACCATGAATGGCTGCCTACGTACTCCTATTGAAGAGGAGATCAGGTATGCGTAGTTTGAACCTGGCGTAAAAGTTCAATGTTGTATATGGCAAAGCGGTGTAGAGATGAGTTTGTTTTTATTTGTAGAGAAAGGTGTAGAAATGTTTTTATTTTTTTCTATAATGCGACTGGACCATATAAAATGGCTTCCTACGTACTCCTGTGTATTGGGGAGATCAGGTCGACGTAGTTCGCCCCATGTACAGAACGAATTGCAGCCAAAAAGTTTAATCCCATGTACAGGATAAACTGAAGGTGTGAAAAGTTTAATTGCTGGTGGGATAAACTGAAAGTGTGAAGGGTTTAATCCCTGGTGGGATAACCTGAAGGTGTGAAAGGTTTTGAAAACTTCCGAGGAGTGAAGGATCCGGTGATCCGAAAACCAGGTTGCTGGTTGGAAAGTATGATTGTCCCTGATGGGGTAAATGGGTGTGAAGAAAGTTGTATGTAGTGAGGTTTAGAAAACCTAAATTAACTGGGGATTTGGTGATCCACAACCAGGATGTTTGCTTGATGGTAACCTCAGACATAGTACCATTTCACGGTGTCTGAGTAAATGAGTTACAGAAATTCATCGCCATCCATCTCTTGTAATCTGAGAGCGTCTCCTGTTAATACCTCCTTGACAACAAATGGGCCTTCCAAGTTCGGGGCAAATTTTCCTTTGGACTGATCTTGGTTGTCAATGATCTTCTTCAAAACCAAGTCATGTTATTTAAACTGCCGTATCCGGACTTTTCTATTGTAGGATCTGGTGATCCTTTGTTGATATAACTGATCGTGGAAGATAGCAGTGGCTCGCCTCTCGTCTATTAAAGACAATTGGTGATATATATCTTGTAACCATTGGTCTTCATCCAGTTGAGCATCTATCAATACTCTGAGGGATTCCATTTCCACTTCTATGGGGAGCATTGCTTCCATCCCATAGGTTAATGAGTAGGGGGTTGCCCCAGTGGAAGTACGCATTGATATTCTGTAGGCTAAAAGAGTCAGAGGTAATAAGTCATGCAATCCTTTGTGATTGGTGGACATCTTTTGCATGATCTTCTTGATATTTTCGTTAGCCGCTTCAACATCACCATTCATCTTTGGACGGTAGATGACGAAGTTGAGATGTTTGATGTGGAATTTACTTCATAACTCCATCATTTTGTTGTTGAGGTTCTTAGCATTGTCTGATACAATCACCTCTGGTTGTCCATATCGACAAATGACATTGTTTCTGATGAAAGCAATGATAACTTCTTTTGTGACCATGGGGAAGGAGGCTGCTTCTACCCATTTGGTGAAGTAGTCGATCATGGTGAAGATAAACAGGTGCCCATTACCGGCTTTGGGCTCAATGGGCCCGATCACGTCCATTCCCCACATTGAGAAGGGTCAGGGTGAACTCATATTGTGGAGCTCCCTTGGAGGGGTGTGTATAGCATTCCCATGAATTTGACATTGGTAACATCTCTTGACGTGATCATCACAGTCAGCCTTGAGAGAGAGCCAATAATGCCCTGTTCTTAGGATTTTCTTGACAAGTAGGGGGCCACTCATGTGTGGGCCACATACTCCACTATGGATTTCATCCATGAGCCTCTGAGCTTGGTCCTTGTCCAGACATCTGAGGAGACCTAGTCATGTATCTCTTTTGTAGAGTGCGTCTCCGCTCAGGTACAATTTCATAGCCAGTCGATGGACCCGCCTTCTTTCAGTCGGGCTCGCCTCAGCAAATCCATCTTGTAAGTACTCCTTGATATGCTAATACCAAGGGTGTCGGATGGGAGGTAGCTCATCCGATACTTCTCCAATGTAGTTCCCATAGGCTGGAGCCTTTTGCAGGGAAAATGTGAGGGTTGACAAGTTTTCCTTGTCAAGTATGTTGATCAAAGATGCCAAGGTTGCTAGCGCATCGCAAAGTTATTCCTATTCTGAGGAATGTGGAGGAAGGATATTTTTTCAAACTCTGAAGCCATGTGTAGAACATGTCGATGGTAAGGTAGCAAATGTAGCCCTTTGGTGTGATAGATTCATGTGGTTTGTCTGATTATCAATTCAAAATCCCCAAAGACAGTTAACCATCTGATGCCCATTGATTGAGCAAGTTTTAGCCCTATGATATAGCCTTTATACTTAGCTGTGTTGTTGGTGTTGGCAAACTACAATTTGATGGCGACGGGATGTTGCTCCCCCGTAACGGATACTAGAACTGCTCTAGCCCCAGAACCTTCCATGTTTACAGCTCCATCAAAATACATCTTCCATGATGGGTGTGCATCGTACTGATGGTGTTGCTGAACTGTCATTACCCCTTCATCGGGGAAGTATGTTTCTAAGGGTTTGAAATCTCCTGAAGGTGCGACTGCCAGTTGATCCACAATTCATTGACCTTTGATAGACTTTTATGTCACGTAGATGATGTCAAATTGTTGTAGGATCAACTGCCATCTGGACAGTCGACAATTCAACATGGGTTTACTGAACACGTACTTGAGAGGATCCACGCGGGATATGAGATGGGTTGTGTGAACATGGAGGTAATGTTTTAACCTCATGGAAGCCCATGCTAAAGCACAACAAGTTTTCTCAATCAGAGTGTACTTGTGTTCACTGTTGCTGAATCTTTTGCTGAGGTAGTAGATAGCTCACTCTTGGCATCTATCATCTTTCTGTCCCAGCATGCAGCCCATGACATTGTCATTGATGGACATGTACATTAACAAGGGAATATCATCCCTAGGTGGTACCAAAATAAGAGCTTTAACTAGCTGCCCTTTGATTGTAAGAAGGCTTTCTGACACTTATCATTCCATTTCATGGAGGAATTCTTCCTTAACAACTTGAAGATAGGCTCACAGATTGCTGTGAGTTAGGAGATGAATCTGCTAATGAAGTTGATCCTTCCCAAAAATCCCCGTATTTCCTTCTCTGTCTGAGGAATGGGCATTTTCGTGATGGCCTGGATTTTGGTGGGATCCAGCTCAATCCCTTTGTGGTTGACTAGGAATCCTAGCAACTTGCCTAATTTAACGCCAAAGGCGCATTTAGCTGGATTCAACTTCAAGTTGTACTTACGCAACCTGTTGAAAAGCTTTCTGAGATGGTTTAGGTGGTCTTCCTCCCTTCGGAACTTGACAATGATGTCATCCATATAGATCTCTATCTATTTGTGCATTAAATCGTGAAAAAGAGCCATCATAGCTCGCTGATAGGTAGCTCCGACATTGATGAGGTTGAATGACAACCGTCTGTAGCAAAAGGTTCCCCAAGGAGTGATGAATGCAGTTTTCTCACGATCCTCTTTAGCAACCATGATTTGATGGTACCCGCAAAACAATCAGCAAAGGAGTACATGTCGTATTGAGCTGTATTGTCAATGAGTATGTGGATGAATGGCACGTGAAAGCTATCCTTAAGGCAAGCTTTATTCAGATCCCTGTAATCCAAGCAAACTCGCACCTTCCCTCCTGATTTAGGCACGGGGACTATGTTGGATAGCCATTCAGGGTATGTTGACACCATGATGATGCCGGCTTGAAATTGTTTCACAATTTCTTCTTTAACTTTTAAACTCCACTCAGGTTTTAATCGCCTGAGATTCTGCCTGACTGGCTTGAATTCCTCTTTGATGGGAAGGCGATGAATGACAATATCAGTGGATAAACCGACCATGTCTTCATGAGACCATGAAAACACATCCTGGAATAGGGTCAATAGAGTAACCATGTCATTCCTTTGGTTTGGAGTGAGGTCCATACCAATCTGGATTTGTTTGGGGTTTTCTGAAGTGCCGAGGTTAAAACACGTGGTTTGATTAAGATTTGGCTTGGGTTTGTCTTCGACCCATTCTTTGATCTCCTGAGGTATCTCATAGTCCTCTTGTATTTCCATCAAGTCTGAGTCCAACTTTACATCAAAGTTACAGTCCTTGTGGAGAATAGGCACCTCATCAGCAAGTTTAGGCACATCTAACTTTAGAGTATTGAAATAAAATGCTTTCACTTAATATATGAAACTATTTAATCATACAAAGTGTTAGCATGTAATGACAAGAATAACTGCTAATACTATACAGAAAAAGTACGCAGTTATTGCTATCTACAGGGCAGAGGGAGTTTCTGCCCTTTTTACCCTCGTCGGAAAATGCAAGGAATGCTGTTCCAATTGCCAAGGGTGAAGTCTTGGTGGACGACTGTGATGAAGGGGTTGTTGTCATCCTCCTTCTCCCGAATGATGACCATGATATCTGGACAGTCATCGTCTGGGGTGTTTTTGTTTGTACTGTCCGTGTGGACTATGATGCGTATGTTTGATAAGCGCCTTGCAATGTCCTTCTTACGCCTCCAATCCTTTTCCTCCGCCTCCGGATCTGGTATCAAGACTTCTTTTCCTCTTACTGTTATCGGCTTAGGAAATAACATGGTCATCTGCAGGCAGAACCTTTCTCAAATCTGTGTAGATTCATTTCGTGTAAAAGTCTGTGCAATCGCTATAGTTGGAGCTTCATTTTTCATTCCATCATAAACTGGAACTGTGCATAATCCCATTTGTCAGCACTATCCTTGCTGGATTGGGATGAACCACCCATATAGTTAGAGCTCTGTCCACTGCTTCAATTAATCATGTTAACCTCCTATTCTTTGTGTTGAGGAAGAGGGTTGTCTTGAACATGGGGTTGGTCGGGTATAGTCACCACGATCTCACCATTGTCAATTAAAATCCTGGATCTTGAGCTTCAAGGCCCAGCAATCTTGAGTATAATGGCCTGGAGCTCCAGTACGATAAGCACACTTTCTGTTAGCATTGAAACCCTTCCCATTCGGGTTGGCTGGTGGAAGAAGATGGATAATTTTCTTCTGGGTTGTCAGAAGATTGAGAATGTTTTCGAGTGATTCCCCTAAGAGTGTGAACACTAGAGTGCGTCTGACTTCTCTACCTCTTAGCAATGGAGGGTTTAAAGATTGTGCTTAAAAAGGGGAGTAGTTTCTCCTATGAATAGGCATACTTTGACTGCCTTTTTGCCCTTGTAGTATCAAGAAAACATCCTCCTCTTTTTTCTTATGGACCCTACGGGGGTTGTTTCCATTACTTCCAGATTGGATGTGCTCAGTTACAGCTTTGAGAGCGGCAAGGTCTTGAATCTTTCTTGACTTCAATCCCATCTCAGCCATTTCTCCATGTTTGATCGTTTCGGAGAATGGTTTGCCTATGCCAGCTAAAACTCTCTCATAAAAGGGAGCTTCTTAAATGTCTATGAAGGTCATCACCATTTCAGACTCAGTCATAGATGGAATAACTTGAGCAGCCAGACACCTCCATCTTTGGGCATACTCTTTGAAAGACTCACTAGCTTGTTTCTTGACCTTGGTAATTTGGTACCGGTTAAGAGCCATCTGAGTTTGGAAGATGTAATGACTGAGGAAAGCGTGAGCTAGCTCCTCCCAGCTATGAATCTTGGAGTTATCTAATCTGGTGTACCATGATCTAGCTTCACCGATTAGACTCTTCTGAAACAGCTGCATTCTGAGCTTTTCATCCTCGACATAAAATCCGAGCTCTCCAATGAATACTTTCAAATGTGTGTAAGGATCTCCCAATCCATCATATATTTCAAAATTGGGAGTCTTGAATTTCTCTGGATAATGAACCCCAGTGAAGATACAAAGGTCTGCATATGAAACACTCCCGTGTGATCCAATCACTTTTATAGACTGAATGGTCTCTTCCATTTGTAGGACTTTCTTCCTGATATCACCGGTGTCTGGATCTTCTTTGAGATGGGTGGTTTCAGGGGTTTTGTTGGTTTTGTCCAACTGAGATTCAAGTACAGGAATATATTTGTCCGTTCCCTGAGTTCCTCCATGTGCAGAGGATTCTGTATGTATGGGCATTCGTGGACCCTGAGTGGATTTGTGTAGTTCTTTAAGCAAAACAGTCAACTCTTTAATCTGGTTACTTAATCCTTCGAACTCCTAACGAGAGACAATAGTAGGATTAGACTGGCCAGGTGTAGCCATGTTTGCCTGTAGGCGTACTGCCTTTTTGGATTTTGAACGGGTTACTGTACCAATTATTTCCCTACAAAAAGACTTATGTAGTTTAGTCTTATGGAATGTAAAAATGTTACATGCTATGTGATGTGTCCATTTTAGGAGTATTATCCTGCAAAACGGATGTCAGTTGTTTGTATGATAAGATAACATGTTAGATAAAAGGGAATGCATGTACACATATTCCTTCATATTTTCCATTACATTGAGGTTTATATGGAAATGAAATTACAAGTAATTGAATTTACAAATAATTGAAATGGGAAAGTATGAAGAGACTTTCCTCTGCGTTTGGTTTATCAGAGGCTGGCCTATCTTAGGCTACTCTCGCGGCTTTTTGGCATGAAGGTTCCCAGATCATCATAATTTACTCGACGGGAAGTTAATCCGGTCTTTCAACTGGAGCAAATCTGGGTGGTGTCTTTCCTGAGCCTCGTTGGAATTAGTCTTCCTACGAGTCCAGTAAGCAAACACCAACAGGATAGCCTCCTGGTGGAGGAACCACACAACATATATTCACATACAACGTCTCACCGTATGAAAATGATGACATGTGCGAAGCACTAATATCACAAGCAGATATGGTGCGAAGCACTAAGTACAATAAGTAAATGCATTTATACACATTTATTCAAATGTAAATGCAACATCCACACACAAGCAGATAATGATTTTGAAAAGTTTGTAATAGCGGCTTAAGCCCTCTTACTGGATGTTCCCAGCAGAGTCGCCACCTGTCGACGTCGGGATTTTTATTTGTCCCTTTTCTATTCTTGTCCTTTGGTGTTCTCATGTTAGGTGAGATTTGTTTGAAAAAATGAGTTATGAAATGGTCCGACATGTATATGTCGACGATTGGGACTGTAAGAGTCGTCAGTTGGTATTTTTAAATGGTTGCACCAACTCAACCAAGAAAAGATTTGCACATTGACCTAATGATGTGACACTATTTGACTAGTCTGTGAAACCGAGATTCGTTAGGGTCTAGGAGCTTGATTATGCGGAGGGAAGGTGTTAGGCACCCTCGACATCCGTGTTACCACGGTGACAACCACTTTTCAATTTAAACCATTATCTGAATGTGTGTGTGTGTGTGTAGATCAATGTGCAATTATCTGGAAGTAGTGCTATTGTGACGCCCTCAAAATAGGTATACATCACACATTCTTAGTTACCAAATACATGGTGTAGACACTCGAAATTTTGTTTTCCTGCTACTAACTATGCAAGAGGACAAAAACGTGTTTTTCACACTCCAGAGATAACCCTGGAGGATCACAACATCAATTTTAACCCCGGAGATAGCCACAAGAGATCAAATTTCCAACCCCAAAGATAACCCCGGGAAAACAGTTTCCAAACCCGGAGATAACCCAGGGAAAGTCAGTTTCAACCCCGGAGATAGCCTCGGGGGATCAAGATCAAAGCCTGGAGATAGCCCCAGGAGGTCAAGCCAACCTCAAAGATAACCCTGAGGACACTCAGAGTCAACAGCAGGTCAACCTCAGAGATAACCCTAAGAAAAGACTGCAACAAGTGTGCGAAAACCGGAGATAACCCCAGGAGGGGAAAAATGGTCATTTTTCCAACTCAACTTCAACTCACATCAAATCAAATCATTTCAACTCAAATTACTTCAATAGAAGTCCCACGAGAACCATATCTTAACTTTCGAGCGCAAACTACGCAAAACGGCTCAACAGACTACCTAACGGAAACCCGGGAATGCCATTTTGGTCATGGACCCATCTTCCTGGAATCAAAAAAGGGCAAATCATATTTCATTGTGTAGCTCTCGGAAAGAGCTTTCCGGAATGGTATGGCACGCTTCCATCGGACTCCCGGATTGAAAGTTATGAACGACTGAGCGAACATCGCGTTGTCCGAGTGTACGTACTTCGACACGGCGGGACCCACATCTTGGGCATCCCGGGCAGCCGCAGTGGACCTGTGGCTCCCCCCTCTATAAATAGAGGGCTTGGGGTTGCCATATTTGTAAGAGAAATGGCGAGGAAGCCCTGTCTAATTTGTTCTGTACACGCTATAAACCTAGTGCTTTCTCATTTTAAACACTTGTGAGCTTATATTCTGTCATATTATTACCGACGAGAGCCTATTGTTCATCCATTTAAAGTTATTGAAGTCTTCTTTGTCAGTCCACTGTAAGCCTTCTTACACACTTTAAAGCATTTCTCTTCATCTTTACACACACCTTTCTTCACGTTGAGAGTCGTGTTGCGTGTGTATGCCCGGACTTCGGTCCGTAGTTTCATTTCAATTTGTATATATATATATATATATATATATATATATATATTTTAATATGGACTAACATTATCGAGTTATGCCATATATATATAAATATATATATACTTATATATATGAACTATGTGTCGAACTTTGTTCGATGGGCTAAACCTCGATGCAAGCGTTCATCGCTTTTATATATATATATATATATATATATATATATATATATATATATATATATATATATTAGCTGGTTGTCGAGACTTTGTTCGATTAGCTGTGATTTTACATCCTGAGGCGTTTACTCGCTTTTTATATATATATCTATATATACACTTATATATATGAACTCGTTGTCGAACTCATTCGATGAGCCTAGATTTTACATTGATGCATTTATCGCTATATATATATATATATATATATATATATATATATATTCGTCCCACCTGGAGTTTACTTCGTGGTGGTTGATCGCTTTTACAGCTTTATTTACGTTTCAACCCGCCTGGAGTTTCCTCCGTGGCGGTTGATAGCTTTTACAGCTTTATTTACATTTTCTGATTCCCCGTGAAGGTGATTTGTGGTGGCTGATCATGTATGTATATTTATATATTTATAGCTTTTATATATACCTACTTACTGCTTTTTTATCAATTGCGGCATCGTGTGAGCCTAGGAATCATGTGATCACAGATTCAGTCTACTGGATCTAGATTCGATCCCCGTGATGGACATTTTCAGTTGTAAGCAGCTTGTAAATTATTCACGGTGTTTGGATTTCCTCAGATGGTTTTCATACCCACGAGGAGTTCGGCACTATTTTGTACATTATTTTCTCGAAGATGCTTCGTATTTCAAAAATTAAAAACCGAACACTTAATATAAAATGGGAGTGTAAAAGGTCTCAATTACTATTGAGCACAAGGGTTTGAAAAACCTCTTTTATAAAATATCACTACTATATCTTGTTTAAAACTGAATTTTTACATAAATTCAAACCATATGTATATAGGTGCGAACGAGGCCTCGCACCACTTCCAAATAAACAACACATTGACCCCCACACACACATGCATATAACAGTTTCTTGAAAAGTGGCGGTCACCATGGTAACACGGATGTCGGGGGGTGCCTAACACCTTCCCTCCGCATAATCAAGTCCCCGGACCCTAATGAATCTCGGTTTCACCGACCCGTTTAGCAGTGCCACATCACTGGGTCAATGTGCAAACATTTTCTCGGTTGTGTTGGTACAACCATATAAAAAACCAACTGGCGACTCTTACAGTCCAATCGTCGACATATACATGTCGGACCTTTTTCACTTGTTTTTTCAAATAAATCTCACCTAACATGAGAACACCGAAGAACAAGTAACGAAAAGGGTCAACTAAAAAATCCCGACGTCGACAGGTGGCGACTCCGCTGGGGACTCCAGTAAGAGGACTTAAGTCGCTATTCCAATTTTTCAAAACTATTATCTGCTTGTGTGTGGATGTTGCATTTACATTTATGATGAATGTGTACGAATGCATTTACTTACACTTAGTGCTTCGCACCATATCTGCTTGTGATATTAGTGCTTTGCACATGTCATCATTTCCATACGGTGAGACGCGATGTATGTGAATGTATGTTGTGTGGTCTCTCCACCAGGAGGCTATCCTGTCGGTGTTTGATTGATGGACTTGTAGGAAGACTAATTCCTGCGAGGCTCGGGAAAGGCACCACCCAAATTCGCTCCAGTTGAAAGACTGGATTAACTTCCCGTCAAGTAAATTGCGATGATTTAGGAACCTTCATGCCGAAAAACCGCGAGAGTAACCTAAGATAGGTCAGCCTCTAATAAACCAAACGCGGAAGAAAGTCTCTTCATACTTTCACATTTCAATTACTTGTAAATTCAATTACTTGTAATTTCATTTCCATGTAAATCTCAATGTAATGGAAAATATGAAGGAATATGTGTACATGCCTTCCCTTTATATCAAAACCTGACATGCTATCTTGTCAACTGATATCCGTTTCGCAGGACGATACTCCTAAACGGACACATTACGTAATATTGCTACATTCACTAAGACTAAACTACGTATGTCTTTTTTGTAGGGATATAATTGGTCCAGTAACCCGATCAAAATCCAAAGAGGCCACGAGCTTATAGCCAATTATGTCTTCATCTGATCAGACTGATCTTAATCCAGTTTCTCGCGAAGAATGCGACGAATTAAGTAAACAAATCACAGATTTGGCTATTTTTCTTAAAGAACTACACCAGTCTACTCAGGGTACAAGGATACCCGTACATGTTGAATCCTCCGCACAAGGAGGAACCCAAGGTCCAGATACTACTAGTTCCAGTCACAGGAATCCTCATAAGCACAGACAGATTCCTTCAGCCACACGTCAATTGTCTCCACCTAAAACTCTTGAGTCCGCACAACCTCCTGTAAAGGTGCATGCACATGTAATGTCTATGTTATTTCCTAAACCGATACCGGTGAAGGAGAAAGAAATCCTAGTTCTAGATCTCGCAATGGAAGAAGAGGAACGAAGAATTAAACATAACCTCGTTAAATGATGTCCAACGTATGCATCGTTGTCCATGATGAACACACAAACAGATACACCCCAGACGATGATTACCCAGACATAATGGTCATCATTCGGGAAAAGGAGGACGATGACAGCCTCTCCATCACTGCAGTCCACCAGGACTTTGCCCTCGGCAGTTGGAGCAGCACTCCTTGCATTTTCCAACGAGGGTAAAAAGGGAAGAAACTCTCTCTACCTTGTAAATAGCAATAACTGCTTACTTTTTCTGTACAGTATTAGGAGTTACTTTTGACATTACATGTTAACACTTTGTGTGATTGAACAGTGTCATATATTAAGTTAAAGCATATTTTGTTTCAGGACTCTGAACTTAGATGCGCCTGTACTTGCTGATAAGATGCCTCTTCTCCACAAGGAGTGTAACTTTGATGAAAAGTTGGACTCAAACTTGATGGAAATACAAGAGGACATTGAGGTGCCTCTGAAGATCAAAGAATGGATCGAAGACAAACCCAAGCCAAATCTTGATCAACCCACCTCTTTTAAACCTCAGAACCT
Source organism: Panax quinquefolius (assembly GCA_020205615.1). Taxonomy (NCBI): domain Eukaryota; kingdom Viridiplantae; phylum Streptophyta; class Magnoliopsida; order Apiales; family Araliaceae; genus Panax; species Panax quinquefolius. The sequence goes on from CM035172.1 coordinate 59,162,480, forward strand.
TAGAAAACCCCAAATAAATCCAGATTGGTACAGACCTCGCTCTAAACCAAAGGAATGACATGGTTACTCTATTGACCCTATTCCAGGATGTGTTTGCATGGTCTCACGAAGACATGGTCGGTTTATACACGGACATTATCATTCATCGCCTTCCCATCAAAGGGGGATTCAAGCCACTCAGGTAGAAGCTTAGGCAATTAAAACCTGAGTCGAAGTTAAAAGTTAAAGAAGAAATTGTGAAACAGTTTTAAACCGGCATCATCATGGTGTCAACATACCCTGAATGGCTATCCAACATAGTCCTCGTGCCGAAACCCGGAGGAGAGGTACGATTTCGCGCGGATTACAGTGATCTTAACAAAGCTTATCACTCATTGGGGAACTTTTGCTACAGACGATTATCATTCGGCCTCATCAATGCCGGAGCTACCTATTAGTGAGCCATATGGCTCTTTTCCACGATCTAATGCATAAAAAAAAGAAAAAAAGAAAAAAAAAGAAAAAGAAAAAAGAAAAAAAATGTTAGAATAAATAAAAAGAAAAAAAAAAAAAAGAAAAAAATCTCTTCAACAGGTTCTACAGTTGCTGCCTTACCATCGGCAGGTTGTATAGATGGCTTCGGAGTTTGAAGAAAAATCATTCCTCTACATTCCTCGGAATAGGAATGATTTTGCGGATGCACTAGCAACCTTGGCCTCCTTGATCAACATACATGACAAGGAAGACATGACAACCCTCATATTTGCCCAACAAAAGGCTCCAGCCTATGTGAATTACATTGGAGAAGTATCAGATGACCTACCTCCCATCCAACATCCTTGGTATCGGCACGTCAAGGAGTACTTACAAGATGGATCTACACCCGCTGAGGCAAGCCCGACTGAGAAAAGGCGGATCCATCGACTTGCTATGAAATTCTACCTGAGCGGAGATGCACTCTACAAAAGAGATGCAGAGCGAGGTCTGCTCAGATGTCTAGACGATGACCAAGCTCAGAGGCTCATGGATGAAATACATGGGGGAGTATGTGGCCCATACATGAGCGGCCCTCTACTTGTAAAGAAGATCCTATAACAGAAAAGTCTGACTATGGCATTTCAAACAACATGACTTGATTTTGAAAAAGATCATTGACAACCACGCTCAGTCTAAAGGAAAATTCTCTCCAAATTGGGAAGGCTCGTTTATTGTCAATGAGGTATTGACAGGAGGCGCTTTCAGATTACAGGAAATGGATGGCGATGAATTTCCACAGCTCATTAACTCGGACACTGTGAAATGGTACTATATCTGAGGTTACCATCAAGCGAACATCCTTGTTTTGGATCATCAGATCACCAGTCATTCCAATTCTTTAACCCTTCATTACATACAACTTCGCTTCACACTCATCTGCCCCATTAGGGAAAAACACTTTTCTAACCAGCAGCCTGGTTTCACTTCATTTCATACAACTTCAGTTATCCCACCAGGGATCAAACCTTTCACATCTTCAATTTATCCTGTACATGGGATTAAACTTTTCATCTGCAATCTGCCCTATACCTGGGCCAAACTACGTCGACTTGATCTCCTCTTCAATAGGAGTACGTAGGCAACCATTTTACATGGCCCGGTCGCAATAAAACAAAAAAACAACAAAAACATTCCTACACAATTCATGCCACATACAGCGTTGAACCTCTTACACCAGGGCGAACTACGTCAACCTGATCTCCCCAATACACGGGAGTACGTAGGCAGCCATGTTATATGGTCCGATATCACCACAGAAAAAACAAAAATAGACATACTCATATCCATAGCCACATACAGAAATCAGTCCCAAGACACCAAAGATTGTAGGGAATACACACAGATCGACGATCCATTTTGAAAATCCTAAGACATCTCTCTGTCCATCCATTAAGGAGGAGTTCAGAATACATCCAGATCACAAAGTCCTGGAGAAACAAGCGAATATCAAGCAAGTAACAAGGCACAACTAAAAGAGAAGTGAATCAACATATATTTCCCTGCCATATATAATGTTGTTTGATATATACAATGTGTATTGTACATGACAAAATGGCTAAGCTAGTCTGTGCAGGAAAATACAAGCCCATCTACAAATCAGTGTATATGCGGGCTATCAAGTCCAACATGGATTCCCTCTCAGAAGAAGGAGGTAACGTTGTTTCTACACGAGCCAACAGATCCACCACCAACTACATGCGATATTTCGGGTAGATATAGCGATATCCTGCTCAGCAACAATGGTATCCCTATGAGTTAGAGCATTATCTCTCTAACAGGGCGACATCTCTACCAGAAAGAGCTATCAACATCAAATCCCAAATCCGCCTTATGGTACAGAGGTAAAAGCTTCTTGCGATCTCAGCGTCTTCTCATCCAATCTATCAAAGCAACTACCCCAGAAAACAAGCGAGGCTGGGGCAATTTCAAAATTGGCCACAACCGGATATTGGGTCCCTTACAACAAGATTGGGGCAATCTCGGAAGCAGCGACAACTCAACACTGGGGCATTTATCAACCATCCTAAAGTGGAAAATGCACCGTCAGCGCCATCAGCATGGTCCATCATCATCTCAATGGCAATTCAGATATTATTCACTCGCAATGAATCCCCGACAACAACATGTGAAAGGACTGGGGCATTTTCTGATTCCCAGAAAGGGAAGGAGTTTAAGGCGAGATAAAGCCTCTCATCAAAAGAAGGGGAAAATTTTTAAGAAAGAAGGCCAACGACGAAAGGTCTAGCAAATGAAAACTACACCATCAACATGCGTTAAGTCCTCATAAGTTGAGGCCTCTACACCGAAGTTCAAATCTGGGCAGCGAAAGAATGAGTTGCACCCTCCAGGGATATCAGCAACATTCAAGTCATCAGTTCAGCTAGGTTGCGAATCACACGCTAAAGGAAATGGGGCACCTGCCCCCAACAGCGAAAGGAAACTCCAAATCACCTCAGAAAGGGTGAGTGAAGGTATCGGGAGATCCGGTATTCTAAACCATTGGCATCAATTAAGCGCAACATCAAGACAGTTCAGCGATGAAAGCTTCGTATACCACCGTTCAAGTGGGAACCGAAAAAGTTTGGCGATCAGCAGGGTAGGCACCGTTACAAACTATCAGCGTATACATCGAGAAGGTCTGGTGATTTCAGAACGTTATCCCCATCAGAGATGTAGAAAACATCTGAACTTATCTTCATCAAACAAGCGTCAGTGATTAAATGCCAAACCATTGGGGTCAACACCAGCATAGGCATCAACAATGATCTGTAAAGGTAAAGCGATTTGCAAAAAACATTTTAACATTCATCATAACATTCATTACATTGCGATTTATAATTTGTGATATGTGATATGCGATTTGCGATATGCGAAATGCGATATACAAAATGCGATGTGCGAGTTGCGATATGTGAGTTGCGAAGTGCGATAGGCCAAATGCAAAAAGCGAAGTGCAAAATACGATGTGCGATTTGCGAACTACGATTTACGAAAACATTTTAACATTCATCATAAACATTCATTACATTGCGATTTACATCATTAGAAATACCTTATCATATTTCAAGTGTCTAGTAATCTTTATCATGTCCATTCCATTGCATTGCTTGAGCATGATAAAGAGGGGCATTTGTAGACACTCGAAATTTTATTTTCCTGTTACTAACTATGCAGGAGGATAAAAGCATCTTTTTCACACTCTAGAGATAACCCTGGAGGATCACAACATCAATTTTAACCCCGAAGATAGCCACAGGAGATCAAATTTACAACCCCAGAGATAACCCCGGGAAAACAATTTCCAAACCCGGAGATAACCCCGGGAAAGTCAGTTTCAACCCTAGAGATAGCCCCGGGGAATCAAGATCAAAGCCTGGAGATAGCCTCAGGAGGTCAAGCCAACCTCAGAGATAACCCTGAGGACACTCAGAGTCAACAGCAGGTCAACCTCAGAGATAACCCTGAGAAAAGACTGCTACAAGTGCGCGAAAACCAGAGATAACCCCGCGAGGGGAAAAATGGTCATTTTTCCAACTCAACTTCAACTCACATCAAATAAAATCATTTCAAATCAAATTACTTCAATAGAAGTCCCACGAGAACAATATCTTAACTTTCGAGCGTAAACTGCGCAAAATGGCTCAACGGACTACCTGACGGAAACCCTGGAATGCCATTTTGGTCATGGAACCATCTTCCTGGAATCAAAAAAGGGCAAATCCTATGTCATTGTGTAGCTCTCGGAAAGAGCTTTCCAGAATGGTATGGCACGCTTCCATCAGACTACCGGATTAAAAGTTATGAACGACTGAGCAAACAGCGCGTTGTCCGAGTGTACGTACTTCGACACGGCGGGACCCACATCCTGGGCATCTCGGGCGGCTCCCCTCTCTATAAGTAGAGGGCTTGGGGTGTCCATATTTGTAAGAGAAACGGCGAGGAAGCCCATTCCAATTTGTTTTGTACATGCTATAAACCGAGTGCTTTCTCATTTTAAACACTTGTGAGATTATATTCTGTCATATTTTTACCGGCAAGAGCTTATTGTTCATCCATTTAAAGTTATTGAAGTCTTCTTTGGCAGTCCACTGTAAGCCTTTTTACACACTTTAAAGCCTTTATCTTCATCTTTGCACACACCTTTCATCACGTTGAGAGTTGTGTTGCGTGTGTCTGCCCGAACTTAGGTCCGTGGTTTCATTTTAATTTGTATATATATATATATATATATATATACTTATATATATGAACTGTTGTCGAATTCTGTTCGATGAGCCTGGATTTTATATCCGGTGCATTTATCATTTATATATATATATATATATATATATTGTCCCACCTGGAGTTTACTTCGTGGTGGTTGATCGCTTTTACAGCTTTTTTTACGTTTCGTCCTACTTGGAGTTTACTTCGTGGCAGTTGATCGCTTTTACAACTTTATTTACGTTTCATCCCGCCTGGAGTTTCCTCCGTGGTGGTTGATAGCTTTTACAGCTTTATTTACATTTTCTGATCCCCCATGGAGGTACTTCGTGGTGGCTGATCATGTCTGTATATATATATTTATAGCTTTTATATATATATACCTACTTATTGCTTTCTTATCAATTGCGGCACTGTGTGAGCCTAGGAATCATGTGATCACAGATTTAGTCTACTGGATCTAGATTCGGTTCCCGTGATGGACATTTTCAATTGTAAGCAACTTATAAATTCTTCACGGTGTTTGGATTTCCTCAGATGGTTTTCATACCCACGAGGAGTTCGGCACTATTTTGTACATTATTTTCTCGAAGATGCTTCGCATCTCAAAAATTAAAAACAATCAAGCCGAACACTTAATATAAAATGGGAGTGTAAAAGGTCTTAATTACTATTGAGCACAAGGGTTTAAAAAACCTCTTTTATAAAACATCACTGCTATATCTTGTTTAAAACTGAATTTTTACATAAATTCAAACCCTGTGTATATAGGTGCGAACGAGGTCTCGCACTACTTCCAAATAAATAGCACATTGACCCACACACACACACACATATTCATATAACAGTTTCTTGAAAAGTGGCGGTCACCGTGGTAACACAGATATCGGGGGGTGCCTAACACCTTCCCTCCGCATAATCAAGTCCCCGGACCCTAATGAATCTTGGTTTCACCGATCCGTTTAGCAGTGCCGCATCACTGGTTCAATGTGCAAACCTTTTCTCGGTTGTGTTGGTACAACCATATAAAAAACCAACTGGCAATCGTCGACATATACATGTCGGACCTTTTTCACTTGTTTTTTCAAACAAATCTCACCTAACATGAGAACACCGAAGAACAAGTAACGAAAAGGGACAACTAAAAAATCCCGGCGTCGACACATGGTACAGAAACAACTACAACTTCATTAATACAATTGTCGTGTAAAATACGACAACATGTAAGCTATGAGTTTAAATACAAATATTGTCTTCTAGACAATATTCAAACTCAATTAAGTCCTCATTAAAATTATTGATACACTATTTTACAAAATAGTGAGGACTGCTAAATAACTATCTTGATCCATCATTCCATACCCCGACTAGTTCCCGCTATATTCTCTCCTCCTGAGAGGAAAAATGGAACAAAATGGAAAAGGGTGAGCTCAACTAGCCCAGTAAAGAATATTATGACTAAGATAATATACAACAAGTTATCATTAGTCTTCAACAGAAAAAATATGATAGAATATAATAGACAACAAGTTTTAGATCAACAACCGCAGCGGAAACAACAATCCATTAGATGAGTGAAGTAGAGAATGAATTCTACTATCTTCTGAGATTTAAAAGTCCATCATCAATATTTTATCCCTGTAACATCAATCAATATACATCTTGAATCAAATATTCATCTTTGCACTGCAGGCCAAAGATATTCATTTGTATCACCAGTTGGTCATGTTCATCTCAACACCTGTTCATTTTTGCACTACGGGCCAAAGATATTCATCAGTTAATAATTCATCTTTGAACTACAGGCCAAAGATATTCAGTAATATCATCATTTAGGACTGAGGATGATGAAAAATATTTTAAAGAAACGAGTCTAGTGAGATAAAAGGACAAAGATTAATGATTCGTACTTTTAGATAATTCAAGTTCAAAAATATTTCATAATATACCATAGTGGAGTAAAATTCAAGAATGAAGATCAAAACATGGATACAATCAAAAATAGTAACCATAATAGACATCTTGGACAAAGAAGAGAATATTTCATTTTTCTGTGAATAGTGTTGTATTCGTGAATAGTGTCGTATATGTGAATAGTGTCGTATACGTGAATAGTAACCCCGACACAAAAAGGTAGAAATTCCACAATAAAATTCATATCATTATTTCGGCATAATGATATTGAAAGAAATAATATCATTTACGAAGAAAATAACATCCCTTACCTCAAAAGAATAGTACTTCCGGCTGAAATATCAGGTATAAAGCTAAAGAAAACTTGCACTGAATAGCAACTCACAAGTATCTAAATACTCACAAAATACGCTCGATAATATAGAGAGAGAAGAATATGATTCTGGTGTGATTTTTAATTCTAACTAAGCACCCTATTTATAGGAAAATGGTTAGAACGCCAAAGCAGACTAACCTACTACTACTATTCACGCCCACCACTTTTGAAATAAAATTTTAGCACATTTCTCACCAACCAAAAGTGGGGCCCACCATATTTTAAATAAAAACATTTATTTCCGAAACTTCAATAATTCATAAAAAAAAAATAGCCCTTCTATCAGAAAAAATTGAATCTCATGTCTATTCCATAGAAAATTTAATTATCTACAACTTTGTAGAAGAAAGTTTTTCCAAATTCCAAACAGAAAATGCCTGAAATCCACATCGGACTATTTTTAATACCATCATTCCGAAAAAATACTGATAAAACACCTCAACATTAATTCATTCATTTATATCCACATAAAAAATAAATATTTCCTTATCATATAAATTAATAATTAATTATTCACAAATAATATTACAGAATCACAAATATGACAACCAGGTCGTTCCCAGGAAAGAGGGGGCTTTCCGATAAGGATTTCTCCTTCTTTGCCAAGCAATTAGGTGACCAAACCCCTTTCCTGCATGCCGAACTTCCTTAGACATTGCCAATAATGTTATCTAATAATATTATTAAATAATATGAATTATTGATCTGATATTGAGAAATACTGTGCAGTGATAATTATTGAAACAACAATTATATAAAATATCAACGTATCAATTATTGAATTAATAAAATAAAATATTGAATAGTAATTACTGTAACAATTATTGAGTAGTGCATTCTTATGTAAGAATCAATAATTCAAAAATACTATACAATACCGTGTGCTACTGTGCAACCACGCGTATTACTGCATTTTAACCACGGGATATTCCAACAGTGTTAACGGTAACAATTACGTCGTTATTTATAAAAACTGAAACTTGTCGTTTTCTTCATCCGATCGCTTTTCAATATGGGGCCCACAAATGGCTGCGTCATCGTACGAATATTCTCCGACAACAAGAATATTCCACGACCAAACGAATATTTCCCGACAACAATGAATATTTTATAACCACTTGCTTATTTTGCAAAATTTGCACATTTCACCCATAACCAAAGCATTATATCAAATTAACACCTTATTATTCACAATAATAATTAGAGGAAATTCAATTTTATTTATAAAAAGTTGGGGTCTTACAACCTCCCCTCCTTATGAAATTTCATCCTCGAAATTGGCATACGTACCTGGTGTTTCGAAAAGGTGAGGGTACCTCGCTTTCATTTCTGATTCTAACTCTTAGTTCATTTCCTCAATAGCATGGTTCATCCACAAAACCTTGACTTGTGGTATAATTTTTGTGCGTAGGACATGCTCCTTTCTATCCAAGATCTTGACAAGTACCTCTCGTACGTTAAATCTTGACTTTCTCGTCTGGTTCTAACTCAATAATGTTGTTCGGGTCTTTCACATATTTACAAAGCATAGATATATGAAAAATATTATGAACACGAGACATGATTGGAGGTAATGCGAGTCTATAGGCCACATTTCCTATACGGTCAAGAATCTCAAATGGACCAATAAATTGTGGATTGAGCTTTCGTCTCTTCCCAAATCTTGTAACTCCCGTCCATGGAGCAATACGTAACAATACATGATCCCCAATATTAAATTCCACGTCCTTTCGATGAAGATCCGCATAATTCTTTTGTCGATCCTGTGTCGTTTGTATACATTGTCAGATCATTTGGATTTTCTCTGTAGTCATACGTACCAAATCTAGTCCCAACAACGTTGCTTCTCTCACCTCATCCCAACATACTGGAGAGTGACACTTTCGTCCATACAATGCTTCGAATGGAGCCACACCTATACTTGTCTGATAACTATTGTTGTAGGAGAATTCCACCAATGGTAGGTACTTATCCCAACTCCCTTTGAAATCTAGGACACAGAGTCTTAATAGATCTTCAAGAGTTTGAATAGTCCTTTCTGATTGCCCGTCCGTTTGAGGATGGTATGCCGAACTGAATCGTAAATTCGTGTCCATGCTTTCTGTAAGCTAACCCAAAATCGTGAAGTGAATCTTGGGTCACGATCTGAAAGTATGGATACTGGCATACCATGCAATATCACAATCTCATTCACGTTCATAGGAGCAAGACGTTCAAGGGAATTAGTCTCCCGTATAGGCAAGAAATGATCAGACTTGGTTAATCTATCAACAATGACCCAAATCGCATATATGCCTTGAGAAACCTTAGGAAGACCCATAAAGAAATCCATGGTAATGTGTTCCCACTTCCATTTCAGAATCTCAAGTGGTTGCAATGGACCTTTTGGCACTTGATGCTCCGCCTTTACACGTTGACAAGTTAAACACCTCGAGATAAACTCCGCGATCTCTCTCTTCATATTACTCAACCAAAATGTATGTCAAAGATCATGATACATTTTGGTACTCCCAGGATGGATTGCAAACAGTGTGTTGTGTGCCTCCATCATGATTCTATGCTTTAAGTAAAAATCATTAGTGTTAGTTCCTAGTGTGCACAATAGATCTAGAAGGGAGGGTTGAATAGATCCTTTTTAATTTCAAATACTTTTCTGGTTTATTTTGTATTGCTAATAATTTAGCATATGACAAACATTAGAATCTTTTCAAGCACATCGGAATAAGTAAAAGATCCCCTTCATTGATATATTCATAATCATACATACATTGTTCGTAGAGTTAGTTCAGTTGGTAGCAAAGTTAAAATATACATATGCTTATAGTAGTTAAAGTATATAATGTAAATGACATAAAGTAAAAGACAAAAGGGGTTTTAAGTGGTTCAGAGACTCAAGCTCCTAATCCACACTTCTACTTTCAACTAATAGGATTTCCACTAAGGAAGGGCAGCACCCTGAATCACTAAGATTCCTTCAAGGCCAAAAGCCTTGGGACTTTAGTTCACTAAGAACTCTTCAAGGCAAAGCAACCTTGGAACTTCTTTAGTTCCTCAGAACTCTTCAAGCCCAAAGAAGCTTGGAACTTCATTTAGTCCCCTCCGCACAAGGACCCTCGAGCTACGACTTCTTGTTGTTGAGTTATTTATTTGTTTATTGGAGTTGGTGCCGAGCTGCTAAGATGACTTTAAGCTCTGAACATTTGTTGTACTTAGCAGCTTGGCATAATCATCCCTGAAGTGCAGTTAAGTGTTGTATGATGCTCAGCTTCTTCAGTTACTCAACCACTTCTATTGATCCCTTGATGAACTGCCTTGAAGATCATTCTTCTTGATACTTGATGGATGCACATGATGAGTTTCCAAGATGACTGTAAGCTCTTCTGCTAGGTACTTAAAAACTTTCTCATACTTGACACCATGATGGCGTTGGTGATCTTCTTTCTTGATGCCTTCTCATGATGGACTTGCTAAGATGACTGTGAGTTCTTCTCTACGGTACTTAGAGTCTTCCCATGATGGACATCAAGATGACAATGATGATTCTCTTCTTTCTCTTGGCAGTTCAAAACACTCTTCTTGTAGTAGAACTCTCACTTCTACTTCTTTCTTTGTTTGTCTCCAAGTGTTCTTGGTGGATCGTAGAGTGAGCCTTCAGACTTTCATAGATCACTCACTTTTTACGTTGGTTAGATCAGTCCACCAATTCTCCAAACTCAGCAACTCCAACAACCTTTGATCTTTGAGGCACTTGCTGATTTATACACCTTCCAAATCTTCCCATTAGAAAGTAGCCATTAAAAGCTTTTTGAATTGCTTCACAGATCTCAAGTTGTTTGGTGCAGACTGCGGATGTGAAAAGACATGATTTTCTAACACTGCAGTCTACTGTTTCACCTACCCCATCAGATATGTCACTTTTATGCCTCGGGCGGGTCGACGAATTTATTTCCCCCTTCTGATTTCTCGATCAGAGGTTATCCTTTTGCATCGATTCTCTCAATAAGCTCTTGTCCGAATATCAACCTTCAGATTGAACCGTTGCCAATGTTTCAATCTTCAGCTGTTCAAACTCAACGATTTTGATGCATGTCTTCTTGGACCTGATCGTAGTTTCTTGTTGACTAGTAGAGACAACACTACGATCTTGAAGAGTGTTGATTGGATCTTCAATGTAGAACACCTCTTCCTTCTCTTGTGTAGTGCTTTAACACTTCTGTTTGCCTCGACATCTCTCAGATACTGATGGCTTGACTTCTTTGTTTTGGCCCTTTCTGAATAGAAAGACACTTTAGATTTATGGTGTGTCCAGCTCGCTTTCTCTTTGTGATCTCCCGTTTACTTATCATCAATGGACTGACCCAATTCTTAATCACTTTAGCCTTGTTCTTCAGAAGATGACCAGTATCTCTGTGTATACTCCATCAGTTCTTTCTTTGTTTGGAAAACACTACGATCCTGGTTGCTTCCAAGATCATCGCCTCTTCATTTACTTGACACACTCATCGTGACTTGTCGACTTTCCTTAGTCAGTTACTGAAGTCTTCTTCTGATCTCCTTGTGGAAGACTTCATCTTGAATGGCTTCACAACTCAATCTGGATGCTGATTGGGTTGATGCTTAGATCTTCTGGCAGCTTGCATGTCATTCATTTAGTGCTCTCTAGTTTCCTTCAGATGTGATGTATCTTTGCAGTACCAACCAGAGGCTTTGTTCCTTTGGATATTCTGGGAGTGCTCAATTATTGAGAATCATGTTTGCTCTACGATTCTACTTTGGCGTTGTGAGCACATCTATTGGAGTCTTAGTTCTACACTCTACGATTCAGCTTTGGTTGTGCAGACACTACGACTTTGAAATAAGATCTTGACACTCTACGATTTCTATCGTTGTGCTTGTTTTCTTCATCTGATCTTGCTCGACTACGATCTCTGCCTCTGATACGATTAGTATACTCTACGACTCTGAGTGTAGTCTACGATTCTTGACTTGTCTTTGACATCAGTAGACTCTACGACTCCGAGTGTAGTCTACGATTCTTTACTTGGCTTCGGCAGATGCTCAGTCGGCTTGTAAGCAGGCTGTCTCTACGATTCTGAACTTGACTTCTTCAGTAGACTATGGCTCTGAGAAATTTCTCCTCGACACACTACGATCCTTCCTCGTCTCTCCTGGCAGTCTACGAACTCCGAGATCTACTATCTTGCAGACTATGATTCTGCCTCGATAGTTCTCGAGTTATCCTTGACCCTCCTGGCAGACTACGATTTTTGGTGCAGTGCTCGACGATCAGATAAGCCTATCTATTACATCATAAGATCAACCTAACATGCTTGATCTTTCTATATTTATAGTCCTTGTACATCATTTCTTTTTAAGGACTTTACAAAGCTGTTTTGCTTATGTAGGATCAACCTAACACATTTGATCAATTCATTCTAAGTCCTTGTACATATGTTTCTATTATCTATTAAAGGACTTTACAACTTTTCTTAATGCAAGCATACTTACATATTCATTCATATATATATCATAATCAAATCATATGTAAATATGAATATCATTCTTATGCTTATTCCTAACAATCTCCCCCTATTTGATTATGACAAAAACTATAAGTGCATATGCATATTATGAATGAATCTTATATACAGTGAGCTGCTGTATTTCTAAAATAGATAATCATGAATGTCATTTATAAGAATATGAAATTTAATACACTATGCCATTTTACATCCTGGATCCAGAACATACCTAACTAGTTAGAGATGTACCTCTTTGGTTTCATGTATGCTTCCAGGATGTCTGTTGATCAGCTATTCATCTATTTGATTTCTTTGCTCCTGCTCCCCCTGGGATGTGGACTTCATTTCTCCTTCTTCTGGCTCCCCCTCAGCTTTTGCAAATACAGACTCATCATTCTTTGGCTTCCCCTCTTATTTTCTTCTGCTCTCATTGCCCTTTCTTGAGTGCCTCTTACTCTACCTCTTTCTATGCCTCTTTTTCTCCCCCTTTTTATCATTAATCACTTGGGAGAGCTGCTCCATGTTGGACATAAGCTGCTCCATCAGATAAGAGGAGTTAGCAACTTCAAACTTAAGTTCTTGTTGGCTTAGCTCAAGTTGCACTGAGAAAGATTGATTCATGTTGCCAATCTTGTCAGAGAGGACTTGGAGTTGTTCTTCATTGGCCTTCTGTGCTCATAGAGCTTCTTCCTTCTGATCATGTATGGCCTTCAGATAGATGTGATCTCTCTCTTTGATTTTGAGAGATACATCAGCCATAGTAGCTTGAAGTCTGTTCTGAACTGAATTATCTCCTGTTGCTCTCAGCACCATCTTTGACTCTTCATTGGTTAGAGATATCTTCTTGACCAGCTCATCAGAATTGTTCAACAGCTCCTGCTCCATAGGAATTTGGTTATCTAGTTGGGAAGCTTCTTGTTGAACACCAGATTGGTCTCTACGATTTTCATCATTGGACAGATTTTTGAAGGTTTTGAGAATATGAAAAATCGTTGAGTACCAATCGCTATCGGAGGATGAAGGAAGGTCAGATAGCTGAGCTTGGGCAGATGGGAGCTTCTTAATTTGGGTTTGATCACCATCACTGGTAGAGTGAACAGACTCTACGATTATCCCCTTGGCCATAATCCTTCTGCCATCAGAGTCCACTCTACGATCATAAGGAATATAGTGGTTGCCAGCATATCTATAGACTTTGTAGTGAGGCTGGTCTTTGATCATCATTGTTGCAAATATCTTCACCCTTGGGAAGTTTTGTGCCACCAACTCCATGCTTGGAAACTTAGAGTAGCATCAGGTGAAGTAACTTCCATCTCTTTTAGTATGTGCCTTTAAACAAGGCATCCATTGGAAGAACCATCTCAGTAACAGGTCATCAGGATTGTAGAAGATACTCGTGCAGTCTAACTCCATGTTGTTCCAGTTTTTAAACACCTCAAAAGCAGTCATCCTCACCACCTTGAGTTGTTCATTTCCATAGTTTACCCATCTTTCGGGAGGTGCTTCTGGTGGGTCATTAGAGACTTCCACCACTATTCTTCTGTTAATCCTTGCTGGAGAGGGAACATGATAGTATTCTGGTTCCTCTGATTCCTGATGTGCAGAATCAGAATCTTTCTCCCTTTTTTCTCTTTCTAAGCCTGAAACAGTCTGATCAGATCCATCAGTGAATCCTTCTTGCTGAATTTCATTTCCAGAACCTTCTTCGGTAAAATCTTCCTTGGATTCATCTTCTTCATTACTAGTCCCATCTTCAGCACTTTCTTCCTTTGATTCAGATTCATTATCACTTACTTCAATAACTGCAGTAGAGTGTTCACTTTTCTTCTTGGTGGCAAATTTAGCAAATAGTCTGTAGCTCTTTCTTCTCCTTGGAGTTTTAGCTATAGGAGAGTCAGACTCTTCTTCCTCTTCAGACTCTGAGGCCTTTGAATCATCAGGCAAACTTCCTTGATGTTCAGCATTTGCAGGGGCAGGTCCTTCTTCTTCCGAATTAACATCATTTGACCCATCATCTGAGCTTGTTGGAGCATTTACATTTGGAGATGCAGTTGGGTCATCCTGTAGCTTTTCTTCATTATCAGAGTGAATGCTCTGAGAGTTAGCCACAGGGCTTGTGCATTCTTCTTCATCAGCAAATTTTGCATTTTTTTCCATGAATCCAGCTTTAGCTTCATTGCTGGATTCGTTCTTTGGGGACTCGGTCTTGAGATCATCAGCTCCCTCTTCTTCCTCTGACTCTACGTTCTCCTTTTCATCAGATGTACTTTCTTGGGAAACTGGGGCTTTCTTGTTTACCACCTTAGCTTTCTTCTTTGATGGCCCTTGAAGTAGTCTGGTGCTTCTTCTCTTTGTGGTCTCAGGTGCAGTTAAGACCTTTTCACCTTCATCTTTATCTTTAATGGAGAGACTTCTTGATGGGGCCTCAGTTTTTTTCACACCCATGGATTTCTTTCTTGCTGGTGTGATTGCAGCTGGTACAGAGTGACCAGACTAAGATCTTTCCACCTTTGTCACCTTTCTCTTTTTCGCAGAGTTCTTTCTGTTGCTCCCTGTTGTTGTCAACCTCTTGTTTTCCTTTGGGTTCTTCTTCCAGTTCACAAATAGTTATGGAGACATCACTTTGTGAACATTTAAAGGCTCTCCTTCATCATTCTTGATTTTGCTTCCCTGTTTCTTCTTTAGCACTATACTCAACAGTCTTCCATGAAACACCTTTGTCAAGGGTTTTTCTGTATACTTCGACAACTTAGCCCTTTCTACCCATTTAGAGATCTAATCAAACAGGATTACTCCAAAGATGATTCGCTTCTTCAGAACTATAGTAGACATAATTTTTAACTGCTTATCAAGCACAGTGTCATGTGCAGTATCCTTGCATAGTATACATTTGCCCACTATCTCAGCAAGGAACTTGAATTCCTCCAGAAACTCCTTCTTCTTCATGTCCTTCATATTAGGGTTTCTTTGGTACCGCATTAGCCTCTTGCCTTCTTCAATGTCTATTTCATCCAGGTTTATCAGACCTTTGTTGGGAAACCCTAGACATTGATTGATGTCTGATGCTCTTATCTACAGACTTGATCTTTTTACCTTAGTCGTCAGAAGCCCAGAATTCGTTGAAGCATTTGAGTAGAACTGCTTCACTAGCTCTGTATAGACTGGAGTGTCGGCCTCCAAGCACTCAGAGAACCCAACCTTCTTTACTAGCTCAAGTATGTCCTTGAATTTCGTTTCTGATCTTTTGAACTTTTTGAAGCCAAGTTGGATTCCGGTTATAACTCACCATTCTGCCATTTGAAGAGTTTAAGATATATGGGTATGTGATTTAGGGAGTCTTAAGAGAGATAGTTGAATGTGATTTGGGCAAGGCTCTGGAGGGTTAATGGGTTTTGGCTTCAAAGAGGATTCTAGGGTTTAAAAATGGGAGGGAGAGAGTTTCGATAGTTTTTGAAAACTGTTTGCAGATTTTGAATTTGTCTTTATGATAGTTCCTTCTGACTCTGCATATGTTGTGATGTGTCAACTAGCCATTGGTTGCACGATGCCCAGTAATGTGATGTAACTCCCCCATTACCTCTTCAGTTTGATGTCCCTTTTTAAAACAAATAGGCGTCAATGTCGTGGATTGACCGTTGACCATTTTGATTCATAGAGTAGCATGGTAAGGCAGCTATGGACTCTATGTTTTCCTTTATTGATTCAGCGATCATCTTTTGAGAGATGCTGCAGTGGATGGTTTTGACATTACTCCTCATTTTGAAACTACATAGCTTGACCACTGATGTACCCCAAGCCAATTTGGGTACTTAAGTTCTGAGGTGCGTTTGAATGATGTCTTTCCAAACTATATTCAAACTTATCTCCTCATGATCTGAATGGTTGAGCAATTGTCCAGTTCTTCTGAGCTCCTCATGAGCTAGTGTATCCACTGGTAAGACCGCGATCGTCAAGTCTGTTTCTACAATCGCTGAGGTTACGCTACGATCGTTGAGGTTGCATCATAATCGTTGAGTTCTCTTCAAACTTTACTTTACTATCGTTGATTTTCTTGGTCCTTAAGATAAACTTGATCAAGCAATCCTTCTAGGTTAAGGTAGCTCAAGAAGGGCCAACCTCTTAGAGTGATCTAAGGGTCAGGTTTGTCCCTGAGGCACTTTCCAGATGAAATACTTTAGAAGTGATTTGTACTGATATCTCATTTGACCTTTTCTGGTGGGGAGGTCCTCTACCATCTTAGACAATTGCATTTGTTGTAATCGTGGTGTCTTCCTGCTCTTACACTACGATTGGATGTTTAATTGTGGGCACTCCATGATTTTGAGTTAGGTGGCTGATAGGTTATCAGTAATACGTTTTGAGACATTCCTACTGACTATGGATCTTCATTTGGTTTATCAGCCACAAAATTTTGGGACTTTGTAGCTGGTACACTGCTTCATAGTATATCTTAATGCTGTTGTTTCTTAACAGATCACTGCTTCCCCATGTTCATACTATCTTCTCAGTGAGGTGAGGTTTTCTTTTCTTCATGTGTGTTAGGAGGCATCTTTACATGCTTCTTTCTGACTAGAATCACTACTGACAGTAAAATCTGTTTTCATTGTAGACATGGATATCTCCAAGACTGATCATTCTACGATCATTTGTCAGCACTACGAACGTAGTCTTCTTTGTCAGCTTGTGCTCGTTGAGTTCTGCTCCCGTAATGAGTTCCTCATGTTTAACGCTCGATGATCCTCTGTAATGAGCTTCCTTGAGGATTCTTCTTTTATGACATGCTTTGCATGATTGAGCATCTAAGACCCTTTTTCGTCTTTGGTTGAATAGCTTGTTTCCATATAAAGATCAGCATCCATGTGAGCTTTATTCGGATCAGCTCAGCAGGTCTTCTGGGACATGCTTTGACATATGGGAGTTTTATCAGAATCATTTCTGAACAGTCTTAAGCCTTCTGCTGGATGAATCTTCTTGACTGAAGTTTTCTACTTCAGAATTCCTTAGTGTGGCTAGATAGACCAGGTATCTACAGATTAGATACATTTCTATTTTTGGTACCAACAATTAAATGGGTCCTGCTAGGTTAGTTTTCTAAACCCATGTTCCTCATATATTTGGATAATAATCACATTTATCACCAACAGTCATATTCATGCATGTAACTAACTTAGATAATATAATTTGAGATGCATGATGGTGAGTGTGTGTAAGATTTGTCATTTTAATAACACACTCTTTTTCTTTGATGGTTTCATCATTTGCTGGGTTATGTTCACAAGATTTAAATGTTCACAGAGTGAGAATCAACTCTACGATTTATATGTATCTAGTTGATTCATGGAGCTGATCAGTTTCTACAAATCATCAAGATACTCTTGTAGAACTGATCATACTTTGTGTGTTATCAAACATTTAGAACATAGGTTCATACATACTAACCCATCAGCAAAGATTACTTCACATAAGATTAAATTAACCTATGATGTTCTTATGACCTATTTCAGATTTCTTTCAAGATGCCATCTTCATCCTAAAATTTGGATGGAGAGAAAGTTTGTAAGCATTCGAGTATCCACCCTCAGTGTACTTTCTCTCTTCACCTTTTTTTGGTAGATTATGATTTCTTGAAAGAGTACTGTTATAGTTCATAAGGAGGTGCAACATGATATACACAATTATCTTAGTGAGGAACCGTACCTTTGTACTGTCAGTTTCTTAACATTCATTTATCTTAGATGTACTGAGGTTAGGCATTGATGTGCATAGTTTCTCATTTGCTCCTGACAACTTGTTGCTTCAGTTGACCTTCAATCAATCAGCCTTGGTTTTGAAGATGCAAGCTAAGAAAATCTCAGCATCTTCAGTTCTTTGACATCCTTGAGTTCACAAGGTTTACATCCAGCTGCTGGTTGGCCAGACACATGTTTGAGAAGTTCTTCTTTCTTCTCTGGATAAGCATTTCTTAGCATGTATTGGTTTTTCATCTTTTCAGGCCGGTGGATGTTTGACACTTTTCTGTGGATGTCTCTTAAGCTTTCTAGCCTGGTCTTCAGACTACAAGATTGATCGCGAGCAAGGATTGGTCTTGTTGATATGGCAATCAAGGACATGGACCAATCTGAGCAGCTTCAGGTGTATATACACATTTACCTGTACACAATATTTCTAACATGTGAGCTCATCTACATATAACAAGTGACTTACTACTAAACTAAGTTTAGAACAATGTTTGTGCCTAGGATCATACTCAAAGCGATTAGCTTTTGAATATAGCACGAGAACCTGCTTTGATACCAATTGTTAGTTTCGTGAGTACAATAGAGAAAAAGGGAGGGTTGAGTAGATCCTTTTTAATTTCAAATACTTTTCTGGTTTATTTTGTATTGATAATAATTTAGCGTATGACAAACATAAGAATCTTTTCAAGCACAGCGGAATAAGTAAAAGATCCCCTTCATTGATATAATCATAATCATACATACATTGTTCGTAGAGTTAGTTCAGTGGTAAGCAGTTAAAATATACATAACAGTTATAGCAGTTAAAGTACATAATGTAAATGACATAAAGTAAAAGACACAAGGGGTTTTAAGTGGTTCAGAGACTCAAGCTCCTAATCCACACTTCTACTTTCAACTAATAGGATTTCCACTAAGGAAGGGCAGCACCCTAAATCACTAAGATTCCTTCAAGGCCAAAAGCCTTGGGACTTCAGTTCACTAAGAACTCTTCAAGGCCAGCAACCTTGGAACTTCTTTAGTTCCCTAGGAACTCTTCAAGCCCAGCAGGCTTGGAACTTCATTTAGTCCCTCCGGACAAGGACCCCTCAGGCCCTGACTTCTTGTTGTTGAGTTGTTTATTTGTTTGTTGGAGTTGGTTCCGAGCTGCTAAGATGCCTTTAAGCTCTGAACATCTGCTGTACTTAGCAGCTTGGCATGATCATCCTTGAAGTGCAGTTGAGTGTTGCATGATGCTCAGCTTCTTCAGTTACTAAACCACTTCTGTTGATCCCTTGATGAACTACCTTGGAGATCATTCTTCTTGATACTTGATGGCTGCACATGATGAGTTTCCAAGATGACTGTAAGCTCTTCTGCTAGGTACTTAAAAACTTTTTCATGCTTGACACCATGATGGCGTTAGTGATCTTCTTTCTTGATACTTGATGCGTTCTCATGATGGACTTGCTAAGATGACTGTGAGTTCTTCTCTACAGTACTTTGAGTCTTCCCATGATGGACATCAAGATGACATTGATGCTCTTCTTTCTCTCGGCAGTTCAGAACACTCTTCTTGTAGTAGAAATCTCACTTCTACTTCTTTCTTTATTTGTCTCCAAGTGTTCTTGGTGGATCGTAGTATGAGCCTTCAGACCTTCATTAGTCACTCACTGTTTACGTTGGTTCGATCAGTCCACCAATTCTCCAAACTTAGCAGCTCCAGCAACCTTTGATCTTTGAGGCTCTTGCTGATTTATACACCTTCCAAATCTTCCCGTTGGAAAGTAGTCGTTAAAAGCTTTTTGAATTGCTTCACAGATCTCAAGTTGTTTGGTGCAGACTGCAGATGTGACAAGACATGACTTTCTAACACTGCAGTCTACTGTTTCACCTACCCCATCAGAGATGTCACTTTTATGCCTCGGGCAGGTCGATGACTTTATTTCCCCCTTCTGATTTCTCAATCAGAGGTTTTCCTTTTGCATCGATGCTCTCAATAAGCTCTTGTCTGAATATCAACCTTCAGATTGAACCGTTGCCAATGCTTTAATCTTCAGCTTTTCAAACTCTATGATTCTGATGCATGTCTTCTTGGATTGGATCGTAGTGTCTTGTTGACTGGTAGAGACAACACTACGATCTTGAAGAGTGTTAATTGGATCTTCAATGTAGAACACCTCTTCCTTCTCTTGTGCAGTGCTTCAACGCTTCTGTTTGCCTCGATAGCTCTCAGATACCGATGGCTTGACTTCTTTGTTCTGGCCCCTTCTGAAGAGCAAGACACTTCAGATTTATGGCGTGTCCAGCTCGCTTTCTCCTTGTGATCTCCCGTTCACTTATCATCAATGGACTGACCCAATGCTTAATCATTTTAGCCTTGTTCTTCAGAGGCTGACCAATATCTCTGTGTATACTACATCAGTTCTTTCTTTGTTTGGCAAATACTACGATCCTGGTTGCTTCCAAGATCGTCGTCTTCTGTCTACTTGATAGCTACTGCACTTGCTGACTTTCCTGAGTCAGTTACTGAAGTCTTCTTCTGAACTCCTTGTGGAAGACTTCATCTTGAATGGCTTCATAACTCAATCTGGATGTTGATTGGGTTGATGCTTAGATCTTCTGTTAGCTTTCATGCCATTCGTTTAGTGCTCTCTGGATATTCTGGGAGTGCTCAATTATTGAGAATCATGTTTGCTCTACGATTCTTCCTTGGCGTTGTGAGCACATCTATTGGAGTCTTAGTTCTACACTCTATGATTCAGCTTTGGCTGTGCAGACACTACGACTTCGAGATCAGATCTTGACACTCTACGATTTTTGTCGGTGTGCTTGTTGTCTTCATCTGATCTTGCTCGACTACGATCTCTGCCTCTGATACAATTAGTAGACTCTACGACTCTGAGTGTAGTCTACGATTCTTGACTTGGCTTCGACATCAGTAGACTCTACGACTCCGAGTGTAGTCTACGATTCTTTACTTGGCTTCGGCAGATGCTCGGTCCTCGTAGGTAGGCTGTCTCTACGATTCTGAACATGACTTCTTCAGTAGACTATGGCTCTGAGGAAGTTCTCCTCGACACACTACGATCCTTCCTCGTCTCTCTTGGCAGTCTATGAACTCCGAGATCTACTATCTCGCAGACTACGATTGTGCCTCGATAGTTCTAGAGTTATCCTTAACTCTCCTGGCAGACTACGATTTCTAGTGCAGTGATCGACGATCAGACAAGCCTATCTATTACATCATAAGATCAACTTAACATGCTTGATCTTTCAATATTTATAGTCCTTGTACATCATTTCTTTTTAAGGACTTTACAAAGTTGTTTTGCTTATGTAGGATCAACCTAACACATTTGATCAATTCATTCTAAGTCCTTGTACATATGTTTCTATTATCTATCAAAGGACTTTACAGCTTTTCTTAATGCAAACATACTTGCATATTCATTCATATATATATCATAATCAAATCATATGTAAATACGAATATCATTCACATGCTTATTCCTAACAGTTAGGAATACAAAGTCTGGAGTTGACTTGAAGTATTCCTTCTTCGTCGATTCTTGCTTCTGGAATAACACCTTCTTGCACTTTCTTCTTCATACGCATCAGCTCCAGGTTCGTAGCTTAAGCAGCTTTAACTTTATCAATTAAAGTCGGTTCTACTCGTATGTTTGATATCCTCCATTTGGATTTGTGTGGTTCTTTAGTTGTCCTTCTGTTAAACTGATTCTCATTCTTCCGCGTGTGTGGATTTCTGAATTGAGTGTGCCTTACTATAATACCTCAATTTTATGAAATAAAAGTATTCAATTTTTCTTATAATTCTATTCAAGAAATGATTAAATTGATAAAAGGTTAAAGATAAGGGTAATATATGAAATTTTTTCAAAAATACGCAAGTGGTTATAAAATACTCATTGTTGTGGGGAATATTCGTTTGGTCGTAGATTATTCTTGTTGTCGGGGAATATTAAATTTGACAGTAGTAGATTATTGTGGGCTCCATAATGTAATAAGCGATCGGATGAAGAAAATGACAAGTTTGAGTTTTTATAAATAATGGCGTAGTTATTCTCGAATTGACACTATTGGAATACACGGTGGTTAAAAATATAATAACGTCTGGCGTGGTTGCACAAGTAGCATTACGGTATTGCGAAGATTTTTAAATTATTGATTCTTACGTAAGAAGGCACTACTCAATAATTGTTACGATGAAATCTTGTTAAATATTTTATTTTATTGATTCAATAATTGTTGCGTTGATATTTTATATTATTGTTGTTTCAATAATTGTCATCGCACTCAGTATTTCCATTATCGATTAATAATTCATATTATTTTAATAATATTATTAGATAGCATTATTGGCAATGTCTATAAAGTTCTGTCAAGGAGAGGTTTGGTCACCTAATTGTGCGCCATTAAGGAGAAATCCTTATTAGAAAGCCCCCTCTTTCCTGGGAACGGCCTGGTTGTCATAATTGTGATTCTGTAATATTATTTATGAATAATTAATTATTGATTTATATGATAAGGAAAAATTTATTTGATGTGGATATAAATGATGGATTTATTTATGTGGTTATAAATGAAGAAATTAATGTTGAGGTGTTTTATCAGTATTTTGTCAGATTGGAGGTATTAAAATATCAAATCGGTGTTCTTAAAGCTCTATTGCGTGAGTTATAATTTTGATCCGACTGTTGGATCGTTGTGATTTTTGGATATATTATACATATATAAGTTGAGTATATATCCACAAATTTTGAACCGTTAAAAATGAACGTATAATTTGTTATGAATCTTAAGAGGTGACTGATTCGAAAATTAGGTTTATAATTGATTTTAGTGAAAAATTCTAGAATTAAGTGGGCCCCACTTGTGGTTGGTGAAGAAATATGCTAAATTTTATTTCAAATGTGGTGGGTGGAAATAGTAGCAGGTAAAGCCATCGTGTAAGCAGTCAAGTCTCGCTTCAAATAATGCTTAACATTTTCCTATAAATAGAGGGCTAAGTTAGAATTGAAAATCACACCAGAAACATAAGCTTTCTCTCTTTCTCTCTCTATATTATCAAGCGTATTTTGTGAGTATTTA
The DNA here is from genome assembly GCA_020205615.1 of Panax quinquefolius. Taxonomy (NCBI): domain Eukaryota; kingdom Viridiplantae; phylum Streptophyta; class Magnoliopsida; order Apiales; family Araliaceae; genus Panax; species Panax quinquefolius. The sequence goes on from CM035172.1 coordinate 59,185,840, forward strand.
GATACTTTGTGAGTTTCTATTTATCGTCTGCAAGTTTTCTTGATTTTATACCGCTTATTCCAATCAATCTTCGCTCTTTTTGAGGTAAGAGATTTTAAAGGTTGTTATATTTTTCAGTTTTGTAATTTTTCTAACCTTCAAAAATTCTGGAAAAATTTAAAATGATAATTTGATGAGTTTTCTAGATTGTGTCCAAAAATGGTGATTTTTGGATGTATAGATTAGAAGTTATGAATTTTATGGAAAAAGACTATTTTAAAAGTAAACCCTTATAACTCCTTGTGGTTAACTCCAAAATTGGTGAAATTTTTATTGAGAGTACATGTATATAATAGCAGTATACTCTGTAAATTTCAAAATTTTTGGACAAAAGTATAATTTTTGATAAATGTCTAAATATTCGGCAGTTTTGGCCATATGAAAAATAGTAAATGAATTTTAAAAATTCTGAGAAAAATATATGTTCAATATGAGACTATGTTCTGCTAAATCCCAGAAAAAAAAATTTGTTTATGCTGATTTGGTATTTTTCATAAAAATGGACTAGTTATGAGTAAATGAATTAAATATGTTATGTGAAGTAAAAAAATTAGAAAATAGGATTTTATGGCTTGAGAATCCTATATGAGGTATATGCAGATTTTTGATGAGGGTTTTGGTTATTGGCGATGAAATCTTATGAGTTTAGCATTTTAGGATGATTAAATGCATTATTTAGTAAAGTGTAAACAATTAAAATAAATTGTTTATAAGTTTAAGAAATGTTATTCTTTCAATATCATTATACCGAAATATTGGTATGGATTTTATTGTGGAATTTCTACCTTTTTCATGTCGGGGTTACTATTCATGAGTTACTATTCACGAGTTACTATTCACGACAAAATTGGTTTCTTTTTTTTCTGACAAAATTATCGTTGATTTATGAATTTTACTCCTGAAATTAAATCCATGTTTTGATCATATTGTTTTTATTATCATATATAACATTTTTATAATCCTGGTGAAGAAATTTCTCTTTGACTTGAGTGTGAAGATAGGTAGATTATTGGTATGATCGTAACTATGGGTTCTCTTTGGCCAGTAGTGCAAAGATAAATTGTTGACTGGTATGATCATGACCATTGAATTTATAATTGAATATCTTTAGCTTAAGTGCAAAGGTGAATTGATCAACATGGTTATAATTATTGTTTATATAAATTTTGAAATGATTATATATTTCTTTGAGATATTAATATCTTTGGCCATTAGTGCAAAGATGATCTGTTGTTGAATATCTTTGGCCCGTAGTGCAAAGATGAACTGTTACTGAATATCTTTGGCCTGTAGTGCAAAGATGAACTGTTATTGAATATCTTTAGCCTGTAGTGCAAAGATGAACTGTTGATGAATATCTTTGGCCCGTAGTGCAAAAGATGAATTTATTAAGTACGATTATGAGCAGGAGGCTGTGATTTGGTATAACCATGATCTTTGATGTTTCAGGTAAAGACATGTGATGAAAATTATCTTCGTCCTGGATACGAAGAGGAATTTAGAATCACAATTATGATTATGAGTTATTCATATGATTGTGGACCAGAACTGTTGATTGATGTTACTAGGGATAAAACATTGTTGGTGGATTTTTAACATGGAGAAGATAATAGACTTTATGGTCTATTTGACTCTTCTAATGGATTGCTTCGTTCACCGCAACTATGGTTGAAATTTTTATCATTTACCATATGTTCTAAATCTACGATTTATTCTTTGTTGAAGGCTATTGATAATTTATTTATCTTTAGTCATGATATTCTTTACTGGGCTAGTTGAGCTCACCCTTTTGCTTCATAATTCCTTTCAGGTAATAAGAGTGTAGCTGGGTCGAACGGGGGTAACAAAGGAATAGAACGGTGGTCTCTAGCGGTGGAAGTTCTCCCTAAAAAGTATAGAAAAGTGTGTTATATTTTATACATCATTTAGTAGTTATATTTGGTGAATCGAATAGGGTGAGGTGAACCCAACTTTGGAAGGGTGTTTTGCCACTATCATACAAGATGTCTAATGACATACAACCTCGTGTTATCATAAGACAGGGTTGTGCACATCCACTTGCTGAGTATATCTATGAGCACTACCTATATGATCTTGGAGTTTATTTGAAATATAATTTTCAACTGGAGACAGTGGAGATACTTATATGTCAAGAGAAGACTCACAATTGGAAAGAGCATGATAGTAATCTCCTCGTTTTTCTTTGGGGTCTATTGGGTTAACCAAGGATAATTCTGTGGACATATGATATCTATCATAACCTAGACGTTGGCCTCCCATGTACGAAGGTTTCCTTGAGTACTTCCCAAAGATTCTATTTTCTAAAACAATTTTTGGTTATACCTTTATGTAAGGTGCCATTGTGACGTGTTATCCAAGGTTGGGATGAGAGTCACAGTTGGAATATATTTGTATCAAAACTCACAGCATATGTGTTGTTGTATTTTGCACGACAATTGTTGTAATAAAGTTGTAGTTGTTTTCTGTACCATATATTTGACGACTCATAATAGGTTGGGTGGAATGGGCCTATTTTGGGGGCATCACAGTTACCTCTACTGTACCTTCCCAGTTGATTCGTAGAGTTGGCCTTGCTTGACTCTACGATTCTTTGAGGTTAGTGAGTAGAGGTTAGGTTACTCTTCTCTTTCATGAAGCCCAGACCAGCATAAGATCCCTTACTCCTTTGAGTATGAATGGAAACAGTAGAACAAGGTTGAACTGGTTCTTCCTTCTGTGAGGATTTCACAAAGGTAATGCTTCTACTAAAACTTGAGGCATTACTAGTGCTAGTTTCCTTTGTCTTTTCGACACATGGCTCTGAGAGGGATTCCCCAAAGCCTAAGCCTGTTCTGTCGAATGTACTTCTCTGACTAGATAGCAAGGAGTCCATGGATGATGAGGATTTGTTCCATGTAGAGATTGTCTTTTCTAGTTCCTCAATTTTAGAGGTTAGATTAGACTCTCTTTGTGCATTGAGTTTATTTGTCTGTTTTAAGATCTCATTCTTAGCCTCAAGCTTGGAGAAAAGGTTAGTACTTAGAAGGGCTATTTCAAGCTCTTCTTGAACTTTCTTCTTCTCTTCAAGAAAAGTGAATGGTCCTTAGACAAGACTTTGAACCACTTCATGTATTGATGTAGATCAGTGGTTATGCCATGTAGTGCAGTTCTTAAATAATTTATGTCTACATCAGGTGAGTCGAAGTCAAATACCTCATCGAGACTTACATCATGTATGTTGAAATTTTGTTTGTCCTTTGCATGTTTGGCCATTAGGCATAGATTAGCCATTTGTGGTTCTTCATCATCTCCGGAGTCAGGATTGGAGTCATTGTCTGAATCACTCCATGATCCTCCAGCTACCAGGCCTTTTTCTCTCTTCTGAGGCTTTTTGTTGCCTTTGTATTCCTTCTTTGCATGTGATTTCTTCTTTAGTTCTTCTATGAGAGGTTTGTTGCAGTTGGTAATGAAGTGGCCATGCTTCTTGCAGTTGTAGCATAGATCATTCATTTGCTCCTGGCTGTTGTAATTGCTGACCTTCTTTGGCTTGCTGGTTTTGCCTTGACGCATGAACCTTCTTAGTCTTTTTACCAGCATAGCAAGGTCTTCATCATCGTCCTCTTCATAATCAGAGTCAATTTCAGCGTTGACCTTAGATGCACCTTCAGTTGTCTTGAGAGCAACACCCTTATCCTTCCTTCTTCTTTCTGATAGGGTTTCAGCTAGTTGAGTCAGCTCCAGTTCGTATGTCAGGAGATTTCCATATAGCTCTTGAACTATCATTTTGTGAAGATTCTTTGACTATCTTATAGCAGTGGTTTTGGCATCTCACCTGCTTAGTAGAGCTCTCATGAACTTTATGATCAAATCTTTGTTAGGATAGATCTTCTTATATGCTCGTAGAGAGTTGAGTAGAACGTTGAATCTCTCATAGGTGGCAGTTATGTTTTCTCCTTGAATATGAGCAAACATCTCATATTGCTGTGTCAGGAGTGATTGTTTGTTTTCTCTAACTTCTTCAGTTCCATCGTGCATGATTAGCAGTGCTTCCCAAACCTCCTTAGTTGTTTTGTTGTTTACAACATTTTTGAATAGATCATCTTCTAAGGATTGGAACAGGATGTTCTTGGCCTTTTTGTCAAGTTGGACAGCTCTCTTCTCGTTGTCTCTCCACTCTTCTTTAACCTTGATTTGTATTCTGTTTGGATCATCAGTGGTTAGTGCAAGCTTTGTTGGAACATAGGGCCCATTCTGAACGGTCTCAAATAGATCTTCATCTATTGAGTCCATGTATTCTTGCATCCTGACTTTCCAGTTTGCAAATTTATCCTTGTTGCACATTGGTGGCTTGCTGCCACCTCCAGTCCTAGATTCACTAGGTACGTGTGCCATTGGATCTACTAAAGCTTGTAAGCTGTATAATAGAACCTGCTTTGATACCAATTGTTAGTTCCTAGTTGGCACAATAGTTATCTAGAAGGAGGGTTGAATAGATAATAAAAATCTTTTCGTTTTAAACTTGTTCGTTGATGATGATTAAAACTTAGCGGAATTAATGTTTGTTTTAATCTCCTTTATGAAGTAGTGGAGTTATGATAGAGAGACAGTTATAGCAGTTATGGCAGATATAGCAATTATAGTATGAACGTAAAAGACAAGATCCTTTTAAGTGGTTCAGAGCACTTCCTTGTCTACTCTTCTACTCCTCGAGTAGGAAATCCACTAAGGATGTCTTTTACAACTTCTGAATCACACATATTCCTTCTAGGCCAACAGTCTAGGAACTTCTTAGTTCTCTCTTGAACTCTTCAAGTCCAGCAGACTTGGCTCTCTTACAGTTCACTTAGAACTCTTCAAGTCCAGCAGACTTGGTACTCTTTTTCAGTTGATTGGTAGATGTTGAGTTCTTGATGGTTGCTACTCAGTTGCTATTTTAGCACTTGTTCGATAGAACTGAGTGGCTGAACAAGCTTTTCTATTTCTCAGATCGTAGAGTTGAGCTTTTAGAGTAGTTCACGTTGTTTGTTCAATGCTTGCTTACTTCTTTCATCTGCTTGATTTGCATATATGTTATCTTTAAAAACTATCCGTTGTATCCATCCGTTGAAGCATTAAATGCGTTTGACCTTTCTGATCTTTGATGGAGACGTTTCTGCACATCTTCTGAATTGCTTTCTGGCCCACTGACATAGCATACTGCTTTCACACCTAACACCTGAAAAGGTGTTTTTCCCCCTTACCCATGGTACTTTCCTTAGCTTCTTCATTACACTTCTTTGTTGTATACTAAGGATATTTCTTATAACTTTGGGACTGGTGAGTACTACAACATTTAGAATCCACTCCTCATACATTGAAGTCTGTCTCCACACAAATCATGAGGCTTGACATTTCTGACACAAGACAGATGATACTCTATGATTCAGATCGTGATACTCTACGATTCAGTTCGTGGTACTCTACGATTCAGATCGTGGTGACTTGTCGCCTTGGTGCCTGGTCTGATGCTATCAGCCGAGAGCACTATGATTTCTCTTAAGTCTTTGCACACTACGATCTTCACTTACTTGAGTTATAAACTATATTCTTCCAAGGGCATTCTACGATTCTGAGTTGGCTCGGAAAATGTTGGGACCACTCTACGATTTCCGAAGAGGCCCTTCAAGGCAGGCACACTACGATCTTTGAAGCTCTACGTTTCTGCCTTGACTTATGCAATGTTGATCAGATTGATACACTACGATTTTTTCGAAGCCTATCTATTACATCTCAAGATCAACCTAACAGCTTTGATCTTTTCTATCTATACATTTAATTACAGAATGATACACGTTAAGAGCTTAGATCAACCTAACAAATTTGATCTATCACTAAGTCCTTGTACATATATTACTTGAAGGACTTTACAAATAATCATAAGCATATACATTCAAACATCAAATCATAATATGCATTCTCCCAATAATCTCCCCCTATTTGATGTTGACATAACCAAGGAGATTTGTTATCATGATTATTAGTGTCTAAATGCATTTGCAGGAATTTTAAACATGACTTAGTATTTCAGTGAGCAGCTAAAATTTCTAGAGAATAAGCATGAATTTATTGATGATTGAAGAGTATTATAATTTAGCTTTACATTAATAAGAATTTAAGCTTTTACTTATCTCTATTTCTTTGATCTTTTCCTTGGAGGATTGGCATACTCCTCAGCCCTTCTTTTCCTGCTAGCTTCATCCCTTCTGGCTAACTCTTCCAGCTCACTTGGACTTATCAAGGGATTGTGATCATGCCTATTCATGAATGTAGGATCTTCAATTGGCATTCTTAGGCTTGTAGTGGTCACATTGTGAGAACTAGTGGCTGGCCCTTGACACCTTAATGGCTGAGCCATTAAGACTTCCTGCTGATCAAATCATTGAGTCTGTTGGTGGAATTGTCTTACAGGAGGGCTTCTTGACGCTTGAGTGTGAAATTGTCCTATACCCCTTTCTTGGCTTCCTTGACCTCTTCTTCCTCTGCCCTGACCTCCTTGAACTCCTTTCCCTTTATTCTCCCCCTTTATGTCAGCATCAAGGGTTCGAATGTCTGCAGAAAGTCAATTTACTCCTTGGAAAACCTCGTTGAGTTGGCTTTGTGTTTGAGCAATGTCCTCTCGATTTTCCTTGATCAGGACTTCAGATCTAGCTTCTTAGTTTCGGAGGGCAGTTAGAACAATGTCAGTCTGTTGTTCCTGATTTACATAAACTTTCTGGAATTCTTTGACTGAAGCTTTCAGGTTGATAATGTTCTCCAGCATAAGATTATTTTTTGTTTCTTGAGATTTCTGCATTGCAAGAACAGCCTCTCTTTGTTCGGTGGTTATCCTGAAGTGAATCTCATCTCTATCCTTCATGCTTTGAAGAATTTCTTGGATAATTTCCCTCATCTTCTTTGTAAGCTCAGCGTTCATAGTTCCAGGGAGATTATTTGCAGCAGTAATCATTTGACTCAGCCGGAGATGAATGAGGTCTGAGTGAGTTTTCAGGCTTTCTTCTATGTTCTTGACCATGTTCTTGGATGCTTCCTTCAAGTCATCTTTCGTGGGCAGATTTGGGAGTGTATCACTGGGTTGAGGATTGTTTAATGGAGGGAATGTTTTCTGGGATTGATCTTGCAGGGAGTAGAGGGCAAGATCAAGATTAAAATATTCATTTGGGGAGGAAGATGGAATATCTGATGGAGGGGCCTGGGTCAGGATGTTTGTGTTTGGTGACTCTACGATTTGAGGTGAAGACTCTGCAATGGGGCTAGAGTCCGTGATCATAGAGTTGATAGTTTGAGGGAGCAATATGAAGTTGACTGCATTTGGTTCCTTAGTTATAGAATTTTGGGATTTTGCAACTTGAAATTGGTTTAGTGGATGAAGTATTACTTCCAACCATCGTGGGAATTCATAGAAATGGCTAAATGAGGATGATGACAAGTGATTAACTCTGAGGAGTGTTGGGATAGATAGTACCTGGGGTTTATCCTTTGAGAAAGAGTTGTTGGTAAGTAACTTCTTGGCAAAGTTGAATCTTCCTGGGAATCCATTGGCTAGTACTCAGATGGCTGGATACTCTTTGAAGCTCCAGAACATGTTATCCCAAGAGTTTAGGATTTGGGCATGATGATATGGCATCATGGGTAGGTAAGAGAACATCTGATTGTAGAGATTGCTTCTATACCCATCTTTGCCCACACCAGTGATCTCAAGGTCATCATCATCTTCCTTTTCTCTGTTCTCGTTTGAGGATTCCATTATCTCAATGGCCTCTTGATGATCTGGCACTGGTTCTTCTTCATTTATGACAGGGACCTCTTCTTCAGCCATGGAGATGTCGTGAGCCTCCCCCTCAACTTGATCATCTTCTTGTACGATCAATAGCTCCCCCTCAAGTGGAGCATCTTCTTGAGCTTCAGGCATCTCCCCCTCAGCTGGTGTATTCTCTATCATGAGAATCTCAGGGATCTCCCCCTCAGCTGGAGCACTGTCCCCTTAACTTGTTTTGGACAGTTTCTTTGTGGCAACCATGCTCTTGTCTTCCTTCTTGAGCACTTTTTCATTCTCAAGGATGTATTTCTTGGCCAGCTTTCTCCTTGATTTTCTAGGCTGAGCCAAAGCCTCAGGACTTTCTTGAACCTTAGTTTTGTCCTGTTGGTCAGCCAGTATGCTTGATGCAGCCACTTTTTTGACTGATATGCTTGGTCTGGTCTCTACGATCAGTAGAGACTCTACGATTGAGGAGATGGAAGGCCTTTTGGGTTTGTGGCTGATTTTATTTTACTCTAGCAGCTGAGATATGGTGGCTCTATCTTCTTCAGCCTCAGCCTGTTGTTGCTTCTTTCTTAGGATCCTTAGAGTCTCAATGTCAAAGGACTCTGCTAGTTTATCAGTTGTAGATCCCAGGGGTTCTTCTTCCATTCTAGCCTTAAGCTTCCTCTTACCCTTGCTTTTTCTGATAAGGACAGAGGGTTCTCCTTTGTTTGCTTCTTCTTTTTCTTCAATTTCCTTGACAACAGACATGTTTCCTGGAAGGCCTAAGTCCTTTAGATCACCATTTCTTCCACTGGACTCGGTCATCATTCGAACATACTCAGCTGGGTTCCTCTTCCAATTTTTAAACAATTTCTGGGTCATTCGTCTGTTTGGGTTGATAGCTTCTCCTTCTTCATCCCCAATTTTGTCACCCAGGGCTGACTGTAGAATGATACTTATGAATCGCCCGTATAGCATCTTTTGAGGGCTTTTTAACTTCTTTGACTTGGTAATCCACTTCCCAATCCATTCAAGTAATAGGGCTCCATAGTTGAGTTGTATTCCATAACACATGGCAGTCATGAGCTTAAGTTGTACTTCATTCACAGAGTCATGACCTGAGCTCTTGCAGCATATACATTTCCTAACTATATCGGCTAGAAATTTATACCTCTGTGGGAACTCCTTCTTCTTGTGCCCTTTCACAGAGGGGAGTTTCTTGTGATGCATTCTTCTAAGTCCCTCTTGGAAGTCTACGCTATCTATGACTGGATGCCCTTCATTTTTGAGACCTAGGGCGAGGTTGATGTCTTCGGTCTTCAGTCTGATTTCCACTTCCCATACTCTCGTAGTGATAGTGTCATTTTCAAACACACCATTCCTGTAGAATTCTTTCACTAACATGGGGTAGATCAATGTGTCGGTGCTCAAGGCTTCTTCGAGACCTTCCTTCTTCAGTAATGCCAGAGTCTTGTGGAATTTGGGTTCAGCTGTTTTGAACTCGTCAAAACAGAGTCTGTAGCCGGAGATTATACTGGAAGTCGCCATTGATTTTCTTACTGGAAGTGAGATTTAACTGAGCTTTCTTCTGATTTAGAGTTTCTGCTTTGAGAGAGGATGAGAGAGAGATAATCTTCTGATTTCAAAAATACGATTTCAATTTGTACTTGTAACTTCCCTCTCTCATTTTTTCTTAGTGGGACAGGTGTCGACTTTTGCTTGGCTCTACGATTTTAACTGATAAGGATTGTACTGATTTGCCCTTGTCTCTTGCAGAGCTGAGGTGTCCTTAGGGAGGGACTACGATCGTCGAGGTAGTTTTGTGATCGTTGAGTCTATCCAGCATTCATCATATCTGAGCTACGATCGTCGAGTCTATCCAGCATTCATTGTGTCTGAGATACGATCATCGAGTCTGTCCAGAATTCGTCGTGTCTGAGCTACGATCATCGAGTCTGTCCAACATTCATCGTGTCTGAGCTACGATCGTCGAGTCTGTCCAGCATTCGTCATGTTTGAGCTACGATCGTCGAGTTTGTCCATCATTCGTCGTGTCTGATCTACGATCGTCGAGTCTAACCACATCCTTGTGGTAAGTTTTTGACAGAGCATTCTTTTAAGGTAACTTAGGAAGGGCCAACCTCTTGGAGTGAGTCAAGGGTTAGGCTTGTTCCTGAGGCTCTTATCAGAGGGATTGATGTGTTTTAAAGCTTATCATCACAGGATGCATCGTTGTTGATGGGGCTTTTGTCATCATTGAGTCTGCACTACGATGGTTGAGTCCTTGCTATCTGTTATGGTTAGCACAATCTGGAGCATATATTTTATGGTTGAAGATTTAGCATGCCTAGCTCACTTATTAACTTATTAAGTCTGGATTCATCTAGAGGTTTTGTAAAAACATCAGCAAGTTGATTTTCAGTAGGGATATATTGTAAAGATATAGTTCCATTTTGCACATGATCCCTAATGAAGTGATACCTTATTTCTATATGCTTAGTCCTAGAATGCATAACAGGATTATGAGTTATTTCTATGGCACTTGTGTTATCACAGTGAATGGGAATAGATTTGAAATCAAACCCATAGTCAGCTAGCTGATTTTTCATCCATAGGATCTGAGCACAAAGAAATGCCCAGAAATGTATTCAAATTTTCTACGGGTTGAAGTAGATATTGAGTTTTGCTTTTTGCTAAACCAGACACAAGTTTGTTTCTTGCAATTGACAAGTGCATCTTTGGTACTTTTTTTATCTATTTTGCATCCTCGCAAAATCAGCATTTGTGTATCCTGTTAGTTTAAATGAGGATTCCTTGGGGTACCAAAGCCCCAAGTAATGTGTGCCCTTGAGATACCTGAAGATCCTCTTTACAATAGATAAATGTGACTCATTAGGGTTAGCCTAAAACCTAGCACATTTGCATGTTGCAAACATTATGTCTGGTCTACTGGCAGTTAGATATAAAAGAGAACCTATTATACCTCTGTATTGAGTTATATCAATACTTTTACCTTTTTCATCTTTGTCAAGCTTGGTTGCAGGAGCAATTGGTGTTTTCATGGGAGAGGCTGATTCTATGTCATACTTCTTGAGTAAGTCTTTGATGTTCTTGGCTTAGTTTATGAAAATTCCTTCATCAGTCTGCTTTACTTGCAGTCCAAGGAAGAAATTCAGCTCACCCATCATGCTCATTTCAAACTTGCTCTGCATCAGCTTAGAGAATCTCTTGCATAACTTTTCGTCAGTAGAACCTAAAATAATATCATCAACATATATTTGAACTAATAAGACTTTGTCTTTATGCTTTCTAAGAAACAGCGTGGTATCTACTCTTCCTCTAGTGAACCCATTTTCAATTAAGAAGTTAGTTAGTTTTTCATACCATGCTCTAGGTGCTTGTTTAAGTCCATATAAGGCTTTGTCTAATCTATAAACATAATTGGAAAGAAAGAGAAAGATTGATGAAACCTGGAGGTTGCTCTACATAGACTTCTTCTTGGAGTTCTCCATTTAGGAATGCACTTTTAACATCCATCTGAAAGACTTTGAACTTCATGTAAGCAGCAAAGGCAAGGAAGATTCTGATGGCTTCTAGTCTGGCAATAGGTGCAAATGTCTCATCGTAGTTAATTCCTTCTTCTTGAGAGTAGCCCTTTGCCACTAATCTTGCCTTGTTCCTGGTTATAACTCCATCTTCATCCATTTTGTTTCTGAAGACCCACTTGGTTCCAATGATAGGATGACTCTTTGGTCTTGGTACCAATCTCCATACTTTACTTCGTTCAAATTGGTTGAGTTCTTCCTGCATAGCTTCTATCCAGCTGGAGTCTTCCATAGCATCCTCTATTTTCTTTGGTTCCATTTGTGACAAGAAGCTTAGATAAAAGCATTTATTCTGAGTGGCAGCTCTTGTTTTGACTATAGCACTCGGATCTCCAATGATTAGGTCTTGAGTGTGATCTCTGGCCCATCTGTTTCCGATTGGGACATCTATCCTGATGCCTTCTTGTCTTAAGTCTTCAAGATCTATTTCTTCTTCTTGGTGTGGAGGTTCGTTGTCTTGCATAGACCTCTCTACGATCTCATTTTCTTGCTCAACGATTTCACTATTTGGCACTACGATCGTAGTGTTGAGCTCAACGACTTCATTCGTAGTGTCTGCATTATCGGTCGTAGTGTCTTGAAGTAGTGTATTGTCTAAGTCTGTTTCATCAAAGATGATGTGAATCGAGACTTCAACACTCAGTGTCTTCTTGTTGAACACTCTGTAGGCCTTACTATCTGTGGCATATCCAAGAAAGATTCTTTCGTCTGACTTGGGCTGAAATTTTGTCGTCATCGCTTTCCATTGTTGAGAATGTAGCATGCGGTAGAAAACATGAAAGTAGGCGACACTTGGCTTTCTTCTTTTCCACGGTTAAGTAGGGCGTCTTCTCGATCGTAGAGTGTATCGGTGATCCGTTTCGCGTGTAGCATGCGGTGTTGGCGGCTTACGCTTGAAGTATTCAGGCGGATGAGTCTTCGCTAGTAGAGTTCTTCCAAACCTCTATCAAGGTTCTGTTCTTTCTTTTAGCTACTCCATTTTGTTGAGGAGTTCATGGAGCTGAGAAGTTATGACTGATGCCATTGTCTGTGCAGAACTGGTCCATTTCTGAGAAGTCGAATTCTCATCCATGATCACTCCTTATGGCCTTGATTTTCTCTTCTTTCTCGTTCATCACCAGTCTAAACATCTTGATTAATTAGGAGCTCGTTTCATCTTTTGAAGTTAGGAAGAATACCCATGTGAATCTAGTGTAGTCGTCGACTATAACTAGAGAGTATCTTTTTCCTCCAAGACTAGTTGTTGGAATTGGCCCAAATAGATCCATGTGGAGCAACTGCATGGGCTTGTCAATAGAGTTGGCAGTTTTTCTCTTAAATGAGCTTCTGGTTTGCTTTCCTAGCTGACAGGCATTGTATGGCCTTTCCTTTATGAAGTTGAACTTAGGTAGGCCAGCAACGAGATCTTTTGATGCTAGTTTGGACATGCTTTTAAAGTTTAAGTGGGACAACCGTCTATGCCATAGCCAGCTCATTTCTTCATATGCTTTTGCCAGAAAATATATTGTCTTGTCTGAGCTTAGTTGACCAAGATTTACTGTGTAGACATTTCCTTTTCTTGTCCCGATTAGCTTTACAGCAGATGTCTTCAAATCTCTGACTTGACATTGGTTGTTGAGGAATGTTACTTGATGACCCTTGTCGCAGAGTTTGCTGATGCTTAGAAGGTTGTGTTGGAGACCTTCCACATATGCTACTTTGCTGAAAGATACTAAACCATTACCAACAGAGTCCGTATCCTCTTGTCTTGCCCGAGCCGTTGTCTCCAAAGATGACTGAGGGACCCTCCTTTTCTATGTTGTTAGATAGAAGGGCTTTGTTCCCTGTCATGTGCCTTGAGCATCCACTGTCCAGATACCATGTTGTGATCGTGGAGCTCTTTTCCTGTCAAAACATTGAACCTTCATTTTGGTACCCATATTTGCATGGGTCCTTCTTTGTTAGTGCCTTTGGGGACCCAAATCTGTTTAATCTTAGGTCTCTCATGCATAATATTATAATAACACTTGGCAGCCTTGTGACCATATTTATTACATATAAAACATCTAGTGTGATGCATGCTTGTGTGTGTATGATGATTCATCCTCCATTTGGATTTGTGTGGTTCTTTAGTTGTCCTTCAGTTAAACTGATTCTCATTCTTTCACATGTCCTTGGATTTCATGAATAGTGATGAGTGTGCCTTACCTCTACTGTACCTTCCCAGTTAATTCGTAGAGTTGGCCTTGCTTGACTCTACGATTCTTTGAGGTTGGTGAGTAGAGGTTAGGTTACTCTTCTCTTTCATGAAGCCCAGACCAGCATGAGATCCCTTACTCCTTTGAGTATGAATGGAAACATTAGAACAAGGTTGAACTGGTTCTTCCTTCTGTGAGGATTTCACAAAGGTAATGCTTCTACTAAAACTTGAGGCATTACTAGTGCTAGTTTCCTTTGTCTTTTCCACACATGGCTCTGAGAGGGATTCCCCAAAGCCTAAGCCTGTTCTGTCGAATGTACTTCTCTGACTAGAGAGCAAGGAGTCCATGGATGATGAGGATTTGTTCCATGTAGAGATAGTCTTTTCTAGTTCCTCAATTTTAGAGGTTAGATTAGACTCTCTTTGTGCATTGAGTTTATTTGTCTGTTTTAAGATCTCATTCTCAGCCTCAAGCTTGGAGAGAAGGTTAGTACTTAGAAGGGTTGTTTCAAGCTCTTCTTGAACTTTCTTCTTCTCCTCTTGAAGAAGTGAATGGTCCTTAGACAAGACTCTGAACCACTTCATGTATTGATGTAGATCAATGGTTATGCCATGTAGTGCAGTTCTTAAATCATTTATGTCTACATCAGGTGAGTCGAAGTCAAATACCTCATCGAGACTTACATCATGTATGTTGAATTTTTTTTTGTCCTTTGCATGTTTGGCCATTTAGCACAGATTAGCCATTTGTGGTTCTTCATCATCTCCAGAGTCAGGATTAGAGTCATTGTCTGAATCACTCCATGATCCTCCAGCTACCAGGCCTTTGTCTCTCTTCTGAGGCCTTTTGTTGCCTTTATATTCCTTCTTTGCATATGATTTCTTCTTTAGTTCTTCTCTGAGAGGTTTGTTGCAGTTGGCAATGAAGTGGCCAGGCTTCTTGCAGTTGTAGCATAGATCATTCATTTGCTCCTGGCTGCTGTAATAGTTGACCTTCTTTGGCTTGCTGGTTTTACTGAGTGGCTGAGCAAGCTTTGCTATTTCTCAGATCGTAGAGTTGAGCTTTTAGAGTAGTTCACATTGTTTGTTCAATGCTTGCTTACTTCTTTCACATGCTTGATTTGCATATATGTTATCTTCAAAAACTATCCGTTGGATCCATCCGTTGAAGCATTAAATGCGTTTGACCTTTCTGATCTTTGATGGAGACATTTTTACACATCTTCTGAATTGCTTTCTGGCCCACTAACATAGCAGACTGCTTTCTCACCTAACACCTAAAAAGGTGTTTTCCCCCTTACCCATAGTACTTTCCTTAGCTTCTTCATTACACTTCTTTGTTGTATACTAAGGATATTTCTTATGACTTTGGGACTGGTGAGTAATACAACATTTATAATCCATTCCTCATATGTTGAAGTCGGTCTCCACAAAAATCATGAGGCTTGACGTTTCTGACATAAGACAGATTATACTCTACGATTCAGATCGTGATACTCTACGATTTAGATCGTGGTGACTTGTCGCCTTGGTGCCTGGTCTGATGCTATCAGTCGGGAGCACTACGATTTCTCTTAAGTCTTTGCACACTACGATCTTCGCTTGTTTGAGTTGTAAACTCTATGCTTCCAAGGGCATTCTACGATCTCTGAGTTGGCTCGGCAAATGTTGGGACCACTCTATGATTTCCGAAGAGGCCCTTCAAGGCAGGCACACTACGATCTTTGAAGCTCTACGTTTCTTCCTTGACTTATGCAATGTTGATCAGATTGATACACTGCGATTTTTTCGAAGCCTATCTATTACATCTCAAGATCAACCTAACAGCTTTGATCTTTTCTATCTATACATTCAATTACAGAATGATACACGTTAAGAGCTTAGATCAACCTAACAAATTTGCTCTATCACTAAGTCCTTGCACATATATTACTTAAAGGACTTTACAAATAATCATGAGCATATACATTAAAACATCAAATCATAATATGCATTCTCCCAACAAGATGGTATGGTCGTAATCTTTCAACAACTCGAGCCAACGTCGTTGCCACATATTGAGTTCCTTTTGGGTGAAGAAATATTTGAGGCTTTTATGATTCGTATAAATCTCCACTTTCTCCCCATACAAGTAGTGTCTCCAGATCTTCAATGCGAAAACGACTGCTGCCAACTCCAGATCATGAGTAGGATAATTCCTCTCATATTCTTTGAGTTATCGCGAGGCATAGGCTATGACTTTCCCATGTTGCATGAGAACACATCCTAATCCTTTGCCTGAAGCATCGCTGTAGATAAAAAATCTATCCGAACTAGATGGTATTGTCAGAACAGGTGCCGAAATGAGTCTCCTCTTGAGCTCTTGGAAACTCTTCTCGCATTCCTCGCTCCATATTTAATTTTGTATCTTTAAAAGTCACCGGTGAGTTAACGGAGTAGCGATTCTAGAAAATCCTTCCACAAATCTCCGATAATAACCAGCTAAGCCCAGAAAGCTACGTACTTCGGTCACCGACTTCGGTTGCTCCCAACTTTGTATTGCTTCAATCTTTGCCGGGTCAACAGATACTCCATGTTTTGACACCACGTGCCCAAGGAATGCTACTTCCTCAAGCCAGAACTCACATTTCTTTAGCTTGACATATAGCTTGTTCTCACGAAGCCTTTGAAGTGCCAGCTTTAAATGGTGCACATGATCTTCACGGCTTTTGGAATAGATGAAAATGTCATCAATAAAGACAACAACGAACTAATCCAAATATTCCTTGAACACACGGTTCATCATATCCATGAAAGCAGCAGGAGAATTAGTCAATCCAAAAGACATGACTAAGAATTCATAATGCCCGTACTGAGTTCTGAAGGCAGTCTTTGGAATATCCTCAGTTTTAATCTTCAGCTGATGATATCCTGAACGAAGATCGATCGTTGAAAAGAATTGTGCTCCTTGCAACTGGTCGAACAAGTCATCAATGCGAGGTAGCGGATACCTATTTTTGATGGTGACATGATTCAATTCCCGGTAGTCAATACAAAGTCGCATACTCCCGTCTTTCTTCTTTACAAATAAAACAAGATCACCCCATGGAGATGTACTAGGACGAATGAAACCGATGTCTAAAAACTCCTGTAGTTGGACCTTTAACTTCTGAAGTTCAATAGGAGACATTCAATATGGGGTTTTAGAAATGGGCTTTGTACCAGGTTCAAGGTCAATAAAGAATTCAACTTCACGTTCTGGGGGTAGACCGGGAAGTTCTTCAGGAAATACGTCAGGAAATTCACTAACAACAGAAATATTATTCAAATCTGACGTGTTTTTGTTCAAGTCCGTGACATGGGCTAAGAAAGCTTGACATCCGTTTTTCAATAAACGAATAGCTTTATGGCTTGATATGACAGTGATTGACTTTAGTGGTTTGGTTGCTTGAATTCGCATAACAGGTTGGTTAGGAATATGAAAACTAACAACCTTATGAAAACAATCAATTTTGGCATGATGAATAGTTAACCAATCAATCCCTAAAATCACATCAAATGCAAGTATTTTCAAAGAAATAAGATCGACAGGTAATGTGATGGTACCAACTTGGATCAAGCAAGATTTATAAATAGTACATGCAATAAAGGTTTCTCCTAACGGAGTCTCAACAGATAAGTCAAAGTCTAATTTTTCTGGAGTCAAGTTCAAACGTTGAGCACAAGCAGGAGAGATAAAAGAATGGGTAGAACCGGTATCTAATAAGGTATAAACTTCACAAGAGTTTATGATTAGCTTACCCGTGATCACCTCGTTCGGTTTCCTAGCATTTTGGGCAGTCACGACAAATTTCCTTCCAGGAACCACCGACTTTGACTTGTCCGGGACAGCCTTTGGAGTCACCATCTTCGTTGGACTTGGTTTCGCTACAAGATAATCTCTAGCTATATGACCTTCCTTTCCACAGTTATAACACACCTTGGTTTGTTGTGGGCAGTTTGGGCTGATGTGTCCCTCTTTCCCGCATTTATAACAAACGACCGATGATCGTTCTCCTCCCCTAGAAACAGTTGATGTTTATGTTGACGTCTTCACGTTATCATTGTTGTACCTTCTCTTTTTGAAATCTCCCCCCGACTTGCTTCTTCTACTATCATGGCCACGATTACCACCAGAGTGGTTACTGCTTTTGTCCGAATATTTTCCTCCCCGCTGGTTTTCATTCCTCCGATGACTGCTGCCACCGGTATGACCCTGGTTGTGGTCCCTCGGTTGAACATACTCATTATCTCGCTCTAATAATTGTGCCATATTTACAACATCTGAATATAAAGAAAATTTATGAGAGATAAGATATTGTCGAATCTCGGGTTTTAGACCTCTTAGAAATATCCGCGTCATTCGTTCCTCATTCTCTACCAAATGAGGTGCAAACCTAGATAACTCTGCGAACTTCGCCTCGTACTGGGACATCGTCATGTTGTTTTGTTCCAGTCTAATAAACTCTACCTCCTTCATATGACGAATACTTTCAGGAAAGTACTTGTCATTGAATAGTTTTGAAATGTTTCCCAAGACATGTTGAGTGCGGCAGGCTGGGTACGCTTCACAGATTTCCACCAGTAATCTGCCTCACCATGGAATATAAAGGTGGCGAATGGAACCTTCTGTTCCTTCGTGCATCTCAAGACATCAAATATCTTGGTAATTTGCTTAACCCACTTTTTCGCCTTGATCGGATCCGGCTTTCCCACAAATTCTGGTGGTCCCAACTCTTTGAAATGTTTGGTTGTGACAAGCCATGCATTGCTATCATTTCCACCCGTATTTTGTACACGAGTCTCCCTCGTCTGATTTTGCATGAACTGAAAAAAGCTTCTAAACATCCCATCATTCATCATTTGTTCGGTAGTGTTTTTTATAGGAGGAATATTGCACTCTTCTTGCACATTCACCTGGGTGGTGATTAAAGGTGTCTCCACGGTCTCATTCACTCTATTGTTAATATTTCCAGCTGCCATTCTCAAATACTACCACAAAATAAGAGTTAATTAACATATCACATATTAACCATATGCTCCGACTGACCAACCAAATAAGCTTAGGTATGACACACTAGCGAAGGATTACTCGTCTCTCCCCTCCTAGTTCTATTCCCCGATCTCCGCCAGAGACCATATCCCTAAGCTCTGATACCAACTGCAATGCCCC
Organism: Panax quinquefolius; assembly: GCA_020205615.1. Classification (NCBI taxonomy): domain Eukaryota; kingdom Viridiplantae; phylum Streptophyta; class Magnoliopsida; order Apiales; family Araliaceae; genus Panax; species Panax quinquefolius. The sequence goes on from CM035172.1 coordinate 59,204,634, forward strand.
CAAAATAGGTATACATCATCCATTCTGAGTCGCCAAATACATGGTACAGAAACAACTACAACTTCATTATTATAATTGTCGTGTAAAATACAACAACATATAAGCTATGAGTTTAAATACAATATTGTCTTCTAGATAGTATTCAAACTCAATTATGTCCTCATTACAATTATTGATACACTATTTTATAAAATAGTGAGGATTGCTAAACAACTATCTTGATCCATCATTCCATACCCCGACTAGTTCCCGCTATATTCTCTCCTCGTGAGAAGAAAAATAGAACAAAAAGGAAAAGGGTGAGCTCAACTAGCCTAGTAAAGAATATTATGACTAAGATAATAAACAACAAGTTATCATTAGTCTTCAACAGGGAAAAATCTGATAGAATATAATAGACAACAAGTTTTAGATCAACAACCGCAGCGAAAACAACAATCTATTAGAAGAGTCAAGTAGAGAATGAATTCTACTATCTTCTAAGATTTAAAAGTCCATCATCAATATTTTATCCCTGTAACATCAATCAATATACATCTTGAATCAAATATCCATCTTTGCACTACAGGCCAAATATATTAATTTGTATCACCAGTTGGTCATGTTTATCTCAACACCTGTTCATCTTTGCACTACGGGCCAAAGATATTCATCAGTTAATCATTCATCTTTACACTACAGGCCAAAGATATTCAGTAATATCACCATTTAGGACTGAGGATGATGAAAAATATTTTAAAGAAACGAGTCCAATGAGATAAAAGGACAAAGATTAAGGATTCGTACTTTAAGATAATTCAAGTTCAAAAATACTTCATAATATACCATAGTGGAGTAAAATTCAAGAATGAAGATCAAAACATTGATACAATCAAAGATAGTAACCATAATAGACATCTTGGACAAAGAAGAGAAAATTTTATTTTTCTGTGAATAGTGTCGTATTCGTGAATAGTGTCGTATACGTTAATAGTAACCCCAACACAAAAAGGTAGAAATTCCACAATAAAATTCATATCAATATTTCGGCATAATGATATTGAAAGAAATAATATCATTTACGAAGAAAATAACATCCCTTACCTCAAAAGAACACTACTTCCAATTGAAATATCAGGTATAAGGCTAAAGAAAACTTGCACTGAATAACAACTCACAAGTATCTAAATACTCACAAAATACGCTCGATAATATAGAGAGAGAAAGCTTATGATTCTGGAGTGATTTTCAATTCTAACTAAGCACCCTATTTATAAGAAAATGCTTAGAACGCCAAAGCAGACTAACCTGCTACCTGATGGCTTTACCTGCTACTATTCACGCCCACCACTTTTGAAATAAAATTTCAGCACATTTCTCACCAACCAAAAGTGGGGCCCACCATGTTTTAAATTAAAATATTTATTTTCGAAACTTCAATAATTCATAAAAAAAATAGCCCTTCTATCAAAAAAATTCGAATCTCATATCTATTCCATAGGAAATTTAATTATCTACAACTTTGTAGAAAAAAGTTTTTTCAAATTCCAAACAGAAAATGTCCGAAATCCACATACGGATGATTTTTAATACATTCATTCTGACAAAATACTGATAAAATACCTCAACATTAATTCCTTCATTTATATCCACATAAAAAATAAATATTTTCTTATCATATAAATTAATAATTAATTATTCACAAATAATATTACAGAATCACAATTATGACAACCAGGTCGTTCCCAGGAAAAAAGGGGGCTTTCCGATAAGGATTTCTCCTTACTAGCGCGTAATTAGGTGACCAAATCCCTTTCCAAGACAGAACTTCCTTAGACATTGCCAATAATGCTATCTAATAATATTATTCAAATAATATGAATTATTGATCTGATAATGAGAAATATTGTGCAGTGATAATTATTGAAACAACAATAATATAAAATATCAACGTATCAATTATTGAATCAATAAAATAAAATATTGAACAGTAATTACTGTAACAATTATTGATTAGTGTCTTCTTACGTAAGAATCAATAATTCAAAAATCTTGTGCAATCTGGTGCTAAGCTTGTGCAACCACGCGTATTACTGTATTTTAACCACCGGGTATTCCAACAGTGTTAACGGTAACAATTACGCCGTTATTTATAAAAACTCAAACTTGTCATTTTCTTCATTCGATCGCTTTCCAATATGGGACCCACAAATAGATGCGTCATCGTATGAATATTCCCCGACAACAAGAATATTCCACGACCAAACGAATATTCCCCGATAACAATGAATATTTTATAATCACTTGCTTATTTTGCAAAATTTGCACATTTCACCCATAACCAAAGCATTATATCAAATTAACACCTTATTATTCACAATAATAATTAGAGGAAATTCGATTTTATTTATAAAAAGTTGGGGTCTTACAGCTATGCCTCGTTTGCACCTATATACAAAGAGTTTGAATTTTTTATAAAAGTTTAGTTTTAACAAGATATAGCAATGACGTTTTGTAAAAGAGGTTTTTGAAGGCCTTTGATACTTCCATTTTCTTATGTGTTCAGCTTGATTGCTTTTATTTTCGAGATGCGAAGCATCTTCGAGAAAATAAGATACATAGCAGTGCCGAATTCTTTGTGGGCATGATAACCATCTAAGAAAATTCAAATACCATGAATAATTTACAAGTCATGTACAGCTGAAAATGTCCATCACGGGAACCGAATCATGATTCAGGAGACTGAATCTGTGATCACATGATTCCTGGGCTCACATGATGTAGCGGTTTGTATGAAAGCTATAAACATTTATATATATAAGCTGTAAATATATATATATATATATATATAAGCAGTAAATATATGTATAGAAACGATCAACCGCCACGAAGTAAACTTCAGGCGGGACAGAATGTAAATGAAAGCAATAAATGGCCATGTAAGTAAACTCTGTAGTGACAGAAAATATATATATATATATATATATATATATATATAAGTGGTAAACGATTTGGATATATATCGATCGAGCTCGTTTCGTTAATTAGCGTTAGAGATATATATATATATATATATATATATATATATATATATATATATATGTATAAGCTGTGAACGCATAGGATATGAAATTGGGCTCAATCAAGCAGAGTTTGATGACAATATATATATATATATATATATATATATATATATATATAACTATTTATATATAAAAAGTAGTAAACACTCAGGATGTGAAATCCAGACTCAATCAAACAGAGTTTGATGATAACAATATATATACAAGTATTTATATACATATAAAAGCAATAAACACTTCGGATATAAAATCCCGGGCTCAATCGAGGCATAACGATATATATATATATATATATATATATATATATATATATATATATATATATATATAATATATATGTAAAAATAATAAAAGCCATGGACTAGCTATGATTAGGGCATACACAAACCACACAACTCTCAACGTGAATAATTGTGTGCAAGAATTGAAGAAAAGGCTTTAAGTAATGTAAGAAGGCTTACAGTGGACTGCCAAAGAAGACTTCAATAGCTTTAAATGGATGAACACTCGGTTCCCGCCGGTAAAAAGTAGCCAAATATAAGCTCACAAGTGTTTGAAATAAAAAAACACTCAATTTATAGTGTGTACAGAGCAAATTGAACAGGGCTTCCTCGCCTTTTCCTTCTTCAAAATGGCCACCCCAAGCCCTCTATTTATAGAGGGGGGGGGAACCGCAGATGTACCTGCGGCTGCCCGGGGTGCCCCGGGCTCCGTGGGCCCCGCCATCTCAAAGTACGTGCACTCGTGCAACGTGTTGTCCGCTCGAACATTCATAACTTCAATCCGGGCATCCGATGGAGGTGTTTAAGACCTTTTACGGAATGCTGTTGTCGAGAGCTACATAATGACATGGGATAAGAGGTTGTACAAAATCAGGAAGATGGGTCAATGCCCGGGTCTTCAAGACTTCAAATTTTATCCGGTGTGCTGTCTTGTGTAGTAGTCACTCGGGGTTGGAGCTATGGTTCTTGTAGGACACTTCTGTGTAGCATGTATGTTGAAATATTGTTGAGACGGCGTGAATGTGGGATCGAGGTGGCAAAATGATGATTTTGCCCCTCACTGGGGTTATCTCCGGCTTTAGGTTGATTTAGCAGTCGTTTCTCAGGGTTATCTCTGAGATTGGTCTGTTGTAAGTGCGGAATGTCCTCAGGGTTGTCTCTGAGGTATGCTTGTCCTCCCGAGGTTATCTCCTGGTTTGGAACTTAGTGTCTCGAGGCTATCACCGAGGTTGAAGCTGATTGCTAGTGTGACGCCCCCAAAATAGGTATACATCACCCATTCTGAGTCGCCAAATACATGGTACATAAACAAATACAACTTCAGTAATACAATTGTCGTGCAAAATACGACATAACATATACTGTGAGTTTGAATACAACTAGAGTATACAAACTCAAAAGGAGTCCTCATTACAATTATTGATACACTATTTTACAAAATAGTGAGGACTACTAATATAACTATCTCGAACCATCACTCCATACCCAGGCTTAGTTCTACTATGTTCTCACCTCCCGAGAAGAAAAATGGAACAAAAAGGAAAAGGTGAGTTCAACTAGCCCAAATAAAGAATATTATGACTAAGATAATATACATAATTTATCATTAGTCTTCAACAGGAAAAACTCTGATAAAATATAATAGACAACAAGTTTTAGATCAACAACTGCAGCGGAAACAACAATCCATTAGAAGAGTCAAGTAGAGAAAGAATTCCACTATCTTCTAAGATTTAAAAGTCCATCATCAATATTTTATCCCTGTAACATAAATCAATATACATCTTGAATCAAATATTCATCTTTGCACTACATGCCAGAGATATTCATTTGTATCACCAGTTGGTTATGTTCATCTCAACACCTGTTCATCTTTGCACTACGAGCCAAAGATATTCGTTAGGTAATCATTCATCTTTGCACTACAGGCCAAAGATATTCATCAGTTAATCATTTATCTTTGCACTACAGGCCAAAGATATTCAGTAATATCATCATTTAGGACTGAGGATGATGAAAAATATCTTAAAGAAAATGAATCCAGTGAGATAAAAGATCAAAGATTAGGGATTCGTACTTTAGTTTATCCAAGTTTAAAAATACCTTATAATAATCAATTGTGGAGCAAAATTCAAGAATAAAGATCAAAACATGGATACAATCAAAGATAGTAACCATAATAGACAACTTGGACAAAGAAAAAAAATTTCATTTTTTTCTGTGAATAGTGTCGTATTCGTGAATAGTACCATATACGTGAATAGTGTCGTATACGTGAATAGTAACCCCGACACAAAAAGGTAGAAATTCCACAATAAAATCTATACCAATATTTCGGTATAATGATATTGAATGAATAACATCATTATGAAGAAAATAACATCCCTTACCTCAAAATAACAGTACTTCTGATCGGAATATCGGTATAAGGCTGAAGGAAACTTGCACTAATAAATAGAAACTCACAAAGTATCAAAATACTCACAAAATACGCTCGATAATATAGAGAGAGAAAGAGAGAAAGCTTATGTTTCTGGTGTGATTTTCAATTCTAACTTAGCCCTCTATTTATAGGAAAATGTTGTTAACTGGCAAAGGCAGACTTGACACAACTACCGATGGCTTTTACCGCTACTATTGCCACCCACCACATTTGAAATAAAATTCAGCACATTTCTTCACCAACCACAAGTGGGGCCCACTCAATTCTAGAATTTTCCACCAGAATCATTTATAAACCTAATTTTCGAATCATTTATAAACCTAATCATTTATAGCTTGTCTCCGAGGTTTGAACTGTATCTCCTGGGGTTGTCTCCGGAATTGGAACTGAAGATCTCGGGGTTGTCTCCGAGACTGGAACTAAAGATCTCACGGTTGTCTCTGAGATTGGAACTGAAGATCTCACAGTTGTCTCCGAGATGGCAAACTTCTCCGGTGTTATCTCCGGAACTGGAACTGTATTCATCGGGGTTGTCCCCGAGGTTGAACCTGAAACTCCCAGGGTTGTCTCCGGGGTTGGCACTGAATATCTCGGGGTTGTCTCCGAGATGGCAATTTGAGTACTCCGAGGTTGTCTCTGGGACTGTGCTGAATATCTCGAAGTTATCTCCGAGATGGAAAATTGACTGAGTATTGCGTGGTTGTCTTCGGGATTGTGCTGCTTTGACTTCCAGGGTTATCTCTGGAAGACGATTCTGCCCTCCTGCAATGTTAGTAACAGGAATGCAAAAATTTTGAGTGTCTACATTGGGTATTGAGGCTCTTGATTCTTGGAGAACCTGAAGATCAGGGGCAGATAATTGTTAACTGCTAAGTTTTTAAAAATAAAGTAAAATAAAGAAAATAAAAAATATTAAAAAATCCTTGAAACGTAAACTAGGAAACAAGCTTGATAAATCCATTGGGGGCTCATATTGATGACTTAGGGTTAGCATGCTAGTCTTGCTAGAACATATCAACAGACTTGGATACATTAAAAGATTGTTTTGATTGATATACTATATGTATATTATTATTATGTTGTGCTACATCTTTTGATTCTCAGCATCGATTGGCAAGTCAGTAATTAAATTTATGAATATATAATATATTTGTGCAATTAGCCAAATTTGTAGGTAGCTGAACGATAATATGGATTAGATAAATGCTACAAAATTTTGACTTATCTTTTGTAAGTATCTTCAGGTGGTTGATGCACTATGTAACGTGGTAAAAGCATCACCAACTAAAGCTGCAACAACTGTTGTTCTTCAGGTCTCACTTTTGTGAACTTTAGTTACTGCTACCAAAAGAACATGGTTTTTAATTTTCATTTGGCCACTGATATGGACACAGCCAGTTTTGGCATGGGAAAACCTTTTTTTTTGCCCATTCTTTACATGAGAAGATAAAGTGATGGGGAACACTTAAAAGTACTAAAAAAAGTCAACTTTCTTTTCTATATTGAAAATGACAAAGGAGCGATTTGTTTTTTTATCCGCTGCCTTTGGTGAGTTGGGATGTGGCAGGTGTCCGATCAGGGGTCCACTCTCTTGATTACTTTAATTTTGAACCATTCATCTAATTAGTCACTTTTACTGCGGAAAACTTTTAGTACTTGTACTGGGACACGATTTATAAATTATATTCGAAGTGAAAAAAGTTATAAATTGGTGATTGTACTCGAAAAATATTACACTCCGTTAAATATTAGGGACACTACTTACAATTTGAGTACCCTTAAGTGAAAAAATTACTGTTGGTGATTGTCTTTCAAAAAATTTCTAATCTGGTGCTTGTACTTTTCAATTTTAAATAATCTTTAAAATTGATCCAACGGGAGAAATAAACATACATAAAAGAAGCGAAGTCGACGCCAAGAAGATCCTCGATATTTTGTTCCATCTTTTTTCTTCATTCATTCGCATTCATTGCTTCCGATGTGGGCACCGAACTTGGGAACTTTGGTGTAATCCATTCATTTTTTGTTGCATGAACCGCAATCTTCTTCCTCGATTTCATTTACGATTCTACTTCAAGACGAAATTTCATCCTTTCAATTAAAAGACCGAAAACCCTTTAATAAATATATGAGGCCAAAGAATCAATGGAGAATCGAGATAAGAAGAATGAGAGAAGAAGAAGAGTGAAAAGAGAACCCTAATTTTCAAAGCAGAATAAAGATGAAACCCTCTTGTTTAATGGAAGTGTAACATTTTTCGAAAGACAATCACCTAGGTTTGTAACTTTTTTTCACTTGGTACCAAATTGTAAGACGTGTCCCTAATGTTTAAGCAAGTGTAACATTTTTTCGAAAGACAATCACTGGGTTTGTAACTTTTTACTTGGTCTTAAATTATAAGTGGTATTCAAAGACTGATTCAAAAAATTAATTTATCCCCTTTTATGGCCTTGTGTGCTTGTCAGGTGGAGAAAGAATTGCAACCTTGGATTGGTAAAGATGATGATCTTGGTCAAAAGATGTGGAGAATCAACCAACGCATTGTAAAACTAATTGTGGAGCTAATGAGAAATCATGAAACCCCAGAGTCATTGGTAATTTTAGCTAGTGCTTTGGACCTCCTTCTATGTGCCACAGATGGAATGCTTGTTGATGTAGAAGCATGCACTTTACCGCAGCTGGAGGTAACTTCTCGAGTTCTATCTACACAGTGCACTCTTTTCATTTTTTTTATTGGAAAATATGTTGCTTTTGCAAGTCAGTGAGTTTTAAGTGTTTACTAGCATTGCTAGACCTACTACTACTTATTCCTTATTCAAACAATATGTTGAGTAAATAAATCTATATGTTGTATTTAATGATGTGCTTATATACTCGCACAAAAAGAATATAAAAATTAATTAGCAGCTTCTAGAAGTAACAGCTGGAGCAGTTCAACCAGTACTTGAGTGGGGAGAATCTGGGGTGGCAGTGGCTGATGGCCTTTTAAACCTGTTAAAGGTATATATATTCACCTCTATCAACATGTTCAATCTAATTCAGCAATTTTAGGAAACACTATGAAGCCCTCTTTATGAATCTTCCTATGATGTAATATAGATGACTCTCCATTTGAGGATAAATAAATAGAAAGAGAACAGAGAAGATCATTCTTTTTTTACTCCCTCCGTTTCCACAAAAGGAGTCCCGTTTGCAAATTTTACAAACATTAAGGATGTAATTTAGTTTTTATCCAATTATCCCTAAAAATAATAAGTTGTTAGTTAAGTTACGGTTTCATGATAATGAATCATGATGGCAAACTTGAGGACATTATATCTATTTATACTATTATTAGTTCTTTTAAAAAATGACTCTTTTTGCATAAGTCTTTTTTTTTTTTGCGTGTAGAAATGAGATTATTTTTGTGAAACAGATGAAAAAATTTGTACTCTCTGTCCCTCCCGAAATAATGACATATCATTTGGCATGGGAAGCTCCTAGTAATTTACTTTGAGACATCTATGCGAACCCTTTACTAATACCATAATCTGGGCTTTTGATGCAGTGTCGCCTTCCAGCTACAGTTCGTTGCCTTTCTCATCCAAGTGCTCATTTCCGTGCTCTTAGCATATCAGTTCTTGGCGCTATTTTGCATGCGGGTTCAATACATTCCGGTGGTAAACAAGTCGAGATAAATGGCATACACAACCCTGCTTATCAATACCCAAAAATGTTGACTTCATTGACTGGCAAGCAGATATTGTGATGTGTCTAACATGGGAAGCTCACAGTCGGCTCGCAACTGGAATGCCAATTCAGTTTCTTGATACTGCTGCCAAGGAATTAGTGTGTCCTATATCCATTTGAAACTAACTCTGCATTCCTCTGAACCGTTAGGTTGGTATATTTGCAGTTATTGAAAGTTTGAATTCGACATAGAGCTGCCAATTTACCTCGAAGGATGTAAATAGTTTAGGCAACTGGATTTATGTGAAAATTTTAGGATCAAAGCTACAAAATTTGTATAATCCTTAGGGATATGATTGGTGTATAGTCGACTAGACAAGTCTAGAATTTGGACTATGCAGGGTGGTTTTATTTCTATTTGGCTCATGTAATTTCTTTCTAAAATAGGTCAAAACCTACCTTAGTGGTTAGATAGTAAAATGTAATATGAATGATTATTAACAAAAAATCACGGAAAGTCTAAATTTTATTTAGCTCAATTACCTATAGTTATAGTTGAAATAGCTTTCTTTAATTAAGTTGATACAATGTTGAATATTATAAATTATCAAATACCCCAGTGCGGATCAAAGCTACTGGCTTCCTTTATTCTTTTTTTTTTTTTTCATTTCATATTCAACTATTATGTTGCTGTAAGAAGCATGTTCAGCAAAGAAATTCACATTAATTAAAAATAAATCGTTATAAATTATAATGATATTTAAAAAAAAAAAAAAAAAAAGGAAAACCCCCTGGAATTCTAGACCCTATTCAGATTTATCCATCCCCTCGAAGGGATTTTGAATTTAAAAAAAGAAGATATAAAGATAAAAATTACAAAATTAGGACAACTCTGGTAGTGATAAGACTTGTTGGAGGCTGTATCTAGAATCTGAAAGTTAAAAAATTTTGCCGTATCAGTTACCTTCTGTATGCTCAAGTTAAAATTCCAGATATGCTTAGACCTTGTCATCAAGTTCAGAAGGTTCTGCTAACGCACCATGTTTTTGTTGGTTGCTCTTAGACATTGAATGGCTGCGACGTTCCTTGCCGCCAGGTTTAGAAGATGCATTGCCGTACCAGATCATTCCGATTATGGCTATGATCATGCCAATGACAACTTGTATATTGAGACCCTCTTTTCCAAAGAACAAGAATCCCAAGATCAAAACAAGGATGGTTTTCATGTGGCCGAGTACTTGGAACGACACTGCTGTGAATCTACCAATGCAGATGAACTGGCTCAGGTTGGTCCCTATTGCAATTGTGCATGAAAGGCATAAAAACACCTGCAGAAGCAAAAGTGAGGAGAGAAATGAGATAACCAATTTTGTAAAGAACAGCTTAATTAATATTTAATAGCTAGAAATATGAAACACAAATTTAATTGAAAGCATGAATAAGATGTATCATGAAGTGCAATAAATCAACACTATATTTTTAAGATGGGAATCTTCTAAAATATACTACCAGGTTGCCATAAGATATAATGTTTCCCATGTATAGGAAAACTTAGCAACCATAAATGCAAATAGGGCTGTAAATCGATCCGAGTATCTTGGAGCTCAATCTTGATTTGACTAGGATAATTTGATCGAGTCTCAAGTTCGATTCGAAAATGAGTAGGAGTAGGATCTGATACATTTTTATTACTGGAACTATAAATTTTAAAATGAGACGAATGTGAGCAGTAGTGTACTCACTCGTTTTAGGGTTCAAATATGTTCTTCTCTGTTCCATACTCATCCCTACTTGATAATCCATGCTCATTTTTTAGGGTTTTAACTTTCATCTTCATTATTCACTTTCACAATCCAAATGTGCCCACTATATTATTTTAATCAATGATTTTCAGTTCTTGAAAATTTGTAAATTCTAAAAATTTATATATAAATTCCTAAATTCTTGTGAGATATATATATATAGAACGGATCTAAAGCACTTATCTTAAATGGCATTCCTTTATTAAAACTACATCGTTTTGGAGATTCTTTTAAAATATAAAATAATATTAAAATAGAGTGGTCCCACTTGCTTTCTTTTTATTTACAAAAATGTCACCCGCGGTCCCACTTGTTTTTTAAAGAATCTCCAAAACGACGTAGTTTTAATAAAAGAGTGTTATTTAAGAAGAGTGTTTTAGATCCATCCTCATATATATATATCCTTGTAATTTTAAGATATTCTATGGAATTTTTAAATTTTTTGAATCAGGCTCGAAGTTGGCTAAGAAAAACTAGCGAGAAGCTTGATGGTTAGACAAGCCGAATATGATTCAACCTAAAAATCGCAAGCTAGAGAAAGTGCATATAAGTAGTCAATTTTACTTCTCATCCCATGAAAATCCATATTGGATTTCCTTAGGATGAACCATATGGACTTTCAGAACAAATAAGATAAATCTGAGCAGGAAGATGCAACAAAATGACTAGCACGACTTACTAGTGACCTTTTTCTTTTACTCTTAACACGGTAAACACTATATCAGATCTTCTAGAGGAAATGGTGAGAGACAAAGAGGCATACAGAGAAGAGGGTTACTCCATATTGAGTGAAATGAGAATCTTTCATTGCCATTTTATTATTACGTTATACTAGATAAATAAGTGTTTTCTCATGTGAGTTTAGTAAGTATGAACAATAGCAGAAGAGGGGTTCTGCTAATATCACAAACTCAAATGGTATGATTTACATCATAGTACAGGTTCAGATTCTCAATTGATGATATAGTTGCCATTGTTTCTTATTTTCTTCGATTGCTAGAATGAGTAGGAACAGGACTGTAAATTTGCAAGGTAGAATCGGGAATCAAGTATGACATGACAGAAGCAGATTTGGCAACCGAACAAAAACTAACAATCATGTCTGCATATTTATAGTTGGAAGTGAGTGCAAAAAATAATAGTAAGCATAGAATGAGATGCAATGATGGAAAACCCAACTTTTAAACTTGCATGCATTTGAAATGGCACGATATTGAAATACACGCTACTACATGTAGAGACCAGAAGCATGGACAATGACTTTGAGGTGCAGAGATTATGGACAACATATATAGATTTAATTTCATGAACGTGGGTTCAGAAACTTACAACAGAGGCTACGTTGAAGTCAAAGGCATATACTCTCTTGTTTGTCAGGAAATAATCCAGAAAGGGGCCTATTAAAATCAGAGATGCAGCCTGGACCGGCGCAGTGTGTCCCAACAGATTGAAAGAACTAAGCGAGTATTTCCGCTGAAGGTAATGAACGTACTGCACATACGGAAACAGATTCATGAAACAGCACTTGGAGATTGCAGGCAGAATTCCAAAAGAACATTTAGATCACTCCAATAAGTGTATAACAAAATTGGACAGTCAGGCAAACAATAGTTTAATAAATTTACAGACTATATAAAAAAAAATTGCTCATGCTGCAATACATAGGACAAAGAGTTGTTGGATGACCTAGATATGGAGATTAAAAAATGGTACGGATGGGTGAACATCTCAGCAGTAGTGTAATATATATGTTTAAGTTAAACTCTGTAAGACAGAAACGTACTATCTTATACACACTTCACACAGAATATTCTTTGGGGAATATGGTTGGAAAGCAAGACGAGGATTTTCATCAATACCTATCTCACTGCCACTTCTCTTTGGGATAGGGTGTCTTATTTGGCTTTTCTTTGGGCTTTGACGATGGGGGCTTTCCGTGGGATAGTTATTTCTGATGTTCACAGTGATTGGAGGGCTGTTCTGTGTCAAGGGCAAGTATTTTTCCATGTTTCCACTGTCTTCTTTTCTTCGTTGATTACTTGTCTGCACCTATAGGGACTCTTTGTTCCTTCTAATAAAATTCTTCATTACCTCTAAAATACTATTAAGTAGAGGATTGAGAAACTTACATACTGTTGCAGAGAAGTACTCCAAACAGCAATAAAAGCAGCAATGAAACCTCTAGCATTGACACTCACGTCAGTAACAATGCAGACAGCGACACCCATGAGAACAACTAAGATGCTGAGTTTTGTATCTCTTGAATATCGGATCTTGTCCAAAACAACTTCCAATAAGCAGGATACAGGGATCATACTCAGCTTTGCGATCTAAAATTTGTATTAGAGAATATATTATTTCCAATATAACTTCAGTATGCTCAAAAAACAAAGAGCAAAAGATTGAGCACATGAGTCACCTGGTAGAATCCCACAGAGTTCAACATCAAACTAACATTCATCCCGACAATAGAGAAGTTTGCAAATAGGACAAACTTAAGAAGTTCTCCAACAGGTAGATGAGATGGTTGGATGTATCCCATCCATCTAAGAACACCAGTCATCAAGGTTGTGGTAAGAAAATGAAGACCGGTTAAGGTTGTAGCTGCAAGGATGGCACTAATTAAAAGCTAAAACAACCTGATGGAACAAATTGAGAAGTATGCAAAATGAAATAAAACTCCTTGATTATCTATCAGCAGAATATACTCATCTGAACTATTACACATCAAAAGTATCTTCATATAACCTACATCTTTGCATGCAACCATATGTAACGACTTTTTTTTAGGTTCTAACACTTCAACCGAACACCTTTCTCGTTGCTGCACAGGTCAATGAAACCTCTAAACATATTCCTTAGAGCACTAATAACAGTTTCCCTAATCAACTCTCTATCCCCAATTTTGAAGAATATATCAACAAATCATTATCCATCAGTTTTCTTATCTTTATTTGACTCTCTATTTTAATCCTTATATAAGATTTTACTCCCCAGTGTGAGGGAATCAAAAGATTATTCTATATATATACAAAATGACATTTTACACCTTAATTTAACTGGACAACTTATCAATCATACACATCTTGACATTTTTTTACTACTTCATTTTCAAATTATAAACTTAATATTGACTTTAAAAAAATAATTTAAAACATATTCAAATTTAAAATTGATATAAATTTATTTAATTTATGTCAATATAATTATAAATATTATAAAAGTACTATTAATTATAAAATTTATTATTTTCAAATTTTAAATGAATCATATTAAATTTAAATTTAAAAATATCACAAATTAACTTTTTAAAAGTTAATATTGATCTTATGTACATTTGCAACTACAATTCATTCAATAATCACTCCATAAATTACTTTAAAATTATTTTCTGATTGGAATATAATTGATAAATTGTACTCTCTCTTTTATAAATTATAAGATTATTATTAATTTGATGTTTTAACTGTTGGAACTTTTAAATTTTAAATTTCATTATTTAAGGAATAATATAAGGAACTTGTTATAGTACAAAAAGTGGAAAAATTGAATCCTATTTTATTTTGAGATGCGAGTAAAGATAAAGATAAGGAAACTATTATGAATGCTCTTAACTATCCATATTAGTAATTTATAGTTTTTGCGTAACATCATATTTTCTCAATCAAGTTTTCTTAAATTATCATTTCTTTGGATTTTTAGATTAACGCTGGGAGAACAGTGACTAATCACAGGAGTCAGAATATTCATCCTGGGACGCTGATCATGTTGTTCCACAGACCTAAGAATTTGCTATTATAGGCACTTCTATTTTTAGAGATACTAGTAGGGAGGGTGGATTAGTGACAGTGATGAGTCAAGTAAGAATTTGAAGGACGCATTAGTTGATTCACAAGTCCAAGTTTATAAGACTCATCCAATATTCCATTGTCTGTTTAGTAACACAACTTTGAGTCGACAATATACTGTAATTTCATAAAATTAAAAATTAATTGCAAAATGAAGTTACATACACTTTTGAGATGGGACATTTCCAATTCGTACACTAGCCAATCACACTTTCATTGAAAAAATGAAATTCTTGATATTAATAAAAACGAAGAAGAAATTTTTTCCGTATTTCATGCAAAGGGAAAAATTGATTAAATGCTAGTAAAATATATGCCATGTTAAACCAAATAATATGGCATCACTAGGCAGCAATATTTTGAAATTCCTAAGTTTACTTGTTATCAAAAGGAAAAAATTCTCTCTTGTTTCCAGGGTAATGATGTGAATCATAACTATCCATTTCTAGCAATCTCAATTGCAGCATGAAATTTTAAATTCTTTATAACTTCATCAAATAAAATGAAAACCTCTTCAACTATAAGCAAGAAGCCAAACAGGATACACTCCATACACTCTAATCTGAGCATAAAACAGTATTTTATCGTGCCTGTCCACATTAGTCCCATACGATTGATTTGATTTATGATGTGCAATGTTGCACAACAATATAGTTAATAAAATCTGAAAACGATGTTGGCCCAATAAGAATATATGAGAAAACCTCACAATATTCACCAAAAGGAAAAAGCATAACAATTGTTTCCTCTGGTTATCATCTACCTTCTACGAGATAAGTATATTTGAGAGCAGAATAAAGCAACAACAAGATATATATATGAGATGATATAAGCAAGAATTACCTAAATACTAATGATTTCAAAAAAAATCAGGAAGAAAAACATTTAAATGGAACAATATTATTAAAAAGTACAAAATTCAAATTTCAAAGAAATAACTTCCACCATCCAACATTGTTTGCCCACCTTTCAATTTTGGAAAAGTCAAGAAACATATTCCAAAATCAATTATTCAAAGTACTTTTTAGATTAAAGTTTTTTTTTTGGTCAGAATGAAGAGAGAAACCAGAAATGTGGACAAAAGTCCTCCAGAAAAGTATTTTTATTTTACAATCCCTTATAGCCTCGTTAATACCACTATAATCTATAAAGGAAATAATTTGAATGAATTGTAAATTTGGAATAACTGAATTTTCTATTTGTTTGTTATACAAGTAACATTGGTACATGGTGGAAAAAAGTCGGAGAGCAATTAGGAAAAAAGGTACAACTGTAGGGAAAACGAAAGGCGTTTCTGGTCCTACAAAGAAAATGATTGAGTAGGACCAGTCATACTGCTGCAAGTAATAATAGCAGCTTCGACTCGTATCAGCATCAATCCATTTTCATCAATAACTTTTCACGCATCCACAAAAGGAATATTATAGTTTTCCTAACCAAATTGACTGTAGATCTACACCAATCAATTATGGAACATATTTTCTTAAGCTTTCTGATCATTTCATAGTGGCAATTTAATCATGTTCCAATATTTTAAAAATAAATTCAAAAATGTAACATAATATTTAAAATTGATATTAAATTGAAAAACACCCCCGGGTTACAAGAATTCAGAGAAAAGTTTAGACTTTTGATAAGCACTTTACCAAAACTGAAGCCATATGTAGCCATTAAGGCTTTATTGACAATGATGATCCCAACGGAAGTGACTACATTGAACATCCATGCAGCTGCATCGACTGCAGCCTTCTTATCAGCTTTGCTAGTTGGCGCCATCTCCTAAAACTTTAATGATTTGGTCACAACAGAAATTTACCCCTTGTGTACCATATATAAATCTTTGCACTTTCGCATTACAAACCAATAAGAACTTTCTTTAGCACTTAAATTTCCTGAGAAAAGATCAGAGAACTGAAGCATAAGCAGAACGACATAACAACCATTTAATGATTTTAACAAAATTCTAAAAGCTGCACTTATGATGGCATAGAATGCAAGAAATTTTCAGTATCAATAAAATCATCTCAAAAGTTTTACTTTTTAGGAAAAATAACAGAAAAGACGATATAATCATCATTCTCTAACACAGACTTCAGCACTACTAAGTAGAATTTTATAATTGGAAATTTCAGTTTAAAAGCAAGAAGAATTGACTTTATAATAACCTCAATTTTAGAAATTCAGTATTATTATGTATATATACATATACAACCCAAATTTAGAAATGTTGTCATGGAATTAAATAGCTGTTTGGAAAATTCACCTGTTTGAAAAATTCACTCATTTACGAACTGTCACTGAATGAGATAAATAGTTAATGAAAAACTCAAGCAATTCAGTCAAATTCAGATAAAAACAATAATACTAGCGCCGATCACATTACAGATCCGTAACTATTGATACCAAAAGCACTAAATTTGCCCAATGTCACCGAAACGAAGCACAATTAAACAATTCCATATCAGATCTACCTCTTAACACTTCACCATTAGACCCAATGAATTCAAAAATTCTCTCAAAATTTCAGCATCTATAAAATAGATCCATCAGCACAAGTTACACTATACAATCATCATACAAATTTGGATAGATAGTGAATATTATATATATATATATATATATATATATATAAAATTGGAGATTGTAAAAAATGACTGATTGATAGATGACTTACCGTTGAGAGTTGACGAGCATGAAAGTGAGTGTGATTCCGATCTTCACACTCTCTTACAATTTGATGATTGTGATTGTGATTGTGATTGTGATTGTGTTATATATAGATATAATATATAGAGTGAAATGTGAAATTGAATTGAAAGAAATGATCTTTTTTGGGTTTGACCATTGAAAAATATTACAGTTTAGGGGTTTCTTGTTTCTGGTTTCATCAGCTATGGAAGGAGCAAACTAAATGCACGGGAAATGGAAAGAAATTAATTTTGTAGTATAAAAATATTAGTAATAAATGTGTAAGCGTTTGGTTTTAAATTAATTACTCCTTTCGTTTCAGAGTGTGAGAGTGATATTAATAGGGCAAACATATTGAGATATTAATTTAATTTAATTTACACATATATGATCTTAATGATTTTTGTAGACGTAAATGCTATTGTCTATTTATTTAATTAATTAAAGGAGAGCAGTAAAAAAAAAAATTGTTTATTCTCTTATTCTTGAATATATTTAAATTTTAATTATTTATATTTTGACTTTCTAATTTCTGTTGATAAAATTCAAATACATTTATATTCAATTTTCATGTCTACTTAAAAATTTTAATTTTTTTTACCGTATGTGAATGTCTTTTAATAATACATTATTTGTCTAGGGTAAGAATCGAACTAAGTTATTGGAGGATAGGTGTTGGTTGGATATGATTTTTTCCCTGTTAAGGAAATTCATAATTAAATGATAAACAAGTTGGATTGGTCTTATTTTTATTATTCGACACATTAAAGGAGTCAAATAAAGTATGGTGCCATTTGGTGGTACAATTAAAAGCCCATATCATATAGATTTGGCAAACGTGCAGTGGTCTGATTGGGACCGGACTTAACGCAGTCACAAAATAACGTGGATGTGTGGCCAAAAAAATAAGTATCATCACTTATTCGAAATATCAAAATCGTGATGAGAAATAAATACAATTTCGATGTACAATTGTCGTCTGAAAAAATATGACAACAGCATATCTTGTGAGTTTGAATACAAATATTGTCTAATAGGCGATTATACAAACTCAAAAGGAGTCCTCATTCTAATTATTGATACACTATTTTACAAAATAGTGAGGACTACTAAAACAACTATCATAAACCATCACTCCATACCCCAATTTAGTTAAATGCTATGTTCTCACTCCCGAGAAGAAAAATGGAACAAAAAGGAAAAGGGTTCAACTAGCCCAAAGATAAAAGAATATTATGACTTAAGATAATATACAATAAATTATCATTAGTCTTCAACGAGAAAAAATCGATAGAACATAATAGACAACAAGTTTTAGATCAACAATTGCGGTGAAACAACAACCCATTAGAAGAGTCAAGTAGAGAATGAATTCTACTATCTTCTAAGATTTAAAAGTTCATCATGATATTTCATCCCTGTAACATCAATCAATATGCATCTTGAATCAAATATTCATCTTTGCATTTCTGAGGTAAAGATATCCATTTTATCATGGGTTAGTCGTGTTCATCTCAATACGTGTTTATCTTTTGCACTACTGGGCCAAAGATATTCATCGATTAATCATTCATCTTTTCAGACTTTCTGCCAAAGATATTGATAATATCATCATTTATGACCGAGGATAATTAAAAATATCTTAAAGAAAATGAATCCAGTGAGACAAAAGGACAAATATTAGGGATTCGTATTACAGTTTATCCAAGTTCAATAATACTCCATAATAACCAATTGTGAAGCAGAATTCAAAAATAAAGATCAAAACATGGATACAATCAAAAATAGTAACCATAATAGATATCTTGAACAAAAAGGAGAAAATTTTATTTTTCGGTAAATAGTGTAAATGATGCTAAGTGAATAGTCTTGGTATCGTGAATAATAAGAATCGTGACAACCCGATAATTTAAAAATTTTTTAAAATCATAATTGATTGATTTAAGGTTCACTGTTAGAACCTAAACAGAAAATAAGTGTATGAAATTGGCAGTTCTGAAATGAAATTTTAAGGATTTCAAAATTCTGTGAAGGATTTTAATAATTTATTAGTATATAAATTATTTTATGATTTATGAAGGACGTGTATGTAGACGTAATATGGTAAATATATTAAATTTTATTTGCTATAAGTAAATAAATTTATATAAACAATTTATAATTTGAGAAAATAAAACTATTAATTATTTTCTATATGTGACGTGTGCATGTTTGGTGTAATTGATAATTGGGAGTCAGTGAATATATATATATATGTTGGGAGAATGCTGTTAGGTTTGTAATATTCTTGAACGCAATCAAAATTGCAAAATAATGCGGAAGCGAGTAAAATCAGAGTTTAAAATTTTTACAAACCATTTACCCGGATCACCCTTTATGCACAATTATTAATTAAACGAAAAGATAAAGAATAAAATCATACCCTTGAAGATCGAGCTTCCTCGGTACAAGTTCACCTCCAAATCCTTTCGCGTTCAACTTGAATCTCTAGGGGGTTTTGTTCCTTCCTTTGATCAACGTTAGCCACCCAAGCGTTTGGCCTCAGAGGTGATCCACGAGGAAAAATAATGATTCAAGAAGAAGGAGTGTTTGGCTCAACCCTAGTTTTCTATCTCTATAGAAGGGCGTACTCTCCAACAAATTGGAATTATGTAGTTTGTTGTAAAAGTCAACCACCCCCACACCCATAATAAGACTCCTCTTATTAATAGATGTGGGCAACCCACCTTAACAATTAAGGAATTGGGTTTTATTTAATTAATTAAATTCTTTTAATTAATTAAGCTCCCTAATCTTATTAGGGATAATTAATTAAACTCCTTTAATTAATTTTCCTTCCTAATCAATTAGGAATAAATGAGAGTACTTATATTAAATTAATTTCTAAACTCTTTTAGAAATTAAAATAATAATAATTATAATAATATTAATAAGACTCCTCTTATTAATTTATATTTAATATTTCTAAAATATTAAATAATAAATATTAAGCTATTTAATTTATTCTATCATCATAGATTAAATTAAATATACTTAATATATTATTACGATTATGCCATTAACTTCTTAAATAATTATTCTTCCTTTTATGGTGTGACCCTTTAGGTTCTCCATATTAAGCCGGTTGTGAATAAATCAATTAGAACAATTCTAATCTTATTTAAATAAATAAATTAAACAATTAATTTATTTAAATAATATTTATTCTACAATAGGGATAAGCCTCCCTAGCGATCGGCGACTTTCCAGATAATATAGATTTCAACATTAATCATTAAAGAACCTTTGAGTAAATAGTTACCGTACAATTCAATCCTTCCACCATACTGATGTCCCAATTAAATATAAGGCATGGAATTCTTGTCAAGTCTTATTTTATTTAATTATATGTATTTTGATCCTTAAATGCACAACTCCAAATAATGCAAATTAAAACTCCTTTCTAATTTCATTACGCCTCGCCAAGGACTACTTGGGTTGTCATTTATCGAATCACATAGGACATTTCTCTTCTTTTATTAGAAGTGGTAGATTCTTTATTGATCATACATTATCTCCATGTATAACTTATTATACCCAAGCATACCCTTTGATATACCCTAAGGGTCTTAAGGAATAAGTCAAAGTATAACTCATCATACACAAGATATCTATGATGATCTCAAGTCCAAGGATTACTTGTACTACTATCACTACTGAGGAATTCCTATTGACGAGCAAATAAAACTCCATCAAATGTATTCCTTAGCGAGCCACGTTTAGTGAACTTATTCTCTAATAAGCACCTACATACTTGCTTTAGTGTCTCCACACAAATGATCGTGAGATCAATCATCCTCATCCAATGAGCAAAGCAGCGTATGTACCAATCTATCCGGATTCACTAATCCCCAATTTAGTAATCCGATGATTGGGAACTATTTTAGTTTTAAGCTTTCTAAGAATTTAGATCTCATTAGAATGATCATCATCATTATTCTAAAAGCATTGCTTAAAACTATGGGTTTATCACATATTATAAAAACGACATCGTGTAGATAATTAAAAAGCCTTTAATAAATTAATACTTTTATTAATAAATGAATAAGATTGTTACAAAGTATATGCTTTATCATCAAACATGATTGGCTTGTGTGCATACTACTTTCAATCTCCCACTTGCACTAAAGCCAATTGTCATGGTATCTTATACTCTTCTTCTACAAGTGCGATTATCCTCTTTGTTGGATAAGCTTTAGTTAATGGATATGTAATATTGTTCTTGAGAGTCCACTATCTCTATAGTGATTTCCCATCTTTCAATGATTCTAATAATCAAATGAAAGTGCCCTGACACATGTTTAGATCCAAGATGAGACTTGGGAACTATTCCTAGTTACGTAATGAACTTTTAATCCAAAAATCATCTTGCGACTTCATTTATAGCTATATACTTTGTCTTTATCACTAAACCAAAGAACTCTTTCTTTGTTTGGAACCTTTCAATTCACTACACCACCGATTCAAGGTAACACTTTACCTTAAAGTAGATTTTTACATCATCTTGGTGCATTTGAAAAACTTGAGTGCATTAAGCCCTCTAGTTTTAATTAAGACCCACCATGAATATGATCACATCCTTAGTGCTTGGGTTAAGCACTTTAAGATGTTTTTCAGCGACTCATAGTGAACTTCTCCATAATATGGTGATCAACATCGGGTCTCGTACATTTCATTGCATACATGATTGTCACTCATGCGACCTCTCTTTTCGTGAGTCTGTGGGGACTATTAGAGAGATACACTCCATAGCTCATCGACATGAGACATCTCTTGGAGTTTGCCATGCTAAACGACTTTAGCATCAAATGAATATACGTTCCTTGGGTTAAGTCGAGCATCCTCTTAAATCTATCTATATAGATTTATATCCCCAATTAAGATACTCTTCCCAAATCATTCATGGAGGAATGTTTAGATAACTTTATCTTTACTGATTGTAGCATTGGTATGTTATTCCTCATCCGTAGTATATCAATATATAATACTAGAAATGTCACGACGCTCCCACTGACCCTTTTGTACACACTAGAACTCTTACCTCATCGTATGTAACTCGGATCATCATCTTATGATCGTACCTCATCATCATCATCCATGATGAATCCATACCTCTAGGTATCTTGATGACTATTCGGACTTACGATTCGGTTGTGGTACAATAAGGTACATCTACGAGTTCCTCTTATTTGACTTATAGTGTTTTGTGGATCTTGAACTCTTCAAGATCTATAATCCTCCACTTTCCCCTTTAATGATAAACACCTTTATCTTAGAAGGCAGCGTGTTTTCGTAATAAACACCTTTTGCTAAGTTGGATTATAGAACATATACCCTAAACTTACTTTAGGATGTCCCACAAATTGTACTGGTCAAATCTTGTCCCAAGCTTATCTTTTGAAACCTTTTCACATAAGTTGGACAACCCCTTATCTTAACATACTTAAGATTAGGAATCCTCCCTGTCCATAATTTTTATGGAGTCTTGGGGCCGGATTTTGAGATTACCTTTTTCGTAGATATGCAGCCATTTCTAGGGCATGACCCTAGAAGAATACTGGAATGTCGATAAAATCATTATGGACCGCACCATGTCCAACAAGGTACGATTTTTCCTTTCAGATACATCAATCAATTATTACGTATCAGGAGGCGTCCATTATGAGAAAACCATTTGAGATGATTTAGAAACTTATTGCACAAGTATTTATTCCTTGATCTAATCAAAGAATCTTAATACTTTGTCAATTTGTTTCACTTCTGAATTCTTTGAACCTTTCAAATAATTCACACTTGTATTTCAACAAATACATACATTCAACTCTTTGAATGATCATCTCATTTTCTTATACTAGTTTGTTCAATTTACAAAATAATTTTTTATGCAAGTCAAGTATACAAAATCTATTAAGTAATATTTCAGTTCTATACAAAACATTATTATTATAAATAGAACAACAATTGTTCTTAATTATAATACCAAATATTTCATTGTCCAACAATAAAATGGAAATAATATATTTAACAAGAACTGGAATACAATAACAACTTATTGACTTAATAGATTTGCCCGTAGGCATTGCTAAACTATAAGTTTCTATGGCTAATATGGCAACCTTTGTTACATTTCCCGCACATAGGATTACTTATATTTATTTAGCTTTCTACTTCTGCTTGGTCCCTTCATAAATCTATATTTATGATAACCTATATTTATGATAACCAAAGTCGGTATCCAATACCCAAGTAGAACCTTGACTTAAAGAAAAATTTATTTCAATCATGAACAAAAACTGTATTGTAACCGAAACTTTCACTAAGCTTCTTTGGTTAGCCTCTGCAAGATGTTTCTCGCAGTTTCTTTCCAGTGTCCAGGCTTATTGCAGTGGAAGCAAACTCCTTTGCTATCCGTATCAGTTTTGTTCTTATTATCCTTTGTTTTTTGCCTTTTCATTTACCTTCTTTGAATCGTTCTTCTTTTAGGAAGATCGTTTGGCCCCCTACCGAGAAGACTTGATCTTTCTTGGTTGGAAAGTGACTCTCAACATTTTTCAATATGTTAAGCAAATCAGCCGAGGCTGATATCTAGCTTGTTCATATGAAAAATTCACAACAATTGTGAAAGGAGTCCGGGAGTGAGTGCAAGATCAAATCTTGGCTCAACTCTCCATCCATGACAAAACTCGTTGTCCTAATTGATCAATCAAATTGATAATGTTAAGGACTTTTATCCATCTTTGTAGTGTCATCGGTCATTCTAGATCGGAAGAGCTCCTTAGATATCGATATCTATCGGTCCTACTTTCCTCATCATCAACTACTTGATGTGCGGGAATATAGTAAGAAGCATCCATAGTTTCATCTTGTATTTCAAGCTCGTTACTCGTGGATACTGAGCATGATGCATTGAGCCATTGTGCATCATCTTGCCACTTTCTAAAAGTAGCAATGTCTTCCTCGGAGGCATTATGCGCAACCATTCTGAGGATAGGCGTATTAAGGACATAAGATAACTTTTCACCATGAGAACTATTCTCAAATTCTTTAACCAATCCGAGTTTAATTGATTGCGGTTAATTTAGCATCTAATATGCTTCGATTGATAGTAATTTTAGACATTGTAAAATTTTGTAAATGAATTTGTAATTAACAACATTTTAACATATATTCTTTTATTAATTACCAAAATAAATTAGGTCTTATTTTAAATTTGTATCTCCCACTATTTTCTTCAAACTATATTACCCTCAATATATATAGTTCGGCAAAATCTAATTAAAGATCTGCTAGTGAGAATAAGGATCCCATTTCAAATGTATATAGCCTTGTGGTGACACAACAAACTATATATAAATAAATATGTAGACAACTTTTGTCAATTTCATCAACTATGCAACTCCTTTTCTTTTGCCTCTTAGATTATTTTGATCAAGTGGTGGCACATCCGAATCAAAATTATCCAAGTTAAGTCCGACCTAGCACTCCATATATTCAAAAAAAAAAAATATCATCCTTGTGGTGACACAACAAAATAATATTGTTCAATTTTCTTTATAAGCATCAAATGTGATAAATTAACATCTTAAATACTTAATACTTGCCTTGTGGTGACACAACAAACTCATATTAAATATTTAATACTCTATTAATTTTATCATGCTAGAAAGCGACGTTCGATATTCCAAATATCTTTGAGCGCTTAGGACTTAATATAAAAATTGAGGGGTTTATTATTAATTTGTCTCATCTTGTTTAAGCAGCATTTATTATATATATATATAAAATACGCGTCATATTAATGAACATGCGAAGCATGTTTGCATAATATATATATATATAGTATAAGCATACGCATATAGAATACTATATTCTACCCGGATTGATTATGGACTTTTATTCTAGTTTGGTTCACTAGAGCCACCAAGCGAACCAAAAGGTCAAACTCTAGAGGTGCGAGAAATAATATTTAAATATAACTATTACATTTAAACCTGGGGCTCTATTACAAAAGCGGGTCTTCAAGCGCTTCTTGTCCTTGATCTCTAATTCTTCAAAATTAATTCTAAATATTCTATTACAAAACTATTTTAAAATAAATAGAAACCTTGATCAGTGATCGAGGGAAGTACATGGGAGGAGATAGAATTTACATTCGAGAAAAATTAGAGAAGGGCAGTCTGTGAGATCCCATTTAATAAAACCCATACATTCATGCATCCAACTAAAATAAAATCCAATCACATTGGTCGATAGTCCATAATCAATCCCATTTATTATCATACATCATCATATGCATCGATAAATAACATTCATCCTATGAATAATAAACATTTAATATATATATTGATATCATTTAATGGGCAAATTTAGTTAGTATAAATCTATTTTTGAATCAAAATAAACTCCTTTATTTTAATCCAAATTTAAATCAAAATAAAACTATTTTATTTTAATTTATCCTATTTTGAATAAAATAAACTATTTTATTTTAATCAAAATCTTTAATCAAAATAAACTCCTTTATTTTAATTAATTATGGAATCAATTCCATGTAAAAAAAAATATTAAAGGAAACACGGATTATCTTTCCTATTCACAAATAAACTCCTTTATTTTGAATAATATGAAATCTTATTTCATATTTAAATAAACTCCTTTATTTAAGGAAAGCATGGATTCTCTTTTCCTATTCACAAATAAACTCTTTTATTTTGAATAATATGAAATCTTATTTCATATCTAAACAAACTCCTTTATTTAAGGAAAGATGGATTTACTTCCCTATTCACAAATAAACTCCTTTATTTTAGGAAAAATAAAATCCAATTTCAACTCTAATTAGTTATCTTGAAATTCAATTCCAACTCTAATTAGTTAGCATGAAATTTAATTTTAAAATTAAAATAAATATTTTTTTATTTTAATATTAAAATAAACTTTTTATTTTAAAATTAAAATAAACTTTTTATTTTAATTATAAAATAATTAAGAATAATATATATATATATAATAATAATAACCGAATATTATAATATATATATATATATATCCAAACATCTAGATTTCCGTGCAAGAATCCCGTTAATATATATATAAATACTATATATACTATCTGGTAACCTTTTAAGGGAATTCTTGTAACATTTTTGAAACATTACATGGAATCCTTGAAAAAAAAAATCTTGCTGCCACGAAAAACCATGATGCAGCTTAAAAAAAAAATTTTTTTTATACGGAAGGAACATATGCCACGTGGGAAACATATCAGGCGCAGCCTTTTTTTTTTTTTTTTTATGATTCACGAATTTTAGCAGATTTGATCTTTATCAAAACCGGCTCCTTTTTTTTTTATTTTATTATTTTTATTTTCATGCAATAAATTTTATATAACAATAATATGCCCAATTAAATTGTTCTAAACACATATCAATATACATATCAAATTAAAACAATTAATAATTCGCATAAAGGTTTGGCTCTGATGCCACTGTTAGGTTTGTAATATTCTTGAATGCAATCAAAATTGCAAAATAATGCGGAAGCGAGTAAAATCAGAGTTTAAAATTTTTACAAACCATTTACCCGGATCACCCTTTATGCACAATTATTAATTAAACGAAAAGATAAAGAATAAAATCATACCCTTGAAGATCGAGCTTCCTCAGGTACAAGTTCACCTCCAAATCCTTTCGCGTTCAACTTGAATCTACCGGGGTTTTGTTCCTTCCTTTGATCAACGTTAGCCACCCAAGCGTTTGGCCTCTAGAGGTGATCCACCAAGGAAAAATAATGATTCAAGAAGAAGGAGTGTTTGGCTCAACCCTAGTTTTCTATCTCTATAGAAAAGCGTACTCTCCAACAAATTGGAATTATGTCAGTATGTTCAAAAGTCAACCACCCCCCACACCCGTAATAAGACTCCTCTTATTAATAGATGTGGGCAACCCACCTTAACAATTAAGGAATTGGGTTTTATTTAATTAATTAAATTCTTTTAATTAATTAAGCTCCCCTAATCTTATTAGGGATAATTAATTAAACTCCTTTAATTAATTTTCCTTCCTAATCAATTAGGAATAAATGAGAGTACTTATATTAAATTAATTCCTAAACTCTTTTAGAAATTAAAATAATAATAATTATAATAATATTAATAAGACTCCTCTTATTAATTTATATTTAATATTTCTAAAATATTAAATAATAAATATTAAGCTATTTAATTTATTCTATCATCATAGATTAAATTAAATATACTTAACATATTATTACGATTATGCCATTAACTTCTTAAATAATTATTCTTCCTTTTATGGTGTGACCCTTTAGGTTCTCCATATTAAATAGGTTGTGAATAAATCAATTAGAACAATTCTAATCTTATTTAAATAAATAAATTAAACAATTAATTTATTTAAATAATATTTATTCTACAATAGGGATAAGCCTCCACTAGCGATCAGCGACTTTCCGGATAATATAGATTTCAACATTAATCATTAAAGAACCTTTGAGTAAATATTTACAAACAATTCAATCCTTCCACCATACTGATGTCCCAATTAAATATAAGACATGGAATTCTTGTCAAGTCTTATTTTATTTAATTATATGTATTTTGATCCTTAAATGCACATGACTCCAAATAATGCAAATTAGAAACTCCTTTCTAATTTCATTACGCCTTGCCAAGGACTCTTTGGGTTGTCATTTATCGAATCACATAGGACATTTCTCTTCTTTTATTAGAAGTGGTAGATTCTTTATTGATCATACATTATCTCCATGTACAACTTATTATACCCAAGCATACCCTTTGATATACCCTAAGGGTCTTAAGGAATAAGTCAAAGTATAACTCATCATACACAAGATACTATGATGATCTCAAGTCCAAGGATTACTTGTACTACTATCACTCTGAGAATTCCTATTGACAGCAAATAAAACTCCATCGGTATTCCTTAGCGAGCCACGTTTAGTGAACTTATTCTCTAATAAGCACCTACATACTTGCTTTAGTGTCTCCACACAAATGATCGTGAGATCAATCATCCTCATCCGATGAGCAAACAACGTATGTACCAATCTATCCGGATTCACTAATCCCCAATTTAGTAATCCAATGATTGGGAACTATTTTAGTTTTAAGCTTTCTAAGAATTTAGATCTCATTAGAATGATCATCATCATTATTCTAAAAGCATTGCTTAAAACTATGGGTTTATCACATATTATAAAAAAGATCATGTAGATAATTAAAAAGCCTTTAATAAATTAATACTTTTTATTAATAAATGAATAAGATTGTTACAAAGTATATGCTTTATCATCAAACATGATTGGCTTGTGTGCATACTACTTTCAATCTCCCACTTGCACTAAAGCCAATTGTCATGGTATCTTATACTCTTCTTCTCTAAGTGACGATTATCCTGCTGTTGGATAAGCTTTAGTTAATGGATATGTAATATTGTTCTTGAGAGTCCACTATCTCTATAGTGATTTCCCATCTTTCAATGATTCTAATAATCAAATGAAAGTGCCACAACACATGTTTAGATCCAAGATGAGACTTGGGAACTATTCCTAGTTACGTAATGAACTTTTAATCCAAACAATCATCTTGCGACTTCATTTATAGCTATATACTTTGTCTTTATCACTAAACCAAAGAACTCTTTCTTTGTTTGGAACCTTTCAATTCACTACACCACCGATTCAAGGTAACACTTTACCTTAAAGTAGATTTTTACATCATCTTGGTGCATTGAAAAACTTGAGTCCGTTAAGCCCTCTAGTTTTAATTAAGACCCACCATGAATATGATCACATCCTTAGTCTTGGGTTAAGCACTTTAAGATGTTTTTCAACGACTCATAGTGAACTTCTCCATAATATGACCGATCAACATCGGTCTCGTACATTTCATTGCATACATGATTGTCACTCATGCGACCTCTCTTTTCGAGAGTACGTGGGGACTATTAAAGAGATACACTCCATAGCTCATCGACATGAGACATCTCTTGGAGTTTGCCATGCTAAAGCGACTTTAGCATCAAATGAATATCGTTCCTTGGGTTAAGTCGAGCATCCTCTTAAATCTATCTATATAGATTTATATCCCCAATTAAGATACTCTTCCCAAATCATTCATGGAGGAATGTTTAGACAACTTTATCTTTCTTGATTGTAGCATTGGTATGTTATTCCTCATCCGTAGTATATCAATATATAATACTAGAAATGTCACGCGCCCCATTGACCCTTTTGTACACACTAGAACTCTTACCTCATCGTATGTAACTCGGATCATCATCTTCTATGATCGTACCTCATCATCATCATCCATGATGAATCCATACCTCCTAGGTATCTTTTGGTACTATTCGGACTTACGATTGGTTTGTGGTACAATAGGTTCATCTCTGAGTTCCTCTTATTTGACTTATAGTGTTTTGTGGATCTTGAACTCTTCAAGATCTATAATCCTCCCACTTTCCCCTTTAATGATAAACACCTTTATCTTAGAAGGCAGCGTGTTTTGTAATAAACACCTTTTGCTAAGTTGGATTATAGAACATATACCCTAAACTTACTTTAGGATGTCCCACAAATTGTACTGGTCAAATCTTGTCCCAAGCTTATCCTTTGAAACCTTTTCACATAAGTTGGACAACCCCTTATCTT
Source organism: Panax quinquefolius (assembly GCA_020205615.1). Lineage (NCBI taxonomy): Eukaryota > Viridiplantae > Streptophyta > Magnoliopsida > Apiales > Araliaceae > Panax > Panax quinquefolius. Next base: position 59,234,880 of record CM035172.1, read on the forward strand.
AACATACTTAAGATTAGGAATCCTCCCCATCCATAATTTTATGGAGTCTTGAAATAGGATTTTGAGGTTACCTTTTTTCGTAGATATGTCGACCATTTCTAGGGCATGACCCCAGAAGAATCTTTGGAATGTCGATAAAATCATTATGGACCGCACCATGTCCAACAAGGTACGATTTTTCCTTTCAGATACATCAATCAATTATTGCGTATCAGGAGGCGTCCATTATGAGAAAACCATTTGAGATGATTTAGAAACTTATTGCACAAGTATTTATTCCTTGATCTAATCAAAGAATCTTAATACTTTGTCAATTTGTTTCACTTCTGAATTCTTTGAACCTTTCAAATAATTCACACTTGTATTTCAACAAATACATACATTCAACTCTTTGAATGATCATCTCATTTTCTTATACTAGTTTGTTCAATTTACAAAATAATTTTTTATGTAAAAGTCAGTATACAAAATCTATTAAGTAATATTCCATTCTATACAAAACATTATTATTATAAATAGAACAACAATTTTCTTAATTATAATACCAAATATTTCATTGTCAACAATAAAATGGAAATAATATTTTTTAACAAGAAGCTGGAATACAATAACAACTTATTGACTTAATAGATTTGCCGTAGGCATTGCTAAACTATAAGTTTCTATGGCTAATATGGCAACCTTTGTTACATTTCCGCATATAGGATTACTTATATTTATTTAGCTTTCTACTTACCTTGGTCCCTTCATAAATCTATATTTATGATAACCTATATTTATGATAACAAAAGTCGGTATCCAATACCCAGTAGAACCTTGACTTAAAGAAAAATTTATTTCAATCATGAACAAAAGCGTATTATAGAATCAAACTTTCACTAAGCTTCTTTGGTTAGCCTCTCGCAAGATGTTTCTCGCATTTCTTTCCAAAGTGTCAAAGCTTATTGCGGTGGAAGCAAACTCCTTTGCTATCCGTGTCGTTTTGTTCTTATTATCCTTTGTTTTTGCCTTTTCATTTACCTTCTTTGAATCGTTCTTCTTTTCGGAAGATCGTTTGGCCCCTACCAAGAAGACTTGATCTTTCTTGGTTGGAAAGTGACTCTCAACATTTTTCAATATGTTAAGCAAATCAAATGAAGGCCGATATCTAGCTTGTTCATATGAAAAATTCACAACAATTGTGAAAGGAGTCCAGGGAGTGAGTGCAAGATCAAATCTTGGCTCAACTCTCCATCCATGACAAAACTCGTTGTCCTAATTGATCAATCAAATTGATAATGTTAAGGACTTTTATCATCAGATTGTAGTGTCATCGGTCATTCTAGATCGGAAGAGCTCCTTAGATATCTCGATATCTATCGATCCTACTTTCCTCATCATCAACTACTTGATGTGCGGGAATATAGTAAGAGCATCCATAGTTTCATCTTGTGGTGAAGCTCGTTACTCATGGATACGAGCATGATGCATTGAGCCAATCTGTGCATCATCTTGCCACTTTCTAAAAGTAGCAATGTCTTCCTCGGAGGCATTTATGCGCAACCATTGCGAGGATAGGCGTATTATTAGGACATAAGATAACTTTTGACCATGAGAACTATTCTCAAATTCTTTAACCAATCCGTTTAATTGATTCGGTTAATTTAGCATCTAATATGCTTCGCGATGATAGTAATTTTAGACATTGTAAAATTTCGTAAATGAATTTGTAATTAACAACATTTTAACATATATTCTTTTATTAATTACCAAAATAAATTAGGTCTTGTTTTAAATTGGTATCTCCCACTATTTTCTTCAAACTATATTACCTCAATATATATAGTTCGGCAAAATCTAATTAAAGATCTCGCTAGTGAGAATAAGGATCCCATTTCAAATGTATATAGCCTTGTGGTGACACAACAAACTATATATAAATAAATATGTAGACAACTTTTGTCAATTTCATCAACTATGCAACTCCTTTTCTTTTTTGCCTCTTAGATTATTTTGATCAAGTGGTGGCACATCCGAATCAAAATTATCCAAGTTAAGTCCGACCTAGCACTCCATATATTCAAAAAAAAAAAAATATCATCCTTGTGGTGACACAACAAAATAATATTGTTCAATTTTCTTTATAAGCATCAAATGTGATAAATTAACATCTTAAATACTTAATACTTGCCTTGTGGTGACACAACAAACTCATATTAAATATTTAATACTCTATTAATTTTATCATGCTAGAAAGCTGACGTTCGATATTCCAAATATCTTTGAACGCTTAGGACTTAATATAAAAATTGAGGGGTTTATTATTAATTTGTCTCATCTTGTTTAAGCGCATGCACATATATATATAAAATACGCGTTATATTAATGAACATGCGAAGCATGTTTGCATAATATATAATATATATAGTATAAGCATGCACATATAGAATACTATATTCTACCTTGGGATTGATTATGGACTTTTATTCTAGTTTGGTTCACTAGAGCCACCAAGCGAACCAAAAGGTCAAACTCTAAAGGGGTGCAAGAAATAATATTTAAATATAACTATTACATTTAAACCTGGGCTCTATTACAAACCGGTCTTCAAGCGCTTCTTGTCCTTGATCTCTAATTCTTCAAAATTAATTCTAAATATTCTATTACAAAACTATTTTAAAATAAATAGAAACCTTGATCAACAGATCGAGGGAAGTACATAGGAGGAGATAGAATTTACATTCGGAAAAATTAGAGAAGGCGAGGTACGCAGAGACCCCATTTAATAAAACCCATACATTCATGCATCCAACTAAAATAAAATCCAATCACATTGGTCAATAGTCCATAATCAATCCCATTTATTATCATACACATCATCATATGCATCAATAAATAACATTCATCCTATGAATAATAAACATTTAATATATATATTGATATCATTTAATGGGCAAATTTAGTTAGTATAAATCTATTTTTGAATCAAAATAAACTCCTTTATTTTAATCCAAATTTAAATCAAAATAAAACTATTTTATTTTAATTTATCCTATTTTGAATAAAATAAACTATTTTATTTTAATCAAAATCTTTAATCAAAATAAACTCCTTTATTTTAATTAATTATGGAATCCAATTCCATGTAAAAAAAATATTAAAGGAAACACGGATTATCTTTCCTATTCATAAATAAACTCCTTTATTTTGAATAATATGAAATCTTATTTCATATTTAAATAAACTCCTTTATTTAAGGAAACATGGATTCTCTTTCCTATTCACAAATAAACTCTTTTATTTTGAATAATATGAAATCTTATTTCATATCTAAACAAACTCCTTTATTTAAGGAAAGATGGATTTACTTCCCTATTCATAAATAAACTCCTTTATTTTAGGAAAAATAAAATCCAATTTCAACTCTAATTAGTTATCTTGAAATCCAATTCCAACTCTAATTAGTTAGCATGAAATTTAATTTTAAAATTAAAATAAACATTTTTTTATTTTAATATTAAAATAAACTTTTATTTTAAAATTAAAATAAACTTTTATTTTAATTATAAAATAATTAAGAATAATATATATATATATATATAATAATATAATAATATATATATATATATATATATATATATATATATATCCAAACATCTAGATTTTTTGCAAGAATCCCTTTAATATATATATAAATACTATATATACTATTTGGTAACCTTTTAAGGGAATTCTTGTAACATTTTTGAAACATTACATGGAATCCTTGAAAAAAAAACGCCAAAAAAAAAACCACGATGCAAATTTAAAAAAAAAATTTTTTATACGGAAGGAACATATGCCACGTGGGAAACATATCAGGCGCAGGCTTTTTTTTTTTTTTTTTATGATTCACGAATTTTAGCAGATTTGATCTTTATCAAAACCTAGCTCTCCTTTTTTTTTTTTATTTTATTATTTTATTTTCATGTAATAAATTTTATATAACAATAATATGCCCAATTAAATTGTTCTAAACACATATCAATATACATATCAAATTAAAACAATTAATAATTCGCATAAAGGTTTGGCTCTGATGCCACTGTTAGGTTTGTAATATTCTTGAACGCAATCAAAATTGCAAAATAATGCGGAAGCGAGTAAAATCAGAGTTTAAAATTTTACAAACCATTTACCCGGATCACCCTTTATGCACAATTATTAATTAAACGAAAAGATAAAGAATAAAATCATACCCTTGAAGATCGAGCTTCCTCAGGTACAAGTTCACCTCCAAATCTTTTTTCGCTCAACTTGAATCTCACTGGGGTTTTGTTCCTTCCTTTGATCAACGTTAGCCACCCAAGCGTTTGGCCTCTAGAGGTGATCCACCAAGGAAAAATAATGATTCAAGAAGAAGGAGTGTTTGGCTCAACCCTAGTTTTCTATCTCTATAGAAAGGGCGTACTCTCCAACAAATTGGAATTATGTCGTATGTTGTAAAAGTCAACCACCCCCACACCCATAATAAGACTCCTCTTATTAATAGATGTGGGCAACCCACCTTAACAATTAAGGAATTGGGTTTTATTTAATTAATTAAATTCTTTTAATTAATTAAGCTCCCTAATCTTATTAGGGATAATTAATTAAACTCCTTTAATTAATTTTCCTTCCTAATCCAATTAGGAATAAATGAGAGTACTTATATTAAATTAATTCCTAAACTCTTTTAGAAATTAAAATAATAATAATTATAATAATATTAATAAGACTCCTCTTATTAATTTATATTTAATATTTCTAAAATATTAAATAATAAATATTAAGCTATTTAATTTATTCTATCATCATAGATTAAATTAAATATACTTAACTTATATTATTACGATTATGCCATTAACTTCTTAAATAATTATTCTTCCTTTTATGGTGTGACCCTTTAGGTTCTCCATATTAAAGGTTGTGAATAAATCAATTAGAACAATTCTAATCTTATTTAAATAAATAAATTAAACAATTAATTTATTTAAATAATATTTATTCTACAATAGGATAAGCCTCCTAGCGATCAACGACTTTCCGGATAATATAGATTTCAACATTAATCATTAAAGAACCTTTGAGTAAATAGTTACCGCATAATTCAATCCTTCCACCATACAATGTCCCAATTAAATATAAGACATGGAATTCATTGTTAAGTCTTATTTTATTTAATTATATGTATTTCGATCCTTAAATGCATAACTCCAAATAATGCAAATTAGAAACTCCTTTCTAATTTCATTTCGCCTTTGGCCAAGGACTCTTTGGGTTGTCATTTATCGAATCACATAGGACATTCTCTTCTTTATTAGAAGTGGTAGATTCTTTATTGATCATACATTATCTCCATGTACAACTTATTATACCCAAGCATACCCTTTGATATACCCTAAGGGTCTTAAGGAATAAGTCAAAGTATAACTCATCATACACAAGATACTATGATGATCTCAAGTCCAAGGATTACTTGTCTTACTATCACTACAGAATTCCTATTGACAGCAAATAAAACTCCATCAGGTATTCCTTAGCTTGAGCCACGTTCAAATTGAACTTATTCTCTAATAAGCACCTACATACTTGCTTTTAGTGTCTCCACACAAATGATCATGAGATCAATCATCCTCATCCAATGAAAGCAAGCAACGATGTACCCAATCTATCCGGATTCACTAATCCCCAATTTAGTAATCCAATGATTGGGAACTATTTTAGTTTTAAGCTTTCTAAGAATTTAGATCTCATTAGAATGATCATCATCATTATTCTAAAAGCATTGCTTAAAACTATGGGTTTATCACATATTATAAAACAGCATCATGTAGATAATTAAAAAGCCTTTAATAAATTAATACTTTTTATTAATAAATGAATAAGATTGTTACAAAGTATATGCTTTATCATCAAACATGATTGGCTTGTGTGCATACTACTTTCAAATGCATATTATGATTTGATGTTTTAATGCATGTGTTCATGATTATTTGTAAGGTCCTTAAATGAATATGTGTACACGGACTTAGTGATAGATCAAAACTGTTAGGTTGATCTATGCTTTCAACGTGTATCATTCTGTTAAAGAATGTATTGAATAGAAAGATCAAAACTATTAGGTTGATCTTAAGATGTAATAGATTAGTCTTGAAGAAATCATAGTGCATCAATTTGATCAACATTGTAGAAGTCAAGGCAGAAAACGTAGAGCTTGAAGATCGTAGTGTGCCTACCTTGAAGGAGACTCTTCGGATTTCGTAGAGTGGTCCCAACGATTGTTGAGCTAACTCCACGATCGTAGTGTGCTGAAGGAAACATGAAGTTTACAAGTCAACGATCGTAGTGAGCTCTCGAGAACGTAGAGTCAACAACACGAGCAAGAGAAGATCGTAGTGTGCGAAAGATAAAGGGAAATCGTAGTGCTCTCAACTAATAGCATCGTAGTGTGCAAGGATGTAAAAGACACTACGATCTACATCGTAGAACACCACAATCCAAATCGTAGAGCATCATCTGTCTCATGTCAGAAAACGTCTGTGTTTTCAACAAGTGAGAAATGGATCCCAGATGCTGCAGTACTCATAGTCCCAGATTGTATGAAATATCCTTAGTATGCAACAAAGAAGCGTATTGAATAAGCTAAGGATAGTACTATGGGTAAGAGGGACAAAACACCTTTTCAGGTGGTAGGTGAGAAAGCGACCTCTGCAAAGTGTCAATGGGCCGTAATGCGTAATCGAGAAGATGTGCAGAAATGTTTCCATCACAGTACAGAAAGTTCAGATGCATTTAATGCCACAACGGATGGATCCAACGGATAGTTTTCAACATCACATATATATAGATCAGACAGATGAGAGAAAAAAAAAGAAGCATTAATCAAACAACGTGAACATCTCTCTCAAGCTCAACTCTACGATCTGAGATATTGCAAAGCTTGCTCAGCTACTCAGTTCTTAACGAACCAGTGCTTACACAGCAACTGAGTAACAACCATCAAGAACTCAACAACTATCAATCAACTGAAGAAGTATACCAAGTCTGCTGGACTTGAAGAGTTCAGAGTGAATCGTAAAAAGCCAAGTCTCATTGGACTTGAAGAGTTCAAGAGTGAACTAAAGAAGTTCTTAGACTGCTGGTTTAGAAGGAATCTGTGTGATTCAGAAGATTATAAAAGACATCCTTAGTGGATATCCTACTCGTTGAGTAGAAGAGTGGACTAGGAGCTTTGAGTGCTCTGAACCACTTAAAAACAACTGTGTCGTTTACATTCATGCTATAACTTCTATAACTGCTACATCTGCTATAACTGCCTTACTCGCTCATAACTCCATTGCTTGGTAAAGAAGATTAAAATAAATACTAATTCCGCAAAGTTTTAATCATTATCTAAGAACAAGTTAAAATGAAAAGATTTTCAATATCTATTCAACCCCCCCCCCTCTAGATAACTTGTGCCTACTAGAACTAACAATTGGTATCAGAAAGGTGTTCTATTTTACAACTTACACGCTTTAGTAGATCCAAATGGCACTCGCATTCAAGCTTAATCCAGACCAGGGGGAGGCAAAGAAGCCACCAATGTGCAACAAAGATAAATTTGCTAACTGGAAAGTCGGGATGCAAGCTTACATGGACTCAATAAATGAAGATCTATTTGAGACCGTTCTTAATGGGCCCTATATACCAACAAAGCTTGCACCAACCATTGACGATATCCAAAGCAGTACAAATAAAAGTGAAAGAAGAATGGATGGAGACATAGAGAAGAGAGTCATTCAACTTAATAAAAAGGCAAAGAACATCCTGCTCCAATCCTTAGAGGACGATCTGTTTGAAAATGTTGTAAACAAAGAAAAACAAATGCTAAGGAAGTTTGGGAAGCACTGCTGATTATGCACGAAGGAACCAAGAAGTCGAGAGAGAACAAGCGGTCTCTCTCGACACAAAGAATATGAAATGTTCGCCGTATGTATGGTGGAGAAAACGTGATCGCGCAACTTATGAAAGATTTAACGTTTCGCTTTCAACTCTCTACGAGCGTATGGGAAGATCTATCCTAACAAGGATCTAACCATAAAGTTCATGAGAGCCCTACCGAGCAGGTGGGATGCAAAGACCACAACAATAAGAGAATCAAAGAATCTTAATGAGATGACAGTTCAACAACTGTATGGAAATCTCCGACGCATTTAACCGGAGTGACCCAACGCTACCAAACCTTATCGGAAGGAAGAAGAAAGGATAAGGGTGTTGCTCTCAAGGAAAATGAAAGTGCATCGAAAGTCATCACCGAGATTGACTTTGATGATGATGAAGACGATGACGATGACTTTGCTATGCTGGTAAAGAGACTAAGAAGGTTCATGCGACAAGGAAGAACCGACAAGCCAAAGAAAGTCAACAACTACGCTACCAGGAACAAATGAATGATTTATGCTACAACTGCAAGAAACCTGGTCATTTCATTGCCAACTGCAACAAGCCTATCAAAGAAGAGCTAAAGAAGAAATCTCAGGCAAAGAAAGAATACAAAGGAACCAAGAGGCCTCAGAAAAGAGACAAAGGCCTGGTTGCCGGAGGATCGTGGAGTGATTCAGATAATGACTCAAATGTAGACTCCGAAGATGAGGAAGAACCACATATGGCCAATCTGTGCTTAATGGCCAAACATGCAAAGGACAAACAAAGCCTAAACATACATGATGTAAGTATCAATGAGGTATTTGATTTTAATTCTCCTAATGTAGATATAAGTGACTTGAGAACTGCTTTGCATGGCATAACCACTGACCTACATCAATACATGAAGTGGTTCAGAGTCTTGTCTAAAGATCATTCACTTCTTCAAGAGGAGAAGAAGAAAGTTCAAGAAGAGCTTGAAACAGCTCTTCTAAGTACTAATCTTCTCTCCAAGCTGAAAGTCGAGAATGAAACTTTAAAATGCATAAACACACATCATGCACAAAGAGAGTCTAAGCTAACCTCTAAAATTGAGGATCTAGAGAAGACTATCTCTCGCATGGAAATGATCCTCATCATCCATGGACCGCTTGCTTCTAGTAGAGAAGCACATCTGATTGAAACAGCTTAGAAGCTTTGGGGAATCCATCTCGTAGCTAAGTGTGGAAAAGACAATGGAAACTAGCACTAGTAATGTCTCAAGTAGAGGCATTGCTTTTGTGAAATCCTCACAGTTAGAAGAACCAGTTCAACCTTGTTCTACTGCTCTCAGTTATACTCGAGAAGTAAAGGATCTCATCGTCGGGTCGGGTTTCATCAAGGAGAAAGAGTAACCTAACCTCTACTTACCAACCTCGAAGAATCGTAGAGTCAAACAAAATCAACTCTACGAATCAACTAGGAAGGTACAGTAGAGGTAAGGCGCACTCATCACTATTTATGAAACCTAAGGACACATAGAAGAAAGAGAATCAGTTTAACAGAAGGTTAACTAAGGAACTACACAAGTCCAAGTGGAAGATGAATCACCACACACACACAGGCATGCATTATAATAGATGCTTCATATGCAATAAAAATGGTCATAGGGCTACAAAGTGTTATTATATATCCATGCATGTGAGACCCAAGATTAGACAAATTTGGGTCCCCAAAGGCACTAACAAAGAAGGACCCATGCAAATATGGGTACCAAAATGAAGGTTTAAATGTTTTGACAGGAAAAGAGCTCCACGACCTCAACATGGTATCTGGACAGTGGTTCCTCGAGGCATATGACAGGGAACAAAGCTCTACTATCCAACTATGTAGAAAAGGAGGGTCCCTCAGTCATCTTTGGAGATAACGGCTCGAGCAAGACAAGAGGATATGGCTCTGCTGGCAATGGTGCAGTATCTTTCAACAAAGTAGCATATGTGGAAGGACTCCAACACAACCTTCTAAGTATCAGCCAACTCTGCGATAAGGGTCACCAAGTAACATTTCTCAACAACCAATGTCTAGTCAGAGATTTGAAGACATCTGCCATAAAGCTGACCAGAATAAGAAAAGGAAATGTCTACACAGTAGATCTTGGTCAACTAAGCTCTGATGAGACAATATGTTTTTTGGCAAAAGCATATGAGGAAATGAGTTGGCTATGGCATAGAAGGCTGTCTCACTTAAACTTCAAAAACATGTCCAAACTGGCATCAAAAGATCTCGTAGCTGGCCTACCCAAGTTCAACTTTGTGAAGGAAAGGCCATGCAACGCCTGCCAGCTAGGAAAGTAAACCAGAAGCTCATTCAAGAGCAAGACTGCCAACTCCATTGACAAACCATTTGCAGCTGCTCCACATGGATCTTTTTGGACCAATCCCAACAGCTAGCCTTGGAGGCAAAAGATACTCTCTAGTCTTAGTCGATGACTTCACCAGATTCACATGGGTATTCTTCCTAACTTCAAAGGATGAAACTAGCTCCGAATTAATCAAGATGTTCAGACTGGTGATGAATGAGAATGGAGAGAAAATCAAGGCAATAAGGAGTGATCATGGAAGAGAATTCGATTTCTCAGAAATAGACAAGTTCTTTCGCATAATGGCATCACCATAACTTCTCACCCACGAACTCCTCAACAAAATGGAGATACTGAAAGAAAGAACAAAACTCTGATAGAGGCTGGAAGGACCCTACTAGCGAAGAAATTGCCGTTCGCTCGAGTACTTACGGGCGCGTAAGTCGCCAACACCGCATGCATGCTACACACGTAGCAGATCATTAATTCACTCTACGATCAAGAGGACACCCTACTTAACTATGGAAAGGAAGGAAACCAAGTGTCATTTATTTCCATATCTTCGTCACATGCATGATATATTCTCAACAATGGAAAGCAAGATTCGACAAAATTCAAGCCCAAGTCGAGACGAAGGGATCTTTTCGATATGCCATGACAAGAAAGCTTACAGGGTGTTCAACAAGAAAACACTGAATGTTGAAGTCTCAATACACATCATCTTCGATGAAACTGACACAGACAAAGCAGTGCCTCTAGACACTACGACCGATAGTGCAGACACTACGAATTCAATCGTCGAGCTCAACACTACGATCGTAGTACCAGACAGTGAAATCGTAGAGCATGATAATGAAATCGTAGAGAGGTCCATCCAAGACAGCGAGCCTCCACTTCAAGAAGAAGAGATAGACCTTGAAGACCTAAGACAGGAAGGGATCAGGACAGATGTCCCAACAGGGAACAGATGGGCAAGGGATCATACTCAGGATCTAATCATTGGAGATCCAAGTGCAAGAGTTAAAACAAGAGCTGCTACTCAGAATGAATGCTTCTATCTAAGCTTCCTATCACAGATAGAGCCAAAGAAGATAGAGGATGCTATGGAAGACTCTACTTGGATAGAAGCCATGCAAGAAGAACTCAACCAATTTGAACGAAGCAAAGTGTGGAGATTGGTACCAAGACCAAAGAGTCATCCTATCATAGGAACCAAGTGGGTCTTCAGGAACAAAATGGATGAAGATGGGGTCATCACCAGAAACAAGGCAAGATTAGTGGCAAAGGGCTATTCTCAAGAAGAAGGCATTGACTATGATGAGACATTTGCACTGTTGTTGCACTAGAAGCCATCAGAATCTTTCTTGCCTTTGCTGCCCACGTGAAGTTCAAAGTCTTCCGGATGGATGTCAAGAGTGCATTTCTAAATGGAGAGCTTCAAGAAGAAGTCTACGTAGAACAACCTCCGTGTTTCATCAATCCATCTCTTTCCAATTATGTCTATAGATTAGACAAAGCTTTATATGGTCTCAAACAAGCACCTAGAGCATGGTATGAAACATCGACTAACTTCTTAATAGAAAATGGGTTCACTAGAGGTAGAGTAGATACCACACTATTTCTTAGAAAGCATAAAGACAAAGTCTTACTAGTTCAAATATATGTTGATGATATCATTTTTTGGTTCTATCGATTTGAAAAGTTATGTAAAAAGATTCTCTAAGCTAATGCAGAGCAAGTTTGAAATGAGCATGATGGGTGAGTGAATTTCTTCCTTCGATCGCAAGTGAAGTGATCGATGAAGGAATATTCATTAACCAAGCCAAATACATCAAAGACTTACTAAAGAAGTATGGCATGGAATCAGCCTCTCCCATGAAAACACCAATTGCTCCTGCAACCAAGCTTGACAAGGATGAGAATGGTAAATGTATTGATATAACTCAATATAGAGGTATGATAGGGTTTCTTCTATACCTAACTGCCAGTAGACCAGATATAATGTTTGCCACATGCATATGTGCTAGATTTCAGGCTAACCCTAAAGAGTCACATTTGTCTGCTGTAAAGAGGATCTTCAGGCATCTCAAGGGTACACCCTACTTGGGGCTATGGTATCCCAAGGAATCCTCATTTGAACTGATAGGATACACATATGCTGATTTTGCAGGATGCAAAATAGACAAAAAAAGTACCAAGTGGCACTCACAACTTCTTCGAAATGCATTCATGTGTCTGGTTTAGCAAAAAACAAAACTCAAAGTGTCTACTTTAACCGCAGGAAGTTGAATATATTGTCAGCCGGTGGCATTCCGTGCTCAGATCCTATGGATGAGAAATCAGCTAGCTGGCTATGGGTTTGATTTTAAATCTATCCCCATACACTGTGATAACACAAGTGCCATAGCAATAACTCATAATCCTGTCATGCATTCTAGGACCAAGCATATAGAAATAAGGTATCACTTCATTAGGGATCATGTGCAAAATGGAACTATTTCTTTACAATATATCCCTACTAAAAATTAACTTGCTGACGTATTTACAAAACCACTAGATGAATCCAGATTTAACAAGTTAATAAGTGAACTAGGCATGCTAAATCTTCAACCATGAAATGTATGCTCTAGATTGTGCTAACTATGACATATATAAAGGCTGTACTCAAAATCATAGACATGATCAAGGGAAGTTCACGATCGTAGAGACGAACAGACAACTACCTCAACGATCGTAGCAAAAACTCAACTATCATAGTGCAGACTCGACGATGACAAAAATCCCTTCCAACAAGCAAAGTGAATCCTGTGATGACAAGCTTCATAACAATGTAATCTCTCTAAGAAGTGTCTCAGGGACAAACCTAACCCTTGAATCACCAAGAGGTTAGCCCTTCCTTAGTTATCTTAAAAAGAATGCTTAGTCAAAAACTCATCACAAGGATCCGGACAGACTCGACGATCGTAGGAAAGACTCTGCGAATGGTGATCAGACTCAACGACTGCCGGACAGACTCGACGATCGTAGGACAGACTCTACGAATGGTGAACCGACTCAACTACCAGAAGACTACCTCTACGATCGTAGTCATCCTAAGGACATCTCAGCACTGAAGACTCAAAGGGCAAATCATTACATTCATGCACAGTCAAAATCGTAGAGCCAAGCAAAAGGCGACACCTGTCCCACTAAGTCAAAAAGAGATAGGGAAGCTAAAAGTATAAATTGGAACCGTGTTTTTGAAATCTGAAGTTCAAAAGATTATCTCTCTCTCTCTCTCAGCAAAACCCTAAATAAGAAGAAAGCTCAGTTGTATCTCTCTTCTCAACTACAGAATCAATGGTTGCTTCTAATGTGATTTCTGGCTACAGACTCTATTCTGACGAGTTCAAAACCGCTCCACCTAAGTTTCACAAGATCTTAGCCTTACTGAAGAAGGCAGGTCTCGAAGAGGCGCTCAACACCGATACGCTCATCTATCCTAAGCTGGTGAAGGAGTTCTACAAAAATGGTGTGTACGAACACAACACCATCACTACACGAGTTAGAGGAGTTGAAATAAAACTAAGGGAAGAAGACGTTAATCTAGCCCTAGGTTTCAAGAATGAAGGGCACCCATTTCTAGACAGCATAAGATTTCAAGAGGGACTGAAGAAAATGCATCACAAGAAGAACCCCTCTGTGAAAGGTTACAAAAAGAAGGAGTTCCCTCAAAGGTATGAAATTCTAGCTGACATTATTGGGAAATGCATCTGCTGCAAGAGCTCAGGTCATGACTCGGTAAATGAGGCTCAGCTTAAGCTCATGTCTGCTTTGGTTCATGGCACACAACTCAACTATGGGGCTGTGTTGCTCGAGTGGATCGGCAAGTGGATCGTCAGCTCGAAGAAATCAAAGAGTACTCCGAAGATGTTGTATGGGAGATTCATTAGCATCATTCTGCAATCTGCATTGGGTGACAAAATTGGGGATAATGAAGGAGAAGCCATCAACCCAAACCGAAGAATGACACAGCAGTTGTTTAAAAACTGGGAAAGGAACCCTGCTGAGTACGTAAGAATGATGACAGAGTCCAGTGGGAGAACTGGGGAACAAAAGGAAGCAAAGCTTTCCGGGGAGGAATGTACATTGTCAAAGAAGTTGAAGAAGAAGAAAAAGCATGACAAGGAGAAACCTCTCGCTTCTTGCCGTAAAAAGCAAGGGCAAGAGAAAGCTAAGGCAAAACAAGTCAAAGAGCCTCAAGGATCTACAACTAACATTCATGTAGAGTCCTCGACATAGAGACTCTAAGGAGGCTAAGGAACATGCAACAAAAAAGAGGAAGTCAAGAGGATCAAGCCACTATTTCACTGGATCTTAAAGAAGAACAAGAGTGGTCATAAGTCCAAAAGACCAACAAAGTGTCTTCGATCGTAGAAGTCTCATTGCTTTTCTAAGACCGTGCCAAGTGTGGCGAGAAATGGAAGAAGCCGCCCAAGAAGAGTGGCCGATCAACGTGGCAAAACAAAGACTCAAGAGAGTCCGTAAGTGGTGACTAAAACCAAAGAAAATAAGGAGAAAGTCGGTCAAGAAGTATATTCTTGAGAATGAAAAAATACTGAAGAAGGAAGCCAAGAGTGTGGCTGTAAAAGTAGAACTATCCCAAGTAAACTTAGAAGAAGATGCTCCAGCTGAGGGGGAGATTCCTGAAATTCTCATGATCGAGTATACATCTACTGAGGGGAGAAAGCCTCATCGCTCAAGAAAAGGTTCCAAATTTGGAAGGACTCTCTCGAACTTAGAAGAAGATTTACCAAACCGAGGGGGAGTTTTTAAACCTCCAAGAAGATGTTCATAGTGAGGGGAGCCTCATAATATCCCAATGGTCAAGAAGAGGTCCTTGCTCAAGATGGAGATGAACCAATGCCAAACCTTCCAGAGGCTATTGAGATAATGGATTCTTCAAGAAACCAAAGAAGAGGAAGAAAATGATGATGATGATGAGCTTGAAATTATCTTGGTGTAGGGAAAGATGGATATGTAAGTTTATCTCAGACAACCAAATGTTTTCTTACTCTACCCATGATGGCATACCATCAAGCTCAAATCAAATCATGGGATCACATGTTCGAGCTTCAAGGAATATCCAAAGAATCTCGCCGCCGCTCATGGATTTCAGGAAAGTCATCTTCGCCAAAAAGTCGCTTACCAACCATTCCTCATCAAAAGACAAACCCGAGGTATTGATTATCCCTACCAGCTTTTAGTAGTTAATCACCGCCATCATCTTCATTTAGCTATTTTATGAATTTCCTAAATGGTCGGAAGTGATTCTCAACCCAAGAATCGGTTTCAATTACAGAATCCCAAAATTTCAGAATCAAGAACCGTAAGAAGTTAACCTTACCCTGCTCCCTCAAATCACCAACTCTACGATTCCAGACTCAAGCCACATTGTAGAGTCAAACATTGAAATCGTAGAGTCACCTATCCCAGATATCCAAACCCAAACCCCTCCAGCTGATATACCATCCTCCTCATCACATGACTATTTCAGTCTTGATCTTGCGTTGTACAATTTGCAAGATCAATCTCCTCCAAGAACCCCTCAAATGGACAATCCCCAATCAAATAATGCTCTCCCAAGCCTGCCTACCAAGGATGACTTAAAAGAAACCTCTGAGCAGATGATCAAGTCTATCGAAGCAAGTCTAGAATCCCACTCTGATCTCCTCAACATCCGCCTGAATCAAATGATAAAAGCTGCTAACCAATTCCCTAGTATAATGAATACTGAGCTCACTACGAGGCTAAGGGAAATTATCAAAGAGATTCTGAAGAGTATATCAGACAGAGATGAGATCCATTTCCAAGTTGCTGCCAAACAAAGAGAGGCTGTGCTTGAAATGCAGAAAAACCAAGATCGTCAACATCAAATTATGCTGGACAATATTCTCAACTTGAAAGCTTCTATCTATGACTTCTAGAAATCTTATGCCAACTAGAGAGCATAATGATAATGATACGATTCTCGATACTCTCAAAATAAAGAAGCTAGAGCTGAAAAACAGATCAAGGAGAATAGAGAGGACATTGCTCAAACCCAAAGCCAACTGAATGAGCTTGTTCAAGGAGTTAATCGGCTGCCTGCCGATATTCGAACACTTGATGTTGACATAAAGGGGGAGAATAATAAAGGAAAAGGAGGTCAAGGAGGCCAAGGCAGAGGAAGAGGTCATGAAACTCAAGAAAGGGGGAGAAGTCAATTTCATGCTCAGACATCACGAAGCCCTCCTGCAAGACATCATCAGACTCAACGATCTGGTCAACAGGAAATTGTAACAGCTATTCCTACAGCTATCCCTCTGAGTCATAAGAAGCCAACTCCTAGCTCACAAGACGTGTCTACGGTACGCATAAGAATGCCAATTGGAGATCCTGCATTCATGCGCAGACATGAAGAGAATCCAGTTCTATGTCTAAGTGAGTTGGAAGAGCTAGCAAGAAATGAGGAAGCTCAAAGGAAAAGAAGGGCTGAAGAGTATGCCAATCCTCCTCCACAGAAGAGACCAAGAAAACAGAGATAAGTTGAGAGTTTAATGTTTTATCGATGTAATGCTATATTGTAATATCTTCTGATCATCAATAAATTCATGCTTATTCTCTAGAAATTTCAGCTGCTCACTAAAATACTAAGTCATATTTAAATTTCCTGCAAATGCATCTAGTCACTAATAATCATAACAACAAATCTCCTTGGTTATGTCAACATCAAATAAGGGGAGATTGTTGGGAGAATGCATATTATGATTTGATGTTTTAAAGCATGTGTTCATGATTATTTGTAAGGTCCTTAAATGAATATGTGTACAAGGACTTAGTGATAGATCAAAACTGTTAGGTTGATCTATACTTTCAATATGTATCATTCTGTTAAAGAATGTATAGAATAGAAAGATCAAAACTGTTAGGTTGATCTTAAGATGTAATAGATTAGTCTTGAAGAAATCATAGTGCATCAATTTGATCAACATTGCGTAAGTCAAGCAGAAAACGTAGAGCCCCAAGATCGTAGTGTGCCCGCCTTCAAGGAGACTCTTCGGATTTAAGTAGAGAGTGGTCCCAACGATTCACGAGCTAACTCCACGATCAGAAGGTGTCAAGGAAACATGAAGTTTACAAGTCAACGATCGTAGTGAGCTCTCTGGGAACGTAGAGTCAACAACACGAGCAAGAGAAGATCGAGTGTGCGCGAAAGATAAAGGGAAATCGTAGTGCTCTCAACTAATAGCATCGTAGTGTGCAAGGATGTAAAAGACATTACGATCTAAATCGTAGAACACCACGATCCAAATCGTAGAGCATCATCTATCTCATGTCAGAAAACGTCTGTGTTTTCAACAAGTGAGAAATGGATCCCAGATGCTGCAGTACTCATTAGTCCCAGATTGTATAAAATATCCTTAGTATGCAACAAAGAAGCGTATTGAAGAAGCTAAGGATAGTACTATGGGTAAGAGGGACAAAACACCTTTTTAGGTGGTAGGTGAGAAAGCAGCCCGCAGTGTCAGTGGGCGTAATGCGTAATTTAGAAAATATGCGTAAATGTCTCCATCATCACAAGATGTAAAGTTCAGATGCATTTAATGCCACAATGGATGGATCCAACGGATAGTTTTCAACATCACATATATACAGATCAGACAGATGAGAGAAAAAAAGAAGCATTAATCAAATAATGTGGACATCTCTCTCAAGCTCAACTCTACGATCTGAGATATTGCAAAGCTTGCTCAGCTACTCAGTTCTTAACGAACCAAAGGCTTACACAAAGAATCGAAGTAGCAAACCATCAAGAACTCAACAACTATCAATCAATCAAGAAGTATACCAAGTCTGCTGGACTTAAAGAGTTCATAGTGAACTGTAAGAAAGCCAAGTTTGCTGGACTTGAAAAGTTCAAGAGTGAACTAGAGAAGTTCCTGGATCGGCCGGTCTAGAAGGATCTGTGTGATTCGTAAGATTGTAAAAGACATCCTTAATGGATATCCTACTGCTGAAAGTAGTAAGAGTGGACTAGAGCTTTGAGTGCTCAACCACTTAAAACAATCGTGTCATTTACATTCATGCTATAAATTGCTATAACTCGCTATATCTCGCTATAACCGCTTTACTCGCTTCATAACTCCATTGCTTGGTAAAGAAGATTAAAACAAATACTAATTCCGAAAGTTTTAATCATTATCTAAGAACAAGTTAAAACGAAAAGATTTTCAATATCTATTCAACCCCCCTTCTAGATAACTCAGGCCTACTAGAACTAACAATATATATATATATATATATATATATATATATATATATATATATTACATGGGGAAAATAAAATTGTTGAGATCAATTTGCATAATGAAGTTAAAAGCAGAAGGTAAGTTAAGCATATAATATTTATAGATACTTTACCCAAGAGTATTAGAATAAATTCTTATACGAAATTAATTTAATAAAATAAATATGTAATTATATTTATGTGTAACATATTTATTTTTGTAATTATAAAATAAATATGTAATTTAAGTAAGTTATGTTATGATTCATATAAATTATATATTAAAGATGGGATATTTAAATTATATGATTTCATGGTGGTAAAATAGTTTAAAGAAATTTATGTATTAACTTAGTTGATTAAGTAATTAAGTTACTAAGGTTGAGTAATTAAATTACTTAACAAAAGTATTAATAGAATAGTTGAATTAATTATTTAATTATTAAGTCAAATATAGCAAGTAAATTATCAAATACTAAAAATCAAGATTGGGTAAAGGAGGAGTGAACTCGGTCAAGGAAGGAGTAGTATCACACGCTAATTAAATTTTTTTGACACATTGCATATCTTCTAGGATAGGAAAGTGAAAGAGAAAATATTTGATAGATATGAAAGATTAGAGAGAGAAAGCAAATCTAGCAAAAAACAAAACAAGAGAGAGAAGATGGGAGATTGTGGGAAGATATTGCATATATGTATATATATTGTAAGTATACATATTATAGTTCTATAAATACCTCCCTATTCATTCCGCATTAAAACTTTTACTTCATTCCTAAAAGCTAAGAAAATAAAATAGAAAGAGAGAGGATAGTGTTGGTTCGGCTTCCCCTTGAGGGAAGAAGGAAGAAAAGTCATCAAAACAAAAGGTTTAAAAGTTCTCCTATTTCAAAACTCTAGTTAGTTAATATAATTTATTGTGATGGTTTTTGTCAAAATAAAGATCTATTTTTCTTGAACTCTAAAATCATAGATCTACAAGTTCTAGTGTGTTTTATGAGTAGATCTAACCATTTTCGTAGTGAAAAGCTTAAACAAGGAAAGGAAAGAAAACTAATTTTCTAAAGTGTGAAAACTAGTAAACTGCTGACCTAAAAAGGAAAATTCGGGATTAGCTAGGATGTTCAGAAAATTCCGGGCTTTGGTATGTTATAGTACACTCAATAAGCTTTCCATAGACTCCAGAACGGACTAAATCCGACATCGGAGGAGAGAGTTATGACATTTCAAAGTAGTAGTGTCAAAACTGTCCAACAAGTGCGGTGCAGTCCACTTGAACGGAATTGCTGGGCTGATATGTTCGGAATCTGGAAAAACACCAGAGGGAAGAGTTGTAGTCCCGGAAGTTAGCTTCGCGTGGGCTCAAGAATCGCCTAAAAATGTTTTAAAACGAAAGAGTTATGACTGTTTTAGCGAAAGAGGATAAATCTGGGAAAAAGATGAAAACTGTTGCGAGTGGACATTTTTGGGGCCTGTTTTAGGCTGCCTAAGAGGTCCGAAATTACTGGGTGATATTTTTTAAAAATACTTTGGTATGCCGTGTATAACATATCCAAAAATCAGATTAATCGGAGTTATGAGTAATGCGTGAGAAATTCGCGAAGTAGCTAGTTTGACAACGAGCAATGAAATGCAGTAGATATACATTTGCAATTTGAAATACTATGTATTTAAGCGGCTGGCCTTGTATTCTTTGGACAAATTACCGACATGCTTTTTGCTCGATGTTTTGATTGATTTCGTAATTGGTTTTCGAGGTTAGAAATTTTTAAAATAATATGACATAAGATCTATAACATACCCAAAATTTATCGTTATAGGACTTGTGATTTGAAAATTAAAAATAAGTTAACATGCATGTCGAACTAAAATTTTGAACGCGAGAAAGCGTCAGGCTTCGAGCGACTTTGATGTTCGACGTTCTGAATCGCGTTCTGGCAAAATAAAAAGTATTAATAAATCTAATAAAGTTCTACGGGGCGAGATTTGACTATAAATAATATTTTACGCCGAGAAACTTCTTTTCAGGTATAAATAAATCAATAAAAATATGTAATAAATATAAATTACATACTTAAGCGAAATAAAATCTATAGTTGCTTATGAAATTATTTTGTGGTGCAATGAAGACGTGAAACCTTTGAAAAATTGTATTAATCATAAAAATGATATTTTGAGGTTTCCGGGGCTCAAAAAGAGGTTTTTGATCAAGCTGAGATTTAAGTAACATAATATATATATATATATATATAATATATATATATATATATATTTAATATATAAAGCAAAAATGCGATTAATTATAAAATGAAAAATAACGCGAATGTACTAGCAGAAAAAAAATATGTATATATGAGAGAACGGTCTGTGTTGACTCATGAATGGAGAAAAAAATATAAAAATTATTTAAATTAAAGAAATATTATAGTAAATTGAGTTTTAGTATAAAAGCTATGCGTTACCTGTTTTAACTCCGAAATTGCGAGTAAAGGTAAAAGATATTTCTGAAATGGAATATAAATAGTTTAAGCTTCATGACATAAAATATTTACATCTTAAAATGTATGAGATCTTTATTATTTATATTAATAAGTAATTTGAATATTATTAAGAATGATTAAAATATTATTAAATGATTAATAATATTAGATAATAAAATAAATACTATTAAATTATTTGAAATTTTTTATGAGATATTGAAAAATGTTTTGACTAATAAATAAATTATCTAAGATGACTTTTAAGTGTTAAAGCGGAGTTTAATTGAACTTAAACTCGAATATTGTCCACTGTAGGGCCGTCGGGATGTTAGAATTTTGTCGGATTCAACTCAGACTTAAATAGTCTGACTTGATGTTAAGTTTTATGTGTGTTATAGACTGATAGGGTTATGTGTTATGTGTTATATGTTTAGGTTATTCTCTGTGTGTGTATATATATATATAATAGTATTATATTATGATGATATTATTCTAACTTAGCAATCGATATTATTTATATATTAGGTCTTCGATCAGACAAAGCCTATTATAATGCGTAGCGATAATCAATGAAACATGCAAGTTTTACTTAACTCAACTAAGAGTTGTTTCATTCGGATATGTTTATGGTTAATCATTGCTGATTGCCATGTAGAATTATACTCTGTACATATTGCATGTATAAGTCAGATATAAAAGGCTGATCATCTTCATTACCATTCGGTTCAGATATATTTGTTCATGTTCAAAACTTGTTCAGTCAAAAGTTTGTTCTTGCTAGTTCACAATTATATTGCTGAATTATAGCCAGCTTATTATTCAGACTCTTTCAATTATGATATATTGTTAAATTATTGAACTTAAACTTGCTGGGCAATCTTATGCTCACCCTTGCTACATCATGATAAAACATTGCAGATTAAGACGAATACGTCGGATATAAGGAAAGGTCAAAGATGCCAAATTTTAGTATATGTGGTACAAACTAAATTTGTATAAGTATTGTATATTAATGTTATTGTAAGTTAAATAAGTTATGAATTGTGTATTAAGTTAAGGTTACTCGACCTTGAGGAATAATGTGTAAAGTTTATTGTATAAATAATTTATATTTATATCTTCCGCAAATAGTAATAGTGTTAGAATGATTGAACCGGATCTGCGATGATTCGGGACCCGGATTCGGGGCTCTCACAGTAACCCTGACACAAAAGGTAGAAATTCCACAATAAAATCCATACCAATATTTTGGTATAATGATATTGAAAGAATAACATCATTGTGAAAAAAATAACATCCCTTACCTCAAAAGAACAAAATACTTAGCTAAAATATCGTATAAAAGGTCAAGGAAACTTGCAACCGATGAATAAAGAACTCACAAAGTATCTAAATACTAATAAAATACGCTCGATAATATAGAAAGAGAAAGAGAGAAAACTTGTTTCTGGTGTGATTTTCAATTCTAACTAAGCACTCTATTTATAGAAAAATGTTAGAACGCCAAAGGAGACTAAATTAATAAAATAATATATATTTTTCTCCTTCTATGCCACCTACCAAGACCACCACCAAATTCTCCACCTTTGAAAAATTTCCAAAGACATGTTTTAACAAAAAACAAAAGTGGGTCCCACCCATAATTTTAATAAAAATATTTAATTTCTGAAACTTCAACAATTCATAATAAATAGCCCTTTTATCAGAAAATAACGAATTTTATGTCCATTTCATAGGAAATCGAGTTCTCTACAACTTTGTAGAAGAAAGTTTTTCCAAATTCTAAAACAAGAAAAATGCCCGAAATCCACATACGGACGATTTTTAATACCTTCATTCCTAGGAAAATACCTCAACATTAATTCTATCATTTATAACCACAATAAATATATCCATCATTTATATCCACATAAAATAAATATTTTCTTATCATATAAATCAATAATTAATTATTCATAAATAATATTACAGAATCACAATTATGACAACCAGGTCGTTCTTAGGAAATAGGGGGCTTTCCGATAAGGATTTCTCTTTATTGGCGCGCAATTAGGTGACCAAACCACTTTCCTAGTCAGAACTTCCTTAGACATTGTCAATAATGCTATCTAATAATATTATTCAAATAATATGAATTATTGATCTGATAATGGAGATACTGTGCAGTGACAATTATTGAAACAAAAATAATATAAAATATCAACGAAGCAATTATTGAATCAATAAAATAAAATATTGAATAGTAATTACTGTAACAATTATTGAGTAGTGCCTTCTTACGCATTTAATCAATAATTCAAAAAAATATTATGCAATATCGTATGCATCGCAACAACCACGCCAGTATTACTATATTTTAACCACCGGGTATTCCAACAGTGTTAACGGTAACAATTACACTGTTATTTATAAAAACTCAAACTTGTCGTTTTCTTCATCCGACCATTTTCCATTATGGGGCCCACAAATGGTTGCGTCGTCGTACGAATATTCCCTGACAGCAAGAATATTCCACGACCAAACGAATATTCCCCAACAACAATGAATATTTTATAACCACTTGCTTATTTTGCAAAATTTGCACATTTCACCCATAACCAAAGCATTATATCAAATTAACATCTTATTATTCAAAATAATAATTAGAGAAAATTTGATTTTATTCATAAAATAAGTAAGGGTCTTACAACCTCCTCTCCTTATTAAATTTCGTCCTCGAAATTGACGTACGTACCTGGTGTTTTGAAAAGGTGAGGATACCTCGCTTTCATTTCTGATTCCAACTCCCAGGCCATTTCTTCAATAGCATGGTTTCTCCATAAAACCTTAACTTGTGGTATAACCTTGGTGCGTAGGACATGCTCTTTCATATCCAAGATCTTAACAGGTACCTCCTCGTACGTTAAATCTTCTGCTATCTTGTCTGGTTCTAACTCAATAATGTGGTTTGGGTCTTTCACATATTTATGAAGCATAGATATGTGAAAAACATTATGAACACGAGACATGCTTGGAGGTAATGCGAGTCTATAGGCCACATTTCCTATTCGGTCAAGAATCTCAACTGGACCAACAAATCTTGGATTGAGCTTTCCTCTCTTCCCAAATCTTGTAACTCCCCTTCATGGAGCAATACGTAACAATACATGATCCCCAATATTAAATTCCACGTCCTTTCGATGAAGATCCGCATAACTCTTTTGTCGATCATGTGCTGTTTGTATACGTTGTCGAATCGTTTGGATCTTTTCTGTAGTTATGTGTACCAATTCTGGTCCCAACAATGTTGCTTCTCCCACCTCATCCCAACATACTAGAGAGCGACACTTTCGTCCATACAATGTTTCAAATGGAGCCACACCTATACTTGCCTGATAACTGTTGTTGTAGGAGAATTCCACTAATGGTAGATACTTATCCTACTCCCTTTGAAATCTAGGAAATAGAGTCTTAATAGATATTTAAGAGTTTGAATAGTCCTCTCTGATTGCCCGCCCGTTTGACGATGGTATGTTGAACTCAATCGTAAATCCGTTCCCATAGCTTTCTACAAGCTAACCCCAAATCGTGAAGTGAATCTTGGGCCACGATCCGAAACTATGGATACTGGCATGACATGCAATCTCACAATCTCATTTACGTACATACGAGTAAGACGTTCAAGGGAATAAGTCTCCCGTATAGGCAAGAAATGAGAAGACTTAGTTAATCTATCGACAATAACCCAAATCGCATCTATGCCTTGAAAAACCTTGGGAAGACCCGTAATGAAATCCATAGTAATGTGTTCCCACTTCCATTTCGGAATCTCAAGTGGTTGCAATGGACCCTTTGGCACTTGATGCTCCGCCTTTACACGTTGACAAGTTAAACACCTCGAGATAAACTCTGCGATCTCTCTCTTCATATTTTTCCACCAAAATGTATGTCGAAGATCATGATACATTTTGGTACTAACAGGATGGATTGTAAACGGTGTGTTGTGTGCCTCCATCATGATTCTATGCTTCAAGTCAGAATTGTTAGGAACACAAAATCTGGAGTTGACTTGATGTATTCCTTCTTCATCGATTCTTGATTCTGGAATAGCACCTTCTTGCACTTTCTTCTTCATACGGATCAGCTCCATATCTGTAGCTTGAGCAGCTTTAACTTTATCGATTAAAGTCGGTTCTACTCGTATGTTTGATATCATCACGTCGGTACTTGGAGCCTTTACCTCTATCTCCATCCTTTGCAAGTCATACAAAATGGACCTTTGTGTTAACAACATTGCACTCGTACCCGCATATGATCTTCTACTCAATGCGTCAGCTACCACGTTTGCTTTTCCAGGATGATATTGGATGGTATGATCGTAATCTTTAAACAACCAAAGCCAACGTCGTTGCCGCATGTTGAGTTCCTTTTGGGTGAAGAAATATTTGAGGCTTTTATGATCTGTATAGATCTCCACTTTCTCCCCATACAGGTAGTGCCTCCAGATCTTGAACGTGAAAACAACTGTTGCCAACTCCAAATCTTGAGTAGGATAATTCCTCTTATATTCTTTGAGTTGTCGCGAGGCATAGGCTATGACTTTCCCATGTTTCATGAGAACACATCCTAACCCTTTGCCTGAAGCATCGATGTAGATAACAAATCCATCCAAGAACCGGATGGTATCACGTAACAGCAGTCTTAAATGAGTCTCCTCTTGAGTTCTTGAAAACTCTTCTCACAATCCTCGCTCCAACCGAATTTTGTATCTTTACGAGTCATTGAGTTAATCTGAGTAGCAATTCTAGAAAATCCTTCCACGAATCTCCGATAATAACCACCTAAGCCCGTAAAGCTACATACTTGGTCAAACTTTGGTTGCTCCTAACTTTTATTGCTTCAATCTTGGCACGGTCGACAGATACTCCATGTTTTGACACCACATGCCCAAGGAATGCTACTTCCTCAAGCCAGAACTCGCATTTCTTCAGCTTGGTATATAGCTTGTTATGGCGAAGCCTTTGAAGTACCAGCTTCAAATGGTGCTCATGATCTTCACAGCTTTTGGAATAGATGAGGATGTCATCAATAAAGACAACAACAAATTGATCCAAATATTTCTTGAATACTCGGTTCATCATATCCATGAAAGCAGCAGGAGCATTAGTCAATCCAAAAGATAAGACTAAGAATTCATAATGCCCGCATCGAAGTTTCGAAGGCGATCTTGAATATCCTCAGTTTTAATCTTCAGCTGATGATATCCAAAACGAAGATCGATCTTTAAAAAGAATTGTGCTCCTTGCAACTGGTCAAACAGGCCATCAATGCGAGGTATTAGATACCTATTCTTGATGGTGACATGGTTTAACTCCCGGTAGTCAATACAAAGTCGCATACTCCCATCTTTCTTCTTTACGAATAAAACAGGAGCACCCCAAGGAGATGTACTAGGATGAATGAAACCGATGTACAACAACTCCTGTAGTTGGACCTTTAACTCCTGAAGTTCAACAGGAGCCATTCGATATGGGGTTGTAGAAATGGGCTTTGTACCAGGTTCAAGGTCAATAAAGAATTCAACTTCTCGTTTTGGGGGTAGGCCGGGAAGTTCTTCAGGAAATACGTCAGGAAATTCACTAACAACAAAAATATTATTCAAATCTGACGTGTTTTTGTTCAAGTCCGTGACATGGGCTAAGAAAGCTTGACATCCATTTTTCAATAAACAAATAGCTTTATGGCTTGATATGACAGTGATTGACTTTAGAGGTTTCATTACTTGAATTCGCATAACAGGTTGGTTAGGAATATGAAAACTAACAACCTTACGAAAATAATCAATTTTAGCACGATGAGTGTGTGACGCCCCCAAAATAGGTATACATCACCCATCTTGAGTCGCCAAATACATGGTACAGAATTCAAATACAAACTTAATTATACAATAGTCGTGTAAAATAAGACAAGACATATGCTGTGAGTTTTAATACAAATATTGTCATCTAGACAATATACAAACTCAATGGGGTCCTCATTACATTTATTATCACACTATTTCACAGAATAGTGAGGACTACTAATGCACCATCTAGGACCATCACTCTGTTCCCCGACTAGTCTCTTTTACGTTCTCATTTCCTGAAGAGAATAATGAAAGTAAAAGGGTGAGCTCAATTAGCCCAGTAAGAAATATTATGACTAAGATAATGCAGAATAATTTATCGTTAGCCTTCAACAGTGTTAAACTGATACAATATAATAAACATCAAGTTTAACTGCAGAGGAACAAGCAATCCATTAGAAGAGTCAAGTAGAGAATAAAATCTACTATCTTCTATGATTTAAAAGGGTTTTCAAAACTTTTATCGCCGAGACTCAGCTCAATAAATAATTCACATCATCGAATCATCCCTGCACTGCAAGTCAAGGATATTCTTTAGTATCACGACCATGAATTATCCATGCACTACGGGCCAAGGATATTCGTGATTTCATCAATGGTCCTGATCATGCCATAAAATAATTCATCTTTGCACCCTTGGCCGAAGAGAATCCATAGCCATAATCATACCAAAAACTGTCCATCAATGCATTACGAGCCAATGAGGACTTTTTCCACATCATTTGTAACATTACTACCATGATTACACCGAATAATCCCTCGGTCATAATCATACCAAGTCCATCTATGCACTATGTGCCACGAGATGACTTTCAAAAAAATATAAACATGAGGATGATGACAATGATATAAGAATTCAATAAAACAAGTTCAAGAATTAATTTATTCAGGAACTAATAACGTCCAAATTATCAACATGATACTTCTTTGTAGAGTAAAATTCAAGAACGCTCAGAAGAATATTTCCATGAAAAGATACTGGATGAAACGCAAATATCAAGGATATTCCACTAATTTCATGGAGTATAGAAGTCAAAACTTTAACCAACTGAGTATAATAGAATATATGAAACTACAAATGGATTTTCGCCCGCCATGCGAGAATCCACGTAGACAGATCATTTCCATAATTTAATAAGAAATGAATACGAATGATCATTCACCATGCATGTGATAATCCACATGATAAAAGTTATTCCAATGTAATAATAAAGAATGGAATAATGAAGAATTCACCATGCATGCGATAAACCGCATGCATGTGTTATTCTAATGTAATAATAAATAATGGAACCAGTCCCAGGCGTAAACACACGCATGTGATATTTCACGTAATAATAAAAGAAATGAATATTAGAAGAATTTCACCATGTATGTCAGATTAAGATAAACAAAGTTATTCCAATGTAATAATAAGAATGGAATAATGTAAGAATTTCACCAAGTATAGGGTATCCAGCAGATACAAAAGTTATTCCAATGTAATAATAAAGAATGGAATAATGTAAGTTCTCTTCACGAATAAGAAAGAAAGAATACCCCTTACGAGTATAACAAATAATATCCCTTACGAGTACAACAAATAATATCTCCTACCTTAGAAAGAAGAGTACTGGATATAGAAGTAGTGAAGTAGCAGAACACTTTTCTTCTTTCTCTCCATAGTTTTGTTATCTAGAGTTTAAGTGAATTCGTAAGAAATAATGAATGAATGAGCTTCTATTTATAGAAGAATGGTCTGCATAGTAACTAATTCATGAACGGTCCAGATTGATTTACTTTTAATTGGACGTTCTATATTTAAAGAAAAATCTTTTAAATAAAATATAATATATTCTATTTATAATCTAATAAAACTAATAACTTTAAAAAGTATTCATTTTTTATATAAAAAGATTTTACTATGCAAAATACTATTCGTATAACTATGTAACACTATGCATAATAAAATATAATATATTCTATTTATAGAATAACTTTATAAAAGTATTCTGCTTTTATATAAAAAGATTTTACTATGCAAAATACTATGCATAATAGAATATAATATATTCTATTTATAGAATAACTTTATAAAAGTATTACATTTTTATATAAAAAGATTTTACTATGCAAAAAACACTATGCATAATATAATATAATATATTCTATTTATAGAATAACTTTATAAAAGTATTCTGTTTTATATAAAAAGATTTTACTATTAAAACTTTAAACCAATGATCCATATTGATTTACTATTATAATTTCAACCAACGTTCTGAAAAATTAGCACATCTCCTCATGGAATAATATTGTACCCAAAAATGATTTAGACCGAAAAGAAATATATTTTTCGGGTGAATAGTACCTCATGAATAGTACTTCGAGAATAATACCATGTGAATAGTACCCAGACACAAAAAGTACCCCAAATACTCGAGTGAACAATACTAGAGTAAATAGTAACCGGGTATTTTCTGACAACTTGTCTATTTTGAAAATTTTTCACATATCACCCTTAACTTTAAACTTTTATCAATTTAACTATTTACCAAAATAGAAAAATTGAATATTTTTATTTCATAAAATTCGGGGTCTCACAATCTCCCATCCTTATTAAATTTTGCCCTCGAAATTTTCGTACATACCTGATATTCGAAGAGATGAGAATACCTTGCTTTCTTTTCAGATTGTACCTTCCCGATTATTTTCTCTCTATCATGATTTCCATTTCTCATCTCCTGTATTTCAAATACCATTCTAGAATATAGTTTCAAAATAAGGGTTAATTGACATACCACATAATACCCTATATTAATTGACCAATTAAATAACAAATAAACTTAGGTAGGTCATACTAATGAAGGAATTTCCATATCTCACCTCCTAGTTCTTGTCTCACATCTCAGCCAGGGATCATATCCATAAGCTTTGATACCAACTGTGACGCCCCCAAAATAGGTATACATCACCCATCTTGAGTCATCAAATACATGGTACAGAATTCAAATACAAACTTAATTATACAACAGTCGTGCAAAATACAACAAGACATATGCTGTGAGTTTTAATACAAATATTTTCATCTAGACAATATACAAACTCAATGGGGTCCTCATTACATTTATTATTACACTATTTTACAGAATAGTGAGGACTACTAATGCACCATCTAGGACCATCACTCTGTTCTCCGACTAGTCTCTGCTACGTTCTCATTTCCTGAAGAGAATAATGAAAGTAAAAGGGTGAGCTCAACTAGCCCAAGAAGAAATATTATGACTAAGATAATGCGTAATAATTTATCGTTAGCCTTCAACAAAGAATGTTAAACCGATAAAATATAACAAACATCAAGTTTAATCTGCAATTTGAACAAGTAATCCATTAGAAGAGTCAAGTAGAGAATAAAATCTACTATCTTCTATGATTTAAAAGGTTTTTCATCACTTTTATCGCTGAGACTCAGCTCAATAAATAATTCACATCATCGAATCATCCCTGCACTACAGGCCAAGGATATTCTTTAGTATCACGACAACGAATAATCCATGCACTACGGGCCAAGGATATTCGTGTTTTCATCAACGGTCCTGATCATGCCATAAAACAATTCATCTTTGCACCCTTGGCCGAAGAGAATCCATAGCCATAAGCATACCAAAAACTGTCCATCAATGCATTACGAGCCAATGAGGACTTTTTCCACATCATTTCTAACATTACGGTCAGGATTACATCGAATAATCTCTGGTCATAATCATACCAAGTCCATCTATGTACTACAGGCCACAGATGACTTTCAAAAAAATATAAACATGAGGATGATGACAATGATATAAGAATTCAATAAAATAAGTTCAAGAATTAATTTATTCAGGAACTAATAACGTCCAAATTGTCAACATGATACTTCTTTGTAGAGTAAAATTCAAGAATGCTTAGAAGAATATTTCCATGAAAAGATACTGGATGAAGAGCAAATATCAAGGATATTCCACTAATTTCATGGAGTATAGAAGTCAAAACTTTAACCAATTGAGTATAATAGAATATATGAAACTGCAAATGGATTTTTCGTCGCCTATGCAGTAATCCACGAGATGCATCATTTCCATAATTTAATAAGGAATGAATACGAAGGATCATTCACCATACCGTGGTAATCCACATAGATACAAAGTTATTCCAATAGAATAATAAAGAATGGAATAATAGAAGAATTCACCATGCATGCGAATAAACCCGCATGCATGTGTTATTCTAATGTAATAATAAATAATGGGAACCAGTCATAAGATAAACGCACGCATGTGATATTCCGGCGAATAATAAATAATGGAACCAGTCCCACAGAACGCACAAATGTGGATATTAAACGTAATAATAAAGAACAAAATATTAGAAGAATTTCACCATGTATGCCAGATTGCAGATAAACAAAGTTATTCCAATGAATAATAAGAATGGAATAATGTAAGAATTTCACCAAGTATAGGGTATCCCACAGATACAAAAGTTATTCCAATGTAATAATAAAGAATGGAATAACAGAAGTTCTCTTCACGAATAAGAAAGAAAGAATACCCCTTACGAGTACAACAAATAATATCCCTTACGAGTACAACAAATAATATCCCCTACCTTAGAAAGAAGAGTACTGGATATAGAAGTAGTGAAGTAGCAAAACACTTTTCTTCTTTCTCTCCATAGTTTCGTTATCTAGAGTTTAAGTGAATTCGTAAGAAATAATGAATGAATGAGCTTCTATTTATAGAAGAATGGTCTGCATAGTAACTAATTCATGAACGGTCCAGATTGATTTACTTTTAATTGGACGTTCTATATTTAATGCAAAATCTTTTAAATAAAATATAATATATTCTATTTATAATCTAATAAAACTAATAACTTTATAAAAGTATTCTATTTTATATAAAAAGATTTTACTATGTAAAATACTATGCAGACACTATGTAACACTATGCATAATAAAATATAATATATTCTATTTAAAGAATAACTTTATAAAAGTATTCTATTTTATATAAAAAGATTTTACTATACAAAATACTATGCATAATAGAATATAATATATTCTATTTATAGAATAACTTTATAAAAGTATTACATTTTATATAAAAAGATTTTACTATGCAAAAACACTATGCATAATATAATATAATATATTCTATTTATAGAATAACTTTATAAAAGTATTCTGTTTTATATAAAAAGATTTTACTATTAAAACTTTAAACCAATGATCCATATTGATTTACTATTATAATTTCAACCAACGTTCTGAAAAATTAGCACATCTCCTCATGGAATAATATTGTACCCAAAAATGATTTAGACCGAAAAGAAATATATTTTTTGGGTGAATAGTACCTCATGAATAGTACTTCGGGAATAGTACCCTGTGAATAGTACTCCGACACAAAAAGTGCCCCAAATACTCGAGTAAACAATACTAGAGTAAATAGTAACCGGGTATTTTATGACAACTTGTCTATTTTGAAAAATTTTCACATATCACCCTTAATTTTAAACTTTTATCAATTTAACTATTTATCAAAATAGAAAAATTGAATATTTTTATTTCATAAAATTCGGGGTCTCACAAAGTGGTTAACCAATCAATCCCTAAAATCATATCAAATGCAAGTATTTTCAACGAAATAAGATCGGCAGGTAATGTGATGGTACCAACTTGAATCAAGCAAGATTTATAAACAGTAGATGTAATGAAAGTTTCTCCTAATGGAGTCTCAACAGATAAGTCAAGGTCTAATTTCTCCGGAGTCAAGTTCAAACATTAAGCACAAGCAAGAGAAATAAAAGAATGGGTAGAACCGGTATCTAATAAGGTATAGACTTCACAAGAGTTTATGATTAGCTTACCCGTGATCACCTCGTTCGAATTCCTCGTGTTTTGAGCAGTCACGCCAAACGCCCTTCCAGGAACCACCGACTTTGACTTGTCCGGGACAGCCTTTGGAGTCACCATCCCCGTTGAACTTGGTTTCGCAACAAGACAATCTCTAGCTATATGACCTTCCTTTCCACAGTTATAACACACCTTGGATTGTTGTGGGCAGTTTGGACTGATGTGTCCCTCTTTCCCGCATTTATAACAAATGACTGGTGCTCGTTCTCCTCCCCTAGAAAAAATGGATGTTGGTGATGACGTCTTCACGTAATCATTGTTGTACCTTCTCTTCTTAAAATCTCCTCCCGACTCACTTCTTCTATTTTCATGGCTACGATTACCACCAGAGTGGTTACCGCTTTTGCCCGAATGTTTTCCTCTCCTTGGTTGTCATCATTGCTCGATATTTCACACACCCAGTATGACCACAGTTGTGGTCCCTCGATTGAACATACTCATTATCTCGCTCTAATAATTGAGCCCTGTTTACAAAATCTAAATATAAAGAAAATTTATGAGAGATAAGATATTGTTGAATCTCAGGTTTTAGACCTCTCAGAAACATCTGCGTCATTCGTTCCTCATTCTCTACCAAATGAGGTGCAAACACCGATAACTTTGTGAACTTTGCCTCGTCATCGGGACAAATCATGTTGTTTTGTTCCAGTCTAATAAACTCTACTTCCTTCATATGACGAATACTTTCAGGAAAATACTTGTCGTTAAATAGTTTCTGAAATGTTTCCCAAGACATGTTGAGTGCGGCAGGCTGGGTACGCTTCACAGATTCCCACCAGTAATCTGCCTCACTGCGGAACATAAAGGTGGCGAATGGAACCTTATATTCCTCCATGCATCCTAAGACATCAAATATCTTGGTAATTTGCTAGCCCCACATTTCTACCTTAATCAGATCCGGCTTTCCCACAAATTCTGGTGGTCCCAATTCTTTGAACTATTTGGCTGTGACAAGCCGCGCATTGCTATCATTTCCACCCGTATTTTGTACAAGATTCTCCCTCGTCTGATTTTACATGAACTGCAAAAAGCTTCTAAACATCCCATCATTCATCATTTGTTCGGTAGTGTTGTTTACAGGAGGAATATTGCCTTCTTGTTGCACATTCCCCTGGGTGGTGATTAAAGGTGTCTCCACGGTCTCATTCAATCCATTGTTAATATTTCAAGCTGCCATTTTCAAATACTGCCACAAAACAAGGGTTAATTAACAAATTAACATATCACATAGTAACCATATGCTCCGACTGACCAACCTAATAAACTTAGGTATGACACACTAGCGAAGGATTACTCGTCTCTCCCCTCCTAGTTCTATTCCTCGATATCCGCCAAAGATCATATCCCTAAGCTTTGATACCAACTGTGACGCCCCCAAAATAGGTATACATCACCTATTCTGAGTCGCCAAATACATGGTATAGAAATAAAACAACTTCAGTAATACAATTATCGTGCAAAATATGACAACATAAATACTGTGAGTTTGAATACAAATATTGTCTAATAGACAGTATACAAACTCAAAAGGAGTCCTCATTACAATTATTGATACACTATTTTACAAAATAGTGAGGACTACTAAAACAACTATCCTGAACCATCACTCCATACCCCGGCTAGTTCCTGCTATGTTCTCACCTCCTGAGAAGAAAAATGGAACAAAAAGAAAAATGGTGAGCTCAACTAGTCCAGTAAAGAATATTATGACTTAAGATAATATACAATAAATTATCATTAGTCTTCAACAGGGAAAAATCTTATAGAACATAATAGATAATAAGTTTTAGATCAACAACTGCAGTGGAAACATCAATCCATTAGAAGAGTCAAGTAGAGAATGAATTCTACTATCTTCTAAGATTTAAAAGTTCATCATCAATATTTCATCCTCGTAACATCAATCAATACGCATCTTGAATCAAATATTTATCTTTGCACTACAGGCCAAAGATATTCATTTGTATCACCAATTGGTCATGTTCATCTCAACACCTGTTCATCTTTGCACTACGGGCCAAAGATATTCATCAGTTAATCATTCTTCTTTGCACTACAAGTCAAAGATATTCAGTAATATTATCATTTAGGCCTGAGGATGATGAAAAATATCTTAAAGAAAATGAATCCAGTTAGACAAAAGGACAAATATTAGGGATTCGTATTACAGTTTATCCAAGTTCAATAATACTCCATAATAACCAATTGTGAAGCAGAATTCAAAAATAAAGATCAAAACATGGATACAATCAAAGATAGTAACCATAATAGACATCTTGGACAAAAAGGAGAAAAAATCATTTTTTGGTGAATAGTACCGTATTCGTGAATAGTGTCGTATACGTGAATAGTGTCGTATACGTGAATAGTAACTCCGACATAAAAAGGTAGAAATTTCCCAATAAAATCCATACCAATATTTCGGTATAATGATATTGAAAGAATAACATCAGTATGAAAAAAATAACATCTCTTACCTCAAAAGAACAAGATTCGAATTGAAATATCGTATAAAAAAGGTCAAGGAAACTTGCACTGATGAATAGCAACTCACAAAGAATCTAAATACTCACAAAATACGCTCGATAATATAGAGAGAGAAAGAGAGAAAACTTGTTTCTGTTGTGATTTTCAATTCTAACTAAGCACTCTATTTATAGAAAAATGCTAGAACGCCAAAAGAGACTAAATTAATAAAATAATATATATATTTTTCTCCTTCTACGCCACCTACCAGGACCAGCCACCAGCCCTCCACCTTTGAAAAAATTTCCAGCACATGTTTTAACCAAAAACAAAAGTGGGTCCCACCCATAATTTTAATAAAAATATTTAATTTCCAAAACTTCAACAATTCATAATAAATAGCCCTTTTATCAGAAAAATATGAATTTTATGTCCATTCTGTGAGACCCCAAATTTTATGAATAAATATTTAAATTTCTCAAAATATTTTTTTAATATTATGGTGTGGATTTGATATAATGTTATAGTTGTGGGTGATATTTACAAATTTTGCAAAGTATGCAAGTTGTTATAAAATATTCGTTTGGTCGGAGAATATTCTTTTTGTCGGGAATATCTGTACAACCGCACAATCATTGGTGAACTCACAATGGAAGTATTGTCGTAGTAAGAAAACGACAGAATTATATTTTTATAAAATAACGGCGGAAGTGTTACCGTTAAAACTGTTGAACTACCCGATAGTAAAAGTACAGTAATACGCGTGGTTGCATAGTAGCACACAGTATTGATTATTGATGCTTACGTAAGAAGTCACTCAGTAATACTCAATTATTGCTACAGTAATTGCTACATCATATCTCTTATATTATTGATTCGATTATTGTCACAGTATCATTTGCATAATATGTTATATTATTAAATCAATAATTGAGACGACAAAGTTATTCATATCATTAAATTGCAATATTTACAATGTCTAGAAGTTCTGTCAAGGAGAGGTTTGGTCACCTAATAGCGCGCCAATAGGGAGAAATCCTTATTGGAAAGCCCCCTCTTTCCTGGGAACGACCTGGTTGTTAAATATTGTGAGTTATAATATTAATGATGAATAAGTTCGTGTTGATTAAAGATGAAATTGATTGTTTCATTGTGTTAGGATTATTAGTGTTAGTGGAAATCGACATTTATTTCGATAATAATTGATGTCTGGAGGTTATATTAACCAATCGGGTATTCGGGGCACTTTTCGTGTCAGAGTACTGTTCACGGGTTATTATTTACCCGGTTACTATTAACTCTAGTATTGTTCAATCGGGTATTCAGGGCACTTTTCATGTCGGATTACTATTCACGAGTTACTATTCATGAATTACTATTCACGAGTTACTATTCACAGGGTACTATTCACCCGAAAAATATAATTTTTTTCGGTCCAAATCATTTTTGGGTACAATATTATTCCATGAGGAGATGTGATAATTTTTCAGACCGTTGGTTAAAGTTATAATAGTAAATCAATATGGATCGTTGGTTGAAGATATAATAGTAAATCAATATGGACCACTGGTGGAAAGTTATAATTGTAAATCAATATGGATCGTTGGTTTAAAGTTTTAATAGTAAATTAATATGGACCATTGCTTTAAGTTTTAATAGTAAATCAATATGAACCGTCCATTTAAAAGTAAATCAATCTGGACCGTTCATGAATTAGTTACTATTCAGTCCATTCTCCTATAAATAGAAGCTCATTCCTTCATTATTTCTACTTAATTCTTTGAAACTCTAGAGAGAGAAACTATAGAAAGAAAGAAGAAAAGTATTCAGCAACTTCACTACTCCAGTATTCAGTTTTTCTAAGGTAAGGGGTATTATTTCTTTCGTATTTATGAAGAGAACTTCTGTTATTCCATTCTTTATTATTATGTTGGAATAATCTATATATGCGAAGTACCGCATACATGGTGAAATTCTTCTGTTATTCCATTCTTATTATTCTGTTGGAATAACCTGTTTATGCGAAGTACCACATACATGGTGAAATTCTTCTAATATTTTGTTCTTTATTATTTTGTCGGAATATCCTGTCTGTGCATTTACGCCGGACCTGGTTCCATTATTTATTATTCGTCTGAATATATCCGTCTCGTGCATTTACGTGGGACCTGGTTCCATTATTTATTATTCGTAGAATATCCTCGCTCTCAAGCGCTTATTATGGGACTGGTTCCATTATTTATTATTTTGTTGGAATATATCACATGCAATGCGTTTTACGCATGACCGATTCCATTATTTATTATTCATTGAGAATAACATATGCATGCGATCTATCGCATGTATGGTGAATTCTTCTGTTATTCCATTCTTTATTATTCTGTTAGAATAACCTGTCTATGTGGATTATCACATGCATGGTGAATGATCCTTTGTATTCATTCCTTATTAAATTGTGGAAATGATTTGTTTACGTGGATTATGATGAAAGTCATAATAAAAGCATTGGACTGATGAAAATCATGGGTATATGTAGTATTAGTAAGTGTTATGATGAGTTATGTTGGTTATTATGTGAAAACATGAAAGTTTCTTAGAAATCACAAAGGGTTGAAAATCAGATTTTGGTGAAAATAGAACATGAAATTCAATTGACCATATCTCCTATTATATTTCGAATTTTTGAGTGTGGTCAAGTTCTAGAGTTAGATCTATGAGTTTTCTAACTTATCCAAGTGGAATCACTAGAAAAGGTGCTGTAGATTTTCGTGTGGACTGATTTTAGCAAAAGAGTCAAACACTGCAAAGTACTAAATAGCTACTGCCCAAAAAATTAAAAGGGCATTTTCGGCCACTTAATTTGTGAGAAAAATTTCGATCATTTGAGACATGAAAATATATGGTATAAAGTACCTCCTGTCCAAAAATGAGCTCATTACGACTTAAAATGAGCATGTTATGACTATTTCAATATGTAGGTTTTTTCGATTTAAAAACGCTTATAACCGAAGGAGTTCTATAACTCAATGACCATGAAATTTAAACTAGAAGCTCACGTTAACATGTGTAAGATCTTGCCAAGATTTGGGAATTTTTGGAGTTAAACTTCAGGTAGCTAATTTCTTAAGGAATTAATTAGAAATTGATTTTTGAAAAATAGTAAATGAATTTTAAAAATTCCAAGAAAAATATATTGTTCAATATGGGACTATATTCTGCTAAATCCCAGAAAAGAAATATTTTTGGGACTGATTTGGTATTTTTCATGAAAATAATCTAGTTATGAGTAAATGAGTTAAATATGTTATGTGAAGTAACAAAATTGGAAAATAGGATTTTATGGCTTGGGAATCATATATAGGGTATATGCAGATTTTTGATAAGGGATGTGGTCATTGGTGATGAAATCTTATGAGTATGACATTTTTGAATGATTAAATGCATTATTTGGTAAAGTGTAAACAATTGCAATAAATTGTTTATAAGTTTAAGAAGTGATTAAAATATTGTTTTTATATTAATAATATTAGATTATGAGTTTATTAAGTGATTGATAATATTTTGATAAATTTAAAGTCTTTAATATTTATTCTTGTTTTCGTTTGATTAATGTTTATATCATTGTCATCATTTTCATGCTTATATTGTGATGAAAGTCATCTTTGGCTTACGTGCATAGATGGACTTGGTGTGATTATGACCGAGGATTATTCGATTATAATCGGGGACCGTAATGTGATGAATGATGTGATAAAAATCCTCGGTGGCTTGAAAGTGCATTGATGGGACGCTTTTTGGTATGATTATGTCTCAGGATTATTCGGTATAGTCATAATTATCATTGATGATTTAATGAATATCCTTGGCCCGTAGTGCGAGGATGATTCGATGATGTGGTTTATTTATTGTCGAGTTTCAAATGATAAAAATTGATGAAAACATTTTAAATCATAGAAGATAGTAGATTTTATGCTCTACTTGACTCTTCTAATGGATTGCTTATTCCGCTTGATTAAACTTGATGTCTATTATATTTTATCGTTTAACATTGTTGAAGACTAATGATAATTTATTCTCGCATTATCTTAGTTATAATATTTCTTCTTTGGGCTAGTTGAGCTCACCCTTTCTTTCATCGTTCTCTTGTGAAATGAGAATATA
The DNA here is from genome assembly GCA_020205615.1 of Panax quinquefolius. Taxonomy (NCBI): domain Eukaryota; kingdom Viridiplantae; phylum Streptophyta; class Magnoliopsida; order Apiales; family Araliaceae; genus Panax; species Panax quinquefolius. The sequence goes on from CM035172.1 coordinate 59,274,357, forward strand.
ATTTAAACGAAGCCTGGGAAGCGGAGTGATGGTCCAGATGATAGCATTAGTAGTCCTCCTATTCTGTTAAATAGTGTGACAAGAAATGTAATGAGGACTCCATTGAGTGTGGATATTGTCTAGATGACAATATTCTTATTAAAACTCTCAGTTATGTTTTGTCGTATTTTGCACATTGTTGTATAATTAAGTTGTATTTGAATTTATGTACCATATATCCAAGCGACTCAAGATGGGTGATGTATACATTATTTTGGGGAATCACAACAGTATCAAAGCTTAGGGATATGATCCCTAGCTGAGATGTGAGACAAGAACTAGGAGGGGAGAGACGAGGAATTCCTTCGCTAGTATGACCTACCTAAGTTTATGTGGCATTTAATTGGTCGGTCAGAGTATAGAGATAATATGTGGCATGTTAATTAACCCTCGTTTTATGACAGTGTTTGAAAATGGCATCTGAAAATGTTGAGATCAGTAATGAAGCACATGAGACCGTTGAGTCACCAACGATTAATAGCTAAGATAACGAGCAACAACACGATAATAATCTTACTGGTGGCAACGGCCATCGGAATAATGATAACCATCGTGGGGGAAATTATCAAGCCAAGAATGGTAACCACTTCAGTGGTAATCATGACCAAGATAATAGGAGTGGAAAATTCAAAAAGAGAAGGTCACCTAGCCCGATTTTTTCGTGCACCAAAGTCAAGTCCAGCTGGGATAATGATGCCAAGGGATGTCCTAAACAAGTCAAAGCCGGTAGTTTAAGTGAGAGCGTTTGTCGAGGAACCCAAAAAAAGTTATCACGGGTAAGTTAATCATAAATGCTTACGAAGTCTATACCTTATTCGATACCGGTGCTACCTATTCTTTTATCTCTCTTGCTTTCACTCAACGTTTAAATTTGACTCCTGAGAAATTAGAATTTGGCTTATCCGTTGAAACTCCGTTAGTAGAAACCTTCATTACTTCCACTGTTTATAAATCTTGTTTGATTCAAATCGACACTTTCACGTTACCTATCGCTCTTATCTCTTTGAAAATACTTGCTTTTGATGTGATTTTAAAAATCAATTGGTTAACTACTCATCATGCCAAAATTGATTATTTTCGTAAGGTTGTTAGCTTTCATATTCCTAACCAACCTGTTATGCGAATTCAAACAACCAAACCACTAAAGTCAATCATTGTCATATCAAGCCATAAGTAAAGAGCCCCGATCCTTTCGTTGTTAACTTCCTTGTGTGGAATGCACCGAAGCCAGACTTTCCATAGGAGACGTCAAGTTGATAGGTATCAATGTGACATGTTATCCAAGTCTTGGATGAAGGTCACAGTTTTGAATGATATTTCTACCGTTAATAAATTTCTTGACGTATTTCTGAAGACTTCTTGGCCTACCCCAGAGCGTGAAATCAAATTTTGTATTGACCCCAGTACAAAACCCTTAAATATTTCTTCAACCAAAACGAACGTATAATGCGCCAAAGACGTTGGCTCGAGCTGTTGAAGATTATGATCATATTATTCAATACCTTCGTGGAAAAGTGAACGTGGTAGCTGACGCGTTGAGTAGAATTTTGTATGCGTTTACGAGTGCAAATATACGAACCTACGTGAAGATAACGAATATATGATTAGAACTGACTTTAATCAATAAAGTTAAAGCCGCTCAAGCTACATACCCGGTGCTGATGAATGTGAAGAAAAAGGTTCAAGAGGGCGTTATTCTAGAAGCAAGAGTTGATGAAGAGAGGAAATCTCAACCCTCGATTTTATTGGTCTATTTGAAATCCTCGATGGAGTAGGAACTGTGGCCTATAGACTCGTTTTACCGCCAAGTATGTCGCGTGTTCATAACGTTTTTCACGTATCGATGTTACGTAAATATGTGGACGACCTGAACCACATTATTGAATTAAAACTAGAAGAGATAGCAGAAGATTTAACGTATGAAGAGATACGTGTTAAAATCTTGGATAAGAAGGATCGTATTCAACACTCAAAGGTTATACCTCAAGAGTTAGAATCTGAAATGAAGTCAAGGTATCCTTATCTCTTCAGCATACCTAGTACGTACGTAAATTTCGAGGGCGAAATTTCATAAGGAGGGGAGATTGTGAGACCCCAAATTTTATGAATAAAGATTTAAATTTCTCGATTTTTTTTTAATATTATGGTGTGGATTTGATATAATGTTATAGTTGTGGGTGATATTTACAAATTTTACAAAGTATGCAAGTTGTTATAAAATATTCGTTTGGTCGGGGAATATTCTTTTTGTCGGGAATATCTGTACGACAGCACAATCATTGGTGAACCCACAACGGAAGTATTGTCGTAGTAAGAAAACGACAAAATTATCTTTTTATAAAATAACGGCGGAAGTGTTACCTTTAAAACTGTTGAACTACCCGGTAGTAAAAGTACAGTAATACACGTGGTTGCATAGTGGCACACGGTATTGACTATTGATGCTTACGTAAGAAGTCATTCAGTAATACTCAATTATTGCTACAGTAATTGCTGCATCATATCTCTCATATTATTGATTCGATTATTGTCAGAGTATCATCTGCATAATATGTTATATTATTAAATCAATAATTGAGATGACAAAGTTATTCATATTATTAAATTGCAATATTTACAATGTCTAGAAGTTCTGTCAAGGAGAGGTTTAGTCACCTAATTGCGCGCCAATAGGGAGAAATCCTTATTGGAAAGACCCATCTTTCCTGGGAACGACCTATTTGTTAAATATTGTGAGTTATAATATTAATGATGAATAAGTTCGTGTTGATTAAAGATGAAATTGATAATTCCATTGTGTTGGGATTATTAGTGTTAGTGGAAATCGACATTTATTTCGATAATAATTGATGTCTGGAGGTTATAATAACCAATCGGGTATTCGGGGCACTTTTCGTGTCGGAGTATTATTCACGGGTTACTATTCACCCTGTTACTATTCACTCTAGTATTGTTCAATCGGGTATTCGGGGCACTTTTCGTGTCAGAGTACTATTCACGAGTTACTATTTTCAAGTTACTATTCATGGGGTACTATTCACCCGAAAATTATAATTTTTTTCGGTCCAAATTATTTTTGGGTACAATATTATTCCATGAGGAGATGTGATAATTTTTCAGACCGTTGGTTGAAGTTATAATAGTAAATCAATATGGATCGTTGGTTGAAGATATAATAGTAAATCAATATGGACCACCCGGTGGAAAGTTATAATAGTAAATCAATATGGATCATTTGGTTTAAAGTTTTAATAGTAAATCAGTATGGACCGTTGTTTTAAGTTTTAATAGTAAATCAATATGGACCGTCCGTTTAAAAGTAAATCAATCTAGATCGTTCATGAATTAGTTACTATTTAGTCCATTCTCCCATAAATAGAAACTCATTCCTTCATTATTTCTTACGAATTCACTGAAACTCTAGAGAGAGAAACTATACAGAGAAAGAAGAAAAGTATTCTGCTACTTCACTACTCTAGTATTCAGTTTTTCTAAGGTAAGGGTATTATTTCTTTCGTATTCATGAAGAGAACTTCTGTTATTCCATTCTTTATTATTATGTTGGAATGACCTGTATATGAGAAGTACCGCATACATAGTGAAATTCTTCTGTTATTCCATTCTTATTATTCTGTTGGAATAACCTATTTATGCGAAGTACCGCATACATGGTGAAATTCTTCTAATATTTCGTTCTTTATTATTCTCATTTAATATCACATCGTGTGTTTACGCCTTGGGACTGGTTCCATTATTTATTATTCTCGTCGAATAATATCGTATCCGGCGCGTTTACTGGGATTCGGTTCCATTATTTATTATTCGTAGAATATCCTCCACATCTTTGCGTTTATCTGGGACTGGTTCCATTATTTATTATTTTGTTGGAATATCCTGTCTGTGCTTTTACGCATGACCTGATTCCATTATTTATTATTCTGTTGAGAATAACATGTCTGTGCGATCTATCGCATGTATGGTGAATTCTTCTGTTATTCCATTCTTTATTATTCTGTTAGAATAACCTGTCTATGTGGATTATCACATGCATGGTGAATGATCCTTTGTATTCATTCCTTATTAAATTGTGGAAATGATCTGTTTACGTGGATTATGATGAAAGTCATAATAAAAGCATTGGACTGATGAAAATCATGGGTATATGTAGTATTAGTAAGTGTTATGATGAGTTATGTTGGTTATTATGTGAAAACATGAAAGTTTCTTAGAAATCACAAAGGGTTGAAAATCGATTTTGGTGAAAATGGAACATGAAATTCAATTGACTATATCTCCTATTATATTTGAATTTTTGAGTGTGGTCAAGTTCTAGAGTTAGATCTATGAGTTTTCTAACTTATCCAAGTGGAATCACTGGAAAAGGTGTTGTAGATTTTTGTGTGGACTGATTTTAGCAAAAGAGTCAAAACGCAAAGTACTAAATAGCTAATGGCCCAGAAATTTAAAAGGGCATTTTCAGGCACTTAATTTGTGAGTAAAATTCTTGTCTTTTGGGACATGGAAATATATGGTATAAAGTACCCCCTGTCCAAAAATGAGCTCATTACGACTTAAAATGAGAAAGTTATGATTATTTCAATATGTAGGTTTTTTCGACGAAAAACGCTATAACCGGAGTTCTATAACTCCGATGACCGTGAAATTTAAACTGGAAGCTCACGTTAACATGTGTAAGATCCTGCCAAGATTTGGGAATTTCTGGAGTTAAACTTGAGGTAGCTAATTTTTTAAAGAATTAATTAGAAATTGATTTTTGAAAAATAGTAAATGAATTTTAAAAATTCTGAGAAAAATATATGTTTAATATGGGACTATATTTTGCTAAATCCCAGAAAAGAAATATTTTTGAGACTGTTTTGGTATTTTTCATGAAAATAATCTAGTTATGAGTAAATGGGTTAAATATGTTATGTGAAGTTACAAAATTGGAAAATAGGATTTTATGGCTTGGGAATCCTATATAGGGTATATGCAGATTTTTGATAAGGGATGTGACCATTGGTGATGAAATCTTATGAGTATGTCGTTTTTGAATGATTAAATGCATTATTTGGTAAAGTGTAAACAATTGAAATAAATTGTTTATAAGTTTAAGAAGTGATTAAAATATTGTTATAATATTAATAATATTATATTATGAGTTTATTAAGTGATTGATAATATTTGGATAAATTTAAAGTCTTTAATATTTATCCTTGTTTTCATTTGATTAATGCTTATATCATTGTCATCATTCTCATGCTTATATTGTGATGAAAGTCATTTTTGGCTTACGTGCATAGATGGACTTGGTGTAATTATGACGATTATTATTGATTGTAATCGGATGACGGTGGCATATATAGTGCATTGATGGACGCTTTTTGGTATGATTATGACTAGGGAGGATTATGATTGTAGTCATGACCATTGATGATTTAATGAATATCCTTGGCCCGTAGTGCAGGGATGATTCGATGATGTGGTTTATTTATTAAGTTGAGTCTCAGCGATAAAAATTAATGAAAACATTTTAAATCATAGAAGATAGTAGATTTTATGCTCTACTTGACTCTTCTAATGGATTGCTTATTCCGCTGCAGTTAAACTTGATGTCTATTGTATTTTATCAGATTAACATTGTAAAGACTAATGATAATTTATTCTGCATTATCTTAGTCATAATATTTCTTCTAGGGCTAGTTGAGCTCACCCTTTCTTTCTTTGTTTCCTTCAGAAATGAGAATATAAATTGGGGGACGAGTCGGGGAGCGAGTGATGGTCGGATGATAGCATTAGTAGTCCTCACTATTCTATTAAATAGTGTGACAAGAAATGTAACGAGGACTCCATTAAGTGTGGATATTGTCTAGATGACAATATTCTTATTAAAACTCTCAGCTATGTTTTGTCGTATTTTGCACGACTGTTGTATAATTAAGTTGTATTTGAATTTATGTACCATGTATCTGGCGACTCAAGATGGGTGATGTATAACTAGTTTGGGGGTGTCACACATTCCATAGGAAATCGAATTCTCTACAACTTTCTAGAAGAAGTTTTTCCAAATTCCAAACAGAAAATACCCGAAATCCATATACGGACGATTTTTAATACCTTCATTCCAACAAAGTACTGATAAAATACCTCAAAATTAATTCCATCATTTATAACCACAATAAATATATGCATCATTCATATCCACATAAAATAAATATTTCCTTATTGTGACGCCCCCAAAATTAGGTATACATCACCCATCTTGGGTCGTCAGATATATGGTACAGAATTCAAATACAACTTACTAATACAATTGTCGTGTAAAATACGACAAAATATAAACTGTGAGTTTGAATACAAATATTATCTACTAGAGATTATACAAACTCAAAAGTAGTCCTCATTACAATTATTATCACACTATTTCACAAAATAGTGAGGACTAGTAATGCTATCCTTTGGACCATCACTCCATTCCCCGACTCGTCCCAGCTATATTCTCATTTCCTGAAGAGAATAGTGAAAGAAAGGGTTAGCTCAACTAGGCCAGTAAGAAATATTATAACTAAGATAATGCAGAATAAATTATCATTAGTCTCCAACAATGTTAAACTGATAAAATATAATAGACATCAAGTTTAACTGCAGCGGAACAAGCAATCCATTAAAAGAGTCAAGTAGAAAATAAAATCTACTATCTTTTATGATTTAAAAGGTTTTCATCATCAAGTATATTGCTAGGACTCAAACTTAATAAATAATCCACATCATCGAATCACCCCGCACTACTACCAAGGATATTCTTTAGTATCACGCACCACAATTATCCACGCACTACGGGCCAAGAATATTTGTGTATTCATTAATGGTCATGATCATGCCAACAATCGTCCATCAATTCACTACGGGCCAATGAGGACTTTTACCACATCATTTGTAACATTACGATCATGATTACAATCGAATAATCCTCGGTCATAATCATACCAAGTCCATCTATGCACTACTGAGCCATGAGATGACTTTCAACATAATATAAACATGAGGATGATGACAATGATATAAGAATTCAATAAAACAAGTTCAAGAATTATTTTATCCAGAATTATTAACGTCCAAATTGTCAACATGATATCTTGTTTTGTAGAGTAAAATTCAAGAATGATCGGGAAGAATATTTCCATGAAAAGATATCTTTGGATGAAGCGCAAATATCAAGGATATTCTACTAATTTCATGGAGTATAGAAGTCAAAACTTTAACCAACCGAGTATAATAAAGAATGGAATAACAAAAGAAATCACCATGCATGCGGTACTTCAGACAGACAAAAGTTATTCCAATGTAATAATAATAACGAAAAACCATGTCGGACAAAATTTGCAACCGTATGTAATGTTCTAATGAATAATAAAGAGCGGAACCAGTAAATGTAAAACACATGATGCATGTGATGTTCCAACAGAATAATAATAAGACGGAACCAGTTGATTGTAAAACACATGCATGTGATGTTCCAACGAAATAATAATAAAGATGCGAAACCAGTCCAGTGTGTAAAACATGTTGACATGGATGTTCCAATGTAATAATAGAAGAATGTCACCAAGTATAGGTAGATCGCAGATACAAAAGTTATTCCAATGTAATTATAAGAAATGGAATAACAACAGTTCTCTTCATGAATAAGAAAGAATAACACCCCTTACGAGTACAACAAATAATATTCCCTACCTTAAGAAGAAGAGTACTGGATATATAAGTAGTGAAGTAGCAGAATACTTTCTTCTTTCTCTCTATAGTTTATCTCTAGAGTTTTAGTGAATTCGTAAGAAAATAATGAATGAATGAGCTTCTATTTATAGAAAAATGGAATGCATAGTAACTAACTCATGAACGGTCGAGATTGATTTACTTTAATCTGAAGGTCCATATTTAAAGCAAAATAAAATATAATATATTCTATTTATAATCTAATAAAATGAATAACTTTATAAAAGATTTTACTATACAAACACTATGCAGGCACTATGCAAACACTATGCATAATAAAATATAATATATTCTAATTATTGTCTAATAAAACAAATAGCTTTATAAAAGTATTATTTTTTATATAAAAAGATTTTACTATGCAAAAATACTACGCAGTACACTATGTTAACACTATGCATAATAGAATATAATATATTCTATTTATAGAATAACTTTATAAAAGTATTCATTTTATATAAAAGATTTTTGTATTATTACATTAATAATACCAACAAAACCGAGTGACTTATCACTTAAGCATCAATAATTAATACCGCAGTGCTACTATGCAACCACGCCAGACATCGCATTTTAACACCGTATTTCAACAGCTTAACTGTAGAAACTTCCGCCGTTATTTTCATAAAGTATTTTTGTCGTTTTTTCAATCCGACAATAATTCCGATTATGGGGTCCACCAATGATTGTGTCGTTGTACTAATATTCCCCGTTAAAATGAATATTCCCACCAATCGAATATTATATAACAACTCATGTGACTTTTGCAAAATTTATAAATATTATCCACAACTATAACATTATCTCAAATTCACACCATAATATAAAAAAAATTTAGAGAAAATTAAATCTTTATTCATAAAACTGGGTCTCACAATCTCCTCCTTATGAAATTTCGCCTCGAAATTTATGTACGCACTGGTATGCCAAAGAGGTGAGGATACCTCGACTTCATTTCAAATTCTAACTCTTGAGGTATAACCTTTGAGTGTTGAATACGATCCTTCTTATCGAAGATTTTAACATGTATCTCCTCATACGTTAAATCTTTTGCTATATCGTTTAGTTCTAATTTAATAATTTGGTATGGGTCGTCCACATATTTACGTAACATCAATACGTTAAAAACGTTATGAACACGCGACATACTTGGCGGTAAAACGAGTCTATAAGCCACAGTTCCTATGCAATCGAGGATTTCAAATGGGCCAATTAAATCGAGGGTTGAGATTTCCTCTCTTCATCGATTCTTGCTTCTAGAATAACGCCCTCTTGAACCTTCTTCTTCACTTTCATCAGCTCTGGGTGTGTAGCTTGAGCGGCTTTAACTTTATCGATTAAAGTCGATTCTACTCGTATATTCGTTATATGTGGGTCCCTAGAGTCTTTCACTCTTTCTTCATCATGTGTAAATTATACGAAATGAGTCTTTGTTTTAACAACATCGCACTCGTAAACGCATACGATCTTCTACTCAACACGTCAGCTACCACGTTTGCTCTTCCACGATGATATTGAATAGTATGATCGTAATCTTCAACAGCTCGAGTCAACGTCTTTGGCGCATGTTACGTTCATTTTAGTTGAAGAAATACTTGAGGGTTTAAGAAATGGGTTTTTGTACTGGGGTCAATACAAAATTCAATTTCACGCTCTAGGGTAGGCTAGGAAGTCTTCAAGAATACGTCAAGAGATTTATTAATGATGGAAATATCATTCAAAACTGTTACTCTCATCCAAGACTTGGATAGTACGTCACATTGATACCAACCGTGACTTCTATCCCTTAACCTAGATAGCACCTCACAATGATACCTATCAACTTGTCATCGTCATTCACGACGTCGCCTACAGAAAGTCTGGCTTCGGTGCATTCCACACAAGGAAGTCATCAACAAAAGGACCGGGGCTCTTTACTTATGGCTTGATATGACAATGATTGAATTTAGTGGTTTGGTTGCTTAAATTCACATAATAGGTTGGTTAGGAATATGAAAGCTAACAACCTTATGAAAAACATGATGAGTAGTTAACCAATCATTTAAAAAAAAAACCACATCAAAGGAAAGTATTTTCAAAGAGATAAGATCGATGTGTGTAACGTGAAAGTGTCGATTTGAATCAAACAAGATTTATAAATAGTGGAGGTAAAGGTTTCTCCCAATGGAGTTTCAATAGATAAATCAAAGTTTAACTTCTCCGGAGTTAAGTACAAACATTGAACACAACTAGGTGAAATAAAAGAGTGAGTAGAACCCAGATTCAACACTCAGATAGACTTCAAGAGCTTATGATTAACTTACCCATGATAATTTTATTCGGGTTCCTCGTCACGAGAAAAAAATGCTCTCTCTTAAACTACCGAGCTTTGGCTTGTCCGGGACATCCTTTGGCATCACTATCCCAAATTGGAATCGACTTCATCATATACACAAAATCGAGCTAGGTGACCTTTCTTCCGCAATTAAAACACGCTTTTGATCGTCAAGCATACGGTTTGGACGGATGTGTCCCTTCTATCCGTGATTTGAAACATACGACCGGTGGTCGTTCTTCTTCCTTTGAAACGGGTGCTGGTGCCGACGTCTTTACGTCATTATTTAACCTTCTCTTCTTGAAATGTCCATTCTTATTATTTTGGCCATGATTATTACCGAAGTGGTTACCATTTCTGACATGTTGATTCCCTCCATGCTTATTATCACCACTTTGATGACTGTTATCACCGGTATTATAATTTTGCCGGCTGCTCTCTTTTGGTTTGGTTGACTCGTTATCGTGCTCCACCAACTGAGCCCTATTTACAACATCTGAATACAAACACAGTTTATGAGAAATAAGATGTTGACGTATCTCCGGCTTCAAACCTCTTAAAAACATTCGCGCCATTCTCTCTTCATTATCCACCAAGTGGGATTTAAACGGGATAACTCCGCAAACTTGGCTTCAGATTGCGACACTGGCCATGTTGTTTTGCTCCAACTTGATAAATTCCACCTCCTTCATGTGACGTAATGCTTTCGGGAAAGTACTTGTCATTGAATGCCTCTTGAAACTTCTCCCAAGACATCTTGAAAGGCCAAAGTCGGAGTACGCTTTTATGATTCCCACCAGTGATCTGCCTCTTCACGCAACATAAAGGTGGCAAAGGGAACCTTTTACTCCTCGGAGCATCCCAAGACATCAAATATCTTGGTGATCTGCTTTAACCACGTCTCCGCCTTAAGTGGTTCTGGCTTTCCCAAAAACTCCGGTGGTCCCATCTCCTTAAATTGCTTAGCGGTGACCAACCATGGGTTGCCATTGTTTCCTCCTGCATTATGAACAGGAGCCGCCTTATCCCGTTGTTGCATGAATTGCTCCTTAAACTGCTTAGCGGTGACCGTCCGAGAGTTATCAGTATTTCTACCTGCATTTTGGACAGGAGCTGCCTTCGCCTGTTGTTGCATGAATTGCATAAAGCCTCTGACCATCCCATCATTCACTATTTCATCGGTGTTATTGTTTTCATGAGGAGTATTGTCCTCCGTTACACATTATCCTCGATTATTGATCTGTGGAGACTCAACGGGCTCTCGTGTGCTCCATTGATAATCTCAACATTCTCGGATGCCATTTTCAAACACTGCCACAAAACAAGGGTTAATTAACATATCACATATTATCCCTATACTTTGACCGACCAATTAAATACAAAATAAATTTAAGTAGGTCATACTAGCGAAGAAATCCCCTGCTCTCCCTCCTAGTTCTAGTCTCACATCTTAGCTGTGTATCATATCCCTAAGCTTTGATATCAACTGATGCCCCAAAATTAGGTATACATCACCCATCTTGGGTCGCCGACACATGGTATGTAATTCAAATACAACTTACTAATACAATCTGTCTGTGTATAATACGATAAAACATAAACCGTGAGTTTGAATACAAATATTATCTACTAGAGATTATAAAAACTCAAAAGGAGTCCTCATTACAATTATTATCACACTATTTCACGTAATAGTGAGGACTACTAATGCTATCCTTTGGACCATCACTCCGCTCCCCGACTCGTCTCCGCCTATATTCTCATTTTCAAGAGAACGGTGAAAGAAAGGGTGAGCTCAACTAGCCCAAGAAGAAATATTATGACTAAGATAATGCGTAATAAATTATCATTAGTCTCCAACAATGTTAAACCGATAAAATATAATAGACATCAAGTTTAATCATAGCAATGAACAAGCAATCCATTAAAAGAGTCAAGTAGAAAATAAAATCTACTATCTTTTATGATTTAAAAGGTTTTTCATAATCATATCGCTGGACTCAAATTTTAATAAATAATCCACATCATCGAATCACCCCCGCACTACTACGCCAAGGATATTCTTTAGTATCACAACCACAATTATCCATGCACTACGGGCCAAGAATATTTGTGTATTCATTAATGGTCATGATCATGCCAACAATCATCCATCAATGCAAGACGGCCAATGAGGAATTTTACCACATCATTTGTAACATTACTGGCCATGATTACACCGAATAATCCTCGGTCATAATCATACCAAGTCCATCTATGCACTAGGTGCCACATATGACTTTCAACATAATATAAAAACATGAGGATGATGACAATGATATAAGAATTCAATAAAACAAGTTCAAGAATTATTTTATCCAGAATTATTAACGCCCAAATTGTCAACATGATATCGCTTGTAGAGTAAAATTCAAGAATGATCAAGAATATTTTCATGAAAAGATCTTTGGATGAAAGCTTAAATATCAAGGATATTCTACTAATTTCATGGAGTATAGAAGCCAAAACTTTAACCAACCGAGTATAATAAAGAATGGAATAACAAAAGAAATTACCATGCATGCGCAGATTGTGACAGACAAAAGTTATTCCAATGTAATAATAATAATAATCGGAACCAAAGTTAGCAAAATTTGCACCGATAGGATGTTCCAATGTAAAAATAAAGACGGAACCAGTCAGTTGTAAAACACACACGTATGTGATGTTCCAATGTAATAATAATAAGACGGAACCAGTCCGTGTAAAACACATGTACAGGATGTTCCAAAGGAATAATAATAAAGATTTAAACTGTGTGTAAAAACACATGCACGAGGATGTTCCAATGTAATAATAGAAGAATGTCACCAAGTATAGGGTAGTAATGGCAGATACAAAAGTTATTCCAATGTAATAATAAGAAATGGAATAACAACAGTTCTCTTCATGAATAAGAAAGAATAACACCCCTTACGAGTACAACAAATAATATTCCCTACCTTAAGAAGAAGAGTATTGGATATATAAGTAGTGAAGTAGCAGAATACTTTCTTCTTTCTCTCTATAGCTTATCTCTCTAGAGTTTCAGTGAATTCGTAAGAAAATAATGAATGAATGAGCTTCTATTTATAGAAAAATGGAATGCATAGTAACTAACTCATGAACAGTCATGATTGATTTACTTTAATTTGACGGTCCATATTTAAAGCAAAATAAAATAAAATATATTTTATTTATAATCTAATAAAATGAATAACTTTATAAAAGATTTTACTATGCAAACACTATATGTAGCACTATACAAATACTATGCATAATAAAATATAATATATTCTAATTATTGTCTAATAAAAACAGATAGCTTTATAAAAGTATTCTGCATTTTTATATAAAAAGATTTTACTATACAAAACACTATGCAGCATACATTATTTTAACACTATGCATAATAGAATATAATATATTCTATTTATAGAATAACTTTATAAAAGTATTCTATTTTATATAAAAGATTTTCGTATTATTACATTAATAATACCAACAAAACCGAGTGACTTATCACTTAAGCATCAATAATTAATACCGTAGTGCTACTATGCAACCACGCCAGACATCTATTTTTAACACCGGGTGTTTCAACAGCTTAATCTGTAAAACTTCCGCCTTTATTTTCATAAAGTATTTTTGTCGTTTTTTCAATCCGGCAATAATTCCGTTGTGGGGTCCACCAATGATTGTGCCGTTGTACTAATATTCCCTGTTAAAACGAATATTCCCCGACCAATCGAATATTATATAACAACTTGCGTACTTTGTAAAATTTATAAATATTACCCACAACTATAACATTATCTCAAATCCACACCATAATATAAAAAAAATATTTCGAGAAAAAGTAAATCTTTATTCATAAAATCTGGGGTCTCACACTTATCATATAAATTAATAATTAATTATTCATAAATAATATTATAGAATTATAATTATGACAACCAGGTCGTTCCTAGGAAATAGGGGCTTTCCGATAAGGATTTCTCTTTATTGGGGCGCAATTAGGTGACCAAACCCTTTTTCTAGACAGAACTTCCTTAGACATTGTCAATAATGCTATCTAATAATATTATTCAAATAATATGAATTATTGATCTGATAATGGAGATATACTATGTAGTGATAATTATTGAAACAATGATAATATAAAATATCAACGAAGCAATTATTGAATCAATAAAATAAAATATTGAATAGTAATTATTTGTAATAATTATCGAGTAGTGCCTTTCACGCATTTAATCAATAATTCAAAAAATACCTATCTAATATCTTCTACGTGCAATCACGCCATTACATCGTATTTTAACCACGGGTATTCCAACAATGTTAATTCAGAATAATAACGCGTTATTTATAAAAACACAAACTTATCGTTTTCTTCATCGACATTTTTTTAGTTATGGGGCCCCCATAAATGGTCGCTGCGTCGTCGCACGAATATTCTCCAACAAAGAAGAATATTCCACGACCAAACGAATATTCCAAACAACAATGAATATTTTATAACCACTTGCTTATTTTGCAAAATTTGCACATTTCACCCATAACCAAAGCATTATATCAAATTAACATCTCATTATTCAAAATAATAATTAGAGAAAATTCGATTTTACTTATAAAAAAAGTTGGATTGGTCTTATTTTTATTATTTGACACATTAAAGGAGTCAAATAAAGTATGGTGCCATTTGGTGGTACAATTGAAAGCCCATATCATATAGACTGGCAACAGGCGGTAAAGCGAGCGAACGTGGTAGAAGCATCTACGGGGTGTGGCGCCCCAAAATAGGTATACATCACCTATTCTGAATCGTCAAATACATGGTACAGAAATAAATACAACTTCAGTAATATAATTGTCATGCAAAATACGATAACACATATACTGTGAGTTTGAATACAAATATTGTCTAATAGAAAGTATACAAACTCAAAAGAAGTCCTCATTATAATTATTGATACACTATTTTACAAAATAGTGAGGACTACTAAAACAACTATCCTGAACCATCACTCCATACCCCGGCTAGTTCATGCTATGTTCTCACCTCCTGAGAAGAAAAATGGAACAAAAAGGAAAAGAGTGAGCTGAACTAGCCTAGTAAAGAATATTATGACTTAAGATAATATACAATAAATTATTATTAGTCTTCAACAGGGAAAAATCTGATAGAACATAATAGACAACAAGTTTTAGATCAACAACAGCAGCGGAAACAACAATCCATTAGAAGAGTCAAGTAGAGAATGAATTCTACTATCTTCTAAGATTTAAAAGTTCACCATCAATATTTCATCCCTATAACATCAATCAATATGCATCTTGAATCAAATATTCATCTTTTCACTACAGGGCAAATATATTCATTTGTATCACCAGTTGGTCATGTTCATCTCAACACCTGTTCATCTTTGCACTACGGGCCAAAGATATTCCTCAGTTAATCATTCATCTTTGCACTACAGGCCAAAGATATTCAGTAATATCATCATTTAGGACTTAGGATGATTAAAAATATCTTAAAGAAAACGAATCCAGTGAGACAAAAGGACAAATATTAGGGATTCGTATTACAGTTTATCCAAGTTCAATAATACTCCATAATAACCAATTGTGAAGCAGAATTCAAAAATAAAGATCAAAACATGGATACAATCAAAGATAGTAACCATAATAGACATCTTGGACAAAAAGGAGAAAATTTCATTTTTCGGTGAATAGTGCAGTATTCATGAATAGTGCTGTATACGTGAATAGTGCCGTATACGTGAATAGTAACCCCGACACAAAAAGGTAGAAATTCCACAATAAAATCCATACCAATATTTTGGTATAATGATATTGAAAGAATAACATCATTATAAAAAAAATAACATCCCTTACCTTAAAAGCGGTACTTAAATTTGAAATAAATATCGTATAAAGGTGAAGGAAACTTACCAGCGATGAATAAGAACTCACAAAGTATCTAAATACTCATAAAATACGCTCGATAATATAGAAAGAGAAAGAGAGAAAACTTGTTTCTGGTGTGATTTTCAATTCTAACTAAGCACTCTATTTATAGAAAAATGTTAGAATGCCAAAGTAGACTAAATTAATAAAATAATATATATTTTTTCTCCTTCTACGCCACCTACCAAGACCATCCACCAGCCCTCCACCTTTGAAAAAATTTCCAACACATGTTTTAACCAAAAACAAAAGTGGGTCCCACCCATAATTTTAATAAAAATATTTAATTTCTGAAACTTCAACAATTCATAATAAATAGCTCTTTTATCAGAAAAATACGAATTTTATGGATATTCCATAAGAAATCGAATTCTCTACAACTTTGTAGAAGAAAGTTTTTCTAAATTCCAAACAAAAAATGCCCGAAATCCACATGCGGACGATTTTTAATACCTTCATTCCGACAATGTACTGATAAAATACCTCA
This sequence comes from Panax quinquefolius, assembly GCA_020205615.1. NCBI lineage: Eukaryota > Viridiplantae > Streptophyta > Magnoliopsida > Apiales > Araliaceae > Panax > Panax quinquefolius. Next base: position 59,290,961 of record CM035172.1, read on the forward strand.
ACATTAATTCCATCATTTATAACCACAATAAATATATCCACATAAAATAAATATTTCCTTATCATATAAATTAATAATTAATTATTCATAAATAATATTATAGAATCACAATTATGACAACCAGGTCATTCACAGGAAATAGGGGGCTTTCCGATAAGGATTTCTCCTTATTAGCGCGTAATTAGGTGACCAAACCCCTTTCCTAGACAGACCTTCCTTAGACATTGTCAATAATGCTATCTAATAATATTATTCAAATAATATGAATTATTGATATGATAATGTAGATACTGTGCAGTGACAATTATTGAAACAAATAATATAAAATATCAACGAAGCAATTATTGAATCAATAAAATAAAATATTGAATAGTAATTACTGTAACAATTATTTAGTAGTGCCTTCTTACGTACTAATCAATAATTCAAAAATACTATGCAATATCGTGTGCTACTGTGCAACCACGCGTATTACTGTATTTTAACCATTGGGTATTCCAACAGTGTTAACGGTAATAATTACGTCGTTATTTATAAAAACTCAAACTTGTCGTTTTCTTCATCCGATCATTTTTCGTTATGGGGCCGACAAGTGGCTGCGCCGTCGTACGGATATTCTCCGATAGCAAGAATATTCCACGACCAAACGAATATTCCCCGGCAACAATGAATATTTTATAACCATTTGCTTATTTTGCAAAATTTGAACATTTCATCCATAACCAAAGCATTATATCAAATTAACACCTTATTAATCAAAATAATAATTAGAGAAAATTCTATTTTATTCATAAAGAAGTTGGGGTCTATCTTTTGGGGCAGCCAAAATGGCCCTAAGTTTTAAGTCGAATTTGAAATTGGTTGGGCGGTAAGTAGTATGGTTCTTCCTTTAATTTTTTTTAAATATTGTTACACCAAAAATAATAATAATAATAAATATTATAAATAATAAAATAATTAATAATAAACAATAATACAAACAGACACGATTAATTAATTATGTACATATCTCAGTCAATTAAAATTTTAATAGTATTATAAATTAGTATTATTAATTAATTACCTACATTAATTACATATTTTAATTACTCAATACTCATGTTCTTAACAAACATATTGTTCTTCTATATAAAAAATATATTGAAGATTGTATTACAAACAAATAGTTGTAGCTCAGTTGGTTTGAACTCTTATTTATTTACTTACAAGTATTGTGTTCAAGCCTCACAGCCCACAAGTAGCAACATTTTATTTTAAAAAGAAAAGAATTTAAGACTACTCAAGGGCCAAAAGGCCCGGATTTTATTGGGATAAAAACAAAAGCTCAACACCCTACCAGAATAAGTGGAACCCAACCTGGCATGGGCATGACGCCCCCAAAATTGGTATACATCACCCATCTTGGGTCGCCAGATACATTGTACAAAATTCAAATACAACTGTCATGTAAAATACGACAAAACATAAACTGAGAATTTTAATACGAATATTGTCTTCTAGACAGTATTCAAACTCAAAATAAGTTCTCATTACATTTATTATCACACTATTTCATAGAATAGTGAGGACTACTGATGCAACCATCTGGACCGTCAATCCATTCACCGACTAGTTCCAGCTATATTCTTATTTCCTGAAGAGAACAGTGAAAGAAAGGGTGAGCTCAACTAGCCCACTAAAAAATTTTATGACTACGATAATGCAAAATAAATTATCATTAGCCTTCAACAGTATAACAACTGATAGACAACAAGTTTTAGATCAACAACTGCAGCGGAATAAGCAATCCATTAGAAGAGTCAAGTAGAGGATGATATCTACTATCTTCCATGATTTAAAAAGTTTATCATAAATTTTATCGCTAAGACTCAACTTAATAAATATTCCACATCATCGAATCATCCCTGCACTACGGGCCAAGGATATTCTTTAGTATCACGACCACGAATTATCCATGCACTACGGGCCAAGGATATTCGTGTTTTCATCAACGGTCATGATCACGCCATAAAATAATTCATCTTTGCACCCTTGGCCGAAGAGAACCCATGGTCATGATCATACCAAAAACTGTCCATCAATGCACTACGGCCAATGAGAACTTTTACCACATCATCTCAGTAATATTACTACCATGATTATACCTAGAATAATCCTCGGTCATAATCATACCAAGTCCATCTATGCACTACGACCAAAGATGACTTTCATAACAATATAAGCATGATGACGATGACAATGATATAAGAATTCAATTAAAAGAAAGGAAATGATAAATTTTTAAAGATTTATAATTTAATTTATTCAAAATTCAATAATGTCCATATTGTCAACATGATACTGCTTCGTGGAGTAAAATTCAAGAATAATATTGTATCAAAAATTATTTGGACCGAAAAGAAAACAATTTTTGTCATGAATAGTGGAAGACCCCAACTTTTATGAATAAAGATGAATTTTCTATAAATATCATTTTTAAATATTAAAGTGTGAATTTGAAATAATGTTATAGTTGTGGGTAATATTTATAAATTTTGTAAAATACATAAGTTGTTATATTATATTCGATTGGTGGGGAATATTCGTTTTAACGAGGGGAATATTTAATTTACGGCAAGCACAATCATTGGTGGACCCCACAACGGAATCATTGTCGGATTAAGAAAATGATAAAAATATCTTTTTATGAAAATAACGGCGAAAGTTTTACCATTAACTGTTGAAACACCCGGTGTTAAAAGTACAGTAATACGCGTGGTTGCATAGTAGCACATAGTATTTATTATTGATACTTACGTGACAAGTCACTCAGTTTTGTTCAATTATTGCTACAGTAATTGTTGCATAGTATCTCACGTTATTTGATTCAATTATTGTCGATATTTTATATATTATTAAATCAATAATTGAGACGACAAAGTTATTAATATTATTATTTTCAATATTAATGATGTCTAGAAGTTCTGTCAAGGAGAGGTTTGGTCACCTAATTGCGCGCCAATAGGGAGAAATCCTTATTGGAAAGCCCCCTCTTTCTTGGGAACAATCTGGTCGATTAATATTGTGAATTATAATAATGATGATAAATGTTGTTAAAAATATTTAGCAAATTTTCATGAAGTATTTATTATTGTATTTTTTGGACCCCCATTTATCCATTTTTCAAAATAATCAATGAAAAGTTATTTGGTGTATATATATATATATATATATATATAAGTATTATATATAATGGGTGTGGTGGGTGGTGAATGTGGTGGATGGTGATTTTGGTGGGTGTGGTTATATTATATATGTATTATGGAAGTTGCCAAAAAGGGGTGGGGGATTGGATTGCACGGGAAGGAGTACTATGTTACATTATATATCTACATATATATAAAGTTTGAATAATTGACATAATAAGTTGCAAAGTTGTTCACGGGTGGGTGAGTTTTCTTTTAAGCATGTGTGGGTTTTTATATATATATATATATATTATATTTGTTTGATTTGATCTTATTGGAGGAAGGCTTGAATTTTGCATCCGTAGGTTATCAAAATTTCATCCGTGAATTTTATAAGTTGTTGCGTCCGTGATTTTTCTCAAATAGTATCCTTTCCATTCTCCTATAAATAGAAGCTCATTCCTTCATTAGTTTTTACGAATTCACTGAAAACTCTAGAGAGAGAAACTATAGAGAGAAAGAAGAAAAATATTCTGCTACTTCACTACTCCTATATACAGTTTCTTCTAAGGTAAGGGGTATTACTTCTTTAGTATTCATGAAGAAAACTTATGTTATTCCATTCTTTATTGTTCTGTTGGAATAACCTGTATACGCGGGCTACCCTATATTGGTGAAATTCTTCTGTTATTCCATTCTTTATTATTATGTTGGAATAACTTTATCATCAAGTACCGCATACATGGTGAAATTCTTCGTTATTCCATTCTTTATTATTCTCGTTGAAACATCGTCTGCAATGCTTTTACGCATGACCTAGTTCCATTATTTATTATTACGTTGGAATAACTCATCTGCTGCTTGTGCCTATCGCATGCCGGTGATTTCTTTTGTTATTCCATTCTTTATTATACTCAGTTGGTTAAAGTTTTGACTTCTATACTCTATGAAATTAGTGGAATATCCTTGATATTTGCGCTTCATCCAGTATTTTTTCATGGAAATATTCTTCTGAGCATTCTTGAATTTTACACTATAAAGAAGTATTATGTTGACAATTTGGACGTTATTAGTTCCTGGATAAATTAATTCTTGAACTTGTTTTTATTGAATTCTTATATCATTGTCATCATCCTCATGTTTATATTCTGTTGAAAGTCATTTGTGGCTTGTAGTGCATAGATAAACTTGGTATGATTATGACCAGGGATAAATCGGTATAATCATGACTGTAATGTTACAAATGATGTGGTAAAATTCCTCATTGGCCCATAGTGCATTAATGGACAGTTGTTGGCATGATCATGACCATTGATGAATGCACGAATATCCTTGGCCCGTAGTGCATGGATAATTTGTGGTTGTGATACTAATGAATATCCTTGGTCGTAGTGCAGTGATGATATGGATTATTTATTAAGCTGAGTCCCGACGATAAATGTGATGATAAACCTTTTAAATCATAAAAGATAATAGATTTTATTCTCTACTTGACTCTTTTAATGGATTGCTTGTTCCGCTGCAGTTAAACTTGATGTTTGTTATATTGTATCAGTTTAACATTGTTGAAGGCTAACGATAATTTATTTTGCATTATCTTAGTCATAATATTTCTTACTGGGCTAGTTGAGCTCACCCTTTTACTTTCATTGTTCTCTTTAGGAAATGAGAGCGTAGCGAGGGACTAGTTGGGAAGCGAGTGACGGCCAGATGATAGCATTAGTAGTCCTCACTATTCTATGAAATAGTGTGATAATAAATGTATTGATGACTTATTTTTGAGTTTGAATCATCAGAAGACAATATTTGTATTAAAACTCACAAATTTCATGTTGTATATTTAAGATTGTATTTGTATTATGTACCATGTATTTAGCGACTCAGAATATGTGATGTATACCTATTTTGGGGTCGTCACAAATAGTACCCCGTGAATAGTATTTTGGGAATAGTAATCCCGTGAATAGTACCCCAACATGAAAATATTAAAACTTATCAAGAATGCTCAGAATAATATTTTCATAAAAAGATATTGGATGAAGCGCAAATATCAAAGATATTCTACTAATTTCATGGAGTATAGAAGCCAAAACTTTAACAAAATAAGTGCAGAATTTGAAATCTGAAACGAAATAATATTACTTACATACTACAGAGTGTGAAAGAAAATATTATTTTATACGAATACTGAACAAAATAATATCCCTTACGACTGTTGAATGAAAATAATATTCCTTATGAATATTAAACGAATATAATATTCCTTACGAATATTAAACGAATATATATTTCTTGCGAATATTGAACGAAATAAAATTTCTTACGAATACGAAAAATAATATCGTAAGCGATTATGAAATAAATAATACCCCTTATGAGTATTGAAAGAAAATAACTCTCTTTATGAATACAAAAGAAATAATACCTATTACCTCAAAAAGAAGAGTATTCCAACTGGTATAGCGGATATATTCTTGAAGAAAACTTTCACTATTTTCTACACTCAAAGCTTCCTAAAACTCGAAAGAAATACGCCTAATATTATAGAAGAAGAATTCTCTGATTCTGGTGTGATTTTCAATTCTAACTAAGCATCCTATTTATAGGAGAATGGAAAGGATACTATTTAGAAAATAAAATCACAGACTGCACTGTGACGCCCCCAATATAAGTATACAACACCCATTCTGAGTCGTCAAATACATGGTACAGAAACAACTACAACTTTATTAATACAATTGTCGTGCAAAATACGACAACACTTAAACTGTGAGTTTAAATACAAATATTGTCATCTAGACAATATCTACACTCAAATGAGTCCTCATTACAATTATTAATACACTATTTTATAGAATAGTGAGGACTACTAGAACCACTTCTAGAACCATCAATCCACACCCCGACTAGTACTCGCTACATTCTCGCCTCTTGAGAAGAAAAATGGAACAACAAGGAAAAGGGTGAGCTCAACAAGCCCAGTAAAGAACATTATGACTAACAAATTATCATTAGTCCTCAACAGGGAAAAATCTAATAGAATACAATAGATAATAAGTTTGAAATCAATATTCGCAGCGGAAATAATAATTCATTAAAAGAGTTAAGTAGAGAATGAAATCTACTATCTTCTATACAAGTGTTCATCTAAACACCTGTTAATCTTTGCACTACAGGCCAAAGATATTCAATTATATCATCATTTAGGACGGAGGATGATGAAAAATATTTTAAAGAAAACGAATCCAATGAAACAAAAGAACAAATATTAAGGATTCGTAGTTTACACAATCCAAGTTCAAAAATACTTTATAAATAACCAGAGTGGAGTAAAATTCAAGAATGATCAAAACATAGATCCAATCAAAGACAGGAATCATAACAGACAATCTTGGACACAGAAAAGAAAATTTAATTTTTCTGTGAATAGTGTCGTATTCGTGAATAGTGCCGTATACGTGAATAGTAACTCTAACACTAAAAGATAGAAATTCCACAAGAAAATCATCATGCTTCGTGAATAGTACTCGTGAATAGTAACTCATGAATAGTAACTCATGAATAGTAACTCATGAATAGTAATTCATGAATAGTAACCCCGACATGAAAAGTTCAAATTTGATAAAAATTCAGACCAATATTTTAGCATAATGATATTGAAGAAATAATATCATTTACGAAGAAAATAACATCCCTTACCTCGAAAGAATAGTACTTCTAGTTGAAACACTGGATATAGGCTATGACTTGAACTTGCACCGTATAGCAACACTCAAAGTATTAAAATACTCACAAGAATACGCTCAATATATCGAGAGAAAAAGAGAAAGAAGATTTTAGTTTCTGGTGTGATTTTTAATTCTAACCTAAGCACCTATTTATAGAAAAATGCTTAGAACACCAAAACAGAAAATATAATAAAATATATATTTATAAAAATTATTCAAGCCCACCTCTTTGACAACTGAATTCAGCCACCAATATAGCCCACCATAATGCCAAAAACGTTTTTCTAAACAAAAATATTTAAAACTTCCAAAATTTAATTATTTCGGAACTACGGAACTTCAATAATTCAAAATAAATAGCCCTTTTATCAGAAAAATTTGAACCGCATGTATTTTCCATAGGGAATTTCATTATCTACAACTTTGCAGAAGAAAGTTTTTCTAAATTCCAAACAAAAATTGACCGAAATCCATAAACGAGCGATTTTACAGGCTATAATTAAATTTTAGTCAAAAAATAGGCCCACAGACATGTTTAACATGTTTTAAACAACTTTTGCAATAAAAATACTCTTTCTCCTCATATACTCATATATCCCACATTTATTGTAAAAATATCATCATTATTATATTATAATAATATAATAAAATATTATTTTATCGTAAAAGATAAAATATCGATTTTCAACAATTGTCGGTTTAAAAATTTCTCCATCTATATCCACATAAAATGAATATTCTCCTCATCATATAAATCAATAATTAATTATTCACAAATAATATTACGTAATCACAATATCGACAACTGTGAGGTTCATGAAGAGGGGGCTTTCCAATAAGGATTTCTCCTTACTGGCGCGCAATTAGGTAACCAAACCTCTCCTTAGACAGAACTTTCTAGACATTGCCAATAATGTTATCTAATAATATTATTCAGATAATATGAATTATTGCTTCGATAATGGAAAATACTGTGTAGTGACAATTATTGAAACAACAGTAATATAAAATATCAACGCAGCAATTATTGAATCAATAAAATAAAATACTTTCAATAAAGAATTCACATTGTAACAATTATTGAGTAGTGCCTTCTTACGAAGAATGAATAATTGGTGCAATACTGGGTATCATCGCGGCAACAACGCGCATTATTATATGTTTTAACCAACGGGTATTCCAATGTTGTTAATTCAGAATAACCACGTTATTTATAAACAACTTATACTTGTCATTTTCTTCATCCAATCGCTTTTCAGTTATGGGGCCCATACATTAATCAAGGCCGTCACATAAAAAATTCCACAAACAAGAATATTCCATGACCAAACGAATATTCTCCGACAACAATGAGTATTTTATAACCACTTGCTTATTTGAAATATTTGCGCATTTTACCAATACCTAACCACATTAATCAAATCAACCCTTACTATTTCAAAATGATAAATAGAGGAAATTTAATTTTATTTATAATAAGTTGGGGTCTTACAACCTCCCCTCCTTATGAAATTTCGTCCTCGAAATTGACGTATGTACCTGGTGTTTCGAAAAGATGAGGATACCTCGCTTTCATTTCTGTTTCCAACTCCCAGGTCATTTCCTTAATAGCATGGTTTCTCCACAAAACTTTAACTTGTGGTATGACCTTCGTGCGTAGGACATGCTCCTTCCTATCCAAGATCTTGACATGTACCTCTTCGTACGTTAAGTCTTCGGCTATTTCATCCGGTTCTAACTCAATAACGTGGTTTGGGTCTTTCACATATTTACGAAGCACGGATACGTGAAAAACATTATGAACACGAGACATACTTGGAGGTAACGCGAGTCTATAGGCCACATTTCTTACTCGGTCAAGAATCTGAAATGGACAAATAAATCGTGGATTGAGCTTTCCTCTCTTCCCAAATCTTGTAACTCATTTCCATGGAGCAACACGCAATAATACGTGATCCCTAATACTAAATTCCACGTCCTTTCGATGAAGATCCACATAACTCTTTTGTCGATCCTGTGCCGTTTGTATACGTTGTCGAATCGTTTGGATCTTTTCTGTAGTTATACGTACCAACTCGGGTCCCAACAACGTTTCTTCTCCCACCTCATCCCAGAATATTGGAGAGCGACACTTTCGTCCATACAATGCTTCAAATGGAGCCACACCTATACTTGCCTGATAACTGTTGTTGTAGGAGAATTCCACCAATGGTAGATACTTATCCCAACTCCCTTTGAAATTGAGGACACAAAGTCTTAATAGATCTTCAAGAGTTTGAATAGTCCTCTCTGATTGCCCGTCCGTTTGAGGATGGTATGCCGAACTAAACCGTAAATCCATGCCCATACCTTTTTGCAAGCTAACCCATAATCTTGAAGTGAATCTTGGCTCACGATCCGAAACTATGGATACTGGCATTCCATGCAATCTCACAATCTCATTTACGTACATTCGAGCAAGACGTTCAAGGGAATAAGTCTCCCGTATCGGCAAGAAATGAGCAGACTTGGTTAATCTATCAACAATAACCCAAATAGCATTTATGCCTTGAGAAACCATGGGAAGATCCATAACAAAATCCATGGTAATATGTTCCCACTTCCATTTCAGAATCTCAAGTGATTGTAATAGACCCTTTGGCCCTTGATGCTCCGCCTTTACACGTTGACAAGTTAAACACCTTGAGATAAACTTTGCAATCTCTCTCTTCATATTGTTCCACCAAAATGTATGTCGAAGATCACGATACATTTTGGTACTTCCAGGATGGATTGGAAATGGTGTATTGTGTGCCTCCATCATGATCTTGTATTTTAAATCAGAATCGTTAGGAACACAAAGTCTGGAGTGGACTCGAAGTATTCCTTCTGGAATAACACCTTCTTGTACTTTCTTCTTCATACGCATCAGCTCTGGGTCTGTGGCTTGAGCAACTTTAACTTTATTGATTAAAGTTGGTTCTATGTGTATACTTGACATCATCGCACTCGTTCCTGCATATGATCTTCTACTCAACGCGTCAGCTACCAAGTTCGCTTTTCCAAGATGGTATTGAATAGTGTGGTTGAAATCTTTCAACAGCTCGAGCCAACGTCGTTGCCGCATGTTGAGTTCCTTTTGGATGTAGAAATATTTGAGGCTTTTATGGTCTGAATATATCTCCACTTTCTCCCCATATAGATAGTGCCTCCAGAACTTTAGCGCGAAAACGACTGCTGCCAACTCTAGATCATGAGTAGGATAATTCCTCTCATATTCTTTAAGTTGTCGCGAGGCATAGGCTATGACTTTCCCACGTTGCATGAGAACACATCCTAACCCTTTGCCTGAAGCATCGCTGTAGATAACAAATCCATCCGAACCAGATGGTCTTGTCAAAATAGGTGCCAAAATGAGTCTCCTCTTGAGATCTTGGAAACTCTTCTCGCATTCCTCGCTCCATACGAATTTTATATCTTTATGAGTCAGCTGAGTTAACGGAGTAGAGATTCGAGAAAATCCTTCAACGAATCTCCGATAATAACCAACTAAGCCTAGAAAGCTACGTATTTCGATTATCGACTTAGGTTGCTCTCAATCGTGACTCATATCCCAACCTTGGATAAGACGTCACAATGACACCTATCGATTTACTATCGCATTTAATATGGCATCCTCACGGAGAGTCCGGCTTTTGCATTCCGCAAAAAGAAGTCACCGGATAGAGGCTCGGTTATCAACTTCTATAGTTGGGTTTTTAACCCTCAAGTTCAATAGGAACCATTTGATATGAGATTTTAGAAATGGGTTTTGTAATGGGTTCAAAGTCGATACAAAATTCAATATCACGCCTCGAGTAGGCCAGAAATTTTTCAGAAATACGTCAGAAATTTACTAACAATGTAAATATCATTCAAATCGACGTATTTTTGTTCAAGTCCATAACATGGCTAAGAAAGCTTGACATCCATTTTCAATAAACAAATGACTTTTACTATTGATATGAAAGAGTTTGACTTCAATGGTTTGGTTGCTTGAATTCGAATAACAGGTTGCTTAGGAATATGAAAACTAACAACCTTACAAAAGCAATCAATTTGGCATGATGAGTAGTTAACCAATCAATCCCTAAAATCACATTAAAAGTAAGTATCTTTAAAGAGATAAGGTCAACAGGTAATGTGATGGTGCCAACTTGGATCAAACAAGATTTATAAACAGTGGATGTGATGAAAGTTTCTCCTAACGGAGTCTCCACAGATAAATCAAAGTCTAATTTCTTCGGAGTCAAGTTTAAACGTTGAGCACAAACAAGAGAGATAAAAGAATGGGTAGAACCGATATCGAGTAAGGTATAAACTTCGCAAAATTTATGATTAGCTTACCCGTGATCACCTCATTCAAGTTCCTTGCATTTTGGGCAGTCACGGCAAACGCTCTTCCAGGAACCGTTGACTTTGACTTGTTCGTATCCGCCTCTGGTGCCACCGTCCCAACTGGACTTAACTTTGCTATAGAGTACATTCCACCCGTCATTGCTTCATCGAATTCCTGATCCATGATTTTAATCATTACTCTCTGATCCATATCGAATTGGGGTTGACCGCTCTGCATAGGGTAATTCCGAACTCGATGTTGGATTCTCCCAATTGCTGTCCAAAAAGCAAAATCCATTTCATCTATTTTGGTCTTATTGGATCGGACGTCTTTTTCTACAATATCAACGTGTCGTGTAGATTTTACCCATGCATCCTCCATTCTCATTTGTTTGGTTGCTTCTTCTTTCATCGGAACTTTGATCATAGCATTCTCAGATTCCAGCTCTAATATCTTATACTCTGCCAAAGAGTGCTTCTGTTCAAGCATCGCATATCGGGTAACACAATTTAGAATTGTTGCATCTCTTTGCTCCACGATCGCCTGCCATTCTTCAGCCTGCTCTTCTAACTCATGAATACGATTTTGTAATTCTAAATTTCGATCATAAAATTCTTCTAATAAATTCTCCTCAGGTTCCTCTTCTTCCTCACTCTTAGCTGCTACCTCTGCGACTATCTTGGGTGCAACTATTAATTCTTCACTCACCACATGGATATCTCTAATTCTTTCTTCGCCTGACATCACATTATCTTGGTTGGCGATTAGAGCTTTCTCCACGGTCTCATTCACTCCATTGTTAATATTCTCAGTCGACATTCTCAAATACTGCCATAAAACAAGGGTTAATTTAACAAATTAACATACCACATAATATCCCTATACTCTGACCAACCAATAAATAAGCTTAGGTAGGACACACTAGCGAAGGATTTACTCGCCTCTCCCATCCTAGTTCTATTCCCGATCTCGCTTGGGAGATCATATCCCTAAGCTCGATACCAATTTGTGACGCCCCAAAAAAATAGGTATACAACACCCATTCTGAGTTGCCAAATATATGGCACAGAAACAACTACAACTTTATTAATACAATTGTCGTGCAAAATACAACAACACTTAAACTATGAGTTTAAATACAAATATTGTCATCTAGAAAATATACACACTCAAATGAGTCATCATTACAATTATTAATACTCTATTTTAAAGAATAGTGAGGACTACTAGAACCACTTCTAGAACCATCATTCCACACCCCGACTAGTACTCGCTACATTCTCGCCTCCTGAGAAGAAAAATGGAACAACAAGGAAAAGGGTGAGCTCAACTAGCCCAGTAAAGAACATTATGACTAACAAATTATCATTAGTCCTCAACAGGGAAAAATCTAATAGAATACAATAGACAATAAGTTTGAAATCAATATTCGCAGCGGAAATAATAATTCATTAGAAGAGTTAAGTAGAGAATGAAATCTACTATCTTTTATATATGAATTTAAATGTTCATCGTCTATCTTTTATCCTTGTAACATCAATCAAATGGGGGCTTTCCAATAAGGATTTCTCCTTACTGGCGCGCAATTGGGTGACCAAACCTCTCCTTAGATAGAACTTTCTAGACATTGCCAATAATATTATAATAATATTAGGATAATATGAATTATTGCTTCGATAATGGAAAATATTGTGTGTAGTGACAATTATTAAAACAACAAAGAATATAAAATATCAACGCAGCAATTATTGAATCAATAAAATAAAATATTGAATAAGAATTCACTCGTAACAATTATTGAGTAGTGCCTTCTTTACGTAAGAATCAATAATTGGTGCAATACTGCGTGCTCTTCTTGTGCAACAACGCCAGACATCGTGTGTTTTAACCAAGGGTATTCCAACAAAGTGTTAACTGGTAATAACTACGCCGTTATTTATAAACAACTTATACTTGTCGTTTTCTTCATCCAATCACTTTCCGTTATAGGGCCCACACAAGGCTGCGCCGTCGTACGAATATTCCCCGACATCAAGAATATTCCACGACCAAATGAATATTCTCCGACAACAATGAGTATTTTATAACCACTTGCTTATTTGAAATATTTGCGCATTTTACCCATAACTAACCACATTAATCAAATCAACCCTTACTATTTCAAAATGATAAATAGAGGAAATTTAATTTTATTTATAATAAGTTGGGGTCTTACATGCACAGTACATAAAAATCACGGGCGACGTTCGTCTGAAATTTTCTGAAATTTTGATTTTACTATTCATTACTATGTAATAAAATATTCTAATAAAATAAAAACTTTAAATAAAATAAAATATATTCTATTTATAATCAAATAAAACAAAACTTATAAAATATATATATATATATAATTATTATATATTATAACCTTTGCCTTATGGCAAAGGTATCTCCCTCCCTCATTAATTCACACACACACACACTAAATAACACACACACATTTAATATATATATATATATATATATATATATATATATATATATATAACAACCTTCCACCCACGGCATTTCCCCCCACCCCCCATTTCCCATTTCATTTTCTTTTCGTGGGCCTCACATGTGGCCCCCACATGTGGCCCAACCTTTATTATATTAAATAATTTTCTACCGATTATTTTGAAAAATGGGTAAATGGGGGTCCATAAAATAAGCAAAATTTACATCAAATACTTCATAAAAATCTCCTCAATATTTTTAACAACACTTATTCATCATTATTATAACACGCAATATTAATAACCAGATCGTTCCCAGGAAAGAGGGGACTTTCCAATACGAATTTTTCCATATTGGCGTGCAATTAGGTGACCAAACCTCTCCTCGACAGAACTTACTAGACATTATTAATTATGCCGATAATAATATGAATAACTGTATCGTCTCAATTATTGATTTAATAATATATAAAAATATTGATAATAATTGAATCAAATAATGCGAGATACTATGCAGCAATTACTGTACCAATAATTGAGTATAATTGAGTGACTTTTCACGTAAGCATCAATAATCAATACTGTGTGCTACTATGCAACCACGCGTATTACTGTACTTTTACCACCAGGTATTTCAACAGTTAACGGTAAAACTTCCGCCGTTATTTTTATAAAAAGAAATTTTTGTCGTTTTCTCATTCCGACAATAATTCCGTTTTGGGGTCCATCAATGATTATGCTGTCGTACGAATATTCCCTGTTAAAACGAATATTCCCCGACCAATCGAATATTTTATGACAACTTGCATACTTTGTAAAATTTATAAATACTACCCACAACTATAACATTATATCAAATCCACACCATAATACTAAAAAATATTTTGAAAAAAAAACTTATCTTTATTCATAAAATTTGGGGTCTTACAATCTCCCCTCCTTATGAAATTTTGCCCTCGAAATTTACGTACGTACCTGGTATGCCGAAGAGGTGAGGATACCCCGTCAGATTCTAACTCTTGAGGTATAACCTTTGAGCGTAGAATATGATTCTTCTTATCCAAGATTTTAACAAATATCTCCTCATAACTTAAATCTTCTGCTATTTCGTCTGGTTCTAATTCAATAATGTGGTTTGGGTCGTCCACATATTTACGTAACATCGATACGTGAAAAACGTTATGAAAACGCATCATACTTGGCGGTAAAGCGAGTCTATAGGCCCAGTTCCTACTCGATCGAGGATTTTAAATAGAACAATTAAATCGAGGGTTAAGATTTCCTCTCTTCATCGACTCTTGCTTCTAGAATAACGCCCTCTTGAACCTAATTTTTCGTATTCATCAGCTCTGGGTCTGTAGTTTGAGCGGCTTTAACATTATCGATTAAAGTCGATTCTAATCGTATATTCTCTATCTTTACATAGGTTCGTATATTCACACTCGTAACCGCATAAGATCTTCTACTCAACGCGTCAGCTACCACGTTTCCTTTTCACGATAATATTGAATGGTAAGGTCGTAATCTTCAATAGCTCGAGCCAACTTCTTTGGCGCATGTTACGTTCGTTTTGGGTGAAGAAATATTTGAGGGTTTTGTACCGGGTTCAAAGTCGATACAAAATTTGATTTCACACTTTGGGGGTAGGCCAAGAAGTTCTTCAGGGAATACGTTAGGAAATTTATTAACAATTCAAATATGACGTATTTTTGTTTAAATCCATGACATAGGCTAAGAAAGCTTGACATTCGTTTTTCAATAAACGAATAGCTTTATGGCTTGATATGACAGTGATTCACTTTAGTGGTTTGGTTGCTTGAATTCGCATAATAGGTTGGTTAGGAATATGAAAGCTAACAACTTTACGAAAACAATCAATTTTAGCATGATGAATAGTTAACCAGTCGATTCCTAAAATCACATTAAAGGCAAGTGTTTTCAAAGAGATGAGATCGACAAGTAACGTGAAAGTGTCGATTTAAATCAAACAAGATTTATAAATAGTGGAGGTAACGAAAGTTTCTTCTAACGGAGTTTCAACCAATAAGTCAAAGTCTAACTTCTCTGGGGTCAAATTTAAACGTTGAGCGCAAGTAGGTGAAATAAAAGAGTGGGTAGAACCGGTATCGAATAAGGTATAGACTTCTTAAGAGTTTATGATTAACTTACCCATGATAACTTCGTTCGGGTTTCTCGACAAATGCTCTCACTTAAACTACCGGCTTTGACATGTCTGAGACATCCTTTGGCGTCACCATCCTAGTTTGACTTGACTTCACTACACGACAAAATCGAGCTAGGTGACTGATAAGTGGAATTCATATCCACGAATCGTTGTCCATTTCACGCTTAATTGTTGCTATTTTCTTATTTTCATGTGCATTTTTATTTGTTTTGTGTTCTTTTATATGCAAGGTGGTTGGTGTGATGAATGGTGAAGAAAGGAGGTCATTTGGAGCGAAAATGGGAGCAAACTTGAAATGGCGTAAATTTCTTTGTGAGGTGTACTAACTCACGGGGAGGGCATGTTTTACTATAGACCCCGTTGTATGGGGTCATAAAAATCTGGACACTCCGCCGCTTTTGAACTCTATTTGGGATGTAACTTGGAGCATTGGAATAACATATGGACTCTAAGAAGCATAGGATTTCGGCTGGAACACTATGTGATATATGTATTACATTACAAACAATGAATTAGAGAGCATACAAGGCATATTACGAAGAAATATTCCAGTTTTCGATAGCAAGCTTGGATTAGTATTTTGAAGAGATTTTCGTGACGATTGCAGATTAAGGCTACATGAAGGGTGGTTTTGCATTATTCTTCATCTTAGTTCTATATTTGTAATTGAAAGGATGTTTCCCTTAAAGTATTCAGTTTTTATTTCATTCATTATGAACTAATTCACTTTTTAGGCTTATGATGGATCCTTAGGTGAAACAATGATTTTGTAGCTTTGATTTCCAGTTCAATAAAGTATTTCTTGTTTATCTATATTAATTTGAGCTTGAATTTATAAATTGCCTGATCAATAATTCTTTGTGGATTTGTATGGAATCGAGAGAGGATATTCGAATCTAGACTTGGTTAATATAACACGTGTTCATGAATTTTGTGAATAGCAGATTCTTGATTAATGTTAAGGTAGAGATATGCTTGACATCACATGCGATCGGATAGAGAACTTAATCTTAAACCTTCTTTAATTTTAATTCACATAGAGATATAGTGAGTTAGTTGATTAAGGTGTTTAACTTGTTTCTATCTAATTTATGGATTTAAGTTAATATAGTATTAGTGCATCGAGAGGTGGCTAATACTACATTCGCATTCTTTGTTAATAAACTTGGATATTGAGTTGAATTGGAATATAGGTGTAGAAATCAGAGTGAAGCTTAGGGTGAAATCATAAGTCTAATTCTCCATTATTTGATTGAAATTCTGGATTTTGATATTTGTGATTGTTTTGTGATAGTTTATTTATTTATTAATTTAGTTTCTATAATTTAAAATCATTTAATAGAATAGTTTAATAGAATTAGGATTAATCGAAAATTGGTAATTGTGAAGTTAAATTTCTTACTAATTTGTCTTCGTGGGAACGATACTCTATTCATTACTATATTACTTGTTGACCACGTATACTTGCGTGTTTTGCGTATATAGATTTTACCCAACAAGTTTGTGGTGCCGTTGCCGGGGATAATTTAGTCTAGATTTTAATATTTTTACAATATCAGTTTAATTAAACCAGTTTTACTTAAACATTTTTGTTTTTGTTTTTGTTCTTCTTATTTCTGATTTTTGACATTGGTTTATGCAAACACAATCCAAAAATCCAGACTTGCTTCTTTTTGAGGACGACATTGAAAGAATATTTTAGAGGTTAAGTAAGTGGATCAAGGAAACAAGGAACGAATTTGAAAACTCTGACATAGAAGAAGAAATGGCAGCTGAAGATCAAAAAGCGTTAAGGGACTTTGCCACACCCAAGGTGATTGAACTGCAGTCAAGCATCACCAAGCCCGCAATTACTATAAATACATTCAAAATCAAGCCTGGGACAATTTAGATGATCCAGAATTCAGTTCAGTTTGGGGGATTGGCTAATGACGATCCTAATGAACATCTAGTCAGCTTTCTGGAGATTTGCGACACCTTCAGGTATAATGGGGTGTCGGAAGAGGCGGTGAGACTTCACTTGTTCCCATTCACCTTACGGGACAAGGAAAAGAATTGGTTACACTCTCTACCACCGGGATCGATAACTACGTGGGAAGACTTAGCTCAAAAATTCCTTGCCAAATTTTTCCCACAAGCGAAAACTGCGAAAATGAGGAATGACATAACAATGTTTGAGCAGCAACATGGAGAGTCGCTATATGAGGCATGGGAGAGATACAAGGAGTTACTCAGAAAGTGTCCGCATCATGGATTACCGAAGTGGTTGCAAATGAATACTTTTTATAACGGACTACATGGGAATCTCAGAACTAGTATTGATGCAGCGTCGGGTGGAGCGTCATGGCTAAGAGTTATGAGGAAGCTTACAATTTGATTGAGACCATGGCAGCTAATAACTACTAGTGTCCCACAGCAAGACTGACACAGGCAAAGGCAGCTGGGGTGTTAGAAGTAGATGGAGTGACAGCAATACAAGTACAAATTTCTGCGCTGTCCAAGAAGTTGGATGCCATGACAGGGGCTCAGGTTCAACAAGTTGCAGTAGTATGTGAATTGTGCGTGGGTGACCATCCTATAGATTAGTGCACAATCAATCCATCGTCCGTGTAGTTTGTAGGGAGCTACAACAGTGGTCCACAGAATATGTACCAAAACACTTATAACCAGGGGAATAGCAATCACCCAAATTTCTCGTGGAGAAATAATCGGCAACATCAGGCTCCACGACCGTCATATCCCCCAGGACCGTCATATCTCCCAGGTTTTCAGAATCATCAACAACCGGCTCTACATCAGGAAAGAAAATCATATTTAGAGGAGTTGTTGTCGAAGTACATAACTAATAATGAGGCAGCAATGAAAAATCAAGCAAATGCCAAAAATAACTTGGAAAATTAGATGGGGCAAATTGCCTTAGCATTAAATAACAGGCCACAAGGGACCCTACCGAGTGATACAGAGAGAAATCTGAAAGGGAACCACGAACAATGTCAGGCAATTATGTTGAGGAGTGGAAAACATCTCGTTGGTAAAGATGCAGAAATATCAGATGAAAAAGTTGACGACAGTAAAGTGGTTGAAAAAGATAAGGGTGAGGATAAGCAAGGTGAGAAAACAAAGTTAGACGACAAACCAGATGCATATCCTCCACCACCATTTCAGCAGAGGGTCCAAAAATAAAAATTAGATAAGCAATTCGCGAAGTTTTTGGAAGTGTTTAAGAAACTCTAGATTAACATCCCGTTTGTAGAAGCCTTAGAGCAGATGCCGAGTTATGCGAAGTTCATGAAAGGGATTCTGTCAAGGAAAAAGAAATGGGAAGACTTCGAAACAGTGGCATTAACAGAGGAGTGTAGTGCACTGCTACATCAGAAGTTGCCACCAAAGCTGAAAGACCCGGGGAGTTTCACTATTCCATGCACGATCGGGAACATGTCTTTTAAAAAGTGCTTATGTGATTTGGGGGCGAGTGTGAACCGTATGCCATTGTCAATATACACAGAATTGGGTTTGCCCGCGCCAAAGCCTACGAATATTTCATTCCAGTTGGCGGATAGGTCAGTCATTTATCCGAGACGCATAGTAGAGGACATATTTGTTAAAGTGGATAAGTTTATATTCCCCGCGGACTTTATTATTCTTGATTTTGAGGAAGAAAAGAACATCCCGATTATCCTAGGGAGACCTTTCTTGGCTACAGGTAGGACACTCATCGACGTACAGAAAAGTGAACTTACCATGAGGGTTCAAGATCAAGAAATCAAATTTAACATGATCAAGGCCATGAAATTCCCTACGGATGAGGAAGAATGTTTCAAGATGGATATAATTGAGCAGATTATCAGTGAAGACATGGGAAAGAGCCCGGTCAACGATCCATAGAAACAACATTATTGGGGGATGAAGAGTTCGATGACCCAGAATTTGTGGACTATTTACAGATGTTAGATTCATTGCCACGAGTTAGTCGGTTCAGAGCACCATTTAAACTTTTACACACGGAAGAGATAGCCACGGTAAAATTGAAACTGTCATTGGAGGAGCCACCAACTCTGGAACTCAAGCCACTCCCTAAACACCTCAGGTATACGTATTTAGGCAATTCAAATTCTTTACCTGTTATTATTTCTGCTGCACTTAACGATTTATAGGAAGAAAAGTTGTTGAGGGTGCTTAGGGAACATAAAGCAGTGATAGGGTGGACGATCACGGATATCAAGGGAATTAGCCCTTCGTTTTGTATGCACAAGATTCTGATGGAAGATGATGCAAAACCGATGGTGGAGCAACAACGACGACTTAACCCAATTATGAAGGAAGTGGTAAAGAAGGAAATTCTGAAATTGTTGGATGTCGGTATCATCTACCCGATTTTCGACAGTAAGTGGGTTAGTCTGGTTCATTGTGTGCCGAAAAAGGGGGAAATGGCCGTGGTACAGAATGAGGATAACGAGTTAATTCCGAAAAGAACAGTGACAGGTTGGAGGGTGTGCATCGATTATAGGAAGTTGAATAAGGCAACCCGAAAAGATCATTTTTCGCTACCCTTTATCGATCAAATGTTGGATAGATTGGCGGGACATGAATACTACTGTTTATTGGATGGATACTCGTGCTATAACCAGATCACAATCGCTGACTACATTTACGTGCCCTTACAGCACATTCGAGTTCAGGAGAATGTCATTCGGTTTGTGTAATGCTCATGTTACCTTTCAACGGTGTATGATGGCCATCTTCTCAGACATGGTGGAGAAAAACGTAGAAATCTTCATGGACGACTTTTCGGTCTATGGAGACAATTTTGATACTTGCCTAGGGAATTTGGTAATGGTGTTACAACGATGCGAAGATAGGAACCTTGTACTTAACTGGGAAAAATGCCACTTCATGGTTGAGGAGGGCATAATTTTGGGCCACAAGGTATCGGTTCAAGGACTGGAAGTCGACAAGGCTAAGCTGGAAACAATCGAGAAACTGCCTCCACCAAACTCAGTAAAGGGAATCAGAAGTTTTCTGGGACATGCTAGGTTCTACAGAAGATTCATAAAGGACTTCTCTAAAATGGCAAAACCTTTGTGCAGTCTTTTAGAGAAGTGTCAGGAATAAGCATGTGAATGTTATTCCTATTTACATATGATTTGATTATGATATATATGAATGAATATGCAAGTATGTTTGCATTAAGAAAAGCTGTAAAGTCCTTTGATAGATAATAGAAACATGTGTACAAGGACTTAGAATGAATTGATCAAGTATGTTAGGTTGATCCTACATAAGCAAAACAACTTTGTAAAGTCCTAAAAAAGAAATAATGTACAAGGACTATAAATATAGAAAGATCAAGCATGTTAGGTTGATCTTATGATGTAATAGATAGGCTTGTCTGATCGTCGAGCACTGCACCAGAAATCGTAGTCTGCCAGGAGAGTCAAGGAAACTCGAGAGCTATCAAGGCAGAATCGTAGTCGCAAGATAGTAGTCTTGGAGTTGTAGATCGCCAGAGAGAGAGGCGAGGAGAGGATCGAAGGTGTGTGAGAGGAGAACTTCCTCGAGTAGTAGTCTCGAGGAAGTCATGTTGAGAATCAGAGACAACTGACACCGCTTCTGGTAGAACGAGTATCTGCCGAAGCCAAGTCAAGAATCGTAGACTACACTCAGAGTCGTAGAGTCTACTGATCATATCAGAGGCAGAGATCGCAGTCGAGCAAGATCAGATAAAGACAATAAGCACAACGACAGACATCATAGAGTATCAAGATCTAATCTCGGAGTCGTAGTGTCTGCACAGCCAAAATTGAATCGTAGAGTGCAGAACTAAGACCTCAAAAGATGTACTCACAATGCCAAGACAGAATCGTAGAGCAAATACGATTCTCAACGAATGAAAACTCCTAGAATATCCAAAGGAATGAAGCCTCTGGTTAGCACTACAAAGATACATCTCATCCTGAAGGAAACCAGAGAGCACTCAACGAATGGCATGCAAGCTAACAGAAGATCTAAGCACCAACCCAATCAGCATCAAGATTGAGTTGTGAAGCCATTTGAGATGAAGTCTTCCACAAGGAGATCAGAAGAAGACTTCAGTAACTGACTAAGAAAAGTTAACAAGTGCAGTAGCTATCAAGTAGATAGAAGATAGCGATCTTAGAAGCTACCAGGATCGTAGTGTTTGCCAAACAAAAAAAGAACTGATGGAGTGCATACAGAGATACTGGACAACTTCTGAAGAATAAGGCTAAAGTGATTAAGCATTGGGTCAGTCCATTGATGATAAGTGAACGGGAGATCACAAGGAGAAAGTGAGATGGACACGCCACAAATCTGAAGTGTCTTGTTATTCAGAAGGGGCCAGAACAGAGAAGCCAAGCCATCAGTATCTGAGAGCTGTTGAGGCAAACACAAGTGTTGAAGCACTGCACAAGAAAAGGAAGAGGTGTTCTACATTGAAGATCTAATCAACACTCTTCAAGATCGTAGTGTTGTCTCTACCGGTCAACAAGACACTACGATCAGGTCCATGAAGACATGCATCAGAATCGTAGAGTTTGAATAACTGAAGACTGAAGTATTGGCAACGGTTCAATCTGAAGGGTAGTATTTGGACTAGAGCTTATTAAGAGCATCGATGTAAAAGGACAATCTCTGATCGAGAAATCAGAAGGAGGAAAGAAAGTCTTTGACTTGCCCAAGACATTAAAGTGACATCTCTGACGGAGTAGGTGAAACAGTAAACTGCAGTGTTAGAAAATGTATGACATGTCACATCTGCAGTCTACCTCAGTCAATTCGAGATCTGTGAAGATATTTGATTAGCTTTCAATGGCTACTTTACAACGGAAGGATTGGGAAGGAGTATAAATCAGCAAGAGCTTCAAAGATCGTAGTTGAGTTAGAGTTGCCGAGTTTGGAGTAGCGGTGGACCATTCTAAACCATGTGAGATAGTGAGTCTGAACGCTCACTCTAGGATCCACCAAGAACACTTAGAGACAGACAAAGAAAGAAGTAGAAGTGAGAGTTCTACAATGTAGAAGTGAAAGTTCTACTACATGAAGAATGTTCTGAACTACCGAGAGAAAGAAGAGCGTCATGTCATCTTGATGTCCATCATGGGAAGACTCTAAGTACCATAGAGAAGAGCTCACAGTCATCTTAGCAAGTCCATCATGAGAAGGCATCAAGTATCAAGAAAGGAGATCACAAACGTCATCATGGTGGCAAGCATGAGAAAGTTTCTAAGTACCTAACAGAAGAGCTTACAGTCATCTTGGAAACCTATCATGTGCAGCCATCACGTATCAAGAGAAATGATCTTTAAGGAAGTTCATCAAGGGATCATCAGAGGAGGTTGAGTAACTGAAGAAGTTGAGCATCATGCAACACTCAACTGCAATTCAGATGATCACGCCAAGATGCTAAGTATAGAAGATGTTCAAAGCATAAAGACATCTTAGCAGCTCAGCACCAACAACAAACAAATAACTCAAAAACAAGCCAGGGCCTGAAGGGTCCTTGTCCGGAGGGACTAAATGAAGTTCCAAGCCTGCTGGGCTTGAAGAGTTCCTAGGGAACTAGAGAAGTTCCAAGCCTGCTGGCCTTGAAGAGTTCTTAGTGAACTGAAGTCCCAAGGCTGCTGGCCTTGAAGGAATCTTAGTGATTCAAGGTGCTGCCCTTAATTAGTGGAAACCCTGCTAGTTGAAAGCAGAAGAGTGGATTAGGAGCTTGAGTCTCTGAACCATTTAAAACCCTTTGTGTCTTTTACTTTATATCATTTACATTATGTACATTAACTGCTATAACTGCTATGTATGTTTTAACTGCTTACTATTGAACTAACTCTACGAACAATGTATATATGATTAATGGATATATAAATGAAGGGGATCTTTTACTTATTTCGATGTGCTTGAAAAGATTCTTATGTTTATCATAAGCTAAATTATTAGCAATACAAAATAAACCAGAAAAGTTTTGAAATTAAAAAAGATCTATTCAACCCCCCTTCTAGATCTATTGTGCCTACTGGGAACTAACAAGAAGGACTCTGTGTTTAATTTTGATGAGGAATGTAAGTCGGCATTCGAGTTGTTGAAGAAGAAGTTAACTACAGCCCCCATGATAGTCGCACCGGATTAGAATACGCCTTTTGAGCTGATGTGTGATGCAAGCGACTACGCGGTTGGGGCTTTTTTGGGACAACGTCGAGAGAAGGTATTTCACGCCATATATTATGCAAGAAAAATGCTCACGGAGACTCAAATTAACTATACAACTACGGAAAAGGAATCGTTTACAGTGGTGTATGCGTTCGACAAGTTTCGGGCATACTTGATCGGGACTAAGGTGATAGCCTACACTGACCATTCGGCTATTCGGTACCTAATTGCGAAAAAAGATGCTAAGCCACGACTTATTCGATTGATTCTCTTGCTTTAAGAGTTTGATCTAGAAATAAAGGATAGAAAGGGGACCGAGAATCAAGTCACCGATCACTTGTCTAGGCTAGAAAATCAAGGGAAATTGATAGAGGACAAGTGCGAAATCAATTAATCATTTTCGGATGAGCAATTATTTGGGATAAATGCAGAATTTCCTTAGTACGCGAATTATGCAAATTATTTAGTAAGCAACGTTCTTCCACCTGATCTCACAAGACAACAGAAAAAGAAGTTTCTTCATGACGTAAAATGGTACATATGGGACGAACCCTATTTGTTCAAGCAGTGCGCCGACAAAATGATTAGAAGGTGTGTGCCCTACAATGAAGTGAAGAACATTCTGCATGAGTGCCACTATCTGCGTATGACAGACATTATGGTAGTGAGAGGACAGCAGCAAAGGTACTGCAATCTAGGTTTTATTGGCCTATACTATTCAAGGACGCCCACCAATTTGTCAAAATATGTGATAGATGTCAAAGGGTGGGCAACATTTCGAAAAGGAATGAGATGCCTCTACAAATGATTCTCGAAGTTGAAATTTTTGATGTATGGGGCATCGATTTCATGGGGCCATTCCCTTCCTCATTCTCCAATCAGTACATTTTACTTACGGTGGACTATGTGTCAAGGTAGGTTGAAGCAGTAGCACTACCTTCTAACGACGCTAAGGTGGTCCTTAAATTTCTACAGAAAAACATTTTCACAAGGTTTGGCAAGCCAAGAGCAATTATAAGTGACGAAGGTAGTCACTTTTGCAATAAATCATTCACAGCTCTATTGGAGAGGTATAGGGTCAACCACATGGTAGCGACGACGTATCACCCCTAAAGCAGTGGACAGGCTGAGGTGTCGAACAGGGAAGTCAAGAAAATATTAGAGAAAGTGGTGAATCCGAATCGTAAGGATTGGTCGCTCCGGTTGGATGATGCATTATGGGCATACCAGACTGCGTACAAGACACCGATCGGGACGTCACCATATCAACTATTGTACGGAAAGGCATGTCACTTATCAGTCAAGCTATAACATAAGGCTTATTAGGCAATTCAGAAACTAAATTTCGATCAAGCAACTATAGGGAAAAAGAGATTACTTCAAATAAATGAGCTCGATGAATTTTGCCTTCAAGCCTACGAGAACTCTAAGTTATACAAGGAAAAGGTCAAGAGATGGCACAACCAGAAAATTATGCGAAGAACATTCGAGCCGTGATAATCAGACTTTTGTTCAACTCACGGCTGAGATTGTTCCCAGGAAAGCTCAAGTCGAGATGGTCGGGACCATTCACTATAAAGCGGGTGTTCTCTCATGGAGTCGTTGAACTTTACAGTCGAAATCTGTTAGAAACTTTCAAAGTCAACGGTCAACGATTAAAGCACTATTGGGGTGGTGAGTCCAACACCGATGTCATTCCCATCACATTGGCCGACGCACCGTGAACAGGAAGTAGTCAGGCTGAACGACTTAAAATCAAGCACTAATTGGGAGGCAACCCAATCTTTCATTTATTTTTTGTATTTTCATTCATAAGTGTAGAATATAGTTTTTATTAAGTTATTAGGTAGGTATTATAGAGTAAAAGTTTTGTTAATCTCTCAATCATATTTCGAGTGATCAATAATCTAATATCTTGAATGTTTTATGGTTGCAGGAGGTGTCAAAAGTGAGTGATAGCAACAACAGGCAAGAAAAGATGAAAACAAGCTGATTTTGAACTGCACAATTCAAAGCCACAAGGGTGAAGTCAGGAGACTAGCCAAAGGCGGAGCTATTTTGCCTTGCACCCAGTTAGAAGTGGGGTCCTTAATTATAGGCGAGACATTCTCAGCGATTATACAGTTGGTCCCTTATTCTTCCCAACTACTCGCCTGCCCCTACACCTAAACTACCCATTCCCACTACTCCTACTACTCACCCACGATTGTGCCACCATCAAATACTCATTCCCACAACATTACCCCACTACTCCACTACCTCACTCCATCACCCCTCTATTACTAAGGCTCTACATCACATCACCTCTATATAAACACACCCTCAAACCACAAGTTCATCAATTACTTGCAATCTGAGCTTAGAAAGCCACGATTTGGGGCATTAGTGTGGGCATTCATCTTGCAGGTGAGAGTGAGTACCTTATTTTCAAGTTCTTCATCTTCAATCACCTTAATTGCAACAAACTCATCGAAGAAAGGGGGAAGAATTCAGTGTGCACACCACGTGTTCGCTAAAGGGTGTGACTAAAATTTGGGGTGAGGAAGTATATTCAGACATCCGGAATCCATGGCTTCGTAACCCACACCGAAACGCCAAAGGGGAGAGAGTTCAAGGCCCGCACAACATACCCGCATATTCGACCGTCGAAAGTTCAAAAGTGTCGCCGCCGCCGACTAGTACGATTATATGGTTACCAAGGCTCTAACACCGGAGCGGGGATTGGCACTGGATGCCCATGACGGTGAGATGATGTAATAAATTTATCAGCAAGGGTGGGTCAAGTTCACAGAGGAGCCCGAGCCCACCGCCGTTAATGTGGTCAAGGAGTTCTATGCGAACGCCGAGGACAAGGCACCGTTCAATGCCTTTGTGCTTGGGTCGAATGGTCCGTTCGATCTTGATGCCATCAATACATATTATCAGTTGCGGGTGCCTTGACAGTGTCAGTATGCCCATTTGAGGGATTTCGACCCTGACTTTGAGGAGGTTATCAAGAACATGACCAAGCCGAACACAACAAGGAAGCACATCGGGAGATGCGGCGACTCGCATTGAGGCAAGACCATATGTTTTATGCTATGAACGCATCGTTCACTTCACTCAACATGACGCTTCAGAGTTTCAATCCAGCTGCGCAATTCCCATATCAGCAGCCGATGCCACTGCCGAGGTTCCCACCAAGTGATTCAGAAGCAGATGATCAACCACCTCCCCAGACTTAGGCGATTGTAGGGAAGTCCTCACGCACTTAATTTTGATTATTCATCCAATGAGGGCATTGTATTACTTAAGTTTGGGGGATTTAAATTCTTGTTTGCATGCATATGTAGTAGTTAGGTTTAAATTTGTCATTTGCATTCTAGTTTTGCATCTTAATTAGGAATTTTTATTGCATATATTTGTTATTGCATTGTTTTTATTCCTGTTATTATCGCATTCATTTTGTTATGTAAAAAAAATTGAAAAAAAATTGAAATTATTTTTTGTATTTAAATATTGTGTTTACATATGTCCAACGGTTTTGCAGTTCATGTTATTCGTGGGCCAATGATGAGATTGAGAATAATTTAACCAATACAGTATTAATTATTAGAATTGTGATATAATTTCTGTTATGAATCAAATCTTGTGCTTGTTTGAAAACAATCAATTTTAGCATGATGAATAGTTAACCAGTCGATTCCTAAAATCACATTAAAGGCAAGTGTTTTCAAAGAGATGAGATCGATATGTAACATGAAAGTATCAATTTAAATCAAACAAAATTTATAAATAGTGAAGGTAACGAAGGTTTCTTCTAACGGAGTTTCAACCAATAAGTCAAAGTCTAACTTCTCTGGGGTCAAATTTAAACGTTGAGCGCAAGTAAGTTAAATAAAAGAGTGGGTAAAATCGGTATCGAATAAGGTATAGACTTCTCAAGAGTTTATGATTAACTTACCCGTGATAACTACCGGCTTTGACTTGTCTGAGACATCCTTTGGCGTCACCATCCCAATTGGACTTGACTTCACTACACGACAAAATCGAGCTAGGTGACTGATAAGTGGATTTCATATCCACGAATCGTTCATCTTTTCACTACGGGCCAAAGATATTCATCAGTTAATCATTCATCTTTGCACTGCAGGCCAAAGATATTTAGTAATATCATCATTTAGGATTGAGGATGATTAAAAATATCTTAAAGAAAACGAATCTAGTGAGATAAAAGATCAAAGATTAGGGATTCGTACTTTAGTTTATCCAAGTTCAAAAATACCTTATAATAATCAATTGTGGAGCAAAATTCAAGAATAAAGATCAAAACATGGATATAATCAAAGATAGTAACCATAATAGACAACTTGGACAAAGAAAAGAAAATTTCATTTTTTCTGTGAATAGTGTCATATACGTGAATAGTGTCGTATACATAAATAGTAACCCCGACACAAAAAGGTAGAAATTCCACAATAAAATTCACATCAATATTTCGATATAATGATATTGAAAGAATAACATCATTAGGAAGAAAATAATATCCCTTACCTCAAAATATCGCTTACGATCGGAATATCTCCAGTATAAAATTTGAATAAACTTGCACTGATGAATAGCAACACACAAAGTATCTAAATACTCATAAAATACACTCGATAATATAGAGAGAGAAAGTGAGAAAACTTGTTTCTGGTGTGATTTTCAATTCTAACTAAGCACCCTATTTATAGGAAAATGCTTAGAACGCCATACATGTAATAACTCGCTACCGATGGCTTTACTGTTACTATTCAAGCCCGCATTACTTTTGAAAATAAATTCTCACCAACCAAAGCACCATATTTTTTCATATTTTCACCAACAATTCATAATAAATAGCCCTTTTATCGAGAAAATTCAAACCATATGCTTTAATAAATTTAACATTATATTTTCCAAAACAAATGAAAATATTCAGAAATCCACAATTCATAATAAATAGAATATTAAACAAAATATTTTACCTCAAACAAAAAATTCAAATCTAAGTGGATTTAATATTACCGATGTTACAAGCTTAAGGTTATCTTTTGGTTTCATGTTCTTATATAAGTGGTAAAATACATGAAATGGAAAGGTGGTCTTTTGGAGCGAAAGTGGTAAAATACATGAAATGGAAATTTTTCTTTAGCAGTGAGCATGCCCGTCGGGGAGGGCTATAATTGCCTTGTACCCCCCGCCGGGGCGGGGGTGTCGATTCCTGGAGTCTCCTGCTGCTGTTTGAACTCTGCTGGGAGTTGGTTTTTGGGATTTTTGTGATGCGCCTGGACTCTACAAAAGGCAGATCTCGGCCATAACATAAGATAGCTAGATATTACGTTGCAAAAAAAATCACACAAGACAAGAAGCATATTACAGAGATAAATTCCAGGATTCAAGTGCGAGCTTTGGAGGAGTAATTTGAAGGGATTTTCGTGACGGTTGCAATTCTAGGCTACGTGAAGGGTGTTCATTATTCTTCTTCTCTTTTGACTTTTATTTGTAATTGAAAGGATGTTTTCATTAGATTATTCAGTTTTTAATTCATTCGTTATGAACTAATTCGCTTATTAGACTTGTGATGGATCCTTATGTGAAACGATGATTTTATAATTTTGATTTCCAATTCAATAAAATATTTGTAGTTTATCTATGTTAATTCGAGCGTGAATTTATGAATTGCTTGATCAACAATTCCTTGTGGATTTGAATGGAATCGAGAAAGGATATTCAAATCTAAACCTAGTTAATATAGCATGTGTCATGAATTTTTTGAATAGAAGATTTTTTGATTATTGTTAAGGTAGAGATATGCTTGACATCACATGTAATCGGATAGAGAACTTAAGCTTAAACCTTCTTTAATTTCAGTTCACATAGAGATATAGTGAGTTGGTTGATTTAGGTGTTTAACTTGTTTCTATCTTAATTGTGCATTTTAGTTAATATGATATTAGTGCATCGAGAGGTGGCTAGTATTACATTCGTGTTCTTGATTAATAAACTTGGATATTAAAGTGAGTTGGAATAAAGGTTTGAAAATCAGAGTGAAACTTAGGGTGAAATCATAAGTCTAATTCTCCATTAATTGTTTGAAATTCTAAATTTTGATATTAGTGATTGTTTTGTGATAGTTTATTTATTTATTAATTTAGTTTTTATAATTTTAAACCATTGAATTGAATAGTTTAATAGAATTAGGATTAATAGAAAATTGATAATTGTGAAGTTAAAATTCTTGCTAATTTGTCCTTGTGGGAACGATACTTTATTCACTACTATATTACTTGTTGACCACGTACACTTGCGTGTTTTGCGCGTATCGATTTTACCCAACAAGTTTTTGGCGCCGTTGCCGAGGACAATTTAGCCGAGATTTTAATATTTTTACGATATCGGTTTAATTAGTCCAGTTTTACTTAAATAGTTTTTGTTTTTGTTTTTCCTATTTCAGGTTTTTCACATTGGTTTATGCAAACACGATCCAAACATCCAGACTTGCTTCCTTTTGAGGACGACATTGAAAGGAAATTTCAGAGGTTAAGTAAGTGGATCGAAAAAATGAGGAACAAATTCAAAAATTCTGATAAGGAATAAACAATGGCTGCCGAAGACCAGAAAGCATTGAGGGATTTTGCAACACCTAAGGTAACTGATCTGCAGTCAAGCATCACTAGGCCTGCAATAGCTGCGAATACTTTTGAAATCAAGCCTGGGAAAATTCAGATGATGCAGAATTCAGTTCAGTTTGGGGGAATGGCAAATGACGATCCGAATGAGCATTTAATTAGTTTTCTGGAAATGTGCAACACGTTCAAGTACAATGGGGTGTCGGATGAGGCAGTGAGACTTCGCTTATTCCCGTTCACTTTACGGGACAAGGCGAAGAGTTTGTTACATTCTCTGCCGTCGGGGTCAATTACTACGTGGGAAGACTTGGCGCAGAAATTTCTTGCCAAATTTTTCCTGTGAGACCCCAGATTTTATTAATAAAGATTTAAATTTTGTCAAAATAATTTTTTAATATTATGGTGTGAATTTGAGATAATATTATAGTTGTTGGTAGTATTTATAAATTTTGCAAAGTATGCAAGTGGTTATATTATATTCGATTGGTGGGGAATATTAGGTTTAGCAGGGAATATTTACAACTACTCAATCATTGGTGACCCCCCTAACAAAATTATTGTCGGATTGAAACGACAAAAATATTTTATTGAAATAACGGCGGAAGTTTTACCGTTGATCTTGTTGAACTACTTGGTAGTAAAAGTACGATGAATATGTGGTTGCATAGTAGCACAGCGGTATTGATTATTGATGCTTATGTGAGAAGTCACTCGGTTTGATTCCATTATTGTCGATTAATAATATGAATTATTATAGCGATAATGACGTTTTGTTTTATTCGTATTATTAACGTAATAAAAGCGAAACATCTTTTATATAAAATAGAATACTTTATTAAAGTTATTACATAAATAGAATATATTATATTTTATTATGCATAGTGTTGCATAGTTTTTTGCATAGTGTTTGCATAGTAAAATGTTTTAATATAAATAGAATATATTATATTTTATTTAAAAGATTTTTTTCTTTAAATATGGACCGTCGATTAAAGTAAATCGATACTGGATAGTTCATGGATTAGTTACTATGCATTTCATTTTCCTATAAATGAAGCTCATTCCTTCATTATTTTCTTACGAATTCATTGAAACTCTAGAGAGAGAAATTATAGAGAGAAGCTATAGAGAAAGTTATAGAAAGAAGAAGAGTATACTGCTACTTCACTACTTCTATATTAGGTTCTTTTACGGTAAAGGGTGTTATTCTTTCTTCTTGAAGAGAACTTACATTATTCCATTCATTATCATTACGTTGGAATAACTCGTAAAAGTGGCATACCCTATACATAACTTTGATACGCTGGCATACCCTATACTTGGTGAAATCCTTATGTTATTCCATTGCTTATTATTACGTTGGAATAACTTTGATATCTGTGATTTTACCCTATACTTGGTGACATTCTTCTATTATTATGTTGGAACATCACATGCGTGTGTTTTATACCTGGGACTGGTTCCGCTTTTTATTATTCTACATTGGAACATCACATGCGTGTGTTTTACAGGACTGGTTCCATCTTTATCATTCTGTTGGAATATCCTATCGTGTGTTTTACACCGGATCAGTTCCATCTTTATTATTACATTGGAACATCACTTGGTGTGAATTTCACACGACTGGTTCCGTTATTATTATTACATTGGAATAACATATGCTGGCAATACCGCATGCATGGTGATTTCTTTTGTTATTCCATTCTTTATTATACCCGGTTGGTTAAAACTTTGACTTCTATACTCCATGAAATTAGTAGAATATCCTTGATATTTGCGTTTCATCCAAAGATATCTTTTCATGGAAATATTCTTCCGATCATTATTGAATTTTACTCTACGTAAACGATATCATGTTGACAATTTGGACGTTAATAATTCATGGATTAAATAATTCTTGAACTTGTTTTATTGAATTACTATGTCATTGTCATCATCCTCATGTTATATTATGTTATCTTTGGCTTACGTGCATAGATGAACTTAGTATGATTATGACCGAGGATCATTCGGTATAATCATGACTTGATATAAATGATGTGACAAAAGTCCTCGGTGGCACTGTAATGCGTTGATGGATAGTTTTGGTATGA
Organism: Panax quinquefolius; assembly: GCA_020205615.1. Classification (NCBI taxonomy): domain Eukaryota; kingdom Viridiplantae; phylum Streptophyta; class Magnoliopsida; order Apiales; family Araliaceae; genus Panax; species Panax quinquefolius. The sequence goes on from CM035172.1 coordinate 59,323,763, forward strand.
TTATGACTGGGGTGATTCGGTATAGTCATGACCATTGATAATTTGATGAAAATCTTTGGCCAAGTGGTACGGGGATGATTAGATGTGGTGGTTTATTATTAATTTGAGTCTCGTGATAAAAATTGATGAAAACCTTTTAAAACCTAAAAGATAGTAGACTTTATTCTCTACTTGACTCTTTTAATGGATTGCTTATTTAATTGTCGTTAAACCTGGTTGTCTATTGTATTTTATCGGTTTAACATTGTTGAAGGCTAATGATAATTTATTACGCATTATCTTAGTCATAATATTTTTCTTGGGCTAGTTGAGTTCACCCTTTCTTTCTTTTGTTTCTCTTGAAATGAGAACATATTTGGGACGCAGTCTGGGAACGAAGTAATGGTCGAGAGGATAGCATTAGTAGTCCTCACTATATACGTGAAATAGTGTGATAATAGTTGTAATGAGGACTCCTTTTGAGTTTGTATAATATCTAGTAGACAATATTTGTATTCAAACTCACAGTTTTTATCGTATTGTACATGACAGTTATATTAGTAAGTTGTATTTGAATTTATGTACCATGTAAGTGGCGAACCAAGATGGGTGACGTATACCTAATTTTGGGGCGTCACAGTTGGTATCAGAGCTTAGGGATATGATCCCTGGCTAAGATGCGAGATAAGAACTAGGAGGGAGAGGCGGGAATTCCTTCGCTAGAATGACCTACCTAAGTTTATGTGCTATTTTATTGGTCGATCGAATATAGGGATAATTTGTTACATGTCAATTAACCCTTGTTTTGTGTGATGTTTGAGAATGGCATCCGAAAATCTTTGAGATAAGCAATGAAGCACATGAGAGTGTTGATTCATTTCAAACAAAAGGTAACGACCAACAACACGATAATAATCATATTGGTGGTGGCTGCTATCGAACAATGATAACCATCGTGGGGAAATTATCATGCTAAGAATGGTAACCACTTCGGTGGTAATCATGGCAAAGATAATAGAAGTGGAAATTTCAAGAAGAGAAGGTCATTTAGCTCGATTTTGTCGTATAGTGAAGTCAAGTCCAATTTGGGATAGTGGCACCAAAGGCGGATCTGGACAAAAACAAAGTCGGTGGTTTTTGAAGAAGAGCGTTTTTCGTGACTTCTCAAAAGTGGGTAACCCGAACGAAGTTAGCGGGTTAGTTAATTATAAATTCTTCTTGAAGTCTATACCTTATTAGATTTGGTTCTACCCATTCTTTTATCTCTCTTGCTTGCGTTCAACGTTTAAATTTGACTCTGAAGAAATTAGACTTTGATTTATCTATTGAAACTTCGTTGGGAGAAACCTTCGTTACCTCCAATTGTTTATTAATCTTGTTGTTTCAAATAAACACTTTCACGTTAATTGTCGATCTTATCTCTTGAAAATACTTGCCTTTGAGGTAATTTTTGAAAATAATTGATTAACTACTCGTTATTCTTTTTGTAAGGTTGTTAGCTTTCATATTCCTAACCAACTTTGTTATCTGAATTCAAAGTAACCAAATCCTAAAGTTAATCTTTGTTATATCAAGCTATAAGTAAAGAGCCCGATCCTTTCGTTGTTGACTTCCTTGTGTGGAATGCAGAAGCCGGACTTTTTTCAGAGGCGACGTCGTGATGAAGATGGCAAGTTAATAGGTATCATTGTGAGGTCTTTATCCAGGTTAAGGGATAGAAGTCACAGTTGGTATTAATGTGACGTCTTATCCAAGTCTTGGACGAGTAATGTGATTTTGAATGATATTTCTATCATTAATAAATTTCTTGGCGTATTCTTGAAGACTTCCTAGCCTACCCTAGGCGTGAAATCGAATTTTGTATTGACCCCAAAGTCAAAACCCATTTCTTAAACCTCAAATATTTCTTCAACTAAAAGGATCATTTACGTGGATTATGATGAAAGTCATAATAAAAGTATAGAACTAATAAAAAGCATGGGTATATGAAGTATTAGTAAGTTTTATGATGAGTTATGTTGGTTAGTATGTGAAAACATGAAAGTTTCTTAGAAATCACAAAGAGTTGAAGATCAGATTTTGGTGAAAAACGTAACATGAAATTCAATTGACCATATCTCTTATTATGTTTTGAATTTTTGAGTGTGGTTAAGTCCTAGAGTTAGATCTATGAGTTACCTAACTAATCCAAGTGGAATTACTGGAAAAGGTGTTGTAGATTTTTGTGTGGACTGATTTTAGCAAAGGAGTGCAAAGCTGCAAAAATCAAAAAAGCTTCTGCCATGATTTTAGAGAGGCTGTTTCGGCCACTTAAATTATGAGAAAAATTGTGGCCTTTTGGGACATGAAAGTATATGGTATAAAGTACCTCCTGTCCAAAAATGAGCTCATTCTGACTTAAAATGAGCAAGTTATGACTATTTCAATATTTAGGTTTTTTCGACGAAAACGCTATAACGGAGTTCTATAACTCCGATGACCATGAAATTTAAACCTGGAAGCTCACGTTAACATGTGTAAGGTCCTGCCAAGATTTGGGAATTTTTGGAGTTAAACTTGAGGTAGCTAATTTCTTAAGGAATTAAGTGGAAATTGATTTTTAAAAATAGTAAATGAATTTTAAAAATTCGAGAAAAATATATTTTCATTATGGGACTATATTATGCTAAATCCCAGAAAAGAAATATTTTTGGGGATGATTTGGTATTTTTCATGAAAATAGTTTAATTCTGAACATATGAGTTAAATATGTTATGTGAAGTAACAAAGTTGAAAATAGGATTTTATGGCTAGAGAATCCTATATAGAGTATATGCATATTTTTTTTATGAGGATTTGATAATTGGTGATGATATCTTATGAGTGTGGCATTTTTGAATGATTAAATGAATTATATGGTAAAAGCGTAAACAATTGAGGTAAATTGTTTATAAATTTAAGAAGTGATTAAAATATTGTTATAATATTAATGATGTTAGATTATGAGATTATTAAGTGATTGATAACATGGGGATATTCTTGAATCTGGATAAATTATATTATAAATGTTTAATATTTATCTTTTATCTCATTTGATTGATTCTTTATATCATTATCCTCATGTTTATATTATATTTGAAAGTCATTTGTGGCAGTAGTGCATAGATGGACTTGGTATGATTATGACCGAGGATTGTTCGGTATAATCATAATAGTAATTGAAAACACAATTATCTTTGGTCGTAGTGCATGGATAATTTGTGGTCGTGATACTAATGAATACACAATTATCTTTGGTCGTAGTGCATGGATAATTTGTGGTCGTGATATCTTAATGAATACACGATTATCTTTTCTTAGTAGTGCATGGATAATTTATGGTCGTGATACTTAATGAATACACGATTATCTTTTGCCGTAGTGCATGGATAATTTGTGGTCGTGATACTAATGAATACACGATTATCTTTTTGGTAGTAGTGCATGGATAATTTGTGGTCGTGATCTTAATGAATACACAATTATCTTTGGCCGTTGTGCATGGATAATTTGTGGTCGATGATACTAATGAATACACGATTATCTTTGGTAGTAGTGCATGGATAATTCGTGGTCGTGATACTAATGAATATCCTTGGCACGTAGTGCGGGGATGATTCGATGATATGGATTAATTATTGAAATTTGAGTCTCGAAATGAAATATTAATTCATGGATGTAGTAATGATCATCTTTGGTCAGTAGTGCATTGATAGACTTGGTATGATTATGACCACGGATTATTCGGTATAATCATGGTAGTAATTGAAAAACACGAATATCCTTAGCCGATGGTGCATGGATAATTCATGGTTGTGATACTATTAAAGTGAGTCTCGGCATTATTGGTTTCTGATTGTATATCTTTAGCTTTGTAGTGCAAAGATGAATAGTTAATGAATAGCTTTGGCAGATTTCGAAGATGAATTTAATATTTTTAAGGTATCCTCATCTCTTTATCATACCAGGTACGTACCCTAATTTCGAGGGCAAAATTCCATAAGGAGGGGAGATTGTGAGACCCCAAATTTTATTAATAAAGATTTAAATTTTGTCAAAATAATTTTTTAATATTATGGTGTGAATTTGAGATAATATTATAGTTGTGGGTAGTATTTATAAATTTTGCAAAGTATGCAAGTGGTTATATTATATTCGATTAATTGGGGAATATTCGGTTTAGCGGGGAATATTCAATACAACTACTCAATCATTGGTGGACCCCATAACGTAATTATTGTCGGATTGAAAAGCGACAAAAAATATTTTATTGAAATAACGGCGGAAGTTTTACCGTTGATCTTGTTGAACTACTTGGTAGTAAAAAATACGATGTCGTGTGGTTGCATAGTAACACTGCGGTATTGATTATTGATGCTTATGTGAGAAGTCACTCGGTTTGATTCCATTATTGTCGATTAATAATATGAATTATTATAGCGATAATGACGTTTTGTTTTATTCGTATTATTAACGTAATAAAAGCGAAACATCTTTTATATAAAATAGAATACTTTATTAAAGTTATTCTATAAATAGAATATATTATATTTTATTATGCATAGTGTTGCGTAGTGTGTTTTGCATAGTGTTTGCATAGTAAAATGTTTTAATATAAATAGAATATATTATATTTTATTTAAAAGATTTTTCTTTAAATATGGACCGTCAGATTAAAGTAAATCAAACTGACCGTTCATGGATTAATTCTTATGCATTTCATTTTCCTATAAATAGAAGCTCATTCCTTCATTATTTTCTTACTTAATTCATTGAAACTCAGAGAGAGAAATTATAGAGAGAAGCTATAGAGAGAAAGTTATAGAAAGAAGAAGAGTATTACGCTACTTCACTACTTCTATATTCAGTTCTTTTTACGGTGAGGGGTGTTATTCTTTCTTCTTGAAGAGAACTTACATTATTCCATTCATTATCATTACATTGAATAACTCGTGTAAAAGTGGCATACCCTATACATAACTCGTATATCATGGCATACCCTATACTTGGTGAAATCCTTATGTTATTCCATTGCTTATTATTACATTGGAATAACTTTGTGCACTGTGGTTTACCCTATACTTGGTGACATTCTTCTATTATTACATTTGGAACATCACATGCGTGTGTTTTACAGGACTGGTTCCGCTTTTTATTATTCTCGTTGGAACATCCATGCATGTGTTTTACGGACTGGTTCGGTTCTTTATCATTCTGTTGGAATATCCTATCGTGTGTTTTACAGGATCCGGTTCCATCTTTATTATTACGTTGGAACATCCGTCGGTGTGAATTTCACGACACCGTTAGATTATTATTATTCATTGGAATAACTATCTACATCACAGTACCGCATGCATGGTGATTTCTTTTGTTATTCCATTCTTTATTATACCCGGTTAGTTAAAACTTTGACTTCTATACTCCATGAAATTAGTAGAATATCCTTGATATTTGTGTTTTCCAAAGATATCTTTTCATGGAAATATTCTTACGATCATTATTGAATTTTACTCTACGAACCAAGATTATCATGTTGACAATTTGGACGTTAATAATTCATGGATTAAATAATTCTTGAACTTGTTTTATTGAATTACTATGTCATTGTCATCATCCTCATGTTATATTATGTTATCTTTGGCTTACGTGCATAGATGAACTTAGTATGATTATGACCGAGGATCATTCGGTATAATCATGACTTGATATAAATGATGTGACAAAAGTCCTCGGTGGCACGTAATGCAATGATGGATAGTTTTTGGTATGATTATGACCGGGGGTGATTCGGTATAGTCATGACCATTGATAATTTGATGAAAATCCTTGACCAGGGTATACGGGGATGATTAGATGTGGTGGTTTATTATTGTTTGAGTCTCAAATGATAAAAATTGATGAAAACCTTTTAAAACCTAAAAGATAGTAGACTTTATTCTCTACTTGACTCTTTTAATGGATTGCTTATTCATTGCAGATTAAACCGGTTGTCTATTGTATTTTATCGGTTTAACATTGTTGAAGGCTAATGATAATTTATTACGCATTATCTTAGTCATAATATTTCTTCTTGGGCTAGTTGAGCTCACCCTTTCTTTCTTTGTTCTCTTGTGAAATGAGAACATAAATTTTGAGACAGTCTGGGAAGAAGTAATGGTCCGAGGAGGATAGCATTAGTAGTCCTCACTATTACGTGAAATAGTGTGATAATAGTTGTAATGAGGACTCCTTTTGAGTTTGTATAATATCTAGTAGACAATATTTGTATTCAAACTCACGAGTTTTTGTCGTATTTATACCACGCAGTTATATTAGTAAGTTGTATTTGAATTTATGTACCATGTAAGTGGCGACCCAAGATGGGTGACGTATACCTAATTTTGGGGGCGTCACATTTCCCACCGGCGAAAACTGCTAAAATGAGGAATGACATAATGATGTTTGAGCAGCAGAATGGGGAGTCGCTATATGAGGCATGGGAGAGGTACAAGGAATTACTTAGAAAGTGCCCACATCATGGATTGCCCAAGTGGTTGCAAATGAACACCTTTTATAACGAACTAAATGGGAATATCAGAACCAGTATTGATGCAGCGTCGGGCAGTGCATTCATGGCTAAAAGTTACGAGGAAGCCTACAATTTGATCGATACCATGGCGGCAAATAACTACCAGTGGCCCACAGCAAGAATGACACAAGCAAAGGTGGCTGGGATTTTGGAAGTAGATGGGGTGACAGTTATACAAGCACAGATTTCTGCACTGTCCAAGAAGTTTGATACTATGACAGGGGCTCAAGTTCAGCAGGTTACGGTAGTATGTGAATTGTGTGCGGGTGATCATCCTATAGATCAGTGCGCAATTAATCCAGCATCCATCCAGTTCATAGGTAACTATAACAGAATTCCTCAAAATACATACCAAAACACCTACAACTAGGGGAATAGGAACCACCCAAACTTCTCATGGAGCAATAACCAGCAAACTCAAGCTCCACGACCATCATATCCCCCTGGTTTTCAGAGTCACCAACAACCGGTTCAACATCAGAAAGGGAAATCAGATTTCGAGGAAATGGTGTCGAAGTACATAACTAGCAATGAGGAAACAATTAAAAATCAAGCAATGATAATGAAAAATCAAGAGATGGCAATGAAATCACATGATTTGGCTATCAAGAATTTGGAAATTCATATTGGACAACTGGCGTTAGCATTGAATAATAGACCACAAGGAACGTTACCAAGTGACACAAAAAGAAATCCAAAGGGAAACCATGAACAGTGTAACGCAATCACACTCAAGAGGGGTAAGGAATTGGGTTCTAATTATGGTGAGAAAACCAGTACAAGAGACGAAGATGAGGATGCAAGTGATGACTTAAACACGAAGTTTACAGAGAAAGCGGTGGAAAAAGGACAGAAAGACAAACTAATTTCAGTTACACCACCGGCACCTTTTTCTCGTAGGATAGAAAGTGAAAAGTTGAAGAATCAGTTTTCAAGGTTCATGGATATATTCAAACAATTACATATCAATATTCCATTAGCCGAAGCACTGGAGCAGATGCCGAGTTACATTAAGTTCATGAAAGACATTTTGTCGAAGAAACGCAAGCTCCAGGATTTCGAAATAGTGGCATTGACTGAAGAATGCAGTGCAATACTGCAGCAAAAGCTCCCTCCTAAATTAAAAGATCCGGGGATTTTCACAATCCCGTGTGCAATTAGAAATCAAGACTTGGGAAGAGCGCTATGCGATCTAGGAGGGAGTATTAATTTGATGCCACTTTCCATTTACCGAAAGTTGGGATTAAAGAAAGGAAAACCGACCAACATTAGTCTATAGCTTGCAGATAGATCACTAACATATCCACTAGGAATAGTTGAAGACGTATTGGTTAAGGTTGATTCATTGATTTTTCGGCCAATTTCGTGGTACTAGACTTTGAGGAAGACAAGAACATCCCCATTATTTTGGGACGACCATTTCTGGTGACAAGGCGAACACTGATTGATGTACCTAACGGAGAACTGATAATGAAAGTGTTCGATCAAGTAGTAATGGTGAAGGTGTTTAAAGAAATCCCAATCCCGACTGACAAGGAAGAGTGTGAGTTGCTCGAAAATCCTACACGCATCAAGTTCAGGGATTGCAAGGAGGATAATGGTCTAAAGGCGTTAATTGAGGATAGAAATTCAAATTTATCACCAAATATTCAAGTGAACGGACACGCATTACAACAGTGTTGGTGTTATGCGATAAATAGAAATCATGTCGCGGATAACCCAATCGATCCTGGATGAAACAGGGAGTAGTCAGGCTGAATGACTTAAAATCAAGCGCTAATTGGGAGGCAACCCAATATTTCATTATTTTTCATAGTTTTATTTATAATTATTAGAATGTAGCTTTTATTAAGTATTAGGTAGGTGTTATAGAGTAAAAGTTTTGTTGAAACTCTCAAGCATACTCCAAGTCGTCAAAAATCTAACATCTTGCATGTTTATGGTTGCAGGAGGAGTCAAAAGTGAGTAAGAGCAACACCGGGCAAGAAAAGAAGGAAAATAAGCCACTTTTGATTTGCACCATATGAAGTCAAAAAGCTGAAGTTAGTGGGGCATGCCACAGGCAAAGCTCAAATGAGTCTTACACACCCGTAGGGCTGGAGGTCAAATCTGAAGCAGCACAAGTTAGCAGATTACACACGATTGCTTTCTTATTTCCCCACTAACACGCCTCTTTCTATCTCATTCTTCACACCCAAACCCCCACCCTCCATTACAAGACCACCTAACCACTCCTTCTACCCACAATTACACTAGAACTCATCCTCTCACCCCATTACCAAACATACACCCACTAATCACATCATCAAGATTGGGCCACTTCCTCTCCCCTACATCACCTCTATATAAACCCTACCACATACCTCCCATATTCATCACCACAAATACGAATTCATCAGAAAAATGGGGAACACATAGAGCAATTGAGTGTAAGTTACATTTCTATTGGGTTTTCATCTTCTCTCAACTGAATTACCATAGAAACAATCGAGTCTTGGGGGAAGAACGAACTGTGCACACCAAGTGTTTGAGAAATTGAGTGAACCAAGTGTAAGGGGAAGGTAGTGTGTGATAGCAAGTTCTAACATTCGGAAATCAATGGCTTCTCAACCGACATCCAAACGCCAAAAGGGAGAGAGTTCACGATCCACTCAACCGACACGAACCTATGATTGTCGAAAATTTGTGAGTGCCGCCGACCGGTATGATTACATGCTAACCAAAGCCCTTACGCCGGAGCGGGGATTCGCTCCCGAGGGAAATAATGGGGAGATGATGTCTCAAATCTATCAAAAGGGGTGGATAAAACTCACCAAAAATCCGGAACCCGCCGTTGTCAACATTATCAAGGAGTTTTATGCAAATGCCGAAGACAAAGCCCCATTTAATGCGTTTGTGCGGGGTCGCATGGTCCCATTCAGTGATGATGTAATTAATTCATATTATCAGTTGTGGGTGCCACGACAGTGTCAGTATGCACATTTGAGGGACTTTGACCCTGACTACGAGGAGGTTATTACGAACATGACAAAGCCGGGAACATCTTGGATTAAAGGTCGAAAGGGAGGTACAGTGTTCCATAGAAAGGACCTTAGCTGGTATGGAAAAATATGGTACGCATTCTTATGCGCTAAATTGCTTCCATCCCAACACACTTCGGACGTCACCAAAGAGAAGGCGTTCTGTTGTACGCAATTGTGCAAGATTTCATTATTGACGTCGGGGCTATTATAAGTTTCTCCATCCGCTGGTGTTTACGTGGAAATTTTTCGGGTGGCTTGCCACACCCATCACTCATATGTGGGTTGTGTCGCAATGTCCAGGTGAAATGGTCCGACGATGAGCCCACACAAATGTTGCTCGCTTTGCTTTATTCTAGAATGATAGCGCGGTATTCTGTATGGGTAGGAGGCGAGTCACATCCACGAGGTCTGGGCTTAATTTTTCCATCAGCGTCGGAAGACGAAGTTGATGCAGAAGATACCTCGGAGGATGAGGATGAAGGTATGGGAGAGCAATGAACCGAGCAGATACCGCAGACCGAGGCAATATCCAGTCCTCAGTTCCTTGAGTTCCAAAATTAAATGAATACGCACAACAGAGCAGCACGTAGGGAAATGCGGTGATTGGCAATGCGTCAAGATCACATGTTTGATGCTATGAACGCATATTTCGCCTAACTCAAAACAACACTCCAAAGCTTCAACCCGGCGGCTCAATATCTATATCAACAACCCGGACCACTACCGCGATTTCCACCAAGTGATTTTGATGATGAAGAGCACCAACCACCTCCCCAGACTTAGGAATTGCAGGTGTGAGACCCCGAATTTTATGAAATAAAAGTATTCAATTTTTCTATTTTGGTAAATAGTTAAATTGATAAAAGTTTAAAGTTAAGGGTAATATGTGAAATTTTTTTTTTGCAAAGTAAGCAAGTTGATATAAAATATTAGTTGTGTCGAGGAATATTCTATTAGTCGGGGAATATTCTTTTTGTCGGGGAATATCCGTACGACGGTACAATCATTGGTGGACCCCACAACGGAATTATTGTCGGATTGAGAAAACGACAAAAATATTTTTATGAAAATAACGGCGGAAGTTTTACCGTTAACTGTTGAAACACCCGGTGTTAAAAGTACAGTAATACGCGTGGTTGTATAGTAGCACACGGTATTGATTATTGATGCTTATGTGATAAATCACTCAGTTTTGTTTTATTGGTATTATTAATATAATAAAACAAAAAAGCTTTTTATATAAAACAGAATACTTTTATAAAGTTATTCGTTTTATTAGGCTAATAGTAAAATCTTTTTTATATAAAAGCAGAATACTTTTAATAAAGTTATCATTTTATTAGACAATAATTAGAATATATTATATTTTATTATGCATAGTATTTGCATAGTGCCTGCATAGTGTTTGTATAGTAAAATCTTTTATAAAGTTATTCGTTTTATTAGATTATAAATAGAATATATTATATTTTATTTAAAATATTTTTCTTTAAATATGGACCGTCAGATTAAAGTAAATCAATCTGGACCGTTCATGAGTTAGTTACTATGTAGTCCATTTTTCTATAAATAGAAGCTCATTCCTTCATTATTTCTTACGAATTCGCTGAAACTCTAGAGAGAGAAACTATAGAGAGAGTTCTTCTTCTATAATCTTAAGCATATTTCTTTAGAGTTTAAGAAAGCTTTGAGCGTAGTGCAAGTTTTCTTCAAGTATATTCCCGCCCTACCAGTCGGAATACTTTTCTTTTTAAAGTAGGGGATATAATTGTCGTACTCGTAAAGGATATTATTATTATTATTATTATAGTAGGGAATATTATTTATTGTACTCGTAAGGGGTATTCTTTCTTTCTTATTCATGAAGAGAACTTATGTTATTCCATTCTTTATTATTACATTGGAATAACTTTTGATACGGGATACCCTATACTTGGTGAAATTCTTCTATTTCTTATTATTACATTGGAATAACCTATTTATGCAATCTGCATCATGGTGAAATTCTTCTAATATTCGTTCTTTATTATTCACGTCGGAATATCACATGTCTTGCGTTCACATATACAGTTCCATTATTTATTATTACGCCGGAATATCATGTACATGCGTTTCACGGGACTGTGTTCCATTATTTATTATTCTATCGGAATATCACATGCTCGTGCGTTCTGGGCGGCCTGGATTCCATTATTTATTATTACATTGGGAATAACTTTTGCCGGTGCCGATCTATCGCGCATGCATGGTGAATCATACATTATTCCATTCTTTATTATTACGTTGGAATAACTCATACATGTGGATTACCACATGCATGGTGAATGATCATGTGTATTCATTCCTTATTAAATTGTGGAAATGATCTGTCTACGTGGATTACCGCATGGCGGGCGAAAATCCATTTGCAGTTTCATATATTCTATTATACTTAGTTGGTTAAAGCTTTGGCTTCTATACTCCATGAAATTAGTGGAATATCCTTGATATTTGTGCTTCATCCAGTATCTTTTCATGGAAATATTCTTCTGAGCATTCTTGAATTTTACTTCACAAAGCAGTATCAAGTTGACAATTTGGACGTTATTGAGTTCAGGATAAATTAACTTATAAATCTTTAAAATTTATTCTTGAACCTATTTTATTGAATTGTCATCACCCTCATGCTTATATTATATTGAAAGTCATCTTTGGCTTACTACGCGTAGATGGACTTTGTATGATTATGACCGAGGGATTATTCGGTATAATCATGACCATAATGTAATTGAATGTGTGGTAAAAGTCCTCATTGGCACTGTAGTTCATTGGTGGGATGAGTTGTTGGTATGATTATGACCGAGGGATTATTCGATATAGTCATGACCATTGATGATTACATGAATATCCTTGGCAGTAGTGGGCGAGGATGATTCAATTTTATTTATTAATTTGAGTCTCGATGATAAAGTTGATGAAAACTTTTAAATCATAGAAGATAGTAGATTTTATACTTTACTTGACTCTTCTAATGGATTGCTTGATCCGGCTTGATTAAATTTGATGTTTATTATATTTTATCGGGTTTAACACCGTTGAAGGCTAATGATAATTTATTACGCATTATCTTAGTCATAATATTTCTTCTTGGGCTAGTTGAGCTCACCCTTTCTTTCATTGTTCTCTTGTGTGAAATGAGAGCGATTTGGGACTAGTCGGGAACAGAGTGATGGTCTAGATGGTGCATTAGTAGTCCTCACTATTACGTGAAATAGTGTGATAATAAATGTAATGAGGACTCCATTGAGTGTGGATATTGTCAGATGACAATATTTGTATTAAAACTTCATTTATGTTTTGTCGTATATTTACACGACTATTGTATAATTAATTTGTATTTGTATTCAGTACCTTGTATCTGGCGACTCAAGATGGGTGATGTATACTGTTTTGGGGGCGTCACAGGAGGGGAAGTCCTCATGCACTTAATTTTATTTTTATCCAATGAGGGGCTTTGTGTTACTTAAGTTTGGGGATTTAATTGCTTATTTGCATGCATTTGTTATTTTGTTTACATTCTAGTTTGCATAGTAGATTAGGTTTTTGCATAGTAGATTAGGTTATTTTTGATTTTGCATTATTTTTATTTCTGTTATTATCATTAAAAAAATTAGTTAAATATTGTGTTTGCATATGTCCAACAGTGTTGCAGTTCATGTTATTTGTGGGCGATGATGAGATTGAGAACAAGTTAACCTTGATGCACGGTATTGATTATTAGAAGCGTGATACAATTTACATTATGAATAGACTCTTTAACTTGTTTGAAAATGTTATAAAAGGTTAGCACTAATAACATCTTTGGTGACAAGTAGAAGTTCAAATTGATACATAAATAGTTTTAAAGGATAATACTAGGGTAAATGAGAAAATGACAAGGATAGGCGATGAAAGGCTAAAATTAGGCAAGAACCTAAGTTTGGGGAGTATATGTGGGGTATATAAGCTTTGAAAAAAATATATATAGAAAAACAAGCGTGAGATGGAGCGTAAAAGCAACTCCGACTCACCAACCATCTATCTAAAAAAAGGGAATAATGATGGGAAAAGAGCAAAAAAGCCCCTGCAAAAAAAAAGAAGAAGAAGAAAGTATAAGTATCCTGCACGAACCCTTGAATTTGGTATTGTTTAATTTTAGTTGGGTTGTGCCTATCTTTGAAATTTTTAAGATTGCACTATATGATTCCTTCTAAGAAGTTGCTTATGTATTGAATTTGGGTCCATATCAGTTATCTTAGATGTTGATCACACACGCACGCTATACCAGTGATAATTGTTCAAGATTTGAGAATTAATACAAAATTGTGGATTAGGTTTAGTGATTCATATTGTAAAGTTGCTTATTTTCTCTGAGGCCGATGGGATAATTTATTTTCTGCGATATTGTTGGATTCTAAGGCATTTAGATTTTATTTATTTCATTTCATTGCATTGCATAGCATGTAGTTTGTTTTGTGCTCGAGGACTAGCACGGTTTAAGTTTGGGGTATTTTGATAAGTGGATTTAATATACACGAATCGATGTTCATTTCAAGCTTAAATTCGTAGTTATCTTCTTGTTTTGTGTTCGTTTCCACTCGTTTCATGTTCTTATATATGTAGGGTGGTCATGGAGGCAAGTGGTAAAGAAAGGTGGTCTTTTGGAGCGAAAGTGGAAAAATGCATGAAATGGAAATTTTCCTTTAGCAGTGAGCATGCCAAGGTGAAACTATAATTGCCTTGTACCCCCACGGTGGGTGTCGTGTCGATTTCGAGTCTCCTTCTTCTTGTTTGAACTCTGTTGGGAGTTGGTTTTTAGGATTTTTGTGATGCGCCTGGACTCTACAAAAGGCAGATCTCGGCCATAACATAAGATAACTAGATATTACGTTGCAAAAAAAAATCACACAAGACAAGAAGCAGATTACAGAGATAAATTCTAGGATTCAAGTGCGAGCTTTGGAGGAGTAATTTGAAGGGATTTTCGTGACGGTTGCAATTCTAGGCTATGTGAAGGGTGTTCATTATTCTTCTTCTCTTTAGTCTTTTATTTGTAATTGAAAGGATGTTTTCATTAGATTATTCAGTTTTAGATTCATTCATTATGAACTAATTTGCTTATTAGACTTGTGATGGATCCTTATGTGAAACGATGATTTTATAACTTTGATTTCCAATTCAATAAAATATTTTCAGTTTATCTATGTTAATTCGAGCGTGAATTTATGAATTGCTTGATCAACAATTCCTTGTGGATTTGAATGGAATCGAGAGAGGATATTCAAATCTAGACCTAGTTAATATAGCAAGTGTCATAAATTTTGTGAATAGTAGATTTTTTTGATTATTGTTAAGGTAGAGATATGCTTGACATCACATGTAATCGGATAGAGAACTTAAGCTTAAACCTTCTTTAATTTCAGTTCACATAGAGATATAGTGAGTTGGTTGATTTAGGTGTTTAACTTGTTTCTATCTTAATTGTGGATTTAAGTTAATATGGTATTAGTGCATCGAGAGGTGGCTAGTATTACATTCGTGTTCTTGATTAATAAACTTGGATATTAAAGTGATTTGGAATAAAGGTTTGAAAATCAGAGTGAAGCTTAGGGTGAAATCATAAGTCTAATTCTCCATTAATTATTTAAAATTCCGGATTTTGATATTAGTGATTATTTTGTGATAGTTTATTTATTTATTCATTTAGTTTTTATAATTTTAAAGCATTGAATTGAATAGTTTAATAAAATTAGGATTAATAGAAAATTGATAATTATGAAGTTAAAATTCTTGCTAATTTGTCCTCGTGGCATGGGAATGATACTTTATTCACTACTATATTACTTGTTGATCACGTACACTTGTGTGTTTTGCGCCTATCGATTTTACCCAACAATAACCACAATAAATATATCCATCATTTATATCCACATAAAATAAATATTTCCTTATCATATAAATCGATAATTAATTATTCACAAATAATATTACAGAATCATAATTATGACAACCAGGTCGTTCCTAGGAAATAGGGGGCTTTCCGATAAGGATTTCTCCTTATTAGTAGCGCTTGATTAGGTGAACAAACCCTTTTCTAGAGTAACTTCCTTAGACATTTCCAATAATGCTATTTAATAATATTATTCAAATAATATGAATTATTGATCTAATAATGGGAAATACTGTGCAGTGACAATTATTGAAACAACAATAATATAAAATATCAACGTAGCAATTATTGAATCAATAAAAGAAAATATTAAATGGTAATTACTGTAACAATTATTGAGTAGTGTCTTCTTACGTAAGAATCAATAATTCAAAAATAATGTGCAATCTGGTGTGCTCTTTTGCAAACCACGCAGCAGACATCGTATTTTAACCAAGGGTATTCCAACGGTGTTAACTTGATGTAATAACTACGCCAGATTATTTATAAAAGCTCAAACTTGACATTTTTTCATCCAAATAGTTTTTCGTTATGGGGTCCACAAATGGTTATGTGGTCATACGAATATTTCCAGGCAATGAAGAATATTCCACGACCAAACGAATATTCCCAAGATAAAAAATGAATATTTTATAACCACTTGCTTATTTTGCAAAATTTGCACATTTCACCCATAACCAAAACATTATATCAATTTAACACCTTATTATTCACAATAATAAATAGAGGAAATTCGATTTTATTTATAATAAGTTGGGGTCTTACAAACTCTACCTCTTTCATGTGACGAATACTTTCGGAAAAGTACTTGTCGTTGAACAGTTCTTGGAACTTCTCCCAAGACATCTTCAGTGCGGAATGCTGAGTACGTGTTACAGATTCCCACCAATAATCTGCCTCTTCTCTCAATATGAAGGTGGCGAAGGGAACCTTTTGATCCACTGAGCATTCCAACCGTGACCAACCTTGAACTGCTTAACGGTGACTAACCGTGGGTTGCCATTGTTTCCACTTGTATTATGAACAAGATTCTCTCTCGTTTGGTTGCATGAACTGCATAAAGCCTCTGAACATCCCATCGTTCATCATTTGGTCGGTGTTGTTATTCACCTGAGGATTGTTGCCTTCCTACACATTATCCTGGTTATTGATATGTGGTGACTCAACGGTCTCTTGTGCTCCATTGCTTATCTCAACATTTTCGGATGTCATTTTCAAATACTGCCACAAAACAATGGTTAATTAACACACCACATAATATCCCTATATTCTGATCGACCAATTAAATAACAAATAAAGTTAGGTAGGTCATACTAACGAAGGAATTACCCATCTCTCCCCCTAGTTCTAGTCTCACATCTTAGCCAGGGATCATATCCCTAAGCTTTGATACCAACTGTGACGCCCCCAAAATAAGTATACATCACCCATCTTGGGTCGCCAGATACATGGTGCAAAATTTAAATACAACTTAATAATACAATTGTCGTGTAAAATACGACAAAACAGAAATAGAGAGTTTTAATACGAATATTATCTTCTAGACAGTATTCAAACTCAAAATAAGTCCTCATTACATTTATTATCACACTATTTCATAGAATAGTGAGGACTACTAATGCAACCATCTGGACCGTCAATCCATTCCTCGACTAGTCTCAGCTATATTCTCATTTTCTGAAGAGAACGGTGAAAGAAAGGGTGAGCTCAACTAGCCCAGTAAAAAAATATTATGACTAAGATAATTGCAGAAAAAATTATCATTAGCCTTCAACAGTATAACAACTGATAAAATATAATAGACAACAAGTTTTAGATTAACAACTGCAGCGTAATAAGCAATCCATTAGAAGAGTCAAGTAGAGGATGATATCTACTATTTTCTATGATTTAAAAAGTTTATCATAAATTTTATCGCTGAGACTCAGCTTAATAAATATTCCACATCATCGAATCATCCCTGCACTATGGGCCAAGGATATTCTTTAGTATCACGACCACGAATTATCCATGCACTACGGGCCAAGGATATTCGTGTTTTCATCAACGGTCATAATCACGCCATTAAACAATTCATCTTTGCCCCTTGGCCGAAGAGAACCCATGGTCATGATCATACCAAAAACTGTCCATCAATGCACTACGGCCAATGAGAACTTTTACCACATCATCTGTAATATTACGGTCATGATTATACCGAATAATCCCTGGTCATATTCATACCAAGTCCATCTATGCACTACGGCCAAAGATAACTTTCATAACAATATAAGCATGAGAATGATGACAATGATATAAGAATTCAATTAAAAGAAAGCAAAGGATAAATTTTTAAAGATTTATAATTTAATTTATCAAGAATTCAATAATGTCCATATTGTCAACATGATACTACTTTGTGGAGTAAAATTCAAGAATAATATTATATCAAAAATGATTTGGATCGAAAAGAAATCAATTTTGTCATGAATAATACCCCAGGTGAATAGTAACCGAGTGAATAGTATCTCGTGAATAGTATTTTGGGAATAGTAACCCCGTGAATAATACCCCAGCATGAAAAAGTTACAATTTATCAAGAATGCTCAGAATAATATTTTCATAAAAAAAAATATTAGATGAAGTGCAAATATCAAGAATATTCTACTAATTTCATGGAGTATATAAGCCAAAACTTTAACAAAATAAGTGTAGAATTCAAAATCTGAAACGAAATAATATTACTTACATACTACAGAGTATGAAAGAAAATATTATTTTATACAAATATTAAACAAAATAATATCACTTACGACTGTTGAACGAAAATAATATTCCTTATGAATATAATATTTCTTACGAATATATATTTCTTGCGAATATTGAACGAAATAAAATTTTTTACGAATACGAAAAATAATATCGTAAGCGATTATGAAATAAATAATACCCCTTGCGAGTATTGAAAGAAAATAACTCTCTTCATGAATACAAAAGAAATAATACCCTTACCTCAAAAAGAAGAATATTCCAACTGGTATAGCGGATATATTTTTGAAGAAAACTTTCACTATTTTATACATTCAAAGCTTCTTAAAACTCGAAAGAAATACGCTTAATATTATAGAAAAAGAATTCTCTGATTCTGGTGTGATTTTCAATTCTAACTAAGCATCCTATTTATAGGAGAATGAAAATGATACTATTTAGAAAATAAAATCACGATTTGCACAAAGATGGAAAAAATCATGGGTAAGTTAAATTCGAAATTTTCTAAAAATTTGATTTTACTATTCATTAATGTATAATAAAATATTCTAATAAAACAAAAACTTTAAATAAAATATAATATATTATATTTATAATCAAATAAAACAAAACTTATAAAATATAAATATATATATATATATATATAATTATAACATTTGCCTTACGGCAAAGGTATCTCCCTCCCTCATTAATTCACACACACACACTAAATAACACACACACGACATTCCCCCCCATCCCATTTCCCATTTCCCATTTCCCATTTCATTTTCTTTTCGTGGGCCTCACATGTGGGCCCACATGTGGCCCCACCTTTATTATATTAAATAATTTTCTACCGTTTATTTTGAAAAATGGGTAAATGGGGGTTCATAAAATAAGCAAATACTTCATCATTATTATAACACGCAATATTAACAACCAGATCGTTCCCAAAAAAGATGAGGCTTTCCAATAAGGATTTCTCCCTATTGGCGCGCAATTAGATGACCAAACCTCTCCTCGGCAGAACTTTCTAGACATTGTTAATTATGCTGATAATAATATGAATAATTGTATCGTCTCAATTATTGATTTAATAATATATAAAATATTGACAATAATTGAATCAAATAACGTGAGATACTATGTAGCAATTATTGTAGCAATAATTGAGTATAACTGAGTGACTTCTCACGTAAGCGTCAATAATCAATACCGTGTGCTATGCAACTTATGCCAGACAGCGTATTTCTTTACCACCAGGGTATTTCAACGATTAACGGTAAAACTTCCGCCGTTATTTTTTATAAAAAGATATTTACATCGTTTTCTCATTAGAAATGATAATTAGTTGTGGGTTCCACTAATGATTGTGTAAATCGCATTAATATTCCCTGTTAAAAGCGAATATTCCCACCAATCGAATATTTTATGACAACTTGCATACTTTGCAAATTTTATAAATACTACCCACAACTATAACATTATATCAAATCCACACCATAATACTAAAAAATATTTTGAGAAAAAAAACTAATCTTTATTCGTAAAATTTGGTTAACTTTACGATTGGCGACGGTATTTAGGCGGCACTTTTGTGAAACTTAGGCCATATTTGCCAGGTATAATATCATACATGAACTTGTTTGAGTGCAATTTGACAAATAAAAAATCACACATGACACTGCTTGTGATTGATACGGTGCAGTTTTGAAACATGTGGTTTGATTTCATTTTATTCAGTTTTGATTCCAAAATCAATTAACATAATCAATAATAATATTATATACAACAAATTCATCGTCTTTATGTATATATATATTTTTGGATATTACTATGTAATTCCATGGGGAATGGGACAACAAAAACAATTCAAATGCTAAACCATTTTACAAATAATATGAAATTTTGAATGAAAGAAGAAGTGTTATGAATAATAAAATAAGATATAAAATTAAGAGATCATACTGAAATAATAAGTAATACTAAATGGAATCTATATCATTGGCAAAAGTACATCACACACATGATCACATCAACAGAAAGATGAGAAATTTTGGTCCAAAACGTATACATCACACACATCCCAAATTAAAAAATATATGTAATATAAAAATTGGTGCGGTGAGCCTTGAGCGGTACAGAATTCCCCCAAAACTGTATGTGGTTTTTTAACTATTCTAACGCCTCATTCGCTGAAACCATTTGTACAACTCAATTAATACGATTTGGTCATTTTTGGTGCAATTTTGAGGCCGATTTTGATTTCTTACTCAATCCTATGAGCAGAAATATACTAGCTCATTTTAGAGTTCAAGTACATTGAGAAATGAGCTACCAATGTGGATGTCATAGTTCTTAAATGATCATACTCAACCGTACTTGATGATTCTAGATAGTTTTAGGGTTGATTCGTACACAATCGTTGTAGAATATCTGCATATCATGTATAGTTGTACACATAGTATAATACATAAAGAAGTTATGTAAGACCCCACATTTTATAAATAAAGATTTAATTTCTCAAAATATTTTTTTTAATATTAAGGTGTGGATTTGATATAATGTTATAGTTGTGGGTAATATTTACAAATTTTGCAAAGTAAACAAGTTGTCATAAAATATTCGTTTGGTCAGAGAATATTCTTTTTTATCGGGAATATTCAAATACGATGACACAATCGTTGGTGGATACATTGTGTGACGCCTCCAAAATAGGTATCATCACCCATCTTGAAATGCCAAAATACATAGATAAAATTTAAATACAAACTTCTTTTATATAAAGATCGACAAAAATGTGGTGAGAGTTTCAACATGGATAATATCTCGTAGAGAGTATCCAAACTCAAATAAAGTCGCCATTACAATTATTATCACACTATTTCACATAATAGTAAGGACTATTATAGCCACTTATCATCTTTGTCACTCCATTTCCAACTCGTAAAATTTATATTCTCATTTCTGAAGAGAACAATGAAAGCAAAAGGTGAGCTCAATTAATTCAAAGAAAAATATTATGACTAAGATAATGCAGAATAAATTATCATTAGCCTTCAACAGATGTTAAGCGATAAAATATAATAAACATCAAGTTTATCAAGATCGAAATAAGTAATCCATTAGAAAAGTCGAGTAAGCGTGGTATCTACTATCTTACATGATTTAAAAGTTTATCATCAATTTTATCATTTGAGACTCATTTAAATAAATAATCCACATCATTTGAATTATCCATGCACTATGGTCCAAGGATATTCATTATTATCACCAATGGTTATGATCATATCAACATTCGTCCATCATCAGACTACGCCAACGATGATGACTTTTACCACATCATTTGTAACATTTCGGGTCATGATTATACTGAACGATCCCTGGTCATAATCATTCCATTCAAAAGTCCAACTATGCATTACGGCCAAAGATGACTTTCATCATAATATAAGCATGAGGATGATGACAATGATATAAGAATTCAATTAAATGAAAGAAAATGATAAATTTTAAAGATTTATAATCCAATTTATCCAGAATTCAATAATGTCCAAATTGTCAACATGATACTTCTTTGTGGAGTAAAATTCAAGAATAATATTGTATCAAAAATAATTTGGACAGAAACGAAATCAAATTTTGTCATGAATAGTGTGACGCCCCAAAATAGGTATACATCACCTATTCTGAGTCGCCAAATACATGGTACAAAACATAAATACAATCTTAATTATACAACAAGAGAGCTGTGAGTTTAAATACAAATACTATCTTCTAGACAATATCCACTCTCAGAATGAGTCCTCATTATATTTATTGTCACACTATTTATTTAAGAATAGTGAGGACTACTAGTTAATACTATCATCCAGGACCATCACTCCGGTTCCCAGGCTAGTCCCAACTACGTTCTCATTTCACAAGAAGAAACGGTGAAAGAAAGGATGAGCCCAACTAGCCCAGTTAGAAATATTATGACTAAGATAATGCAGAATAAATTATCATTAGCCTTAAACAGTGTTAAACTAATACAATATAACAAACATCAAGTTTAACTGTAGCGAAAACAAGCAATCCATTAGAAGAGTCAAGTTGAGAATAAAATCTAATATCTTCTATGATTTAAAAGGTTTTTCATGACTTTTATCGCTGAGACTCGGCTTAATAAATAATCCACATCATCGAATCACCCCTGCACTACGGCCAAGGATATTCTTTAGTATCACGACCACAATTATCTATGCACTACGGGCCAAGAATATTTGTGTATTCATTAATGGTCATGATCATGCCAACAACTATCCATCAATGCACTACGGGCCAATGAGGACTTTTACCACATCATTTATAACATTACGGTCATGATTACACCGAATAATCCCTGGTCATAATCATACCAAGTCCATCAATGCACTACAGGCGACAGATGACTTTCAACAAAATATAAACATGAGGATGATGACAATGATATAAGAATTCAATAAAACAAGTTCAAGAATTAATTTATCCAGGAACTAATAACGTTCAGATTGTCAACATGATACTGCTTTGTAGAGTAAAATTCAAGAATGCTCAGAAGAATATTTCCATGAAAAGATACTGGATGAAGCACAAATATCAAGAATATTCCACTAATTTCATGGAGTATAGAAGTCAAAACTTTAACCAACTGAGTATAATAACGAATGAAATAATAAAAGAAATCATCATGCATGCGGTACTTCAGATAGGCAAAGTTATTCCAATGATTAATAAATAATGAAACACAGTCGGTGAAATTCGCACTCAATGGGATGTTCAATAGAATAATAAAAAGCGGAACCGGGTTAAAGGCGAACGCCTTGCACAGGATATTCCACGTAATAATAATAAAGATGGAACCAGTGCGGCGTAAACGCATGCATGAGGATATTCAACGTAATAATAATAAAGATGGAATATTAGAAGAATGTCACCAAGTGTAGGGTGGCAGCGTATCTGAGTTATTCAAGCGAGAATAACAAAGAATGGAATATGAAGTTCTCTTCATGAATCAAAAGAAAAGAAATAATACTCCCTACGAGTGTAACAAATAATATTCCCTACCTTAAGAAGAAAATCTTTGGATATATAAGTAGTGAAGTAGCGAGAATACTTTCTTCTTTCTCTCTATAGTTTATCTCTACAGAGTTTGAATTGAATTAAGAAAATAATGAGGGAATGAGCTTTATTTATAAAAAAATGGAATTTGCGTAGTAACTAACTCATGAACGGTCCAGATTGATTTACTTTAATCTGACGATCCATATTTAAAGCAAAATATTTTAAATAAAATATAATATATTCTATTTTCCATAAAAAACAAAACTAATAAAATATATTATATATATAATGAAAGCTACTCTCTCCTGACTTTCCTTTCCCCAAATCTCTCCGTGAGATTTCATCACATGGCATATATATATATATATATATATATATATATATATATATAAACAAAACATATATTATATATATATACATTTCATGCCTTCCTTTTTCTTCTTCTTACATTCGTGACATTTGAAATTTCTCCACCCATATGTCCTTTTCAAAGACCATAATCATATATATAATACTAATATATATATATACTGAATAATTTTCTACCGATTATTTTGAAAAATGGGTAAATGGGGTTCATAAAATAAGCAAACTTTACATCAACTACTGTGACAATAATTAAACAAAATTAAGTGACTTCTAACGTAAGCATTAATAATCAATATCGTGTGCTACTATGTAACCACGCGTATTACTGTACTTTTACTACCGAGTAGTTCAACAGTATCAACGGTAAACCTTCCGCCGTTATTTTCATAAAAATATTTACATCGTTTTCTCAATTCGACAATAATTAGGTTATTGGGTCCACTGATGATTGTCTTGGTTATACGAATATTCCTGTTAAAAGCGAATATTCCTAACCAATCGAATATTATATAACAACTTGCGTACTTTGCAAAATTTATAAATATTACCCACGACTATAACATTATATCAATTTCACTCCATAATATTCAAAAATAATATTTATAGAAGATTCATCTTTATTCGAAAAGTTGGGGTTTTACAATCTCCCCTTCTTATGAAATTTTACCCTCGAAATTAGGGTACGTACCTAGTATATCGAAGAGGTAAGGATACCTTGACTTCATTTCAGATTCTAACTCCCAAGTCATTTCCTCAATATCGTGGTTTCTCCACAAAACTTTGACTTGAGGTATAACCTTGGAGCGTAGAATATGTTCCTTATTATCCAAGATTTGAACAGGAACTTCTTCATACGTCAAATCTTCCGCTATTTTTTCCGGTTCTAACTCAATAATGTGGTTCGGGTCTTCCACATATTTACGTAGCATGGATATGTGAAAAACGTTATGAACACGAGACATACTTGGCGGTAAAGCGAGTCTATAGGCCACAGTTCCTACCCGATCAAGGATTAAAAATGGGCCAATGAATCAAGGATTGAGCTTTCCTCTCTTTCCAAATCTCGTAACTCCTTTCCATGGAGCAACACGTAACAACACATGAACTCCTATATCGAATTCCACGTCCTTTCGATGAAGATCAGCATAACTCTTTTGTCGATCTTGTGAGGTTTTTATACGTTGTCGGATCGTTTGAATCTTTTCCGTAGTCATACGTACCAACTCCAGTCCCAACAACGTTGCTTCACCCACCTCATCCCAGCATACTGAAGAACGACACTTTCTTCTATACAACGCTTTGAATGGAGCCATGCCAATACTTGTTTGATAACTCTTGTTGTAGGAAAACTCCACCAACGGTAAAAACTTGTCCCAACTTCCCTTGAAGTCAAGGACACAAAGTCTTAATAAATCTTCTAGAGTTTGAATAGTCCTCCCATCGTCGTCAAATCAAAATCGAGGATGATATCGAAGCTAAATCGTAAATTCGTGCCCATAGCTTTTTGCAAACTAACCCAAAATCGTGAAGTGAATCTTAGGTCTCGATCAGAAACTATGGATACCGGCATACCACGTAGTCTTACAATCTCGTTTATGTACATACGAGAAAGACGTTCAAGTGTATAAGTTTCTCGTATCGGTAAGAAATGAGCAGACTTGGTCAATCTATCAACAATGACCCAAATCACATCTATGCCTTGAGAAACCTTAGGAAGACCGGTAGCGAAATCCATGGTAATGTGCTCCCACTTCCATTCTAGAATTTCAAGTGGTTGCAATGGACCTTTTGTTACTTGATGCTCCGCTTTAACTCGTTGACAAGTTAGACACCTTGAGATAAACATCGCTATCTCTCTCTTCATATTGCTCCACCAAAATGTATGACGAATATCATGATACATTTTGATACTCTCGAGATGGATTACAAGCGTGTGTGTTGCGCCTCCATCATGATTTTATACTTTAAATCAGGGTCGTTAGGAACACAAAGTTTGGAGTTGACTCGAAGTATTCCTTCTTCATTGATTCTTGCTTCCGGCATAGCACCTTTTTGCACTTTCTTTCTCATACTCATCAGCTCCAGGTCTGTAGTTTGAGCAGCTTTAACTTTATCAATTAAAGTCGGTTCTACTCGTATATTCGTCATCATCACATGGGTCCCTAGAGTCTTTATCTCTATCTCCATCCTTTGTAAGTCATACAAAATGGGCCTTTGCGTTGACAATATCGCTTTTCGTATTCCGCGATATGATCTTTCTACTCAATGCTTCAAACTACCACGTTCGCTTTTCAGGATGGTATTGGATGGTATGATCATAATCTTTCAACAGTTCAAGCCAACGTCGTTGTCGCATGTTGAGTTCCTTTTGAGTGAAGAAATATTTGAGGCTTTTATGATCCGTAAAGATATCCACTTTCTCCCCATATAAGTAATGCCTCCAAATCTTTAGTGCGAAGACAACAGCTGCCAACTCTAGATCATGAGTAGGATAATTCCTCTCATATTCTTTGAGTTATCGTGAGGCATAGGCTATGACTTTCCCATGTTGCATGAGAACACATCCTAACCCTTTGCCCGAAGCATCACTGTAGATGACAAATCCCTCCGAACCAGATGGTATTGTCGAGCAGTCTTTGAAATGAGTCTCCTCTTGAGTTCTTGAAAACTCTTCTCACATTCCTCGCTCCAACCGAACTTTGTATTCTTTACGAGTCGCTGAGTTAGTGGAGTAGCGATTCGAGAAAACCCTTCTACGAATCTCCGATAATAACCAGCTAAGCCGAGAAAGCTACGTACTTCGGTCACTGATTTAGGTTGCTCCCAGCTTTGAATAGTTTCAATCTTTGCTGGTCAACAGATATTCTATGACTTGATTCCACGTGCCCAAGGAATGCTACTTCCTCAAGCCAGAACTCGTATTTCTTCAACTTGGCATAAAGTTTATATTCACGAAGCTTTTGGAGTATCAGCCTCAAGTGTTGCTCATGATCTTCATGGGTTTTGGAATAAATAAGGATGTCATCAATAAAGACGACCACAAAGTGATCCAAATATTCCTTGAATACTCGGTTCATCATATCCATGAAGGCAGCAAGAGCATTAGTCAATCCAAAGGACATAACTAGGAATTCATAATTCCCGTACCGAGTTTTGAAAGTCGTCTTTGGAATGTCATCGGTTCTAATCTTCAATTGGTGATATCCGGAACGAAGATCAATCTTTGAAAAGAATTTTCCTCCTTGCAACTGGTCAAACAGGTCATCAATACGTGGCAACGGGTACCTATTTTTGATGGTGACATGATTCAACTCCCGATAATCAATACAAAGTCGCATACTCCCATCTTTCTTCTTCACGAATAGAACAGGAGCACCCCAAGGAGAAGTACTAGGACGAATAAAGCCAATGTCTAACAATTCCTGCAGTTGAGTCTTTAACTCCTGAAGTTCAATAGGAGCCATTCGATATGGGGCTTTGGAAATGGGTTTTGTACCGAGTTCAAGGTCGATACAAAATTCAATTTCACGCTCTGGGGGTTGGCCAGGAAGTTCTTCAGGGAATACGTCAGGAAATTCATTAACAATAGAAATATTATTCAAAACTGACGTATTGTTGTTTAGATCCGTGACATGAGCTAAGAAAGCTTGACATCCGTTTTTCAATAAACGAATAGCTTTATGGCTTAAGATGACAGTGATTGATTTTAATGGTTTGGTGGCTTGAATTCGCATAACAGATTGGTTAGGAATATGAAGCTAACAACCTTACGAAAACAATCAATTTTTGCATGATGAGTAGTTAACTAATCAATCCCTAGAATCACATCAAATGCAAGTATTTTCAATGAAATAAGATCGGACAGTAACGTCACGGTGCCGATTTGAACTAAACAAGACTTATAAGCGA
Organism: Panax quinquefolius; assembly: GCA_020205615.1. Taxonomy (NCBI): domain Eukaryota; kingdom Viridiplantae; phylum Streptophyta; class Magnoliopsida; order Apiales; family Araliaceae; genus Panax; species Panax quinquefolius. The sequence continues at coordinate 59,351,415 of CM035172.1, forward strand.
TTGGATGTAATGAAGGTTTCTCCCAACGGAGTTTCAATGAGATAAGTCAAAGCCTAATTTCTCCGGAGTTAAATTTAAGCGTTGAGCGCAAGTAGGAGAAATAAAAGAATGGGTAGAAGCGGTATCAAATAAGGTATAGACTTCGCTAGAGTTTATGATAAGCTTACCCGTGATGACCTCGTTCGGGTTCCTTGCTTTACGGGAGGTCACGACAAATGCTCTCTCCTCACCACCGGCTTTGACTTTTCGGGATGGCCTTTGGTGCCTCCATCCTAATTGAACTTATCTTCGGTGAGCAACACAAAATCGGGCTAGGTGACCTTCTCTTCCATAATTATAACATGCTTTGGATGGCATCGCGATTTGACCGATATGTCCCCTCCCTCCGCATTTGAAGCATATGATAGGTGGTCGTTCTCCTTCCTTAACCACGATTCTTTGGTCTTGACTTCTTTTCATCATTGTTGAATCTCTTTTCTTGAAATGTCTATTTACTGTCTTGGCCACGATTACCACCGAAGTGGTTACCATTTCTGGCATGTTGATTCCCTCCACGTTTGTTGTCACCGCTTCGATGACTGATACCACTGGTATTTTCTGTTAGGTTTGTAATATTTAAGAACGCAATCAAATTGCATAAAAGTGCGGAAACGTGTAAAATCAGAGTTTAAAAAAAAAATTACAAACCATATACCCGGATCACCCTTTATGCACAATTTTTAATTAAACGAAGAATAAGAAATTATGAAATCATACCCTTGTAGAAACGAGCTTCCTCAGGTACGAGTTCACCTCCTACTTCTCCGCGATCTCCTTGAATCCACCGGGTTTGGTTCCTTCCTTTGATCAACATTAGCCACCCATGTGTTTGGCCTCTAGAGGTGATCCACCAAGGAAAAAGAATTTTCAAGAAGAAGGGGTATTGGCTCAACCCTAGTTTTCTATCTCTATAGAAAAGGCGTACTCTCCCAACAAATTGGAATTATTACGTATGTTGTAAAAGTCAACAACTCCCCCCACCCATAATAAGACTCCTCTTATTTATAGATGTGAGCAACCCACCTTAACAATTAAGGAATTGGGATTTATTTAATTAATTAAATTTTTTAATTAATTAAGCTTCCTAATCTTATTAGGGATAATTAATTAAACTCCTTTAACTAATTTTCCTTTCTAATCCAATTAGGAATAAATGAGAGTACTTATATTAAATTAATTCCTAAACTCTTTTAGAAATTAGAATAATAATAATAATTGTAATAATATTAATAAGACTCCTCTTATTAATTTATATTTAATATTTCTAAAATATTAAATAATAAATATTAAGCTATTTAATTTATTCTATCACCATAGATTAAATTAAATATACTTAACTATATTATTACGATTATGCCATTAACTTCTTAAATAATTATTCTTCCTTTTATGGTGTGACCCTTTAGGTTCTCCATATTAAATAGGTTGTGAATAAATCAATTAGAACAATTCTAATCTTATTTAAATAAATAAATTAAATAATTAATTTATTTAAATAAATAATATTTATTCTCTGATAAGGATAAGCCTCCCTAGCGATCAGCGACTTTCTAGATAATATAGATTTCAACATTAATCATAAAAGAACCTTTGAGTAAATAGTTACCAAATACAATTCAATCCTTCCACTATATCTGATGTCCCAATTAAATATAAGACATGGAATTCTTGTCAAGTCTTATTTTATTTAATTATATGTATTTCGATCCTTAAATGCACAACACCAAATAATGCAAATTAGAAACTCCTTTCTAATTTCATTACGCCGCCGCCAAGGACTCTTGGGTTGTCATTTATCGAATCACATAGGACATTTTCTTCTTCTTTTATTAGAAGTGGTAGATTCTTTATTGATCATACATTATCTCCATGTACAACTTATTATACCCAAACATACCCTTTGATATACCCTAAGGGTCTTAAGGAATAAGTCAAAGTATAACTCATCATATACAAGATACTATGATGATCTCAAGTCAAGGATCACTTGTACTACTATCACTACAGAATTCCTATTGATGCAGGCAAATAAAACTCCATTAGGTATTCCTTAGCGAGCCACGTTCGATGAACTTATTCTCTAATAAGCACCTACATACTTGCTTTAGTGTCTCCACACAAATGATCATGAGATCAATCATTCTCATCCAATGAAGCAAGCAACGTATGTACCAATCTATCCGGATTCACTAATCCCCAATTTAGTAATCCAATGATTGGGAACTATTTTAGTTTTAAGCTTTCTAAGAATTTAGATCTCATTAGAATGATCATCATCATTATTCTAAAAGCATTGCTTAAAACTATGGGTTTATCACATATTATAAAACAAAGACATCATGTAGATAATTAAAAGCCTTTAATAAATTAATACTTTTTATTAATAAATGAATAAGATTGTTACAAAGTATATGCTTTATCATCAAACATGAATGGCTTGTGTGCATACTACTTTCAATCTCCCACTTGCACTAAAAAGCCAATCGTCATGGTATCTTATACTCTTCTTCTCTAAGTGGCGATTATCCTGCTTTATTGGATAAGCTTTAGTTAATGGATATGTAATGTTGTTCTTGAGATTCCACTATCTCTATAGTGATTTCCCATCTTTTAATGATTTTAATAATCAAATGAAAGTGCCACAACACATGTTTAGATCCAAGATGAGACTTAGGAACTATTCTAGTTACGTAATGAACTTTTAATCCAAACAATCAACTTACGACTTCATTTATAGCTATATACTTTGTCTTTATCACTAAACCAAAGAACTATTTCTTTGTTTGGAACCTTTCGATTCAACGCACCAATTGCTCAAGGTAACCCTTTACCTTAAAGTGGATTTTTCGTCGTCTTGATCATGCTTGAAAAACTTGAGTGCATTAAGCCCTCTAGTTTTAATTAAGACCCACCATGAATATGATCACATCCTTAGTCTTGGGTTAAGCACTTTAAGATGTTTTTCAGCGACTCATAGTGAACTTCTCCAGAATATGACTGATCAACATCAGGTCTCGTATATTTCATTGCATGCATGATTGTCACTCATGCGACCTCTCTTTTCAGGAGTCTGTGGGGACTATTAAGAGAGATACACTCCATAGCTCATCGACATGAGACATCTCTTGGAGTTTGCCATGCTAAACGACTTTAGCATCAAATGAATATACGTTCCTTGGGTTAAGTCGAGCATCCTGTTGTATCTATCTATATAGATTTTATCCCCAATTAAGATACTCTTCCCAAACCATTCATGGAGGAATGTTTGAACAACTTTACCATTCTTGATTGTAGCATTAGTATGTCATTCCTTATCCGTAGTATATCAACATATAATATTAGGAATGTGGCGCTCCCACCGTCCCTTTTGTACACACTAGAACTCTTACCTCATCAGTATGTAACTCTGGATCATCATCTTCTATGATCGTACCTCATCATCATCATTCATGATGAATCCATACCTCTAGGTATCTTGATCTTATTTCGATTCTGATTAGGTTGTGGTACAATAGGTCTATCTCTGAGTTCCTCTTATTTGACTTATAGTGTTTTGTGGTTCTTGAACTTTTCAAGATCTATTATCCTCCCACTAGCCCCATTTTAATGATAAACACCTTTATCTTAGAAAGCGTGTGTTCATGATAAACACCTTTTGCTATGTAGGATTATAGAACATTTACCCTAAACTTACTTTAGGATGTCCCACAAATCAGTATTTGTCAAATCTTGTCCCAAGCTTATCCTTGAAACCTTTTCACATAAGTTGGACAACCCCTTATCTTAACATATTTAAGATTAGGAATCCTCCACATCCATAACTTTTATGGAGCCTTGAAATTTGGGATTTTGAGGTTACCTTTTTCGTAGATATCTGACCATTTCTAGGACATGACCTAGAAGGATCTTTGGAATGTCGGTAAAATCATTATGGACCGCACCATGTCCAACAAGGTACGATTTTTCATTCAGATACATCAATCAATTATTGCGTATCAGGATGTGTCCATTATGAGAAAACCATTTGAGATGATCTAGAAACTTATTGTACAAGTATATATTCCTTGATCTAATCAAAGAATCTTAATACATTGCCAATTTGTTTCACTTCTGAATTCTTTGAACCTTTCAAATAATTCACACTTGTATTTCAACAAATACACACATTCAACTCTTTGAATGATCATCTCCTTTTCTTATACTAATTTGTTCAATATGTAAAATTATTTTTCATGTAAGTCAGTATACAAAATTTATTAAGTAATATTCCAGGTTCTATACAAAACATTATCATTATAAATAGAACAACAATTGTTCTTAATTATAATACCAAAAATTTTATTGTCAACAATAAAATGGAAATAATGTTTCTAACAAGAATTGGAATACAATAACAACTTATTGACTTAATAGATTTGCGTGTAGCATTGCTAAACTATAAGTTTCTATGGCTAATATGGCAACCTTTGCTACATTTTCCACATAGGATTACTTATATTTGTTTAGCTTTCTACTACTGCTTGGTCCCTTCATAAATCTATATTTATGATAACCAAAGTCGGTATCCAATACCCAAGTAGAACCTTGACTTAAAGAAAATTTATTTCAATCATGAACAAAAGCGTATTTATGTAGAAACTTCACTAAGCTTCTTTGGTTAGCCTCCTGCAAGATGCTTCTCATGATTTCTTTCCAAATTATCGGGCTTATTGCAATGGAAGCAAACTCCTTTGCTATCCGTATCGCTTTTGCTCTTATTATCCTTTGTTTATGCCTTTCTATTTACCTTCTTTGAATCGTTCTTCTTTTGGAAGATCCTTTGGCCCCTACCGAAGAAGACATGGTCTTTCTTGGTTGGAAAGTGACTCTCAACATTTTCAACATGATAAGCAAATCGGAGAAATTTGGTATCTATCTTGTTCATATGAAAAATTCACAACAATTGTGAAAGGAGTCCAGGAAGTGAGTGCAAGATCAAATCTTGGCTCAACTCTCCATCCATGACAAAACTCGTTGTCTAATTGATCAATCAAATTGATAATGTTAAGGACTTTTTATCATCTTTGTAGTGTCATCGGTCATTCTAGATCGGAAGAGCTCCTTAGATATCTGATATCTATCAGTCCTACTTTCCTCACCATCAACTACTTGATGTGCAGGAATATAGTAGGAGCATCCATAGTTTCATGCTGACGCTGAAGCTCGTTACTCATGGATGCGAGCATGATGCATTGAGCCAACTGTGCATCATCTTGCCACTTTCTAAAAGTAGCAATCTCTTCCTTAGAGGCATTGTCTGCAACCATTGCAGGGATAGGCGTATTAAGGACATAAGATAGCTTTTCAGCTATGAGAACTATTCTCAAATTCCTTAACCAATCCGTTTAATTCGGTCCGGTTAATTTAGCATCTAATATGCTTCGCAGTGATAGTAATTTAGACATTGTAAAATTCTGTAAATGAATTTGTAATTAACAACATTTTAACATACATTCTTTTATTAATTACCAAAATAAATTAGGTCTTGTTTTAAATTGGTATCTCCCACTATTTTCTTCAAACTATATTACCCTCAATATATATAGTTCGACAAAATCTAATTAAAGATTTGCTAGTGAGAATAAGGATCCTATTTCAAATGTATATAGCCTTGTGGTGACACAACAAACTATATATAAATAAATAGGTAGACAACTTTTGTCAATTACATCAACTATGCAACTCCTTGTATTTTGCCTCTTAGATTATTTTGATCAAGTGGTGGCACATCCGAATCAAAATTATCCAAGTTAAGTCCGACCTAGCACTCCATATATTCAAAAAAGAAAAATATCATCCTTGTGGTGACACAACAAAACAATATTGTTCAATTTTCTTTATAAGCATCAAATGTGATAAATTAACATCTTAAATACTTAATACTTGCCTTGTGGTAACACAACAAACTCATATTAAATATTTAATACTCTATTAATTTTATCATGCTAGAAGGCGACGTTCGATATTCCAAATATCTTTGAACGCTTAGGACTTAATATAAAAATTGAGGGTTTGTTATTAATTTGTCTCATCTTGTTTAAGCTGCAGCATGCACATATATATATAAAATACGGCGTTATATTAATGAACATGCGAAGCATGTTTGCATAATATATAATATATATATATATATATATATAGTATAAGCATGCACATATAGAATACTATATTCTACTCGGATTGATTATGGACTTTTATTCTAGTTTGGTTCACTAGAGCCACCAAGTGAACCAAAAGGTCAAACCCCCAGGGGTGCAAGAAATAATATTTAAATATAACTATTACATTTAAACTCGGGCTCCATTACAAACCGGGTCTTCAAGCGCTCCTTGCTCCTTGATCTCCAATTCTTCAAAATTAATTCTAATTATTCCTATTACAAAACTATTTAAAATAAATAGAAACCTTGATCGTGATCGAGGGAAGTACATGGGAGGAAATAGAATTTACATTAAGAAAAATTAGAGAAGACGAGTACTGTGAGACCCCATTTAATAAAACCCATACATTCATGCATCCAACTAAAATAAAATCCAATCACATTGGTTGATAGTCCATATTCAATCCCATTTATTATCATACACATCACCATATGTATCAATAAATAATATTCATCTTATGAATAATAAACATTTAATATATATATTGATATCATTTAATGGGCAAATTTAGTTAGTATAAAATCTATTTTTTTTGAATCAAAATAAACTCCTTTATTTTAATCCAAATTTAAATTAAAATAAAACTATTTTATTTTAATTTATCCAATTTTGAATAAAATAAACTATTTTATTTTAATCAAAACTTTTAATCAAAATAAACTCCTTTTATTTTAATTAATTATGGAATCCAATTCCATGTATAAAAAAAAAATCTTTAATTAAAATAAACTCTTTTATTTAATTAATTATGGAATCCAATTCCATGTAAAAAAAATCTTTTATTAAAGGAAACACGGATATTCTTTCCTATTCACAAATAAACTCCTTTATTTTGAATAATATGAAATCTTATTCCATATTTAAATAAACTCCTTTATTTAAGGAAACTAGGATTCTCTTTCTTATTCACAATTAAACTCCTTTATTTTGAATAATATGAAATCTTATTTCATATCCAAATAAACTCCTTTATTTAAGGAAAGATGGATTTACTTCCCTATTCACAAATAAACACCTTTATTTTAGAAAAATAAAATCCAATTTCAACTCCAATTAGTTATCATGGAATCCAATTCCAACTCTAATTAGTTAGCATGAAATTTAATTTTAAAATTAAAATAAACTTTATATTTTAATATTAAAATAAACTTTTATTTTAAAATTAAAATTAACATTTTATTTTAATTATAAAATAATTAAGAATATATATATATATATATAGTATATATATATATATATAACTATTATATATATAATATAATAATCAATATATATATATATATATTATATGAAACCGTACCTTCGCCCTCTTTAAAAAAATGTTAACAATATGAATCACATATGATGTATATATATATATATATATATATATATATAACTAATTTATATATATAATAATTAAATCATGCTTCAGGAGATTCTTATTTTATGATTCATAATAAAAGTGAAGTAATCTTATTGAAAACATTACCCACATGATATATTATATAATCTGATTCATACAAATCACGCGAATCATGGAAATCTGAAATGGTTGTTGATAGCAGACTTGGTAAAAAAAAATTCGGTCAGGAGCATACCTTTTTTTTTTATTTTATTTTTTTTTTTTTTTTAAATAAATTTTATACAATAAAATTATGCCCAATTAAATTGTTCTAAACACATATCAATATACATATCAAATTAAAACAATTAATAATTCACATAAAGGTTTGGGCTCGATACCTTTATTAGGTTTGTAATATTAAAAACTTGCAATCAAATTACATAAAAGTGCGGAAACGTGTAAAATCAGAGTTTAAAAAAAAATTACAAACCATATAACCGGATCACCCTTTATGCACAATTATTAATTAAACGAAGAATAAGAAATTATGAAATCATACCTTTGTAGAAACGAGCTTCCTCAGGTACAAGTTCACCTCCTACTTCTCCGCGATCTCCTTGAATCCACCGGGTTTGGTTCCTTCCTTTGATCAACATTAGCCACCCATGTGTTTGGCCTCTAGAGGTGATCCACCGAGGAAAAAGAATTTTCAAGAAGAAGGGTATTTGGCTCAACCCTAGTTTTTCTATCTCTATAGAAAAAAGGCGTACTCTCCCAACAAATTGGAATTATTATTATATGTTGTAAAAGTCAACAAACCCCCCACCCATAATAAGACTCCTCTTATTTATAGATGTGAAGCAACCCACCTTAACAATTAAGGAATTGGGATTTATTTAATTAATTAAATTCTTTTAATTAATTAAGCTTCCTAATCTTATTAGGGATAATTAATTAAACTCCTTTAACTAATTTTCCTTCCTAATCCAATTAGGAATAAATGAGAGTACTTATATTAAATTAATTCCTAAACTCTTTTAGAAATTAGAATAATAATAATAATTGTAATAATATTAATAAGACTCCTCTTATTAATTTATATTTAATATTTCTAAAATATTAAATAATAAATATTAAGCTATTTAATTTATTCTATCACCATAGATTAAATTAAATATACTTAACATATTATTACGATTATGCCATTAACTTCTTAAATAATTATTCTTCCTTTTATGGTGTGACCCTTTAGGTTCTCCATATTAAGCAGGTTGTGAATAAATCAATTAGAACAATTCTAATCTTATTTAAATAAATAAATTAAATAATTAATTTATTTAAATAAATAATATTTATTCTACAATAGGGATAAGCCTCCCTAGCGATCAACGACTTTCCGGATAATATAGATTTCAACATTAATCATAAAAAGAACCTTTGAGTAAATAGTTCTTAATACAATTCAATCCTTCCACTATCTGATGTCCCAATTAAATATAAGACATGGAATTCTTGTCAAGTCTTATTTTATTTAATTATATGTATTTCGATCCTTAAATGCACAACACCAAATAATGCAAATTAGAAACTCCTTTCTAATTTCATTACGCCTTGGCCAAGGACTCTTGGGTTGTCATTTATCGAATCACATAGGACATTTCTCTTCTTTTATTAGAAGTGGTAGATTCTTTATTGATCATACATTATCTCCATGTATAACTTATTATACCCAAACATACCCTTTGATATACCTAAGGGTCTTAAGGAATAAGTCAAAGTATAACTCATCATATCTGAGATACTATGATGATCTCAAGTCAAGGATCACTTGTACTACTATCACTAAAGGAATTCCTATTGACGAGCAAATAAAACTCCATTAGGTATTCCTTAGCGAGCCACGTTCGATGAACTTATTCTCTAATAAGCACCTACATACTTGCTTTAGTGTCTCCACACAAATGATCATGAGATCAATCATTCTCATCCAATGAGCAAGCAACGTATGTACCAATCTATCCGGATTCACTAATCCCCAATTTAGTAATCCAATGATTGAAAACTATTTTAGTTTTAAGCTTTCTAAGAATTTAGATCTCATTAGAATGATCATCATCATTATTCTAAAAGCATTGCTTAAAACTATGGGTTTATCACATATTATAAAACAGCATCATGTAGATAATTAAAAGCCTTTAATAAATTAATACTTTTTATTAATAAATGAATAAGATTGTTACAAAGTATATGCTTTATCATCAAACATGATTGGCTTGTGTGCATACTACTTTCATTTTCATGTTGTCGGCTGCTTTCTCTTGGTTGCGTTGACTCGTTACCGCACTCCAATAACTGTGCCCTATTTACAACATCTGAGTACAAACACAGTTTATGAGAAATAAGATATTGACATATCTTCGGTTTTAAACCTCTTAAAAACATTCGTGTCATTCGCTCCTCATTATCGACCAAATGGGATGCAAACCGGGATAACTCCGCAAATTTATCCTCGTATTGCGACACGGTCATATTGTTTTGTTCCAACTTGATAAACTCCACCTATTTCATGTGACGAATACTCTCGAGAAAGTACTTGTCGTTGAATAGCTCTTGGAACTTTTCCCAAGACATCTTGAGTCGTCGCCAGTCGGGTACGCTTTTCTGATTCCCACCAAGATGTCGCCTCTTCACGCAACATGAAGGTGGCGAAGGGGACCTTTGCTCCTCGGAGCATCCCAAGACATCAAATATCTTGGTGATCTGCTTTATCCATTCTTCCGCCTTAAGTGGTTTTGGCTCTCCAATAAACTCCGGTGGTTCCAGCTCCTTGAACTATTTAAAGGATCGTTCGAGAGTTTCCAATGTTTCCACCTACATTTTGGACAGAGCCGCTCTCGCTTTGATGTTGCATGAATTGCATAAAGCCTCCGAACAATCCATCATTCATCATTTGGTCGGTGTTGTTGTTTGCATGAGGATTGTCGCCTTTACGATGCACATTCTCCGATTATTGATATGTGGAGACTCGGCGGTCTCTTGTGCTCCATTGCTATTTTCAACATTCTCGGATGTCATTTTCAGATACTGCCACAAAACAAAGGTTAATTATCATATAACATATTATCCCTATACTTTGACCGACCAATTAAATACCAAATAAACTTAGGTAGGTCATACTAGTGAAGAAATTCCCGTCTCTCCCCTCCTAGTTCTAGTCTCACATCTTAGCCAGGGATCATATCCCTAAGCTTTGATACCAACTGTGGCGCCCCCAAAATAGGTATACATCACCTATTCTGAGTCGCCAAATACATGGTACAAAACATAAATACAATCTTAATTATACAACAAGAGAGCTGTGAGTTTAAATACAAATACTGTCTTCTAGACAATATCCACTCTCAGAATGAGTCCTCATTACATTTATTGTCACACTATTTAACAGAATAGTGAGGACTACTAGCTAATACTATCATCCGGACCATCACTCCAGGTTCCCCAGGCTAAGTCAACCACGTTCTCATTTCCTGAAGAGAACAGTGAAAAAAAGGGTGAGCTCAACTAGCACAGTACGAAATATTATGACTAAGATAATGCAGAATAAATTATCATTAGCCTTAAACAGTGTTAAACTTATACAATATAACAAACATCAAGTTTAAATATAGCGAAAACAAGCAATCCATTAGAAGAGTCAAGTAGATAATAAAATCTACTATCTTCTATGATTTAAAAGGTTTTTCATGACTTTTATCGCTGAGGCTCGGCTTAATAAATAATCCACATCATCGAATCACCCATGCACTACGGCCAAGGATATTCTTTAGTATCACGACCACAATTATCCATACACTACGGGCCAAGAATATTTGTGTATTCATTAATGGTCATGATCATGCCAACAACTGTCCATTAATGCACTACGGGCCAATGAGGACTTTTACCACATCATTTATAACATTACGGTCATGATTACACCGAATAATCCCTGGTCATAATCATACCAAGTCCATCCATCCACTACGGTGCCACAGATGACTTTCAACAAAATATAAACATGAGGATGATGACAATGATATAAGAATTCAATAAAACAAGTTCAAGAATTAATTTATCCAAGAACTAATAACGTCCAGATTGTAAACATGATACTGCTTTGTAGAGTAAAATTCAAGAATGCTCAGAAGAATATTTTCATGAAAAGATATTGGATGAAGCGCAAATATCAAGAATATTCCACTAATTTCATGGAGTATAGAAGTCAAAACTTTAACCAACTGAGTATAATAACGAATGGAATAACAAAAGAAATCACCATGCATGCGGTACCGCATAGGCGAGTTATTCAATGATTAATAAGTAACGTAACGGATTAAAAGTGAAATTCGCACCAACAGGATGTTCCAGCGAGAATAATAAAGAGCGGAACCAGTAAAGCGAACGCACGCATGAGGATATTCCAACAGAATAATAATAAAGATGGAACCAGGTCTGGCGTAAACGCACAGACAGGATATTCCAACAGAATAATAATAAAGATGGAATATTAGAAGAATGTCACCAAGTGTAGGGTAGCCCGCGTATACAGGTTATTCCAACAGAATAACAAAGAATGGAATAACAGAAGTTCTCTTCATGAATACAAAAGAAATAATACTCCTTACGAGTGCAACAAATAATATTCCCTACCTTAAGAAGAAGAGTACTGGATATATAAGTAGTGAAGTAGCAGAATGTTTTCTTCTTTCTCTCTATAGTTTATCTCTCTAGAGTTTCGGTGAATTCGTAAGAAAATAATGAGGAATGAGCTTCTATTTATAAAAAATGAATACGATAGTAACTAACTCATGAACGGTCAGATTGATTTACTTTAATCGACGGTCCATATTTAAAGCAAAATATTTTAAATAAAATATAATATATTCTATTTTCCATAAAAAAACAAAACTAATAAAATATATTATATATATAATGAAAGCTACTCTCTCTTGACTTTCCTTTCCCCAAATCTCTCGTGAGATTTCATCGCGTATATATATATATATATATATATATATATATATATATTTAAAACAAAACATATATTATATATATATACACATTTCATGCCTTCCTTTTTCTTCTTCTTACATTCGTGACATTTGAAATTTCTCCACCCATATGTCCTTTTCAAAGACCATAATCATATATATAATACTATATATATATATATATATATATTGAATAATTTTTCACCGATTATTTTAAAAAATGGGTAAATGGGGTTCATAAAATAAGCAAACTTTACATCAACTATTGTGGCGATAATTAAACAAAATTAAGTGACTTCTAACGTAAAGCATCAATAATCAATATCGTGTAATCGCTATTCAACCACGCCGTATTACTATACTTTTACTCTAAGAGTAGTTCAACAAAGATCAAGCGGTAAAACTTCCGTAGTTATTTTCATAAAAATATTTTTGTCATTTTCTCAATCCGACAATAATTGGGTTGTAGGGTCCACCAATGATTGTCTTGTTGTTGTCGAATATTCCTGTTAAAAGCGAATATTCTCAGAACCAATCGAATATTATATAACAACTTGCGTACTTTTGCAAAATTTATAAATATTACCCACAACTATAACATTATATCAATTTCACTCCATAATATTCAAAAATAATATTTATAGAAAATTCATCTTTATTCAAAAAGTTGGGGTTTTACAAATAGTACCCCGTGGATAGTACTTCATGAATAGTACTCCGACATGAAAAGATTAAACTTTAACAAGAATATTTAGAAAAATATCCTTGTGAAACGATACTAGATGAAGCGCGCAAATTTCAAGGATATTCTACTAATTTCATGGAGTATAGTAGCAATACTTATCAACATAAGTGTAGAATTAGGAATATGAAACGAAATAATATTACTTACATACTACAGAATATGGAAGAAAATATTATTTCATACGAATATTGAACAAAAAATAATATCCCTATATGAATACGAAAGAAATAATACCCCTTACCTTAGTAGGAGATTGGATACTGAAATAGTGTAGTAACAGAATACTCTTTTTCTTTCTCTCTGATTCTCTCTCTATAGAATTCTCTTGTGAGTCGTAGTGAATTGGTGATAATGAAAGAAGAAATAAGCGTCTATTTATAGAAGATTTCTATCTTAGCCCTTGCAATGTGAAAAGGCAAGTGGCTTGACGACTGGTTATGTGAAAAGAAAAGTGGTTTGACACCTGTAATGTGAAACAACAAGTGGTTCGACGCCTGTAATGTGAAATGACAATTGATTTGACGCCTGTAATGTGAAACGACAATTAGTTCGACGCCTGTAATGTGAAATGACAATTGGTTCGACGCCTGTAATGTGAAACGACAATTGGTTCGACGCTTGTAATGTGAAACGACAATTGGTGCGACGCCTGTAATATGAAACGACAAGTGGTTTAACGTCTGGTAAAAGCAATTACTATTGGCGAAAGTGACTCTTAGATGATGACATATGGCCCCCCATAGAATAAACCAAACTTACCACAAACGTCTCATAACAGACTTCTTATTTATATCAAAGATTGAAGAAATATTACCACAAATCATTTTGTATTCAATGAACACATATTTAATCTTTCAACATTTGTTCATCATTAATATTATAACTCATAATATTTAACAACCAGATCATTCCCAGGAAAGAGGGGGCTTTTCGAGATAAGGATTTCTCCCTATTGGCGCGCAATTAGGTGACCAAACCTCTCATCAACAGAAATTTCTAGACATCATCGATATTGCAAATAATAATATGAATAACTTTGTCATCTCAATTATTGATTTAATAATATAAAATATTATGTAGATGATACTGTGATAATAATTGAATCAATAATATGAGATACTATGCAGCAATTAATGTAGCAATAATTAAGTATAACTGAGTGGCTTCCTACGTAAGCATCAATAATCAATATTGTGTGCTACTATGCAACCACGCGTATTACTGTACTTTTACCACCGAGTATTTCAACAGTTACCGGTAAAACTTTCGCCTTTATTTTTATAAAAAGATATTTATGTCGTTTTCTAACTCCGACAATAAATATGTTGTGGGGTCCACCAATGATTGTGCCATCGTATGAATATTCCCCGATAAAAAGAATATTCCCTAACCAAAAGAATATTTTATAACAACTTGCTTACTTTGCAAAATTTATAAATATTACCCACAACTATAACATTATATCAAATCCACACCATAATATTCAAAATGATATTTAGAGAAAATTATTCTTTATTCATAAAAGTTGGGGTCTTACAACCTCCCTTTCTTATGAAATTCCGCCCTCGAAATTAGGGTACATACCTGGTATGTTGAAGAGGTGAGGATACATTAACTTCATTTCAGATTCTAACTCCTAGGTCATTTCCTCAACATCGTGGTTTCTCCACAAAACTTTAACTTAAGGTATAATCTTGGAGCGTAGAATATGTTCCTTCTTATCCAAGATTTTAACAGGTACCTCTTCGTACGTTAAATCTTATGTTATCTCGTCTGGTTCTAACTCAATAATGTGGTCCGGATCTTCCATATATTTACGTAACATAGATATGTGAAAAACGTTATGAACACGAGACATACTTAGCGGTAAGCGAGTCTATAGGGCTCAGATCCTACTTGATCGAGGATTTCAAATAGACTAATAAAATCGAGGATTGAGATTTCCTCACTTCGTCAATTCTTGCTTCTAGAATAACGCCCTCTTGAACCTTCTTCTTCACATTCATCAGCTCTGAATTTGTAGCTTGAGTGGCTTTAACTTTATCTATTATAGTCGGTTCTACTCGTATATTTGATATCATCACGTGGGTCCCTGGAGTCTTTAACTTTATATCAATCCTTTGCAAGTCATACAAAATGGGCATCTATGTTGACAATATCGCACTCGTACCCGCATATGATCTTCTACTCAACGCATCAATTACCACGTTCGCTTTTCCAGGATGGTATTGAATGGTATGGTCATACGTAATCTTTCAACAGATCGAGCCAACGTCTTTGGCGCATAATACGTTCGTTTTAGGTGAAAAAATATATATTTGAGAGTTTTGTATCAAGTTCAAGGTCGATACAAAATTTAATTTCTCGCTCAGGTGGTAGGCCACGAAGTTCTTCAGGGAATACGTCAGGAAATTTATTAACAATAGAAATATCATTCAAATCTGATGTATTTTTGTTTAAATCTATGATATGAGCTAAGAAAGCTTGACATACATTTTTTAATAAACGAATGGCTCTATGGCTTGATATGACAGTGATTGACTTTAGTGGTCTAGTTGCTTGAATTCTCATAACAGGTTGGTTAGGAATATGAAAGCTAACAACCTTACAAAACAATCAATTTTAGCATGATGAGTAGTTAACCAGTAGATTCCTAAAATCACATCAAATGCGAGTATTTTCAAAGAGATAAGATTGACAGGTAACGTGAGGGTGCCGATTTTAATCAAACAAGATTTATAAATAGTGGAGGTAACGAAGATTTCTCCCAATGGAGTCTCAACAGATAAATCAAAGTCTAATTTCTCCGGAGTTAAATTTAAAATTGAGCGCAAGTAGGAGAAATAAAAGAATGAGTAGAACCGATATCAAATAAGTTATAGACTTTGCAAGAGTTTATGATTAGCTTACCCGTGATAACTTCGTTCGGGTTCCTCATCAAAAAAAAAATGCTCTCTCTTAAACTACCGATTTTGACTTGTCTGAGACATTTTTTGGCATCACCATCCCAGCTGGACTTGACTTCATTACACGACAAAATCGAGCTAGGTGACCTTCTCTTCCATAATTGTAACACGCTTTGGACTGCTGCATACAGTTTGGACGGATGTGTCCCTCTCCTCCACATTTGTAACATACGACTGACGGTCGTTCTTCTTCTTTTGAAACGGATCTTGGTGCTGCTGCCGATGTCTTCCCGACATTATTAAACCTTCTCTTCTTCAAATTTTTATTTCTATTATCTTGGCCATGATTACCACCGAAGTGGTTACCATTTTTGGCATGTTGATTCCCTTCACGTTTGTTGTCACCATTTCGATGACTGCTACCACTGGTATTATCATTTTACCGGCTGCTTTCTCTTAGCTGGGTTGACTCATTATCGCGCTCCAATAACTGAGCCATATTCACAACATCTGAATACAAGTAAAGTTTATGAGAAATGAGGTATTGACGTATCTCGGGTTTCAAACCTCTTAGAAACATCCGCGTCATACGCTCCTCATTATCTACCAAATGGGATCTGTTGGGATAACCCGCAAATTTTGCCTCGTCTTTGCGATCTGATCATATTATTTTTCTCCAGCTTGATGAATTCAAACTCCTTCATGTGACGAATACTTACGGGAAAGTACTTGTCGTTAAACAATTCTTAGAACTTCTCCCAAGACATCTTGAGTGCGGTACGCTGGGTACGTTTTACAGATTCCCACCAGTAATCTGCCTCTTCACGCAACATAAAGGTGGCGAAGGGAACCTTTTGTTCCTCGGAGCATCCTAAGACATCAAATATTCTGGTGATCTGCTTTATCCACGTCTCTGCCTTGAGTGGTTCTGGCTTTCCCAAAAACTCTGGTGGTCCTAGTTCCTTGAACTGCTTAGCAGTGACCATCCGTGAGTTGCCAATGTTTCCACCTGCATTTTGGACAGGAGTCTCTCTTGCCTGATGTTTCATGAATTGTAGAAAGCCTCTGAACACTCCGTCGTTCATCATTTGGTCGGTGTTGTTGTTTACCTAAGAATTATTGCCTTCTTGATGCACATTATCCTGGGTATTGATCTGTGGTGACTCAACGGTCTCTTGTGCTCCATTGCTAATCTCAACATTCTCGGATGTCATTTTCAAAAACTGCCACAAAACAAGGGTTAATTGACATGCCACATATTATTCCTACATTCTGACCGACCAATTAAATAAAAATTAAACTTAGGTAGGTCATACTAGCGAATGAATTACCCGTCTCTCCCCTCCTAGTTCTAGTCTCATATCTCAGCCAGGGATCATATCCCTAAGCTTTGATACCAACTGTGACGTCCCCAAAATAGGTATACATCACCCATCTTGAGTCGCCAAATACATGGTACAAAATTTAAATACAAACTTCTTTTATACAGTATGACAAAACGTAGTTGAGAGTTTCAACATGGATAATATCTCGTAGAAAGTATCCAAACTCAAATAAAGTCCTCACTAAAATTATTATCACACTATTTCACATAATAGTGAGGACTACTATAGCCACCTATCTGGACCGTCACTCCATTTCCCGACTCGTCCCAACTATATTCTCATTTCCTGAAGAGAACAATGAAAGCAAAAGGGTGAGCTCAACTAGCCCAGTAAGAAATATTATGACTAAGATAATGCAGAATAAATTATCATTAGCCTTCAACAGTGTTAAATTGTTAAAATACAATAAACATCAAGTTTAACTGCAGCGGAATAAGTAATCCATTAGAAGAGTCAAGTAGAGTATAGTATCTACTATCTTCTATGATTTAAAAAGTTTATCATCAATTTTATCGTTGAGACTCAGCTAAATAAATAATTCACATCACTGAATTATCCATGCACTATGGGCCAAGGATATTCATTATTATCACCAATGGTCATGATCATATCAACAACTATCCATCAATCCACTACGGGCCAATGAGGACTTTTACCACATCATTTGTAACATTTATGGTCATGATTATACTGAATGATCACTGCTCATAATCATATAAATCAACAGTCCAATTATGCACTACGGCCAAAAATGATTTTCATCATAATATAAGCATGAGGATGATGATAATGATATAAGAATTCAATTAAATGAAAGCAAAGGATAAATTTTAAAGATTTATAATCCAATTTATCCAGAATTCAATAATGTCCAAATTGTCAACATGATACTGCTTTGTGGAGTAAAATTCAAGAATAATATTGTATCAAAAATAATTTGGACAGAAATGGAATCAAATTTTTTCATGAATAGTACTCCGTGAATAATACTTCGTTAATAGTACCCCGTGAATAGTACTCCGGCATGAAAATATTAAACTTTAACAAGAATGTTCAGAAAAATATCCTTGTGAAACGATACTAGATGAAGCACAAATTTCAAGGATATTCTACTAATTTCATGGAGTATAGTAGCAATACTTATCAACATAAGTGTAGAATTAGGAATATGAAACGAAATAATATTACTTACATACTAAAGAGTATGGAAAAAAAATATTATTTCATACGAATATTAAACAAAAAATAATATCCCTACCCCATACCTTAGTAGGAGATTGGATACTGAAATAGTGTAGTAACAAAATTTTCTTCTTCTTTCTCTTTGATTCTCTCTCTATAGAATTCTCTTGTGAGTCGTAGTGAATTGGTGACAATGAAAAAAGAAATAAGCGTCTATTTATAGAAGATTTCTAGCTTAGCCCTTGCAATGTGAAAAGGCAAGTGGCTTGACGACTGGTGATGTGAAAAGAAAAGTGGCTTGACGCCTGTAATGTGAAACGACAAGTGGTTCGACGCCTGTAATGTGAAACGAAAATTGGTTCGACGCCTGTAATGTGAAATGACAATTGGTTCGACGCCTGTAATATGAAATGACAAGTGGTTTAACGTCTGGTAAATGCAATTACTATTGGCGAAAGTGACTCTTAGATGATGACATATGGGCCCCCATAGAATAAACCAAACTTACCACAAATGTCTCATAACAGACTTCTTATTTATATCAAAGATTGAATAAATATTACCACAAATCATTTTATCTTCAATCAACACATATTTAATCTTTCAACAATTATTTATCATTAATATTATAACTCACAACATTTAATAACCAGATCATTCCCAGGAAAAAGGGGACTTTCCGATAAGGATTTCTCCCTATGGGCGCGTAATTAGGTGACCAAACCTCTCCTCGACAGAACTTTCTAGACATCGTCAATATTGTAAATAACAATATGAATAACTTTGTCGTCTCAATTATTGATTTTGTGACGCCCCCAAAATCGGTATACATCACCTATTCTGAGTCGCCAAATACATGGTACAGAATACAAATATAACTTTAAATATACAACATGAGCTATGAGTTTTAATACAAATATTGTCTTCTAGACAGTATTCAAACTCAAAATAAGTCCTCAATACATTTATTATCACACTATTTCATAGAATAGTTAGGACTACTAATGCTATCATCTGGACCGTCACTCCATTCCCCGACTAGTCCCTGCTACGTTCTCATTTCCTGAAGAGAACAATGGAAGCAAAAAGGTGAGCTCAACTAGCCCGAAGAAGAAATATTATGACTAAGATAATGCGAGAATAAATTATCATTAGCCTTCAATGATGTTAAACCGATAAAATATAAAAAACATCAAGTTTAAGCTGCGGTGAAACAAGCAATCCATTAGAAGAGTCAAATAGAGAATAAAATCTATTATCTTCTATGATTTAAAAGGTTTTTCATAACTTTATATTCGAGATTCAATTTTAATAAATAATCCACATCATCCCCACTTTACTACCAAGGATATTCATTAGTATCACAACCACAAATTATCCATGCACTCTGACCCGAGGATATTCGTGTATTCATCAATGGTCATGATCATGCCAACAACTGTCCATCAATGCACTACGGGCCAATGAGGACTTTTACCACATCATTTGTAACATTACGGTCATGATTATACCGAATAATCCCCGGTCATAATCATACCAAGTCCATCTATGCACTACAGGCCACATATGACTTTCAACATAATATAAACATGAGGATGATGACAATGATATAAGAATTCAATAAAACAAGTTCAAGAATTAATTTATCTAGAACCGAACGTCCAAATTGTCAACATGATCTTTGCTTTGTAGAGTAAAATTCAAGAATGCTCGGAAGAATATTTCCATGAAAAGATCTTTAGATGAAGCTTGAAATATCAAGGATATTCCACTAATTTCATGGAGTATAGAAGTCAAAACTTTAACCAAGTTGAGTATAATAAAGAATGGAATAACAAAAGAAATCACCGGGCATGCGATAGACCACACACACGAGTTATTCCAATGAGAATAATAAATAATAGAACCAGTCGTGCGTAAGCGCACGAGATAGGATATTCAACAAAATAATAAACAACGGAACCGGTCATGCATAAACGCATGCGATGAGGATATTCCAGCGAGAATAATAACGGAACCGTCGTAAATGCGTAACGCAAAGCGGCTGGATGTTTCAACAGAATAATAAAGAATGGAGTAATGTGAAGAATTTCACCAAGTATAGGGTAGTCCGCTTATATAAGAGTTATTTCAGCAGAATAATAAAGAATGGAATAACAGAAGTTCTCTTCATGAGTAAGAAAGAAAGAATACCCTTACGAGTACAACAAATAATATCCCTTACCGTAAAAAGAAGAGTATTACGACTAGTAGAGGCGAGGATATTCTTGAAGAAAACTTATCTTGCTTTTCTACGCTCAAAGCTTCGATAACTCTAAAGAAATACGCCAAGATTATTAAGAGAATTCTCTAAATTTACGGTATGATTTCAATTCTAACTAAGCATCCTATTTATAGGAGAATGGAAGGGATACTGTTAAGAAACGGACGCAAAAAAAAATATCACGGACTTAACATCACAGTTTCACAGTTCAACATATCAGTATTCATTTTCAAAGTGTTGGCCAATTAGAAAAAACCACACATGCCACTATGGAAGCCTTAAACAATTAAAAAGCACCCCACATCTCAAGTTGTCAACAATGCTGTATGATTGAAACAAATTGGCCAATAATGATCCAGCTTGAAAAATCATTCCATATCCTACCAAATTTATCTACTAGACCACCACCACTCACCCACGTGCTATATATATATATATATATATATATATATATATATTATAAGATACGAATATATATATATATATATATATATACTTTATAACTTCCTTTTGATTATTTTGAAAAAAATGGGCAAATGGGAATCCAAATAATATACAAAATTTATATCAAAGACTTCATAAAAATCCTTTCAATATCTTAACAACATTTATCATCATTATTAAAATTCATAATATTAATCGATCAGGTCGTTCCCAGGAAAGAAGGGGCTTTCCAATAAGGATTTCTCCCTATTGGTGCGCAATTAGGTGACCAAACCTCTCCTTGACAGAACTTCTAGACATCGTTAATATTGCAAATAATAATATTAATAACTTTGTCGTCTCAAGTATTGATTTAATAATATATAAAATATTGATAATAATTGAATCAAATAACGTGAGATACTATGCAAAACAATTATCGTGTAATAATAATTAAACAAAAGCGAGTGACTTCTCACGTAAGCATCAATAATCAATCAATCTTGTGTGTGCTCGCAATAACAACGCCAGACATATTCTTTACTTTTAACACAAGGGTGTTTCAACGATTAATCTGTGTAAAACTTTCGCCGTTATTTTCATAAAGTATTTTTGTCGTTTTCTCAATCCAACAATAATTCCGTTGTAGGGTCCACCAATGATTGTGTTGTTGCGAATATTCCCCGCTAAAATGAATATTCCCCACCAATCAAATATTATATAACAACTTGCATACTTTGCAAAATTTATAAATATTACCCATAACTATAACATTATATCAAATTCATTCCATAATATTCAAAATGATATTTATAGAAAATTCATCTTTATTTATAAAAGTTGGGGTCTTACAACCTCCCTTCTTATGAAATTTTCGCCCCCTCGAAATTAGGGTACGATACTGGTATGTCAAAGAGGTAAGGATAACTTGATTTCATTTTGATTCTAACTCCCAAGTCATTTCCTCAACATCGTGGTTTCTCCACAAAACTTTGACTTGAGGTATAACCTTCGAGCGTAAAATATGTTCCTTCTTATCCAAGATTTGAACAGGGAACCTCATCATACGTCAAATCTTCCGCTATTTAAATCGGGTTCTAACTCAATAATGTGGTTCGGGTCTTCCACATATTTACATAACATGGATATGTGAAAATGTTATGAACACGAGACATACTTGGCGGTAAAGTGAGTCTATATAGCCACAGTTCCTACTCAATCGAGGATTAAAATGGGTAGATGAATCGAGGATTGAGATTTTCTCTCTTTCCAAATTTAAGTAACTCCTTTCCATGGAGCAACACGTAATAACACATGATCTCCTATATCAATTCCACGTCCTTTCGATGAAGATCAAAGATAACTCTTTTCGTCGATCTTGTGAGGTTTTTTATCGTTGTCGGATCACTTAAATCTTTTCCGTAGTCATACGTACCAACTCCCGGTCCCAACAACGTTGCTTCACCTACCTCATCCCAAAGATAATCGAGAAGCGACACTTTCTTCCATACAACGCTTTGAATGGAGCCATGCCAATACTTGCTTGATAAGCTGTTGTTGTAGGAAAACTCCACCAATGGTAAGAACTTGTCCCAACTTCCTTGAAATCAAGGACACGAGTCTTAATAGATCTTCAAGAGTTTGAATAGTCCTCTCCTACTGTCCATCCGTCTGAGGATGATATGCCAAGCTAAATTGTAAATTTGTGCCCATAGCTTTTTGCAAACTAACCCAAAATCGTGAAGCAAATCTTGGGTCTCGATCAGACACTATGGATACTGGCATACCATGCAATCTTATAACCTCGTTTATGTACATACGAGCAAGACGTTCAAGTGTATAAGTTTCTCGTATAGGTAAGAAATGAGAAGACTTGGTCAATCTATCAACAATGACCCAAATTGCATCTATGCCTTGAGAAACCTTGGGAAGACCAGTAACGAAATCCATGGTAATGTGCTCCCACTTCCATTCTGGAATTTCAAGTGGTTGCAATGGACCTTTTGGTACTTGATGCTCCGCTTTAACTCGTTGACAAGTTAGACACCTTGAGATAAACAGCGTTATCTCTCTCTTCATATTGCTCCACCAAAATGTATGACGAAGATCATGATACATTTTGGTATTCCCAGAATGGATTACAAACGGTGTGTTGTGCACCTCCATAATGATTTTATACTTTAAATCAGGGTCGTTAGGAACACAAAGTCTGGAGTTGACTCGAAGTATTCCTTCTTCATCGATTCTTGCTTCCCAAAGATAGCACCTTCTTGCACTTTCTTCCTCATACGCATCGCCTGTGCTCCAGTGCATGCGTAGCTTGAGCAGCTTTAACTTTATCGATTAAAGTCGGTTCTACTCGTATATTCGTCATCATCACATGGGTCCCTGGAGTCTTTAACTCTATCTCCATCCTTTGCAAGTCACACAAAATGGTCCTTTGCGTTGACAATATCGCACTCGTACTTGTATATGATCTTCTACTCAATGCGTCAGCTACCACGTTCGCTTTTCCAGGATGGTATTGGATGGTATGATCATAATCTTTCAATAGTTCAAGCCAACGTCGTTGTCGCATGTTGAGTTCCTTTTGAGTGAAAAAATATTTGAGGCTTTTATGATCCGTAAAGATCTCCACTTTCTCCCCATACAAGTAATGCCTCCAAATTTTAAGTGCAAAGACAACAGCTGCCAACTCTAGATCATGAGTAGGATAATTCCTCTCATATTCTTTGAGTTGTCATGAGGCATAGGCTATGACTTTCCCATGTTGCATGAGAACACATCCCAACCCTTTTGCTCAAGCATCACTTTGTAGATGACAAATCCTCCGAGAGCCGGATGGTATTATCGTAGCAGGTTTGAAATGAGTCTCCTCTTGAGTTCTTGAAAACTCTTCTCACATTCTTTGCTCCAACCGAACTTTGTATCTTTCCGAGTCAGTTGAGTTAATGGAGTAGCGATTCGAGAAAATCCTTCCACGAATCTCCGATAATAACCAGCTAAACCGAGAAAGCTACGTATTTCGGTCACTAATTTAGGTTGCTCCCAACTTTGAATTGCTTCAATTTTTGCCAGGTCAACAGATATTCCATGACTTGATACTACGTGCCCAAGGAATGCTACTTCTTTAAGCCAGAACTCGCATTTCTTCAACTTGGCATAAAGCTTGTATTCACGATGTTTTTGGAGTACCAGCCTCAAGTGTTGCTCATGATCTTCATGGCTTTTGGAATAAATAAGGATGTCATAAATAAATACAACCACAAAGTGATCCAAATATTCCTTGAATACTCGGTTCATCATATCCATGAAGGCAGCAGGAGTATTAGTCAATCCAAAGGACATGACTAGGAATTAATAATGCACGTACCGAGTTCTGAAAGCCGTCTTTGGAATTTCATCTGTTCTAATCTTTAATTGGTGATATCCGGAACGAAGATCAATCTTTGAAAAGAATTTGGCTCCTTGCAACTGGTTAAACAGGTTATCAATACGTGACAATGGGTACCTATTTTTGATGGTGACATGATTCAACTCTCGATAATCAATACAAAGTCACATACTCCCATCTTTCTTCTTCACGAATAGAACAGGAGCACCCCAATTAGAAGTAATAGGACGAATAAAGCCAATGTCTAACAATTCTGCGGTTGGGTCTTTAACTCACGAAGTTCAATAGAGCCATTCGATATGGGGCTTTGGAAATGGGTTTTTTATCTGGGTTCAAGGTCGATACAAAATTCAATTTCACGCTTTGGGGTAGGCGGGGAAGTTCTTCGGGGAATACGTCAGAAATTTATTAACAATGAAATATCATTCAAAAGCGGCGTATTTTTGTTTAGATCCGTGACATGAGCTAAGAAAGCTTGACATCCGTTTTTCAATAAACGAATAGCTTTATGGCTTAAAATGACATTGATTGATTTTAATGGTTTAGTTGTTTGAATTTGCATAATAGGTTGATTAGGAATATGAAAGCTAACAACCTTACGAAAATAATCAATTTTAGCATGATGAGTAGTTAACCAATCAATCCCTAGAATCACATCAAATGCAAGTATTTTCAATAAAATAAGATCGATAGGTAATGTGAGGGTACCGATTTGAACTAAACAAGACTTATAAATAGTGGATGTAATAAAGGTTTCTCCCAACGGAGTTTCCACAGATAAGTCAAAGTCTAATTTCTTCGGAGTCAAATTTAATCGTTAAGCGCAAGTAGGAGAAATAAAAGAATGGGTAGAACCGGTATCAAATAAAGTATAGACTTCGCTAGAGTTTATGATAAGCTTACCTGTGATGACCTCATTCGGTTTCTTTGCTTTTTGGGAGGTCACAACAAACGCTCTCCCTTGCACTACCGGCTTTGACTTTTCTGGGACGGCCTTTGGTGCCTCCATCCTAGCTGAAATTGTCTTCGATGAACGATAAAATCGGGCTAAGTGACCTTCTCTTCCACAATTATAACATGTTTTGGACGACATCGCACAATTTGGACTGATGTGTCCCTCCCCTCCGCATTTTAAGCATATGATAGGTGGTCGTTCTCCTTCCTTAATAACGGGTGCTGGTGCTGACGTCTTTCCATCATTTTTGAATCACCTCTTCTTGAAATGTCCATTCTTATTGTTTTGGCCCTGATTACCACCGAAGTGGTTACCATTTCTGGCCTATTGATTCCCTTCACGCTTGTTGTCACCGCTTCGATGACTGCTCTCACTGGTATTATCATTTTGCCGGCTGCTCTCTTTTAGTTCCATTGACTCGTTATCGCGCTCCACTAACTGAGCCCTATTTACAACATCTGAATACAAACACAGTTTATGAGAAATAAGATGTTGACGTATCTCGGCTTCAAACCTCTTAAAAACATCGCGTCATTCTCTCTTCATTATCCACCAAGTGGGACGCAAACCGGGACAACTCGGCAAACTTAGCTTCGTACTGCGACACGGTCATATTATTCTGCTCCAACTTGATGAACTCTACCTCTTTTACGTGATGAATACTTTTGGGAAAGTACTTGTCGTTGAATAGTTCTTGGAACTTCTCCCAAGATATCTTCGGTCTGCGGCAGTTGAGTACGCTTTACCAATTCCCACCGATGTCGCCTCTCCTCGCAACATAAAGGCGTGAAAGGAACCTTTTGCTCCTCGGAGCATCCCAAGACATCAAATATCTTGGTGATCTGCTTTATCCATGCTTCCGCCTTAAGTGGTTTTGGCTCTCCAATAAACTCCGGTGGTCCCAGCTCCTTTAACTGTTTAGCGGTGATCGTCCGAGAGTTTCCAGTGTTTCCACCTACATTTTGGACAGGAGCCACTCTCGCCTGCTGTTGCATGAATTGCATAAAGCATCTGAACATTCCATCATTCATCATTTGGTCAGTGTTGTTGTTTGCAAAAGGATTGTCGTCTTCCTGATGCACATTATCCTGATTATTGATATGTGGTGAATCAACGGTCGCCTGTGCTCCATTGCTATTCTCAACATTCTCGGATGTCATTTTCAGATACTGCCACAAAACAAAGGTTAATTGACATGTAACATATTATCCCTATATCCTGACCGACCAATTAAATACCAAATAATCTTAGGTAGGTCATACTAGCGAAGGAATTCCACGTCTCTCCCCTCCTAGTTCTATTCTCACATCTTAGTCAGGGATCATATCCCTAAGCTTTGATACCAACTATGACGCCCCCAAAATGGGTATACATCACCTATTCTGAGTCGCCAAATACATGGTACAGAATACAAATACAACATTAAATATACAACATGAGCTATGAGTTTTAATACAAACATTGTCTTCTAGACAGTATTCAAACTCAAAATAAGTCCTCAATACATTTATTATCACACTATTTTATAGAATAGTGAGGACTACTAATGATATCATCTGGACCGTCACTCCGTTCTCCGACTAGTCCCTGCCACGTTCTCATTTCCTGAAGAGAACAATGGAAGCAAAAGGGTAAGCTCAACTAGCCCAGTAAGAAATATTATGACTAAGATAATGCAAAATAAATTATCATTAGCCTTCAACAGTGTTAAACTGATAAAATATAACAAACATCAAGTTTAAGCTGCGAATAAACAAGCAATCCATTAGAAGAGTCAAGTAGAGAATAAAATCTACTATCTTCTATGATTTAAAAGGTTTTTCATAACTTTTATTCACGAGACTCGATTTTAATAAATAATCTACATCATCCACGCACTACTACCACGAGGATATTCATTAGTATCAAAACCACAAATTATCCATGCACTACAGTCAAGGATATTCGTGTATTCATCAATGGTCATGATCATGCCAACAACTGTCCATCAATACACTACGGGCCAATGAGAACTTTTACCACATCATTTGTAATATTACGGTAATGATTATACCGAATAATCCCTGGTCATAATCATATCAAGTCCATATATGCACTACAGGCCACAGATGACTTTCAACATAATATAAACATGAGGATGATGACAATGATATAAGAATTCAATTAAACAAGTTCAAGAATTAATTTATCTAGGAACTGATAACGTCCAAATTGTCAACATGATACTGCTTTGTAGAGTAAAATTCAAGAATGCTCAGAAGAATATTTCCATGAAAAGATATCTTTGGATGAAGCTTAAATATCAAGGATATTCCACTAATTTCATGGAGTATAGAAGTCAAAACTTTAACCAACTGAGTATAATAAAGAATGGAATAACAAAAGAAATCACCAGGCATGCGATAGACCACACACATAGGTTATTCCAACTGAATAATAAATAATAGAACCGGTCATGCAGAACGCACGCATGAGGATATTCCAATGAATAATAAACAACGAAACCCGGTCATGTAAACGCACGACATGGATGTTCAACGAATAATAATAACGGAACCGAGGTCATGCGTAAATATGAACGAATGGATGTTCAACAGAATAATAAAGAATGGAGTAACAGAAGAATTTCACCAAGTATAGGGTAGTCCGCGTATACAGGTTATTTCAACAAAATAATAAAGAATGGAATAACATAAGTTCTCTTCATGAGTAAGAAAGAAAGAATACCCCTTACGAGTACAACAAATAATATCCCTTACCGTAAAAGAAGAGTATTCTGACTAGTAGGGCGAAGATATTCTTGAAGAAAACTTATACTGTTTTCTACGCTCAAAGCTTCTGAAAACTCTAAAGAAATACGCTCAAGATTATAGAAGAGAATTCTCTAAATTTCTGGTATGATTTCAATTCTAACTAAGCATCCTATTTATAGGAGAATGGAAGGGATACTGTTAAGAAACGGACGCAAAAAAAATATCACGGACTTAACATCACAGTTTCACGGTTCAACATATCAGTATTCATTTTCAAAGTGTTGGCCAATTAGAAAAAACCACACATGCCACTATGGAAGCCTTAACCAAATAAAAAGCACCCCACATCTCAAGTTGTCAACAATGCTGCATGATTGAAACAAATTGGCCAATAATGATCAAGCTTGAAAAATCATTCCATATCCTGCCAAATTTATCTACTAAACCATCATCACTCACCCACATGCTATATATATATATTATATATATATATATATATATATTATAAGATACTGAATATATATATATATATATATATACTTTATAACTTCCTTTTGATTATTTTGAAAAAATGGGCAAATGGGAATCCAAATAATAAACAAAATTTATATCAAAGACTTCATAAAAATCCTTTCAATATTTTAACAACATTTATCATCATTATTAAAATTTTTAATATTAATCGACCAGGTCGTTCCCAGGAAAGAGGGGCTTTCAATAAGGATTTCTCCCTATCAGTGCGCAATTAGGTGACCAAACCTCTCCTCGATGTGAACTTCTAGACATCGTTAATATTGCAAATAATAATATTAATAACTTTGTCGTCTCAATTATTGATTTAATAATATATATAAAATATTGACAATAATTGAATCAAATAACGTGAGATACTATGCAGCAATTACTGTAACAATAATTGAACAAAACTGAGTGACTTCTCACGTAAGAATCAATAATCAATACTGGTGTGCTCTTTATGCAACTCACGCCAGTATTCATTTTTTAACACCGGATGTTTCAACAGATTAACGGTAAAACTTCCACCGTTATTTTCATAAAAAGTATTTTTGTCGTTTTCTCAATCCAACAATAATTAAGTTAATAGGGGTCCACCAATGATTGTGTTGTTGCACGAATATTCCCTGTTAAAACGAATATTCCCCGACCAATCGAATATTATATAACAACTTGCATACTTTGCAAAATTTATAAATATTACCCATAACTATAACATTATATCAAATTCATTCCATAATATTCAAAAATGATATTTATAGAAAATTCATCTTTATTTATAAAAGTTGGGGTCTTACAGAATTAATAATATAAAATATTATGCAGATGATATTGTGATAATAATTAAATCAATAATATGAGATACCACGCAAGAATTATGTGTAGCAATAATTGAGTATAACTGAGTGGCTTCTTACGTAAGCATCAATAATCAATATTGTGTGCTACTATGCAACCACGCGTATTACTGTACTTTTACCACCGGGTATTTCAACAGTTAACGGTAAAACATTCGTTGTTATTTTTATAAAAATATATTTCTGTCGTTTTCTAACTCTGAAAATAATTCTGTTGTGGGGTCCACCAATGATTGTTCCATCATACGAATATTCTCCGATAAAAAGAATATTCCCCGACCAAAAGAATATTTTATAACAATTTGCTTACTTTGCAAAATTTATAAATATTACCCACAACTATAACATTATATCAAATCCACACCATAATATTCAAAATGATATTTAGAGAAAATTATTCTTTATTCATAAAAGTTGGGGGTCTTACACCTGCTACGGAATTACTGTCAGAGTTAGAAAACGACATAAATATCTTTTTATAAAAAATAACGGCTAAAGTTTTATCGTTAACTGTTGAAATACCCGCTGATAAAAGTACAGTAATACGCGTGGTTGCATAGTAGCACACGATATTGATTATTGATGCTTACGTGAGAAGTCACTCAGCTTTATTCAATTATTGCCATAGTAATTGTTGCATAATATCTCACGTTATTGATTCAGTTATTGTCATAATATTTTTTATTATTAAATCAATAATTGAGATGACAAGTTATTCATATTATTATTTGCATTATTGACAATGTCTAGAAAGTTCTGTCGAGAAAAGGGGTTTGGTCACCTAATTGCGTGCCAATAGGGAGAAATCCTTATTGGAAAGTCCCTCTTTCCTAGGAAGATATGATTGTTAATATTGCAAGTTATATTATTGATGAATAAATGTTATTAAAAATATTTAGGGTATTTTTATGAAGTATTTATTGTAAATTTGACGTATTATTTGGACCCCCACCTACTCATTTTTTCAAAATCTTCGGAGAAAGTTATCTCAATTTTGTATATATATATATATATATATAAGATAATGACATTTGAGGAAGGTTAAATGCTTATTTAGTAACTGTACTATTTGTCAACTTACAAGTGAGTCACAAAATCGATTTTTCTTACAGTCAACTCACTATACCTTACTTTACTAACAAAACTTTAGAAAATCCGTTAAGACCGTTGACTTTTAACGAAAATGTCCACATCAGCTTCATACGTGTAAAAAAATTCTTATGTGGCACAAATCATCTCATGTGGCTTTCTTACGTGGAAATTGAGGAAATAATTTATGGAGAAAATAAAAGATTTATTCTAAATAAAACAACATATGTTAAAATAAATTAGAAAAGTTAGTCAAAAAAATAAGAAAATAAATGAAAAATATATTTAATTATTTTTGTAATTAATACCAAATGAATTTTTATTTAATTCTTTACAAATACTAATATAAATTAGAAAAGTTTGCTAAAAAATAAAATAAATAAATAAATAAAATATGTTTAAATAATATCAAATGAATTTTGTTTAATTATTTACAAATATAATAATATAAATTAGAAAAGTTAGTCAAAAAATAAGAAAATAAATGAAGTAAATATTTAATTATTTTGTAATTAATATCAAATGAATTTTTATTTAATTCTTTACAAAAATAATAATATAAATTTTAAAAGTTAGTTAAAAAAAATAAATGAAAAATATATTTAATTAATTTTTAATTAATATCAAATGAATTTTTATTTATTTTTTTACAAATATAATAATATAAATTAAAAAATTTGCCAAAAATATTTTAAAAATCAAAAATATAATCGAGGAAATTATAAAAATTATTAAATTAAAAATCTTTTCAAATTCACATTTACAAGCGAGTCCGCCTCTTCCTCGCCGTCTCAGCCTCCGTCGCCGCCGCACGCGTGATGGGGATTTTTAAAGTTCCGTTCACATTCACCTCAATCGCTGGAACCGTGCCAAAGAGAAAAGAAAAGTCGTCAAAGGGATAATGAAAAGTAATCAAATTCGTCTAGGATGAGAACAACCTAGATTCAAACTACAGCAAAGATTAAATCTTTTGATCAAAAAAACATGCAATTAGCCGAAACAGATCTAACTAAGTCGGATCAGGGCTTCACAAGTAACCGATGCTGTTGAAACTGTTGAACCATAGATTTATCCTTATGCAGTTAATTAAGCCCTCTAATTGCTCCCATTGAAACAAATCTAATTATTTTCTTATTTTTTGGCAAAAGTTTTTAATTTATATTATTATATTTGTAAAAAATTAAAAAAAATCATTTGATATTAATTAAAAATTAATTAAATATATTTTTCATTTATTTTTTTTTGACTAACTTTTCTAATTTATATTATTATATTTATAAAGAATTAAATAAAATTAATTTGATATTAATTACAAAATAATTAAATATATTTTTCATTTATTTTTTATTTTTTGACTAACTTTTCTAATTTATATTATTATATTTATAAATAATTAAACAAAATTCATTTGATATTATTTAAACATATTTTATTTATTTATTTTCTTATTTTTAGCAAACTTTTCTAATTTATATTATTATTTGTAAAGAATTAAATAAAAATTCATTTGGTATTAATTACAAAAATAATTAAATATATTTTTCATTTATTTTCTAGTTTTTTGGCTAACTTTTCTAATTTATTTTAACATATGTTGTTTTATTTAGAATAAATCTTTCATTTTCTCCATAAATTATGTCCTCAATTTCTACGTAAGAAAGCCACATGGGATAATTTGTGTCACATAAGAATTTTTTTTACACGTATGCAGCTGATATAGACATTTTCGTTAAAAGTCAATGGACTTAACGAATTTTCTAACATTTTTGTTAGTAAAGTAAGGTATAGTGAGTTGACTGTAAGAAAAATCGGTTTAGTGACTCACTTGTAAGTTAACCTATAATACAGTGACTAAATAAACATTTAACCCCATTTGAGGGGGGGGGGGGAGCAAAACATCACGCGTGGGAGTACATAATTATTATATATATATATATATATAATAAGTTTTGTTTTTTTATGAAAAATAAAATATATTATATTTTATTATGCATAGTGTTTGCATAGCAAAATCAAAATTAAAATTTTCAATCAGCCGAACGCCCGTGATTTTTAAATTATAAATAGTATCATTCCATTCTCCTATAAATAGGATGATCAGTTTAGAAAAGAAAATCACACCAGAATCAGAGAATTGTTCTTCTATAATATTGAGCGTATTTCTTTTGAGTTTAAAGAAATTTTGAGTGTAGAAAATAGTGAAAGTTTTCTTCAAGAATATATCCGCTATACCAGTCGGAATTGCTCTCTTAAGATAAGGGGTATTATTTATTTCTTATCCGCTTACGATATTATTTTTTGTATTCGTAAGAAATTTTATTTCGTTCAATATTCGCAAGAAATATTATCTTCGCTTAATATTCGTAAGGAATATTATCTTCGTTCAATATTCGTAAGGAATATTATTTTCATTCAAACTGTAAAGGATGTTATTTTTGTTCAATATTCGAAAGAAATAATATTTTCTTCCATACTCAGTAGTATGTAAGTAATATTATTTCGTTTCAGATTCCGAATTCTACACTCATTTTGTTAAAGTATTGCTTCTATACTCCTTAAAATTAGTAGAATATCCTTGAAATTTGCGCTTCATCTAGTATCGTTTCACAAAGATATTTTTCTAAACATTCTTGTTCATTTTTAAGCTTTTCATGCCGGAGTACTATTTATGGGTACTATTCATTTATACGGTACTATTCATACGTACAAGTTCTATTCACGAAATACTATTCACTCGGGTAGTATTCACTCGGGGTACTATTTGTGACACCCCCAAAATTGGTATACATCACCCATTCTCAGTCGCCAAATACATGGTACAGAAAATAACTACAACTTTATTATTACAATTGTCGTGCAAAATACGACAACACATATACTATAAGTTTAAATACAAATATTGTCTTATAGACAGTATTCAAACTCAAATAAGTCCTCATTACAATTATTGATACACTATTTTACAAAATAGTGATGACTACTAAAACAACTATCCTGAATCATCACTCCATACCCCGGCTAGTTCCTGCTATGTTCTCACCTCCTGAAAAGAAAAATAGAACAAAAAAGAAAAAGGGTGAGCTCAACTAGCCCAGTAAAGAATATTATGACTAAGATAATGAACAACAAATTATCGTTAGCCTTCACAAATCAGATAAAATATAATGGTCAATAAGTTTTAGATCAATATTCGCAGCGGAAATAACAATTCATTAGAAGAGTTAAGTAGAGAATGAAATTTACTATCATCTATGAATTTTAAAGTCCATCATCAATATTTTATCCCTGTAACATCAATCAATATACATCTTGAATCAAATATTTATCTTTACACTACGGGTCAAAGATATTCATCTGTATCACCAGTTGGTCATGTTCATCTCAACACTTGTTCATCTTTGTACTATGGGCCAAAGATATTTATCAAGTAATCATTCATCTTTGCACTACAAGCCAAAGATATTCATTTATATCATCATTTAGGACTGGGGATGATGAAAAATATTTTAAAGAAACGAATCCAGTGAGACAAAAGAACAAAGATTAAGTGTGACGCCCCCAAAATAGGTATACATCACCCATTCTGAGTAGCCAAATACATGGTACAGAAATATATACAACCTCGATGAATACAAATTAAAGTGCAAAATCTTAACACATATATTTGTGAGTTTGAATACAAATATTGTCTAATAGACAGTATACAAACTCAAAAGGAGTCCTCATTATAATTATTGATACACTATTTTATAAAATAGTGAGGACTACTAAAACAACTATCCTGAATCATCACTCCATACCCCGGCTAGTTCCTGCTATGTTCTCACCTCTTGAGAAGAAAAATGGAACAAAAAGGAAAAGGGTGAGCTCAACTAGCCCAGTAAAAAATATTATGACTAAGATAATATACAACAAATTATCAATAGTCTTCAACAGGAAAAATCTGATAGAATATAATAAACAACAAGTTTTAGATTAATAACTGCAACGGAAACAACAATCCATTAGAAGAGTCAAGTAGAGAATGAATTCTACTATCTTCTAAGATTTAAAAGTCCATCATCAATATTTTATCTATGTAACATCAATCAATATACATCTTGAATCAAATATTCATATTTGCACTACAGGCCAAAGATATTCATTTGTTTCACCAGTTGGTCATGTTCATCTCAACACATGTTCATCTTTGCACCACGGGTCAAAGATATTCATCAGTTAATCATTCATCTTTGCACTACAGGCCAAAGATATTCAGTAATATCATTATTTAGGACTGAGGATGATTAAAAATATCTTTAAAAAAATGAATCCAGTGAGACAAAAGGACAAATATTAGGGATTCGTATTACAGTTTATCCAAGTTCAATAATACTCTATAATAACTAATGGTGAAGCAGAATTCAAAAATAAAGATCAAAACATGGATATAATCAAATATAGTAACCATAATAGACATCTTGGACAAAAAGGAGAAAATTTTATTTTTCGGTGAATAGTGTCGCGTATACGTGAATAGTGTCGTATATGTGAATAGTAACCCCGACACAAAAAGGTAGAAATTCCACAATAAAATTCATATCAATATTTTGGCATAATGATATTGAAGAAAATAATATCATTTACGAAAAAAATAACATCCCTTACCTCAAAATAACAGTACTTCTGATCGGAATATCGGTATAAGGCTGAAGGAAACTTGCACTGAATAACAACTCACAAAGTATCTAAATACTCACAAAATACGTTCGATAATGTATAGAGAGAGAGAAAACTTGTTTCTGGTGTGATTTTCAATTCTAACTACGCACCCTATTTATAGAAAAATGCTAGAACGCCAAAGCAGATTAAATAATAAAATAATAATATTTTATTTTCCTCATTCTACGCCCACCTCCTTTGAAACATCAAAGCCAGCCATCTTGGAAAAATTTCAGCAGCCCACATGTTTTAAAAACAAAAGTGGGTCCCACCCCCAATTTTAATAAAAATATTTAATTTTTGAAACTTCAATAATTCATAATAAATAGCCTTTTATCAGAAAAATATGAATTTTATGTCCATTTCATAGGAAATTAAATTCTCTACAACTTTGTAAGTTTAAGTTTTTCCAAATTCCAAACAGAAAATATCCAAAATTCACATACGGACGATTTTCAACACCTCTATTCCGACAAAATACTGATAAAACACCTCAATATTTATTCCTTCATTTATAACCACATAAAATAAATATATTCATCATTTATATCCACATAAAATAAATACTTCCTTATCATATAAATCAATAACTAATTATTCATAAATAATATTACAGAATCACAATTATGATAACTGTGTCGTTCACCAGGAAGAGGGGCTTTTAGATAAGGATTTCTCCTTATTGGCGCGCAATTAGGTGACCAAACCCCTTTTCTAGACAGAACTTCTTTAGACATTGCCAATAATGTTATATAACAATATTATTCAAATAATATGAATTATTGATCTGATAATGGAGATATTGTGAAATGACAATTATTTAAACAACAATAATATAAAATATCTACGTAGCAATTATTGAATCAATAAAATAAAATATTGAACAGTAATTACTGTAACAATTATTAAGTAGTGCCTTCTTACGTAAGAATCAATAATTCAAAAATACTTTTGCAATACTGGTATGCTACTTTTGCAACCACGCCAGACATCGTATTTTAACCAACCGAGTATTCAACGATTGTTAGCAGTAACAACTACGTCGTTATTTGTAAAAACTCAAATATGTCATTTTCTTCA
The DNA here is from genome assembly GCA_020205615.1 of Panax quinquefolius. Taxonomy (NCBI): domain Eukaryota; kingdom Viridiplantae; phylum Streptophyta; class Magnoliopsida; order Apiales; family Araliaceae; genus Panax; species Panax quinquefolius. Next base: position 59,388,260 of record CM035172.1, read on the forward strand.
TCTGACCGTTTTCCGTTATGGGGCCCACAAATGGGCTGCTTGCCGTATAAATGCGAATATTCACAGCGGCAAAGAGAATATTCTACGACCAAACGAATATTCCCCGACAAGAATGAATATTTTATAACCACTTGCTTATTTGAAAAATTTTCACATTTCACCCATAACCAAAGTATTATATCAAATTAACACTTTATTATTCAAAATAATAATAGAGGAAATTCAATTTTATCCATTAAAAAGTTGTGGTCTTACAACCTTCCCTTCTTATGAAATTTCATCCTCGAAATTGACGTACGTACCCAGTGTTTCGAAAAGGTGAGGATACCTCACTTTCATTTCTGATTCCAGCTCCCAGGTCATTTCTTCAATAGCATGGTTTCTCCACAAAACCTTAACTTGTTGTATAACCTTGGTGCGTAGGACATGCGTTTTCCTATCCAAGACCTTAACAGGTACCTCATCAGACGTTAAATCTTGACTATCTAAATGCTGGTTCTAACTTCAATAATGTGGTTCGGGTCTTTCACATATTTCTGAAGCATAGATATGTGAAAAACATTATGAACACAGATATGCTTGGAGATAATGCGAGTCTATAGGCCACATTTCCTATTCGGTCAAGAATCTCAAATGGACCAATAAATCTTGGATTGAGCTTTCCTCTCTTTCCAAATCTTGTAACTCCCTTCCATGGAGCAATACGTAACAATACATGATCCCCAATATTAAATTCCACGTCCTTTCGATGAAGATCCGCATAACTCTTTTGTCGATCCTGGGCCATTTGTATACGTTGTCGAATCGTTTGGATCTTTTCTGTAGTTATATGTACCAATTATGGTCCCAATAAAGTTGCTTCAACTACCTCGTCCCAGCATACTGGAGAGCGACACTTTCGTGTATACAACGCTTCAAATGGAGCCACACCTATACTTGCATGATAACTGTTGTTGTAGGAGAATTCCACCAATGGTAGGTACTTATCCCAACTCCCTTTGAAATCTAGGACACAAAGTCTTAATAGATCTTCAAGAGTTTGAATAGTCTCTCTCGATTGCGAATCCATTTGAGGATGGTATGCGAATCAATAAATGAAATCTGTGTCCATAGCTTTCTGCAAGCTAACCCAAAATCGTGAAGTGAATCTTGGGTCACGATCCGAAACTATGGATACTGGCATGTCATGCAATCTCACAATCTCATTTACGTACATACTAGCAAGATGTTCAAGGGAATAAGTCTCCCGTATAAGCAAGAAATGAGCAGACTTAGTTAATCTATCAACAATAACCCAAATCGCATCTATGCCTTGAGAAACCTTCGGAAGACCCGTAACGAAATCAATAGTAATGTGTTTCCACTTCTATTTCGGAATCTCAAGTCATTGCAATGGACCCTTTGGCACTTGATGCTCCACCTTTACACGTTAACAAGTTAAACACCTCGATATAAACTCTGAGATCTCTCTCTTCATATTGTTCCACCAAAATGTATGTTGAAGATCATGATACATTTTGGTACTCCGAGGATGGATTGAAAACGGTGTGTTGTGTGCCTCCATCATGATTCTATGCTTCAAGTCAGAATCGTTAGGAACACAAAGTCTGGAGTTGACTCGAAGTATTCCTTCTTCATCGATTCTTGCTTCTGGAATAACACCTTCTTGCACTTTCTTCTTCATACGCATCAGCTCCAGGTCCGTAGCTTGAGCAGCTTTAACTTTATCGATTAAAGTTGGTTCTACTCGTATGTTTGATATCATCACGTGGGTACTTAGAGCATTTACCTCTATCTCCATCCTTTACAAGTCATACAAAATGGACCTTTGTGTTAACAACATTGCACTCGTACCCGCATATGATCTTTTACTCAAAGCGTCAGCTACCACGTTTGATTTTCCAAGATGATATTGGATGGTATGGTCGTAATCTTTCAACAACTCGAGCCAACATCGTTGCCGCATGTTGAGTTCCTTTTGGGTGAAGAAATATTTAAGGCTTTAATGATCTGTATAGATCTCCACTTTCTCCCCATACAGGTAATGTCTCCAGATCTTAAACGCGAAAACGACTGCTGCCAACTCCAAATGATGAGTAGGATAATTCTTCTCATATTCTTTGAGTTGTCGCGAGGCATAGTGTAAGACCCCAACTTATTATTAATGAAATTTAATTTTCTTTATTTATTATTTTGAAATAGTAAGGGTTGATTTGATTAATGTGGATAGTTATGGGTAAAATCATAAATATTTCAAAATAAGCAAGTGGTTATAAAATATTCATTGTTGTCGGGGAATATTCGTTTGGTGTAGAATATTCTTTCTTTGTTTGGGAATATTAGATGCAACCAGTATGATCTTTTGTGGGCCCCATAACGGAAAGCGATTGGATGAAGAAAACGACAAATATAAGTTGTTTAAAAATAACAGCGTAGTTGTTACTGTTGGGTTTGTAATATTCATGAACGCAATCAAATTGCAAAAATAAGGCGGAAACGTGGAAAATCAGAGTTTAAAAAATTTTACAAACCATATACCCGGATCACCCTTTATGCATAATTATTAATTAAACTAAAAAGAAAGAACAAGAATCATACCCTTGAAGATCCGAGCTTCCTCAGGTACAAGTTCACCTCCAATCCTTTTCGCGTTCAACTTGAATCCACCGGGTTTGGTTCCTTCCTTTGATCAACGTTAGCCACCCAAGTGTTTGGCCTCTAGAGGTGATCCACCAAGGAAGAATAAGAATTCAAGAAGATGGGTATTGGCTCAAACCCTAGTTTTTCCTATCTGTATAGAAAAAGGAGGCGTACTCTTTCAACTATTGGAATTATTACGAATATTATAAAAGTCAACAAAACCTCATCACCCATAATAAGACTCCTCTTATTTATAGATGTGGGCAACCCACCTTAACAATTAAGGAATTGAGTTTTATTTAATTAATTAAATTCTTTTAATTAATTAAGCTCCCTAATCTTATTAGGGATAATTAATTAAACTCCTTTAACTAATTTTCCTTCCTAATCCAATTAGGAATAAATGAGAGTACTTATATTAAATTAATTCCTAAACTCTTTTAGAAATTAAAATAATAATAATTGTAATAATATTAATAAGACTCCTCTTATTAATTTATATTTAATATTTCTAAAATATTAAATAATAAATATTAAGTTATTTAATTTATTCTATCACCATAGATTAAATTAAATATATTTTTATATTATTACGATTATGCCATTAACTTCTTAAATAATTATTCTTCCTTTTTATGGTGTGACCCTTTAGGTTCTCCATATTAATAGGTTGTGAATAAATCAATTAGAACAATTCTAATCTTATTTAAATAAATAAATTAAATAATTAATTTATTTAAATAAATAATATTTATTCTCTGATAGGGATAAGCCTCCCCAGCGATCAGCGACTTTCCGGATAATATAGATTTCAACATTAATCATAAAAGAACCTTTGAGTAAATAGTTAAATACAATTCAATCCTTCCACCATCTGATGTCCCAATTAAATATAAGACATGGAATTCTTTGTCAAGTCTTATTTTATTTAATTATATGTATTTCGATCCTTAAATGCACAACTCCAAATAATGCAAATTGGAAACTCCTTTCTAATTTCATTACGCCTTAGCCAAGGACTCTTTGGGTTGTCATTTATCGAATCACATAGGACATTTCTCTTCTTTTAATAAGTGGTAGATTTTTATTGATCATACATTATCTCCATGTACAACTTATTATACCCAAGCATACCCTTTGATATACCTAAGGGTCTTAAGGAATAAGTCAAAGTATAACTCATCACACACAAGATACTATGATGATCTCAAGTCCAAGGATCACTTGTACTACTATCACTACTGAGAATTCCTATTGACAAGCAAGTAAAACTCCATTAGGTATTCCTTAGCGAGCCACGTTCGGTGAACTTATTCTCTAATAAGCACCTACATACTTGTTTTAGTGTCTCCACACAAATGATCATGAGATCAATCATCCTCATCCAATGAAAGCAAGCAAGCGTATGTACCAATCTATCCGGATTCACTAATCCCCAATTTAGTAATCCAATGATTGAAAACTATTTTAGTTTTAAGCTTTCTAAGAATTTAGATCTCATTGGAATGATCATCATCATTATTCTAAAAGCATTGCTTAAAACTATGGGTTTATCACATATTATAAAAGCAAGATCATGTAGATAATTAAAAGCCTTTAATAAATTAATACTTTTTATTAATAAATGAATAAGATTGTTACAAAGTATATGCTTTATCATCAAACATGATTGGCTTGTGTGCATACTACTTTCGATTCTGAATTAATCTTGTTAAAATACTCGTTGGTTAAAAACACGAAGCTTTGCGGTATTGCACCAATTATTGATTCTTACGTGAAGGCACTACTCAATAATGGTTACGATAATTCTTTATTCGATATTTTATTGATTTAATAATTCTTTGCGTTGATATTTAATATTCTTTGTTGTTTTGATAATTGTCATTATTAAGTATTTTTCATTATCGAAGCAATAATTCATATTATCTGAATAATATTATTAGATAACATTATTGGCAATGTCTAGAAAGTTACATCTAAGGAGAGGTTTGGTCACCTAATTGCTCGCCGAGAAGGAGAAATTCTTATTGAAAGCCCCTCTTTCACAGGAAGCGCGCCAGTTGTCGATATTGTGATTACGTAATATTATTTGTGAATAATTAATTATTGATTCATATGATGAGAAAAATATTGATTTTATGTGGATATAGATGGAGAAAATTTTAATGTGACAATTGTTGAAAATTGAAATTTTATCTTTTACGATAAAATAATTCATTTAAATATATTATTATATTTTAATAATATAATAATGGTGATATTTTTACAACGAATGTGGGATATATGAGATATCTGAGGAGGAAGAGTATTTTGTAAATAAATGTTTAAAACATATTAAACATGTCGGTGGACCCCATTTATTGGTGAAATTTGATTATAGCACTGTAAAATCGCTTGGTTTGTGGATTTTTGATCAATTTTGTTTGGAATTTGGAAAAACTTTTTTACGCAAAGTTGTAGAGAATTGAATTTCCTATAAAAAGTCGCGAGATTGAATTTTTCGATAAAAGGGCTATTTATTGTGAATTATTGAAGTTAGAAGTTCAAAATAATTGATTTTGGAAGTTTTAATTATTATTTTAAAGAAAAACGTTTTTTGCATTTAAGTGGGCTAACATGTGATATTAATTGCTTTGAAATTAGATCTTCAAAGGTGGGCTAAGGAAATTTATAATATATATTAATATTTTATTAAATTTTCTACTTTGGTGTTCTAAACATTTTCCTATAAATAGGGTGCTTAGGTTAGAATTGAAAATCACACCAGAAACTGAAGTTTTTCTCTCTATATTATCGGCGTATTCTTGTGAGTATTTTGAGTATACTTTGAGTATTGTTAGGCGGTGCAAGTTCCCTTGATCTTTATACGGTATTCCAAATTTAGAAGTACTAATGTTTCGAGGTAAGGGATATTTTTTCGTAATGATATTATTTCTTCAATATCATTATGCTGAAATATTAATCTGAAGTTTTTATCAAATTTGGAACTTTTGGTGTCGGAGTTACTATTCACGTATACGGCACTATTCACGTATATGACACTATTCACGAATATGACACTATTCATCAAAAAATGAAAATTTTCCTTTTCGTCCCAAAATATTTATTCTCGATACTAGATTTGATTGTATCCATGTTTTGATCATTCTTGAATTTTACACCACTAAGATTATTTTTGAGGTATTGTTGGACATGGATAAAACAAAGTACGAATCTTTAATCCTTAATCCTTGTCATTTTGTTTCACTGGATTCGTTTCTTTAAAAATATTTTTCATTATACCCAGTCTTAAATGATGATATTATGGAATATCTTTGGCCTGTAGTGCAAAGATGAATGATATCTGAAGAATATCTTTGGCCCGTAGTGCAAAGATGAACAGGTGTTTAGATGAACATGACCAAGTCGATGAATATCTTTGGCACGTAGTGCAAAGATGAATATTTGATTCGGATATATATGATTGATGTTACGGGGATAAAAGATGAGCGATGAACTTTTAAATTCATACATAGAAGATAGTAGTTTGCATTCTCTACTTAACTCTTCTAATGAATTATTATTTCCATTCTTGAATATTGATTTAAAATTTGTTGTCTATTGTATTCTATTAGATTTTTTCCTGTTGAAGACTAACAATAATTTGTTGTATATTATCTTAGTCATAATATTCTTTCTTTGGGCTAGTTGAGCTCACCCTTTTCCTTTTTTGTTCCATTTTTCTTCTCGGAGGCGAGAATATAACGAGTGCAGTCGAGGTATGGAATGAATGTTCTAGAGAGAGTTGTTTAGTGTCCTCACCATTTTGTAAAATAATGTATCAATAAATGTGATGAGGATTTATTTGAGTATATATATTATCTAGAAGATAATATTTGTATTCAAACTCACGATTTTACTATTGTAATAATAAAGTTGTAGTTGTTTACATACCATGTATTGACAACTCGAGAATGGGTGATGTATACCTATTTTGGGGGCGCCACGGTTGGTATCGAGCTTAGGGATATGATCTCTGGCGGAGATCGGGGAATAGAACTAGGAGGGAGAGGCGAGTAAATCCTTCGCTAGTGTGTCCTACCTAAGCTTATTTGTTAGTTGGTCAAGTATATAGGTATATTATGTGATATATTGATTTCCTTAATTAACCCTTGTTTTATAGCGGTATTTGAGAATGTCGAATGAGAATATTAACAATGGAAATGAGACAGGTGGAGGAGCTTTGTACTCACCAACGAGGAGAGCGTGCAATAAGGTGGCAATGTTCCTCCTGTGAACAACACCACCGAGTAGATGATGAGCGAGGGGATGTTTGAAGCTTTTTGCAGTTCATGAAAAAAATCGAGACGAGGAGACTCGTGTTCAAAATATAGGAGGAAATGATAGCAATTCACGGGTTGTCACAAAGAAGAGTTCAAAGAGTTGGGACCACGAATTTAAGGGAAAGCGGATCCGATCATGGCAAAACATGGGTCAAGCAAATTACCAAGATATTCGATGTCTTGGGATGCACGGAGGAACGAAGGTTCCATTCGCCACCTTTATGTTCCGTGGCGCGAGACGGATTATTGGTGGGAGTGCGTGAAGCGTACCCATCCAGTACGCACTCGGCGTATGTCTTGGGGAGCGTTTGAAACTATTTAATGACAAATACTTTCACGAAAGTGTTCGTCGTATGAAGGAAGTGGAGTTCATCAGTTAGAACAAAACAACATGGCGGTGTCTCAAAGATGCGAGGCAAAGTTTGCAAAGTTATCGAGGTTTGCACCTCATTTGGTGGAGAATGAGGAGCGTATGGCGCGGATGTTTCGAGAGGTTTGAAACCCAAGATACGACAATATCTCATTTCTCATAAATTTTCTCTCTATTCGGGATGTTGTTAATGAGGCTCAATTGTTAGAGCGAGATAACGAGTATGTTCAACCAAAGGACCATAACGAGGATCGTACGTAGAGATAGCGATCAACAGAATAATGATAACCGGTGAAGAAAAGCAGAGACGGACAAAAATGGTAACCACTCTGGTGGTAATCATGGCCATAAAAATAGAAGAAGCGAGTCGGGGAGATTTTAAAAGAGGAGATTTAACAACGACCATGTGAAGGCAGCTAAAGCCGCAACAAGCGGTTCTAAGGGAGGAGAAGCGACCACCACCATTCATATGCTATAAATGCGGGAAAGAGGGACATGTCGGTCAAACCTATCCCACAATAGTTCAAGGTATGCTATAATTGTGGAAAGGAAGGACATATCGCTCGAGATTATGCAGAGCGAAACCTAGTTCAGTGGGGATGGTGAATCAAAAGATCGTCCCGAGAAAAGTCAAAGTCAACGATTAGGGAAGAGGCGTTTGTTGTGACTAGTCAAAATGCGAGGAACCCAAACGAGGTGATCACGGGTAAGCTATTTATAAATTCTTGCGAAGTTTATACCTTACTTGATACCTGGGGTGCTACCCATTCATTTATCTCTCTGCATGTGCTCAACGTTTAAAATTGACTCAGGAGAAATTAGACTTTGACCTATCTGTGGAAACTCCGTTAGGAGAAACTTTCATCACATCCCTTTGTTTATAAATCTTGTTTGATTCAAGTTGGCACCATCACCTTACTGTTGACCTTATCTCTTTAAAGATACTTGCTTTTGATGTGATTTTAGGGATTGATTGGTTAACTACTCATCATGCCAAAATTGATTGTTTTTCGTAAGGTTGTTAGTTTTCATATTCTAACTTGACTGTTATGCAATTCAAGCAACTAAACCATTAAAATCAATCATTTGTCATATCTAATCATAAAGCTATTCGTTTATTGAAAAGCGGATGTCAAGCTTTCTTAGCCCATGTTATGGATTTGAATAAAGACACGTCAAATTTGAATAATATTCTGTTGTTATTGACTTTTTGACGTATTTCTGAAGAACTTCCGGTCTACCCCGAGCGTGAAGTTGAATTCTTTATTGATCTTGAACACAGTACAAAGCCCATTTCTAAAACCCCATATCGAATGGCTCTATTGAACTTGAGGAGTTAAAGGTCCAAGCTGGTAGAAATTGTTGGACATCGGTTTCATTAAATCTAGTACATCTCCTTGGGGTGCTCTGTTTTATTAAGTAAAGAAGAAAGGCGGGAGTATGCGACTTTGTATTGACTATTATCGGAATTGAACCATGTCACCATCAAGAATAGGTATCCTCTACCTCGTATTGATGACTTGTTTGACCGATTACGAAGGCACAATTATTTTCAAAAATCGATCTTCGATTACGGATATCATCGGTGAAGATTAGGCGAGGATATTCAAAGGCGCTTGAGAACTCGGTATGGGCATTAAAATTCTTAGTCATGTCTTTCGGACTAACTAATGCTCCTGCGGCTTTCATGGATATGATGAGCCGAGTATTCAAGGAATATTTGGATCGGGTTTGTTGTTGTCTTTATTGATGACATCCTCATATATTCCAAAATCGTGAAGATCATGAGCACCATTTGAAATTTGGTACTCCAAAGGCTTCGTGAAAACAAACTATATGCCAAATTGAAGAAATGCGAGTTACGGCGAGGAAGTAGCATTTCTTGGGCGCGTGGTGTCAAAACATGGAGTATCCGTGGACCCGTGAAGATTGAAGCAATACAAAGTTAGGAGCAAAGCAAAGTCGGTGGCCAGAAGCACGTAACTTTACGGGTAAAGTTGGTTATTATCGGAGATTCGTGGAAGGGTTTTCTCGAATCGCTACTCCATTTGACTAACTCGGAAGGATACAAAATTAGTTTGGAGCGAAGAATGTGAGAAGAGTTTCCAAGAGCTTAAGAGGAGACTTATTTTGGCACCTGTTCTAACAATACCATCTGGTTCGGATGGATTTGTTATCTACAGCGATGCTTCAGGCAAAGGGTTAGGATGTGTTCTCATGCAACGTGGGAAAGTCATAGCCTATGCCTCGCGACAACTTAAAGAGTATGAGAGGAATTATCCTACTCATGATCTAGAGTTGGCAGCGGTCGTTTTCGCGCTAAAGATATGGAGGCACTATCTATATGGGGAAAAAGTGGAGATATATTCAGACCATAAAAGCCTTAAATATTTCTTCACTCAAAAAGAACTCAACATGCAGTAGTGACGTTGGCTCGAGCTATTGAAAGACTACGACCACGCTATTGATACCATCACGGAAAGCGAGCGTGGTAGGCGTGACGCGTTGAGTAGAAGATCATATGCGGGAATGAGTGCGATGATGTCAAGTAACGATAGATCCAACTTTAATAGAAAAAGTTAAGGTTGCTCAAGCCAAAACCCGGGAGGCGATGCGTATGAAGAAGAAAGTACAAGAAGGAGCTATTAGGAGGCGAGAATTGATAAAGAAGGAATACTTGAGTCCACCTCCGGACTTTGTGTCCCTAACGACTACGATTTGAAGTACAAGATTATGATGGAGGCACACAATACACCATTTGCAATCCATCCGGAAGTACTAAAATGTATCGTGATCTTGACATACATTTTGGTGGAACAATATGAAGAGAGAGATTGCAAAGTTTATCTCAATGTGTTTAACTTGTCAACATGTAAAAGCGGAACATCTAGTACCTAAGGGTCCGTTGCAACCACTTGAGATTCGAAATGGAAGTAGGAACACATTACCATGGATTTCGTTCTGGGTCTTCTACGGTTTCTCAAGGCATCAATGCTATTTGGGTTATTGTTGATAGATTAACCAAGTCCGCTCATTTCTTGCCGATCACGGAGACTTATTCCTTGAGCGTCTTGCTAGTATGTATGTGAATGAGATTGTGAGGTTGCATGGCATGCCAAGTATCCATAGTTTGGATCGTGACCCAAGATTCACTTCAAGATTTTGGGTTAGCTTGCAAAAAGCTATGGAAACGCAGTTTGCGATTTAGTTGACATACCATCCCCAAACAGACGGACAATCGAGAGAGGACTATTTAAACTCTTGAAGATCTATTAAGACTACGTGTCCTAGACTTCAAGGCGGTTGGGATAAGTATTTACCATTGTTGGAATTCTCCTATAACAACGAGTTATCAAACAAGTATAGGTGTGGCTCCATTTGAAGCATTATATGGACGAAAGTGTCGCTCTCCGATATGTTGGGATGAGGTGGGTGAAGCAACATTGTTGGGACACGAGAGTTAAGTACGTATGATGACTAGAAAAGATCCAAATGATTCGACAAGCGTATACAAAGCGGCACAAGATCGACAAAAAAGTTATGCGGATCTTCATCGAAAGGGCGTGGAATTTAGTATAGGGGATCATGTATTGTTGCGAGTTGCTCCATGGAAGGGAGTTACAAGATTTGGGAAGAGAGGAAAGCTCGATCCGATTTATTGGTCCATTTCAAATTCTTGACCGAGTAGGAAATGTAGCCTATAGACTCGCGTTACCTCAAAGTATGTCTCGTGTTCATAATGTGTTTCACATATCGTACTTCAGTAAATATGTGAAAGACCGAACCACGTTATAGAGTTAGAGCCAGGACGAGATAGCCAGAAGACTTAACGTATGAGGAGATACTGTCAAGATTTTGGATAGGAAGGAGCATGTCCTACGGCATGAAAGGTCATACCACAAGTTAAAGTTTTGTGGAGGAATCATGCTATAGAGGAAATGACACAGGGAATTGGAAGCGAAAATGAAAGCGAGGTATCCTCACCTTTTGAAACACAGTGCACGTCACGTCAATTTCGACGACAAAATTTCATAAGGAGGGAGGTTGTAAGACCTCAACTTATTATTAATGAAATTTAATTTTCTTTATTTATTATTTTGAAATAGTAAGGGTTGATTTGATTAATGTGGATAGTTATGGGTAAAATCATAAATATTTCAAAATAAGCAAGTGGTTATAAAATATTCATTGTTGTCGGGGAATATTAGTTTGGTCGTAGAATATTTCTTCGTGTCGGGAATATTAAATGCACCTGCAGATCTTTTATGGGCCCCATAACTTGGGAAAGCGATTGGATGAAGAAAACGACAAATATAAGTTGTTTAAAAATAACGGCGTAGTTATTCTTTGTTGGGTTTGTAATATTCATGAACGCTTGATCAAATTGCAAAAAAAAGGCGGAAGCGTGGAAAATCGAGTTTAAAAATTTTACAAACCATATACGGATCACCCTTTATGCATAATTATTAATTAAACTAAAAAGAAAGAACAAGAATCATACCCTTGAAGATCCGAGCTTCCTCAGTACAAGTTCACCTCGATCCTTTTCGCGTTCAACTTGAATCCACCAGGGTTTGGTTCCTTCCTTTGATCGGCGTTAGCCACCCAGTGTTTGGCCTCTGAGGTGATCCACCAAGGAAGAATAAGAATTCAAGAAGATGGGTATTGGCTCAAACCCTAGTTTTTCCTATCTGTATAGAAAAAGGAGGCGTACTCTTCCAACTATTGGAATTATTACAAATATTGTAAAAGTCAACAAAACCTCATCACCCATAATAAGACTTCTCTTATTTATAGATGTGGGCAACCCACCTTAACAATTAAGGAATTGAGTTTTATTTAATTAATTAAATTCTTTTAATTAATTAAGCTCCCTAATCTAATTAGGGATAATTAATTAAACTCCTTTAACTAATTTTCCTTCCTAATCCAATTAGGAATAAATGAGAGTACTTATATTAAATTAATTCCTAAACTCTTTTAGAAATTAAAATAATAATAATTGTAATAATATTAATAAGACTCCTCTTATTAATTTATATTTAATATTTCTAAAATATTAAATAATAAATATTAAGTTATTTAATTTATTCTATCATCATAGATTAAATTAAATATACTTAACTATATTATTACGATTATGCCATTAACTTCTTAAATAATTATTCTTCCTTTTATGGTGTGACCCTTTAGGTTCTCCATATTAAACCAGGTTGTGAATAAATCAATTAGAACAATTCTAATCTTATTTAAATAAATAAATTAAACAATTAATTTATTTAAATAAATAATATTTATTCTCTGATAGGGATAAGCCTCCCTAGCGATCAGCGACTTTCCGGATAATATAGATTTCAACATTAATCATAAAAGAACCTTTGAGTAAATAGTTACCGTACAATTCAATCCTTCCACCATACAATGTCCCAATTAAATATAAGACATGGAATTCTTTGTCAAGTCTTATTTTATTTAATTATATATATTTCGATCCTTAAATGCCTGACTCCGAATAATGCAAATTAGAAACTCCTTTCTAATTTCATTACGCCTTATGCCAAGGACTCTTTGGGTTGTCATTTATCGAATCACATAGGACATTCTCTTCTTTTAATAGAAGTGGTAGATTCTTTATTGATCATACATTATCTCCATGTACTAACTTATTATACCCAAGCATACCCTTTGATATACCCTAAGGGTCTTAAGGAATAAGTCAAAGTATAACTCATCATACACAAGATACTATGATGATCTCAAGTCCAAGGATCACTTGTACTACTATCACTACTGAGAATTTCTATTGACAGACAAGTAAAACTCCATTAGGTATTCCTTAGCGAGCCACGTTCAATTGAACTTATTCTCTAATAAGCACCTACATACTTGCTTTAGTGTCTCCACACAAATGATCGTGAGATCAATCATCCTCATCCAATGAGCTAAAAGCAACGTATGTACCAATCTATCTGGATTCACTAATCCCCAATTTAGTAATCCAATGATTGGGAACTATTTTAGTTTTAAGCTTTCTAAGAATTTAGATCTCATTAGAATGATCATCATCATTATTCTAAAAGCATTGCTTAAAACTATGGGTTTATCACATATTATAAAACAAAGATCATGTAGATAATTAAAAGCCTTTAATAAATTAATACTTTTTATTAATAAATGAATAAGATTGTTACAAAGTATATGCTTTATCATCAAAAACATGATTGGCTTGTGTGCATACTACTTTCGATTCACAATTAATCTTTGTTAAAATACTCGGTGGTTAAAACACAAGAAGATTTTGCGGTATTGCACCGATTATTGATTCTTACGTAAAAGGCACTACTCAATAATGGTTACGATAATTCTTATCAAAGTATTTTATTGATTTAATAATTCTGCGTTGATATTTTATATTCTTTGTTGTTTGATAATTGTCATTACACGGTATTTTTTCATTATCAAAGCAATAATTCATATTATCTGAATAATATTATTAGATAACATTATTGGCAATGTCTAGAAAGTTACATCTAAGGAGAGGTTTGGTCACCTAATTGCGGGTCGATAAGGAGAAATTCTTATTGAAAAAGCCCCTCTTTCCTGAAGCGCACTGGTTGTCAATATTGTGATTACGTAATATTATTTGTGAATAATTAATTATTGATTCATATGATGAGAAAATATTGATTTTATGTGGATATAGATGGAGAAAATTTTTAATGTGACAATTGTTGAAAATTAAAATTTTATCTTTTACGATAAAATAATTCATTTAAATATATTATTATATTTTAATAATATAATAATGGTGATATTTTTACAACGAATGTGGGATATATGAGTATCTGAGGAGGAAGAGTATTTTTGTTGCAATAAATATTTAAAACATGTTAAACATGTCGGTGGACCCCATTTATTATTTGAAATTTGATTATAGCTTTGTAAAATCGCTTCGTTTGTGGATTTGATCCAATTTTGTTTGGAATTTGGAAAAACTTTTTTACCGCAAAGTTGTAGAGAATTGAATTTCCTATAAAAAGTCGCGAGATTCAAATTTTTTGATAAAAGGGCTATTTATTGTGAATTATTGAAGTTTGATGCTCAAAATAATTGATTTTGGAAGTTTTAATTATTATTTTAAAGAAAAACATTTTTTTGCATTTAAGTGGGCTAACATGTGATATTAATTGCTTTGAAATTAGATCTTCAAAAAGGTGGGCTAAGGAAATTTATAATATATATTAATATTTTATTAAATTTTACGCTTTGGTGTTCTAAACATTTTCCTATAAATAGGGTGCTTAGGTTAGAATTGAAAATCACACTTTAAGCTGAAGTTTTCTCTCTATATTATCGGCGTATTCTTGTGAGTATTTTGAGTATACTTTGAGTATTGTTAGGCGGTCTTAAGTTCCTTCAAATTTTATACCCGGTATCCAAATTTAGAAAGTACTAATCTTTCGAGGTAAGGGATATTTTTCGTAATGATATTATTTCTTCAATATCATTATCTTTGAAATATTAATCTGAAGTTTTTATCAAATTTGGAACTTTTGGTGTCGGAGTTACTATTCACGTATACGGCACTATTCACGTATACGACACTATTCACGAATACGACACTATTCATCGAAAAATGAAAATTTTCCTTTTCGTCCCAAAATATTTATTCTCGATACTAGATTTGATTGTATCCATGTTTTGATCATTCTTGAATTTTACACCACTAAGATTATTTTTGAGGTATTGTTGGACATGGATAAAACAAAGTACTGAATCCTTAATCCTTAATCCTTGTCATTTTGTTTCCTTTGGATTCGTTTCTTTAAAAATATTTTCATTATCCCGATCTTAAATGATGATATTATGGAATATCTTTGGCTTTTTGTAGTGCAAAGATGAATGATTTTGAAGAATATCTTTGGCCCGTAGTGCAAAGATGAACAAGTGTTTAGATGAACATGACCCAGTGATGAATATCTTTGGCTTTGTAGTGCAAAGATGAATATTTGATTCGAGATATATATTGATTGATGTTACGGGGATAAAAGATAGGCGATGAACTTTTAAATTCATACATAGAAGATAGTAGTTTGCATTCTCTACTTAACTCTTCTAATGAATTATTATTTACGCTATGAATATTGATTTAAAATTTGTTGTCTATTGTATTCTATTAGATTTTCCTGTTGAAGACTAACAATAATTTTTGTATATTATCTTAGTAATAATATTCTTTATTGGGCTAGTTGAGCTCACCCTTTTCCTTTTTGTTCCATTTTTCTTCTCGGGAGGCGAGAATATAGCGAGTATGCAAGCCGGGGTATGGAATGAAAGTTCTAGAGAGAGTTGTTTAGTAGTCCTCACCATTTTTGTAAAATAATGTATCAATAAATGTGATGAGGATTTATTTGAGTATATATATTGTCTAGAAGATAATATTTGTATTCAAACTCGCAGCTTTTCTTGTTGTAATAATAAAGTTGTAGTTGTTTTCGTACCATGTATTAACAACTCGAGAATGGGTGATGTATACCTATTTTGGGGCGTCGCGGTTGGTATCGAAGCTTAGGGATATGATCTCTGGCGGAGATCGGGGAATAGAACTAGAGAGGAGAGGCGAGTAAATCCTTCGCTAGTGTGTCCTACCTAAGCTTATTTGTTAGTTGGTCATTATATAGGGATATTATGTGATATATTGATTTCCTTAATTAACCCTTATTTTATTACGACAAGATTTGAGAATGTCGTGAGAATATTAACAATGGAAATGAGACCGGAGAGGCGCTGCACTACTCACCAACGAGGAGAGCGTGCAATAGTGGCAATGTTCCTCCTGTGAACAACACCAACCGAGTAGATGATGAGCGAGGGGATGTTTAGAAGCTTTTTGCGATTCATGCAAAATCGCAGACGAGGAACTTCGTGTTCAAAATATAGAAGGAAATGATAGCAATTCACGGGTTGTCACAACGAAAGCAGATTCAAAGAGTTGGGACCACGAATTTAAGGGAAAGCCGGATCCGATCACATGGCGAAACATGGGTCAAGCAAATTACCAAGATATTCGATGTCTTGGGATGCGAGAGAGAAGAAGGTTCCATTCGCCACCTTTATGTTAAAGTGGCGAGACGAGACGGACTCTTGGTGGGATGCGTGAAGGCACTCCATCCACCCGTACTCAAAGATGTCTTGGGAGCGTTTGAAGAGAAACTATTTAATGACAAATACTTTCACGAAAGTGTTCATTATATGAAGGAAGTGGAGTTCATCGATTAGAACAAAACAACATGGCGGTGTCTCGAGACGAGGCAAAGTTTGCAAAGTTATCCAAGTTTGCACCTCATTTGGTGGAGAATGAGGAGCGTATGACGCTTGAATGTTTACGAGAGGTTTGAAACCCAAGATACGACAATATCTCATTTCTCATAAATTTTCTCTCTATTAGGATGTTGTTAGCAGGGGCTCAATTGTTAGAGCGAGATAACGAGTATGTTCAACCGAGGACCATAACGAGGATCGTACAGAGATAGCGATCAGCGAATAATGATAACCCGGTGAAGAAAGAAAGCAGACGGACAAAATGGTAACCACTACGGTGGTAATCATGGCCATGAAAATAGAAGAAGCGAGTGGGGAGATTTTAAAAGAGGAGATTTAACAACGACCATGTGAAGGCAGCGGTCTAAAGAACAACTGGTTCTAAGGGAGGAGAACGACCACCGGTCATATGCTATAAATGCGGGAAAGAGGGACATATCAGTCCAAACTGTCCACAACAGTTCAAGGTATGCTATAATTGTGGAAAGGAAGGACATATTGCTCGAGATTGTACGGTAGCGAAACCTAGTTCAGTGGGGACGGTGACTCAAAAGACTGTCCTAGAAAAGTCAAAGTCAACGATTCCGGAAGAAGCGTTTGTTGTGGTGGTCAAAATGCGAGGAACCCAAGCGAGGTGATCACGGGTAAGCTATTTATAAATTCTTGCGAAGTTTATACCTTACTTGATCTAGGGTGCTACCCATTCATTTATCTCTCTGCATGTGCTCAAGCGTTTAAAATTGACTCAGGAGAAATTAGACTTTGACCTATCTGTGGAAACTCCGTTAGGAGAAACTTTCATCACATCCATCATTTATAAATCTTGTTTGATTCAAGTTGGCACCATCACCTTTACTTGTTGACCTTATCTCTTTAAAGATACTTGCTTTTGATGTGATTTTAGGGATTGATTGGTTAACTACTCATCATGCCAAAATTGATTGTTTTTCGTAAGGTTGTTAGTTTTCATATTCCTAACCAACTTTTATGAATTCAAGCAACTAAACCATTAAAATCAATCCTTTGTCATATCTAATCATAAAGCTATTCGTTTATTGAAAAGCGGATGTCAAGCTTTCTTAGCCCATGTTATGGATTTGAATAAAGACACGTCAAATTTGAATAATATTCTGTTGTTATTGACTTTCACGGCGTATTTCTGAAGAACTTCCGGTCTACCCCCGAGCGTGAAGTTGAATTCTTTATTGATCTTGAACTTGGTACAAAGCCCATTTCTAAAACCCCATATCGAATGGCTCTATTGAACTTCGAGGAGTTAAAGGTCCAATGCGAGGAATTGTTGGACATCGGTTTCATTCGATCCAAGTACATCTCCTTGGGGTGCTCTGTTTTATTCAGTAAAGAAGAAAGGCGGGAGTATGCGACTTTTGTATTGACTATCGGGAATTGAACCATGTCACCATCGAGAATAGGTATCCTCTACCTCGTATTGATGACTTGTTTGACCGATTGCAAGAGGCACAATTCTTTTCAAAAATCGATCTTCGATTACGGATATCATCGGTGAAGATTAGGCGAGGATATTCCAAAGGCGCCTTGAGAACTCGGTATGGGCATTAAAATTCTTAGTCATGTCTTTCGGACTAACTAATGCTCCTACTGGCTTTCATGGATATGATGAGCCGAGTATTCAAGGAATATTTGGATCGATTTTGTTGTTGTCTTTATTGATGACATCCTCATATATTCCAAAAGTCGTGAAGATCATGAGCACCATTTGAATTTGGTACTCAAAGGCTTCGTGAAAACAAACTATATGCCAAATTGAAGAAATGCGAGTTACGGCTTGAGGAAGTAGCATTTCTTGGGCACGTGGTGTCAAAACATGGAGTATCCGTGGACGGCGAAGATTGAAGCAATACAAAGTTGGGAGCGGTAGAAGTCGGTGGCCAGAAGTCACGTAACTTTACGGGTCTAGGTGGTTATTATCGGAGATTCGTGGAAGGGTTTTCTCGAATCGCTACTCCATTAACCCAAACTAACTTCGGAAGGATACAAAATTAGTTTGGAGCGAAGAATGTGAGAAGAGTTTCCAAGAGCTTAAGAGGAGACTTATTTAAGACTGTTCTAACAATACCATCTGGTTCGGATGGATTTGTTATCTCTGACGATGCTTCGTGCAAAGGGTTAGGATGTGTTCTCATGCAGCGTGGGAAAGTCATAGCCTATGCCTCATGACAACTTAAAGAGTATGAGAGGAATTATCCTACTCATGATCTAGAGTTGGCATCGATCGTTTTCACGCTAAAGATATGGAGGCACTATCTATATGGGAGAAAGTGAAGATATATTCGGACCATAAAAGCCTTAAATATTTCTTCACTCAAAAAGAACTCAACATGCACGAGCGACGTTGGCTCGAGCTATTGAAAGACTACGACCACACTATTCAATACCATCCCGAAAAGCGAGCGTGGTAGGCGACGCGTTGAGTAGAAGATCATATGCGGGAATGAGTGCGATGATGTCAAGAAAAGATAGAGCCAACTTTAATAGAAAAAGTTAAGGTTGCTCAAGCCACCAACCCGGAGCTGATGCGTATGAAGAAGAAAGTACAAGAAGGAGCTATTCCGAAGCGAGAATTGATGAAGAAGGAATACTTGAGTCCCTCCGGACTTTGTGTCCCTAACGACTACGATTTGAAGTACAAGATTATGATGGAGGGCACACAATACACCATTTGCAATCCATCTGGAAGTACTAAAATATATCGTGATCTTGACATACATTTTGGTGGAACAATATGAAGAGAGAGATTGCAAAGTTTATCTCAATGTGTTTAACTTGTCAACATGTAAAGGCGGAACATCTAGTACCTAAGGGTCCGTTGCAACCACTTGAGATTCGAAATGGAAGTGGGAACACATTACCATGGATTTAGTTACGGGTCTTCCTACGGTTTTCAAGGCATCAATGCTATTTGGGTTATTGTTGATAGATTAACCAAGTCGCTCATTTCTTGCGAATACGGAGAACTTATTCCTTGAGCGTCTTGCTAGTATATACGTGAATGAGATTGTGAGGTTGCATGGCATGCCGGTATCCATAGTTTGGATCGTGACCCAAGATTCACTTCAAGATTTTGGGTTAGCTTGCAAAAAGCTATGAAGAGCGCAGATTTGCGATTTAGTTGACATACCATCCCCAAAGCGGACGGACAATCAGAGAGGACTATTTAAACTCTTGAAGATCTATTAAGACTCTGTGTCCTAGACTTCAAGGGCAGTTGGGATAAGTATTTACCATTGGTGGAATTCTCCTACAACAACAGTTATCAAACAAGTATAGGTGTGGCTCCATTTGAAGCATTATATGGACGAAAGTGTCGCTCTCCAATATGTTGGGATGAGGTGGGTGAAGCAACATTGTTGGGACCTGAGTTAAATACGTATATGACTCACCGAAAAGATCCAAATGATTCGACAACGATACAAAGCGGCACAAGATCGACAAAAGAGTTATGCGGATCTTCATCGAAAGGACGTGGAATTTAGTATAGGGGATCATGTATTGTTGCGAGTTGCTCCATGGAAGGAGTTACAAGATTTGGGAAGAGAGGAAAGCTCAATCCACGATTTATTGGTCCATTTCAAATTCTTGACCGAAGTAGGAAATGTAGCCTATAGACTCGCGTTACCTCCGAAAGTATGTCTCGTGTTCATAATGTGTTTCACATATCTCGTACTTCAGTAAATATGTGAAAGACCCGAACCACGTTATAGAGTTAGAACCAGGGACGAGATAGCCAAGAAGACTTAACGTATGAGGAGATACTGTCAAGATTTTGGATAGGAAGGAGCATGTCCCACGCTGTATGAAAGGTCATACCACAAGTTAAAGTTTTGTGGAGGAATCATGCTATAGAGGAAATGACACGGGAATTGGAAATGAAAATGAAAGCGAGGTATCCTCACCTTTTGAAACACACGAGTACGTCACGTCGATTTCAACGACGAAATTTCATAAGGAGGGAGGTTGTAAGACCCCAACTTATTATTAATGAAATTTAATTTTTTTATTTATTATTTTGAAATAGTAAGGGTTGATTTGATTAATGTGGATAATTTATGGGTAAAATACATAAATATTTCAAAATAAGCAAGTGGTTATAAAATATTCATTGTTGTTGGGGAATATTCGTTTTGGTCGTAGAATATTCTTCTTGCACGTCGGGGAATATTAAATTACGGCCAGTAGCAGATCTTTTATGGGCCCCATGCTGAAAAGCGATTAGATGAAGAAAAGCGACAAATATAAGTTGTTTAAAATAACAAACATAGTTATTATTTGTTGGGTTTGTAATATTCATGAACGCAATCAAATTGCAAAAATAAGTGCTAAAGCGTGGAAAATCAGAGTTTAAAAAATTTTACAAACCATATACCCGGATCACCCTTTATGCATAATTATTAATTAAACTAAAAAGAAAGAACAAGAATCATACCCTTGAAGATCCGAGCTTCCTCAGGTACAAGTTCACCTCCAATCCTTTTCAAGCGTTCAACTTGAATCCACCAAGGGTTTGGTTCCTTCCTTTGATCGGCGTTAGCCACCCAAGTGTTTGGCCTCAGAGGTGATCCACCGAGGAAGAATAAGAATTCAAGAAGATGGGTATTGGCTCAAACCCTAGTTTTTCCTATCTGTATAGAAAAAGGAGGCGTACTCTTCCAACTATTGGAATTATTACGAATATTGTAAAAGTCAACAAAACCTCATCACCCATAATAAGACTCCTCTTATTTATAGATGTGGGCAACCCACCTTAACAATTAAGGAATTGAGTTTTATTTAATTAATTAAATTCTTTTAATTAATTAAGCTCCCCTAATCTTATTAGGGATAATTAATTAAACTCCTTTAACTAATTTTTTCTTCCTAATCCAATTAGGAATAAATGAGAGTACTTATATTAAATTAATTCCTAAACTCTTTTAAAAATTAAAATAATAATAATTATAATAATATTAATAAGACTCCTCTTATTAATTTATATTTAATATTTCTAAAATATTAAATAATAAATATTAAGTTATTTAATTTATTCTATCACCATAGATTAAATTAAATATACTTAATATATTATTACGATTATGCCATTAACTTCTTAAATAATTATTCTTCCTTTTATGGTGTGACCCTTTAGGTTCTCCATATTAAACCAGGTTTTGAATAAATCAATTAGAAACAATTCTAATCTTATTTAAATAAATAAATTAAACAATTAATTTATTTAAATAAATAATATTTATTTATAATAGGGATAAAGCCTCCCTAGCGATCAACGACTTTCCGGATAATATAGATTTCAACATTAATCATAAAAGAACCTTTGAGTAAATAGTTACCGTGACAATTCAATCCTTCCACCATACAATGTCCAAATTAAATATAAGACATGGAATTATTGTCAAGTCTTATTTTATTTAATTATATGTATTTCGATCCTTAAATGCACAACTCAAATAATGCAAATTAGAAACTCCTTTCTAATTTCATTCGCCCGCCAAGGACTACTTGAGTTGTCATTTATCGAATCACATAGGACATTTCTCTTCTTTTACTAGAAGCGGTAGATTCTTTATTGATCATTCATTATCTCCATATATAACTTGTTACACCTAAGCATACCCTTTGATATACCATAAGGGTCTTAAGGAATATGTCAAATTATAATTCATTATATACAGGATACTATGATGGTGTCAAGTCTGAGGATCACTTGTACTACTATAACTACATGAATTTCTATTGACAAACAAGTAAAACTCCATTAGGTATTCCTTAGCGAGCCACGTTCAGTGAACTTATGTTCCAATAAGCACCTACATACTTGTTTTAGTGTCTCCACACAAATGATCATGAGTCATCTAATGAGCAAGCAACGTATGTACCAATCTATCCGGATTCACAAATCCCCTTTTTAGTAATCTAACGATTGGGAACAATTTTAGTTTTAAACTATCTAAGAATTTAGATCTCATTAGCATGATCTTAAAACTATGGGTTTATCACATATTATAAAACGACATCATGTAGATAATTAAAAGCCTTTAATAAATTAATACTTTTATTAATAAATGAATAAGATTGTTACAAAGTATATGCTTTATCATCAAACATGATTGGCTTGTGTGCATCTTACTTTTCGATTCACAGATTAATTTGTTAAAATACTAAATTGGTTAAAACACGAAGCTTACACGGTATTGCACCAATTATTGATTCTTACGTAAGAAGGCACTACTCAATAATGGTTACGATAATTCTTGTTCGGTATTTTATTGATTTAATAATTCTTTGCGTTGATATTTTATATTCTTTGTTGTTTCAATAATTGTCATTACACACGATATTTTTCATTATCGAAGCAATAATTCATATTATCTCGAATAATATTATTAGATAACATTATTGGCAATGTCTAGAAAGTTCGTCTAAGGAGAGGTTTGGTCACCTAATTGCGCGCCGAAGAAGGAGAAATTCTTATTGGAAAGCCCTCTTTCTTAGGGGAACCGCCTTGGTTGTCGATATTGTGATTCTCGTAATATTATTTATGAATAATTAATTATTGATTCATATGATGAAAAATATTGATTTTATGTGGATATAGATGGAGAAAATTTTTAATGTGACAATTGTTGAAAATTGAAATTTTATCTTTTTTCGATAAAATAATTCATTTAAATATATTATTATATTTTAATAATATAATAATGGTGATATTTTTACAACGAATGTGGGATATATGAGTATCTGAGGAGGAAGAGTATTTTTGTTGCAATAAATGTTTAAAACATGTTAAACATGTCGGTGGACCCCATTTATTGGTGAAATTTGATTATAGCTTTATAAAATCTCCCGTTTGTGGATTTGGTCAATTTTTGTTTGGAATTTGGAAAAACTTTCTTACGCAAAGTTGTAGAGAATTGAATTTCCTATAGAAAGGCGTGAGATTCGAATTTTCTGATAAAAGGGCTATTTATTGTGAATTATTGAAGTTCAAGTTAGAAAATATTGATTTTGGAAGTTTTAATTATTATTTTAAAGAAAAACGTTTTTTGCATTTAAGTGGGCTAACATGTGATATTAATTCTTTGAAATCAGATCTTAAAAGGTGGGCTAAGGAAATTTATAATATATATTAATATTTTATTAAATTTTACGCTTTGGTGTTCTAAACATTTTCCTATAAATAGGGTGCTTAGGTTAGAATTGAAAATCACAAAAACTCAAGTTTTCTCTCTATATTATCGAGCGTATTCTTGTGAGTATTTTGAGTATACTTTGAGTATTGTTAGGCGGTTCAAGTTCCCTTCAAAGACTTTATCAGTATTCAAATTTAGAAGTACTAATCTTTCGAGGTAAGGGATATTTTTCAGTAATGATATTATTTCTTCAATATCATTATCTTTGAAATATTGATCTGAAGTTTTATCAAATTTGGAACTTTTAGTGTAGGAGTTCTTATTCACGTATACCAAGACTATTCACGATATCGACATTATTCACGAATACGACACTATTCATCGAAAAATGAAAATTTTTCTTTTCGTCCCAAAATATTTATTCTCGATACTAGATTTGATTGTATCCATGTTTTGATCATTCTTGAATTTTACACCACTAAGATTATTTTTTGAGGTATTGTTGGACATGGATAAAACAAAGTACGAATCCTTAATCCTTAATCCTTGTCATTTTGTTTCCTTTGGATT
This sequence comes from Panax quinquefolius, assembly GCA_020205615.1. Taxonomy (NCBI): domain Eukaryota; kingdom Viridiplantae; phylum Streptophyta; class Magnoliopsida; order Apiales; family Araliaceae; genus Panax; species Panax quinquefolius. The sequence continues at coordinate 59,412,649 of CM035172.1, forward strand.
CGTTTCTTTAAAAATATTTTCATTATCCCGATCTTAAATGATGATATTATGGAATATCTTTGGCTGTAGTGCAAAGATGAATGATTTCTGAAGAATATCTTTGGCCCGTAGTCAAAGATGAAGCAGTGTTTAGATGAACATGACCACGGTGATGAATATCTTTGGCTTTGTAGTGCAAAGATGAATATTTGATTCGGATATATATTGATTGATGTTTGAGGGGATAAAAGATAGGCGATGAACTTTTAAATTCATACATAGAAGATAGTAGTTTGCATTCTCTACTTAACTCTTCTAATGAATTATTATTTAAATGCTGAATATTGATTTAAAATTTGTTGTCTATTGTATTCTATTAGATTTTTCCTGTTGAAGACTAACAATAATTTGTTGTATATTATCTTAGTCATAATATTATTTTCTTGGGCTAGTTGAGCTCACCCTTTTCCTTTTTGTTCCATTTTTCTTCTCGAGGCGAGAATATAGCGAATACGAGTGGGGTATGGAATGAAAGTTCTAGAGAGAGTTGTTTAGTAGTCCTCACCATTTTTGTAAAATAATGTATCAATAAATGTGATGAGGATTTATTTGAGTATATATATTGTCTAGAAGATAATATTTGTATTCAAACTCACAGTTTTGCTATTGTAATAATAAAGTTGTAGTTGTTTCTGTACCATGTATTGACAACTCAGAATGGGTGATGTATACCTATTTTGGGGGCGTCACACATAGGCTATGACTTTCCCATGTTGCATGAGAACACATCCTAACCCATTGCCTGAAGCATCGTTGTAGATAACAAATCCATCCGAACCAGATGGTATTGTCAGAACAGGTGCCGAAATGAGTCTCCTCTTGAGTTCTTGAAAACTCTTCTCACAATCCTCGCTCCAACCGAATTTTGTATCTTTCCGAGTCAGTTGATTAACGGAGTAGTGATTCAAGAAAATCCTTCCACGAATCTCCGATAGTAACCAGCTAAGCCTAGAAAACTACGTACTTCAGTCACCTACTTCGGTTGCTCCCAACTTTGTATTGCTTCAATCTTCGCCGGGTCGACAGATACTCCATGTTTTGACACCACATGCCCAAGGAATGTTACTTCCTCAAGCCAGAAATTAGATTTCTTCAGCTTGGCATATAGCTTGTTATCGCGAAGCCTTTGAAGTACCAGCTTCAAATGGTGCTCATGATCTTCACGGCTTTTGGAATAGATGACGATGTCATCAATAAAGACAACAACGAACTGATCCAAATATTCTTTGAACACACGGTTCATCATATCCATGAAAGCAGCAGGAGCATTAGTCAATCCAAAAGACATGACGAAGAATTCATAATGTCCGTACCGAGTTCTGAAGGCAGTCTTTGGAATATCCTCAGTTTTAATATTCAGCTGATGATATCCAGAACGAAGATCGATCTTTGAAAAGAATTGTGCTCCTTGCAACTGGTTAAACCGGTCATCAATGTGAGGTAGCGGATACCAATTCTTGATGGTGACATGGTTCAATTCTCGGTAGTCGATATAAAGTCGCATACTACCATCTTTCTTTTTTACGAATAAAACAAGAGCACCACAAGGAGATGTACTAGGACGAATAAAACCGATGTCCAATAACTCCTGTAGTTGCACCTTCAACTCCTCAAGTTCAATATGAGCCATTCGATATGGGGTTTTAGAAATGGGCTTTGTACCAGGTTCAAGGTCAATAAAGAATTCAACTTCACATTCTGGGGGTAGACCGGGAAGTTCTTCAGGAAATACGTTAGGAAATTCACTAACAACAGAAATATTATTCAAATCTGACGTGTTTTTGTTCAAGTCCGTGACATGAGCTGAGAAAGCTTGACATCCAGTTTTTCAATAAACGAATAGCTTTGTGGCTTGATATGATAGTGATTGACTTTAATGGTTTGGTTGTTTGAATTCGCATAATAGGTTGGTTAGGAATATGAAAACTAACAACATTACGAAAACAATCAATTTTAGCATGATGCGTGGTTAACCAATCAATCCCTAAAATCACATCAAATGCAAGAATTTTCAACGAAATAAGATCGGCAGGTAATGTGATGGTACCAACTTGAATCAAGCAAGATTTATAAACAGTAGATGTAATGAAAGTTTCTCCTAACGGAGTCTCAACAGATAAGTCAAGGTCTAATTTCTCCTGAGTCAAGTTTAAGCGTTGAGACAAGCAAGCGGAGAGATAAAAGAATGGGTAGAACCCAGATCTAATAAGGTATAAACTTCGCAAGAGCTTATGATTAGCTTACCCGTGATCACCACATTTGGGTTCCTCGCATTTTGGGCAGTCACGACAAACGCCCTTCCAGGAACCACCGACTTTGACTTGTATGGGATAGCCTTTGGAGTCACCATCCCCGTTGAACTTGGTTTCGAAACTAGACAATCTCTAGCTATATGACCTTCCTTTCCACAGTTATAACACACCTTGGATTTTTATGGGCAGTTTGGGCTGATGTGTCCCTCTTTCCCACATTTATAACAAACGACCGGTGCTCGTTCTCCTCCCCTAGAAACAACTGATGTTTGTGTTGACGTCTTTACGTTGTCATTGTTGTACATTCTCTTCTTGAAATCTCCTCCCTACTCACTTCTTCTATTTTCACGGCCACGATTACCACCAGAGTGGTTATCGCTTTTGTTCGAATGTTTTTCTCCCTGCTGGTTTTCATTGCTCCGATGATTGCCGCCACCGGTATGACCCTGGTTGTGGTCCCTTGGTTGAACATACTCATTATCTCGCTCTAATAATTGAGCACTGTTTACGACATCTAAATATAAAAAAAAATTATGAGAGATAAGATATTGTAGAATCTCGGGTTTTAGACCTCTCAGAAACATCCTCGTCATTCGTTCTTCATTCTCGACCAAATAAGGTGCAAACCTGGATAACTCTGCTAACTTCACCTCTACTAGGACACCGTCATGTTGTTTTGTTCCAGTCTGATAAACTCCACCTCCTTCATATGACGAATACTTTCAGGAAAGTACTTGTCATTAAACAGTTTCTAAAACGTTTTCAAAGACATGTTGAGTGCGGCAGGCTGGGTATCTTCACAGATTCCCACCAGTAATCTGCCTCACCGCGGAACATAAAGGTGGCGAATGGAACCTTATGTTCCTCCGTGCATCCCAAGACATCGAATATCTTAGTAATTTGTTTGACCCATGTTTCCGCCTTGATCGGATCCGGCTTTCCCACAAATTCTGGTGGTCCCAACTCTTTGAACTGCTTAGATGTGACAAGGCGCACATTGTTATCATTTCCACCCGTATTTTGTACACAAGTCTCCCTCGTCTGGTTTTGCATGAACTGCAAAAAGCTTATAAACATCCCATCATTCATCATTGGTTCGGTAGTGTTGTTTACAGGAGGAATATTGCATTTCTGTTGCACGTTCCCCTGGGTGGTGATTAAAGGTGTCTCCACGGTCTCATTCACTCCATTGTTAATATTTCCAGCTGCTATTCTAAAATACTGCCACAAAATAAGGGTTAATTAACAATTAACATATCACATATTAACCATATACTTCGACTGACCAACCAAATAAACTTAGGTATGACACACTAGCGAAGGATTACTCATCTCTCCCCTCGTAGTTCTATTCCCCAATCTCCGCCAGAAACCATATCCCTAAGCTCTGATACCAACTGTGACACCCCCAAAATAGGTATACATCACCCATTTTGAGTCGCCAAAAACATGGTACAGAAACAAATACAACCTCAGTAATACAATTGTCGTGCAAAATACGACAACACATATACTGTGAGTTTGAATACAAATATTGTCTAATAGACAGTATACAAACTCAAAAGGAGTCCTCATTACAATTATTGATATACTATTTTACAAAATAACGAGGACTACTAAAACAACTATCCTGAACCATCACTTCATACCCCGACTAATTTCTGCTATGTTCTCACCTCCTGAGAAGAAAAATGGAACAAAAAAGAAAAGGGTGAGCTCAACTAGCCCAGTAAAGAATATTATGACTAAGATAATATACAACAAATTATCAATAGTCTTCAACAAGGAAAAATCTGATAGAATATAATAGACAACAAGTTTTAGATCAACAATTGCAGCGGAAACAACAATCCATTAGAAGAGTCAAGTAGAGAATGAATTCTACTATCTTCTAAGATTTAAAAGTTCATCATCAATATTTTATCCCTGTAACATCAATCAATATACATCTTGAATCAAATATTCATATTTGCACTACAGGCCAAAAATATTCATTTGTATCACCAGTAGGTCATGTTCATCTCAACACCTGTTCGTCTTTGCACTACGGGCCAAAGATATTCATTAGGCAATCATTCATCTTTGCATTACAGGCTAAAGATATTCATTATTATCATCATTTAGGACTGAGAATGATGAAAAATATCTTAAAGAAAACGAATCCAGTGAGACAAAAAGACAAATATTAGGGATTCGGTATTACGGTTTATCCAAGTTCAATAATACTCCATAATAACCAATTATGAAGCGAATTCAAAAATAAAGATCAAAACATGGATATAATCAAAGATAGTAACCATAATAGACATCTTGGACAAAAAGAAGAAAATTTTATTTTTCGGTGAATAGTTTCGTGTTCGTGAATAATGTTGTATACTTGAATAGTGTCGTATACATGAATAGTAATCCTGATACAAAAAGGTAGAAATTACACAATAAAATTCATATCAATATTTCGGCATAATGATATTGAAGAAAATAATATCATTTACGAAGAAAATAACACCCTTTACCTCAAAATAACAAAGATCTTACGATCGAAATATCAGGTATAAAAGGTGAAGGAAACTTACCTTTGAATAAGAACCCACAAAGTATCTAAATACTCATAAAATACGCTCAATAATGTATAGAGAGAGAAAACTTTTTTCTGGTGTGATTTTCAATTCTAACTAAGCACCCTATTTATAGGAAAATGCTAGAACGCCAAAGCAGACTAAATAATAAAATAATAATATTTTATTTTCCTCATTCTACGCCCACCTCCTTTGAAACATCAAAGCCAGCCATCTTGGAAAAATTTCAGCAGCCCACATGTTTTAAAAGCAAAAGTGGGTCCCACCCACAATTTTAATAAAAATATTTAATTTTCGAAACTTCAATAATTCATAATAAATAGCACTTTTATCAGAAAAATACGAATTTTATGTCCATTCCATAGGAAATTAAATTCTCTACAACTTTGTAAGTTTAAGTTTTTCCAAATTCCAAACATAAAATATCTGAAATCCACATACGGACGATTTTCAACACCTCTATTCCGATAAAATAATGATAAAACACCTCAGCATTTATTCCTTCATTTATAACCACATAAAATAAATATATCCATCATTTATATCCACATAAAATAAATATTTCCTTATTATATAAATCAATAACTAATTATTCACAAATAATATAATAGAATCACAATTATGACAACCAGGTCGTTCCCAGGAAAGAGAGGGCTTTCCGATAAGAATTTCTCCTTATTGGCGCGCAATTAGGTGACCAAACCCCTTTTCTAGACAAAACTTCCTTAGACATTGCCAATAATGCTATCTAACAATATTATTCAAATAATATGAATTATTGATCTGATAATGGAAATACTGTGAAATGACAATTATTGAAACAACAATAATATAAAATAGTAACGCAGCAATTATTGAATCAATAAAATAAAATATTGAACGGTAATTACTGTAACACTTATTGAGTAGTGCCTTCTTACGTAAGAATCAATAATTCAAAAATATTGTGCAATACTGTGTGCTACTGTGCAACCACGCGTATTACTATATTTTAACCACCGAGTATTCCAACAGTGTTAATGATAACAACTACGCCGTTATTTGTTAAAACTCAAATTTGTCGTTTTCTTCATACGACCGTTTTCCGTTATGGGGCCCACAAATGGCTGCGCCGTCGTACGAATATTCCCCGACAACAAGAATATTCCACGACCAAACGAATATTCCATGACAACAATGAATATTTTATAACCACTTGCTTATTTGCAAAATTTGCATATTTCACCCATAACCAAAGTATTATATCAAATTAACACTTTATTATTCAAAATAATAATAGAGGAAATTCAATTTTATTCATTAAAAAGTTGGGGTCTTACATTAAGGATTCGTACTTCGGTTTATCCAAGTTCAAAAACACTCCATAATAAACCATAGTGGAGTAAAATTCAAGAATATAGATCAAAACATGGATACAATCAAATATAGTAACCATAATATACATCTTAGACAAAGAAGAGAAAATTTCATTTTTTCTGTGAATAGTGTCGTATACATGAATAGTGTTGTATACGTGAATAGTAACCCCGACACAAAAAGCTAGAAATTCCACATTAAAATTTATATCAATATTTCGGCATAATGATATTGAAAGAAATAATATCATTTATGAAGAAAATAACATCTCTTACCTCAAAAGAACAATACTTCTGACTGGAATATCGGATATAGTGCTGAAGGAAACTTATACTGAATAGCAACTCTAAAAGTATCTAAATACTCATAAAATACGCTAGATACTCAAGAGCAGTTGGGGACGCAGTTGAAGTTGAGTACGGCATATCATCCACAAACCGATGGACGGAGCGAGAGGACAATTCAAACGTTAGAAGATATGTTGAGATCTTGCATCATGGATTTCAAGGGTAGTTGGGATGATCATCTACCATTAGTAGAATTTGCGTATAACAATAGTTATCATGCAAGCATAGGTATGCCATCGTACGAAGCTTTGTATGGGAGGAAATGCAGAACACCATTATATTGGGATGAAGTAGGAGAACGCCGAATGCTAGGACCAGAATTGGTGCAGCAAACATCGAAAGTGGTAAAGTTGATACGTATGCGTCTCATAGCAGCTCAAGACAGACAGAAGAAATACGCAAACTTACATCGAGAGAATAGGGAGTTTGAGGTAGGCTCGTACATATTTCTAAAGGTATCTCCCTGGAAAGGAAAGATACGCTTTGGAAAGAAAGGAAAACTAAGCCCAAGGTTTATAGGACCTTTTGAGGTATTAGAACGGGTAGGTGAGGTAGCTTATAGGGTAGCATTACCTCAGACCTAGAGCGAATACATAACGTATTTCACGTTTCAGTGCTACGTCCTTACAAACCGGGTTTTAAGCACGTGATAGAATTTGAGCCTATTCAAATCGAGGACTTAACATACGAAGAGATGCCAATTCAAATCATCGATAGAAAAGAGCAAGTTCTACGAAACAAGGTAATATCGTCGGTAAAGGTATTATGGAATAACCACGATGCCGAGGAAGCAAACGTGGGAATTGGAAGAGAAGATAAAGAAGGATTACCCTCTTTTGTTCGAGTAATGTAGGGCGAGATTCTGGGGATAGAATCTTTATAAGGGGGAAGAATGTAACGACCGAGAAATTCGGATCCTTTGTAAATTATTTGAAAGAATTAAATAATGAATAAAATAATCTTATTTATTATTATTAGGTGTTAATAAGATGTATGTCGTTCTATAACCTAGAAACGCCGGAACATCGTAGTATTTGAACCACGTGAATGAATTAAAGTGTTTGAATTTCCAAGACGAAAATAAAAGTTTTCCGAGAAAGTTTACGAAAAACACTATTCACCGCTTAACGCTCGGAAATTATTTTTGAACTTCCGAGAATTACATAACGTTATAATATCAAGGCAAGATGGATTATGTAATACTAATCTAAGTATGGAAAACGTAATATTTTGCATGCAGACTTAATTTGAGAATGAGAAGTACTAATTTATAATGAAATAAATTTGTGGAGTATGTATCTTATGCAAGTCCATAAGCTTAAAGATGTAAACATAGGTGGGATTTATTATCAAGCCCAAGTGTTTATTAAATGAAGCCCAAACTAATTAAGGCAAGCCCAAAGGATAAGTTGATTAGATTAACAACTAAGCCCAATAGATGATCCATTAACTATATAGGATCCATGGGGCAACCCATGGGTGAAGTAGTGGGCAAGAACTTTGTGTGATGGGCAAGGATTAAGAGTAATGGCCAAGATTACTTAATGAACAAGACATGAATAGAAAGGAGGTTAGTTAAGGAGGTGGGATGCTTATTGACCTTAATACCCTAACCTTAACTCCTCTATAAATAACAAGCCTTTAATTCCTTTGTGGCTTGTTATTTCATCCACAAACTCTCTCACAAACAACTTAATTGTTAGAGCAAATAAGCACTTTGAGCTTAACCTTTCATTAGTAGATTTCCAAAGCAAGAGAAGTAATCTTCAAAGGTAATTGATCTTGTCTCTTCTATCTCTATCATGGTAGGTTGATAAGAGAAGTGTAATCTAATGAACATTAGATGTTAAGAACATCTAAGAAGACATTGATGAATGAACTTAAGCCGAATAAGATGAATAAGCAACTTGAGCCTAAATAAGTTGATAATATATATTATACAAAACTTGTCATATGTTTGTCATATGATGTTAGTATGTTCAATATAGTATGAGAACATTGATTGATGGACCTAAATTCATAGTAAGTCATAAGCTTGAAAATTGGAGTTCACAAGTTAAATAAGTCATTGACTTATGAAAATAAGTCAAAACCTACTTTGATAATAAGTTAATGTAATAAGTAACTTGAAATGTTTATATGTTGATTAAAATCCATTTAGAATGATTAGTAATGAGGTTTCGTCGGAATTCACATGATTGGACGATAATCGTCGAATTCGTGAAATTCTCAGAATGGAAGTTGTATTTTGTGTTTGAAGTCAGAAACGTTGGTTTTCGATGGAGACAAGTCATATTTGGCATTATAGAGTTGCGGACTCAAAAATGACCGGATTCCGACTTAGAACGAAGAAACGAGCGTTGAACGTTCACGAACGTTTATCATTTTCATTAAAAATGGACTAATAGGTGAAATCTTAGAAAACAAAGTCGAATAGATAAAATTCTTGCATGAACGCATAGAGTACGTAATTTGTGAACCGTAGGCTCTTGAACGAGCCAATTCGGACTTATAACGAAGAAGTTACGAGTCCGGGAATCTCAACATTTGAAAAATCTGTCAAAAATTTTTGAGGCTCAGAGTCCGCGCCGTGGCGCGACTCCAAGCCAATTAGTCGGCGTCGCAGTGCCAAAGTGAGCCTCAGCCCCTGCAAACTCGCATCGCAGCGCGACCATTAACAAAGGGACTCGCGCCGCAGCGCCGAGTCCGGTTTCTAGGCAATAATGGGTTACGCCGCAGCGCGGAACCAAATGTAATAGCCGGCGCTGCAACGCCAGCTTCATGACTTAGACAATGGAAAATGTTTACATGTTGAACATAATTAATAATTGATGAACATTAAACAAGGATCTTAAAGAAACATTGTTAAGACATATTAAACCTTAAGTATGCACACTTAGGGTTAAGGTTAAGCCAATTACTTATGAATGCAAGAATGACGTAATGGAAAGCCAGAATCTTTAATAACAAATCTAATACGTATTTAGATTGAGAAGAAGGGTAAGATTCTTTAGGAACCATGTATGATCATTCATGACCTAATGTACTATGTGATGTTATCATCTACTGTAGAGACTTAAGGACCTAAAGTGCACGTGTTATAAACTGTAGCAGACGCTAAGGCAAGTACTCTAACCCTTGTTCCAGTTCGATCTGGACAAGTCTTTGTGATTCATGTATTCTTCGTATGAGTTAATGTTTGAGGAAGTCAAGGCCAATTCTTTCGGCTAGACGTATGCTATGTTATTCTATCAAGTGTTGATAAGGATTTATCAAACTAATATTGTTGTGGTTTTCAAAAGTAGACTGAGTATGCTAAACTGTTTTATCGTCAAACAACAGGCACGTGAGGTTGCCACAACTTAAACGTATACACGTTTAATGAATGTAGTGTTGATCAACATAGAGTATTATAGGCTGATCACCTAGACGTGCTCGTAAGCTATGCCGGACTTACGGACTTAGTGTCGGGACGTCCTTTTCAAAGTACTTATGATATGCTTACGATCTTGAACTGGAATTGATGTTTTACTGAATATTGTTGTTGTAAAATGTTTTGAATAAAAAGAAGTGCTATTTTGAATTGTCGATAGTACTTCATAGCCATTGTTCAGTTATTGAAGATATACTATTCCTATGTTTCAAGCATGCTATTTTACTAGAATTGTCGTACTTGCTGAGCTAGTTAGGCTCATTCTTGTTTGAACCATATGAATGCAGCTAAAACCGAACGAACCGATGGATCCGGCAAGGATAAAGGGAAGGCGAAGGCGATCCCGTAGATTATCTATGTAATAGTATAGGTTTTGTAAGAATAATATTGATATTATGATAAAGACAAATGTATTGGTTTTAAAGAATCTGGGGAATGTAAATATTCTTTTTATATATATATATATAAGATATATCTGTTCTTTTGAGGCATTTCAATTGAATGTTTATGAACTGTAGCACCGTGTAGTACCATCAGTCGGGTTGGAAGATACCCGGATTTGGGGCCGTCACATCACCAACCAAAAGTGGGGCCCACCCATGTTTTTAATAAAAATACATTTATTTTTGAAACCTCAATAATTCATAATAAATAGCTCTTTTATCAGAAAAATACGAATTTTATGTCCATTCCATAGGAAATTAAATTCTCTACAACTTTGTAGATTTAATTTTTTCCAAATTCCAAACAAAAAATGCCCGAAATTCACATACGGACGATTTTTAATACCTACATTCCGACAAAATACTGATAAAACACTTCAGTATTAATTCCTTCATTTATATCCACACAAAATAATAAATATTTCCTTATCATATAAATCAATAATTAATTATTCACAAATAATATTACAGAATCACAATATTGACAACTAGGTCGTTCCCAGGAAAGAGGGGTTTTTTTGATAAGAATTTCTCCTTACTGGCGCGCAATTAGGTGACCAAACCCCTTTCCTAGATAGAACTTCCTTAGACATTGCCAATAATGCTATCTAATAATATTATTCAAATAATATGAATTATTGATCTGATAATGGAAAATACTGTGCAGTGATAATTATTGAAACAACAATAATATAAAATATTAACGTAGCAATTATTGAATCAATAACATAAAATATTGAACAGTAATTAATGTAGCAATTATTGAGTAGTGCCTTCTTACGTAAGAATCAATAATTCAAAATCTGTAATGTAATACCGTGGTGTCTTTCTTTGTGCAACCACGCCAGATTACTATATTTTAACCACCGGGTATTCCAACAGTGTTAACGGTAACAACTACGCCGTAATTTGTAAAAACTCAAATTTGTCATTTTCTTTATCCGACCATTTTCCGTTATGGGACCCACAAATGACTGCACCGCCGTACGAATATTCCACGACCAAACGAATATTCCCCCGACAACAATGAATATTTTATAACCACTTACTTATTTTGCAAAAATTTTCACATTTCACCCATAACCAAATCATTATATCAAATTAACACCTTATTATTCAAAATAATAATTAGAGGAAATTCAATTTTATTTATAAAAAGTTGGAGTCTTACAACCTCCCCTCCTTATGAAATTTCGTCCTCGAAATTGACGTATGTACCTGATGTTTTGAAAAGGTGAGGATACCTCATTTTCATTTTCGATTCCAACTCCTAGGTCATTTCCTCAATAGTATGGTTCCTCCACAAAACTTTAACTTGTGGTATAATCTTTGTGCATAGGACATGCTCTTTTCCTATCCAAGATATTGACAAATAACTCCTCGTACGTTAAATCTTCGGTTATCTCGTCTGGTTCTAACTCAATAATGTGGTTTGGGACTTTCACATATTTACGAAGCATATATATGTGAAAAACATTATGAACACGAGACATGCTTGGAGGTAATGCGAGTCTATAGGCCATATTTTCTACTCGGTCACGAATCTTAAATGGATCAACAAATCGTGGATTGAGCTTTCCTCTCTTCCCAAATCTTGTAACTCTCTTCTATGGAGTAATACGTAACAATACATGATCCCCAATATTAAATTCTACATCCTTTCGATAAAGATCCGCATAACTCTTTTGTCGATCATGTGCCGCTTGTATACGTTGTCGGATCATTTGGATCTTCTCTGTAGTTATACGTACCAACTCTGGTCCCAACAAAGTTGCTTCTCCCACCTCATCCTGACATACTGGAGAGCGACACTTTCGTCCATACAATGCTTCAAATGGAGCCACACCTATACTTGCCTGATAACTGTTGTTGTAGGAGAATTCCACCAATGGTAGGTACTTATCCCAACTCCCTTTGAAATTTAGGACACATAATCTTAATAGATCTTCAAGAGTTTGAATAGTCCTCTCTGATTGCCCGTCCGTTTGAGGATGATATCTTTTGGTCAATCAATCAGAATCCGTGCCCATAGCTTTCTGCAAGCTAACCCAAAATCGTGAAGTGAATCTTGGGTCACGATCTGAAACTATGGATACTGGCATGCCATGCAATCTCACAATTTTATTTACGTATATACGAGCAAGACGTTCAAGGGAATAAGTCTCCCGTATAGGCAAGAAATGAGCAGACTTAGTTAATCTATCAACAATAACCCAAATCGCATCTATGCCTTGAGAAACCTTGGGAAGACCCGTAACAAAATCCATGGTAATGTGTTCCCACTTCCATTTCAGAATCTCAAGTGGTTGCAATGGACCCTTTGGTACTTGATGCTCCACCTTTACATGTTGACAAATTAAACACCTCGAGATAAACTCCGCGATCTCTCTCTTCATATTGCTCCACCAAAATGTATGTCGAAGATCATGATACATTTTGGTACTCCGAGGATGGATTGCAAACGGTGTGTTGTGTGCCTCCATCATGATCCTATGCTTCAAGTAAGAATCGTTAGGAACACAAAGTCTGGAGTTGACTCGAAGTATTCCCTATTCATCGATTCTTGTTTCTGGAATAACATCTTCTTGCACTTTCTTCTTCATACGCATCAGCTTCAGGTCCGTAGCTTGAGTAGCTTTAACTTTGTCAATTAAAGTCGGTTCTACTTGTATATTTGATATCATAACATGGGTATTTGGAGCCTTTAACTCTATCTCCATCCTTTGCAAGTCATACAAAATGGGCATTTACGTTGACAATATCGCATTCGTACCCGCATATGATCTTCTACTCAATGCGTCAGCTACTACATTCGCTTTTCCAAGATGGTATTGGATGGTATGATCGTAATTTTTCAACAGTTCGAACCAAAACGACTGCTGCCAACTCTAGATCATACAGGAAACGCAAAATTGACTGCTGCCAACTCTAAATCATGAGTAGGATAATTTCTCTCATATTCTTTGAGTTGTCGCGAGGCATAGGCTATGACTTTCTCATGTTGCATGAGAACACATCCTAACCCTTTGCCTGAAGCATCGCTGTAGATAACAAATCCATCCGAACCAGATGGTATTATCAGAACTAGGGGTGCTCATCGGTAAAAAAACCGAACCGATAAAGAAAATACGAGAACCCAAGACCGATCCGAAATTACAAAAAAATAAGAACTCAAACCCAGGTATCAATTACTAGCTTTTGATGACGGTTTCTAAGATAAAAATCCAGTGACCGATTTTTTTTTTGATTCGATTTTTCTTATATAGCATTGGTAATATATATAATTAATAATAATTAAATATTTTTTTTATATATTATTAATTTTTTTTAAAATTAAGAAATCATTAACTATTAATAATAATTAATATATAAAATAAAACTACAAAACATTATTAATATATATAAAAATTAATAAAACTACTATTATATAGAAATTATTAATATATAAAAAAAATTATTTAATATATAAAATTACAAAACATTAACTATTAAATTATTAAATTTCATTATTTTTGGTATTTCGATTTTTACCGAATTAAAAAAAGTCATTAACGCCACTAGCATCTAGAAAAGTGTTAAAATCTTGAAAAACCTAGGTTCTGAAAAACAAGGGTACCAAAAAAATCCAGACCAGATAAAAATCGAAAAAACCAAAAATTTTGAGCACCCCTAGTCATAAAAGGTGCCGAAATGAGTCTCCTCTTGAGCTCTTGGAAACTCTTTTCGCATTCCTCGCTCCATATGAATTTTGTATCTTTCTGAGTCAGTTGAGTTAACGGAGTAGCGATTCGAGAAAATCCTTCCACGAATCTCCGATAATAACAAGCTAAGCCCAAAAAGCTACGTACTTCGGTCACTGACTTCGGTTGCTCCCAACTTTATATTGCTTCAATCTTCGTCGGGTCAACAGATACTCCATGTTTTGACACCACGTGCCCAAGGAATGTTACTTCTTCAAGCCAGAACTTGCATTTCTTCAGCTTGACATATAGCTTGTTATCACGAAGCCTTTGAAGTACCGACTAAATACAATTTCACGATCTTCACGGCTTTTGGAATAGATGAGGATGTCATCAATAAAGACAACAACGAACTGATCCAAATATTCTTTGAACACTCGGTTCATCATATCCATGAAAGCAGCAGGAGCATTAGTCAATCCAAAAGACATGACTATGAATTCACAATGGCCTTACCGAGTTCTGAAAGTAGTATTCGGAATATCCTCAGTTTTAATCTTCAGCTGATGATATCCAGAACGAAGATCGATCTTTGAAAAGAATTGTGCTCCTTGCAACTGGTCGACTTGGTCATCAATGCGAGGTAGCGGATACCTATTCTTGATGGTGACGTGATTCAATTCTCGGTAGTCAATTCAAAGTCGCATACTCCCGTCTTTCTTCTTTACGAATAAAACAGGAGCACCCCAAGGAGATGTACTAGGACGAATGAAACCAATGTCTAACAACTCATGTAGTTGGACGTTTAACTCCTAAAATTCAATAGAAGCCATTCAATATGAGTTTTAGAAATGAGTTTTGTACCAGGTTCAAGGTTAATAAAGAATTCAACTTCACGTTCTGGGGGTAGACCGAGAAGTTCTTCGTGAAATACGTCATAAGACTTATTGTTATCAAAACTTAAATGAATTATACTAATGTTAAATTTAAAATTAATTTTTTAAATATTAAACTAATAATTCGAAACGAAACGAATAATATGGATCCGATGTCTCTTATTTTGTTGAAACAAAGAAAGTACATGGAGAATCTAGCGGGTAACGCACCTAAAATTGCTACTCTGGTCCCTACTAACAGAATTTTTTAAAAACAGAATTTTTAAAAACAGAATTTTTTAAAGACAGAATTTTTTAAAAACAGAATTTTATTTGACAAGTTAAAAATAAATTATGTTTTTGTTTTTTAAAACAGAATTTTTAAAAACAGATTTTTTTTAAAAACAAAAACGAAAATTTTTTTATGTGGCAAAAATGATTTTTTACAAGTTAATGATTTTTAAGGAATGATTAATAATTAATTTTAAAATAAAAATAAAATAATCATTTTACAAGTTAATGATTAATTATTATTCATTAATTCCAAATATTTATTTTAATGTTATTATTTTATTTATTTTATTTTAAAATAAATTATTTTAAAATAATTATTTTATTTTAAAATTAATTATTTTAAAGTTAATTAATTAATTATTATTTATTTTAGTTTTATTATTATTTTAATAATTTTTTGCCACAGAATCAATGATATTATTTTTGATTTTTTTGTATTGTCACATAAGAAAATAATATTTTTTTGATTTTTTTTAATGTCAACATGTAATTATTTGATATCCGTCCAAAAAATTAAACGAAATAATTTGAATTTTTATTTTTAAAAAGCACACTAAAATTGCATATTTTTAAAATTTAGTGACTAATTACTTACGAGTGCCGGTAAAGTTACTTTTCGCGAATAATAAACAAAACAAAACCAAACCCCATTCTCTTCCTTTCGAAGCTTCGTCACTACTCTTATAAATATATACACAGAGATACATATATATAAAATATTCAGAGATATGGGAAAGAAGCGGAAGTCTGTGGCAACGAGCCTGGACGAGGTAGATCGAACCATGTATTCAACGTTTAGTACCGGCGCCAACGCCCTTTCTCAGCTCTACTCTCAGGCCATGAACCATCAGAAGCTTTCCTTTCAAGCCGGTGAACGCCACGGTTTAGTAATTATAATCGACCCTTTTTTTTCTTTCGATCAATCTTTTTGTGTATGCAAGTGTAAGGCCTGATTATGTTTTGAGGGTTTATAAAATTATTATTGTGGGTTTTTTGGTTTTGGTTGATTTATTAATTTTGTTATTCTTATATATACTCCCTCCATTCCAAAAGAAATAAATAAATAAAAGGATCTTATTTTGACTTTTTGAAACCTAGTTGCGGAATCTTAAATTCAAAATTTATATTAATTAATTTGATTATTTCATTGCAGTTGTAATTATTGTAAATTATTTAAAAACTACTACTAATTACAAATTTTATAAATTTATGTTTCTTAAAACTCAGATGGACCACATTAATTTTGAATTTTAGGATTTTGCAAATTTGACTTGGGACTCTTTTTGTGGAATGAAGGGAGTATGTTTATCTTGATCATTGTTTGTTTATTTTGTTTCAATGTTGAATTAAGGTGTTAACCTCTTGCTGAATTTTGAATTTTAGCATTTCACGAATTCAGTTAAAGTAGTCAAAATGGGACTCTTTTATGGGGACTGAGGGAGTATGATTTATGGCGAGCGATGCTTGTTAATTTTGTTTCGTTGTTGAACTAATGCGTTAAAAGTGACTTCCACCATACTTTGCTTTTTTTATTAGGGTTTGATTAATGAAACTATCATAGTTATCAAGGCGTCGTCGTCAAGGCGCTAGACAGGTCGCAAGGCGAGGTCACGCCTTGGTGACAGTTAGCTCAACACATGAGAATTGTCCAAAAACATCACCAAACAAAGTTAACAATACTCCCGGAAACCATAAATGGATAGATGCAAGAAATCCGAGTGCGGTAGAAGAAGTTCGGTGACGATCGAAAATCTCACGCGCAAGCGTGAAGAGGCGCGTGACATCGTCGACGACCTTTATGCTGTTTAACGTCAGCGCGTAGGTGGTTCTTCTATGTCGGCGAACCAACCACCAAGTTCACTTGGTGAAGACGATCATTGTAGCATATTCGTTTAGCGGCTAGCTAGGTGTTTGTTTCTAAGGCATACTACTTCTGTTTTAACTGTTAACGCATGTGATAGAAAGAGAGTTGTGTTTATTTTGTTATTTATACTTGGGTGTCTGGTTAGTGGGGAGTAACACTAAATGAAGTTTGTGGATTTTGGTGTCTTTATTTTTTCTTTTATTCTTGTTTGTTTTTAATATTTAAATATACTAATTCATACACATACTTTTGTATTAAATAGTTAATGTATATTTTATTTTTAATAATATTTAATATTCTTAATATTTATGAGAATAACATAATTCTAAATATATAAATTGTTCATTGTTAGCGACTTATCACAATATAGCGTGTGACTTCCATGGTGTGTGACAACTATGAAAACTATACATTCAAATATAACGCTTAAGCAATATTGTGTCACTCTGGACTGATGTCAAGGTCAAACGCTTGAAGCTGAAAACCCAACAATATTGTGTCACTTTATATTGACTACAAGGTCAAATTGATATGGAGTATGTGAATCTAGTCCATATCATTTATTGCCCTAGGACCGTGTTTGATGGGACAAAAAGGAGTTAGGATAGGATTTGATTATATTAGATAGAATATGAAGTTCATATGATAAGACATTTCATATTATAGAATTTGAAGAACAGCATGTTATAGGGCAGGATTAGATATAATAATCTAGTCTTGTGTTTTTTATGGGCACGACAGCTCGGATAATCATAGTTTTCATAATTGGAGTAGAGACCGACTGTTTTAATTTATGATTTACAGTTCAGCTGGGTAATGAGCTGTTCCATCCCTGCATTTCTATGTACAATATGAAAAGATGCAACAATTCTGCCGTATCAGGTTTTGGATGGGTTTCTAAATGCTTCCACTTAGTGACACCGTGTAGATGAAGTTTAAACTAAGAAAGTCACCAGTATAAGCAACAAGGTCGGTTCTGTTTTAGTTGAATAAGAGTAACTATAGCCTGTTTAGAGTAAGGACACCTTTTGGCAGCTTGCTAGTGTTATTTATCCCTCTTTTCCTCTATTTGCTGCAGTCCAGAGATCCTAGGGTAGTTAGTTATGGAGCATAACTTTAGTTATTTCAGTTGTGTTGGGAAATGAGGCTCACACAAATACACTAAGATAAATACAAGCACACTACTGTATGAGATGTAAAATAATGACACAAGAATTTTACGTGGAAAACCCAAGTGGGAAAAACCAACCCAACTGAGAAAAACCACTGGGAGAGATCTCAGAAATCCACTATGAAAATAATATGGATAATACAAACTCTCAACTGAGAAATAAATTACTATTTATTTTCTCTCTATATCCTCACACTCACTTTGCTCTAACTGAGCTTCTCTACTCTCTCTCAAATGCTTTGCTCCTCAACTGATGGTGTACTTAAATTAAGTAGCAAAGTTTGAAAACTTTGCTGATAATAAATGGGCGGATCTCATAAGAGATTTCATGGACCAAATTAAGAAGATTTGTTTGAAAAGAAGACTGAAATCTCCTTATTCCAAGATTTTGATGGCATGCATTTATTGTACTGACCAACCAAATGGGAGCCAATATTCAAAAATATCCACCACGGCTCATATTTTCCAAATACTACGTATTGTGATTTTTTTTCGTGTCTGTTAATGTATCCCTCTCCCTGCATACTCTACCACGAACTCAACATTCGACGAAGTGAATTAAGTCCAAGTAGTGCTTGAACTTTTCTGCTGAAACGGACTTTGTGAGCATATATGCGACCTTCTCCTTTGTGTGAACTTTGCGAACTGCAATGTCACCACTGTTTAGCCAACGCATGAATCTTGTGATACTGAACATCTATATATTTGGTCTTGGCATGGAACACCTGGTTCTTCGCTAAATGGATAACACTTTGACTATCATACTGTATCTGGATAGGGCTCTGCTTGAAACCTAGTTCTTCCACTAGTCCCTTAAGCCACGAAGCCTCCTTGCGTGCATTTGTCAATGCCATATACTCAGCCTCTGTTGTTGATAATGCTACCGTAGACTGCAACATTGACCTCCAACATATACATCCTCCACAAAAGGTGTATACAAACTCTGTCGTAGATTTCCTTGAATCTTGGTCTCCAGCATAATCTGAATCAACAAACCCTGTAGCCTCACTTGTAGTATCACAATCAAACATAAGACCGTAATTGGTTGTACCTGCGAAAAATCCATTTGACAGCATTCCAATGCTCTTTCCCTGGATTTGCCATATACCTGCTAACCACACTGACTGCATGTGAGATATCTGGCCTTGTACATACCATGGCATACATGAGACAACCCATCGCATTTGCATACGGTACTTTAGACATATACTCCACCTCATCCTCTGTATGTGGGCTCAACTATGAAGACAACCTGAAAATGTGCTGCGCACAGAGTGTTAACTGGTTTAACATTGTGCATATTAAACCTCTCCAAGACCTTCTGCACATATCCTTTCTAAGTTGGCTACAGTTTCCTGACGATCCTGTGAATTTACATACCTAGGATCTTCTTGGCTGACCCAAGATCCTTCATGTCAAATTCATTGCTCAACAAATTCTTCCGTTGAAGAATATTTGACATCCATTTTGCTGCTATCAACATGTCATCGACATATAGCGTCAACAATATTAAAGAACCATCATCAATGGATTTGAAATACACACATGGATCATACTCTGAACGAGAGTAACCATGAGTCACCATGAAGTTGTCAAACTTCATATACCACTATCTCGGGAATTGCTTCAAATCATAGAGGCTTCAAACTGCAAACTAAGCCCTCTTTCCCTAGTTCAATAAACCCCTCAGACTGCTTCATGTAGATCTTTTCTTCTAAATCACCATGAAGAAAAGCTGTTTTCACATCAAGCTGCTATAACTCCATATCCTGTGATGTTACAATAGATATAATCAACCGAATCGATGTGTGTTTCACAACTGGTGAGAAGATCTCATTGTAATCGATTTCCTCTCTCTGAGAGAATCCCTTTGCCACTAACTTAGCCTTGAATCTTTCACCACCTTTATCAAAATGAGTTTCCTTTTTCCTGAACACCCACTTGCATCCTATAGCATTCGATCCTTTTGGAAGTTGAACTAAGTCCCAAGTTTGGTTCTTCTGCAAAGACTCCATATCTTTTGCCATCGCTATCGCCCATTTATCATTGTCCTCGGACTGAATAACATTCTGATAGCTAGTTGGATCTCCACTACCAGTAATTTCTCGCTCCCACCGTCCCCCCTATTAGCTAGTTGTCCCGCTCTCATCTAAGAACCAAGTGTCCAATCCCTCACTTTGTTTGTGATAGTCCATTAGTAGGGAAAGGCAAAGGCAACCATGTCATCAAACCCATATCTGTTTGCTGACTCGCCTTTCTCGATCTCTCACAAGATTATAGGGCCTCTCTTGGGGATTTGAAGGATGATTATCTTCAATCTCTTCGGCTTCTTTTTTCTCTTCAGGAAACTCCACCTCAATTTGTTGTTTCTGCAACTCACTTGCTGCAGATTTTTCATTCCCGGATTTGTTCAGTATGTGTTTTTCATTGAACACCACATCTCTGCTGACAACCTTCTTCTTGGATATTGGATCCCATAACCTGTATCCCTTGACTCCATCTACATATCCAAGGAAAATACACTCCTTTGACTTTGGATCAAGTTTGGACTTTTGCTCTTCGACCGACAGATGAACATAAGCTGAACAACCAAATATT
This sequence comes from Panax quinquefolius, assembly GCA_020205615.1. NCBI lineage: Eukaryota > Viridiplantae > Streptophyta > Magnoliopsida > Apiales > Araliaceae > Panax > Panax quinquefolius. The sequence goes on from CM035172.1 coordinate 59,433,577, forward strand.
TTCATCACAGAAAAATCAACCGATTTTTCAGTCCATACCTCCTCGGGGATTTTGTAATCAATTCCAGCTGAAAGAGGTTGATTTATCAGATAACACGCTGTGTTGAGTGCCTCAGCCCAAAAACTCTTGGGCAATCTTGCATTCAACCTCATACATCTAGCAGAACTGTAGGAATGATCTGTCCTTGTATTCTGTGCCATTATCTGATCTGAAATACTTCAGCTTCTTTGGTCTGGTTTTCTACTTTAGCTTTCCACTGCTTAAAGATTTTGAAAACCTCGGATTTCTGTTTCATTAAATACACCCACACCTTTTTGGAGTAGTCATCTATGAAGCTAACAAAATAATGGAATCCACCCATTGACGTATGCTTGATTGGGCCCCACACATCTGAATGTACATAATCAAGTACATTCTTACTGGTATGTGCTCCTACCTTGAAGCTGACTCTCCGTTGTTTGCCGTACACGCAAAACTTGCAAAATTCCAAACTGCATGTTTTGACACCTTTCAGTAGTTGTCTTTTGTGAAGTTCTTTCATTCCACCTTCACTCAAATGACCAAGTCGTATGTGCCATAATTTTGTGCTATCACTGTTGAAATTATCCGGCATAGATATTGCTGCTCCACCAACAACTGTGTCCCCTATCAACTTGTAGAGGGTGCCCATTTTCTGGCTCTTTATAATTACCATCGAACCCTTGTTAATTTTCATGACACCATTTTTGACTGAGATACTACATCCTATAGAGTCAAGTACTCCAACCGATAACAAGTTCTTCTTCAATTCTGGAATATACCTTATATCACCCAATGTTCTGACAACCTCGTCAAACATTTTACCCAGTAACTTTGCAGACTACATTCTTACCCAATAAAACTGTACCACCATTGCAGGATGTAAAAGTATCAAACCAATCCCTGTGAGCGGACATGAAAAAAACATCCGAAATCTATGTACCAATCTATAAGGCTGCTACTGTCTTTAACAGATAAGAGACCACCTTGTGAAGCTATACATTTTTGTCATTGCAGTACTGACTCTCGTCATTTGCACACATCTTCGCTTCAAACAACATTAGCAGAATTTTCAATCTTTTTACCTTCTTGTTATCCTTCTTCAACAATGGACACTGATTTTTGTAGCGGCCCTTCTCATGGAAATGATAACACTCAACCTGATATTTATTCTTTTTGCTTGGTCTCGACTTGAGACCTTTCTCGTTCCTTATTGGAATACTTCTTCCGATTAGGACCCCTTCCACGCCCATCTGAAAAAGCAAGAAGACTGTCTTCTTGATTTTTGAAAATAGTGCCCCTGAATCTGGTCCAGGACTGCTGACATCACATCGTCAACTGCAAGCTTTTTCTTCTCTATAAGGAGAGTAGTCTGGAGTGTTGCGTATGAATCTGATAGAGAGACAAGAAGTAACAAAGCTTTATCTTCTTCGTCCAATTTCACATCAATACTAGTTAGTTGGGTCATCAATCTATTAAACTCATTAATATGATTTGTCAAATCTGACCTTTCTTCTATCCGAAGCCAGTACAATTCCTTCTTCAAATATAACCGGTTTGACAGAGACTTTGACTTGTAAACTTTCTCAAGTTTCTCAAGTTTCTCCCACAAGTCATTCGAAGAGGTTTCTATCAAAACCTGATATTTGATCTGTGGTGCCAAAACTCAATCTTATTGTTACCATGACTTTTGATTCAAGTTCCGTCCATTTTTCATCTGTCATAGTCGCTAGTTTCTTCCCTTCTAGTGCCTTTGCCAATCCTTGTTGAGCCAATACATCTTTGACTGTATACTACCAAATACTGAAATTTGACTTACTATCAAATGGTTCAACTTCATACCTCGCACTTGTGCTTGTCATCTTCGTATTTGTGACCTGCCTAATTTCTCTTTAAGCGGATCGTACCAGTGGACCAGGTAAGTGTAAGTCGGGTGAGAGTCTCTCTGTAACGGTGACTAATTAAATAATCACTTTTCTTAAAGGCGCTGCCTTTTGAACCACTTTCCTAAACACCAACTGTGTGAACCAAAAAAGCTTTGATACCAATTGTTGGGAAATCAGGCTCACACAAATACACTAATAAGATAAATACAAGCATACTACTATATGAGATATAAAATAATGACACATTAATTTTACGTGGAAAACCCAACTGGGAAAAACCACGGGGAGAGATCTCAGAAATCCAAATAATATGGAGAATACAAACTCTCAACTGAGGAATAAATTAACTATTTATTTTCTCTCTATAACCTCGCACTCACTATTTGCTCTAACTGAGCTTTTCTACTCTCTCTCTCGAATGCTTTGCTCCTCAACTGATGGTGTATTTCATGGAACAAATTAAGAAGATTTGCTTTGACTAGAAGACTGAAATCTCCTTATTCCAAGATTTTGATGGTATGCTTTTATTGCACTGACCAACCAAATGGGAGCCAATATTCAACAAGTTGTTTCATTATTATTTACTCATTCATCATCTTCAAATTGCTGTCCTGCATTATTAATGCTGAATTATAGTGCTGAAGCCTGAAATATGTAAGCTGCTGAACTTTAAGATGCATGAAATCAGTTCTTAAAGTCTAAAATTATAGCGAACTATTCAATTGGTGTAACATGTTTCTCCCTCAAACTTATCAAATTTACAATTCGTATTAGATTTAACTGAATATGAAAAACATACAATTTATGAATTTAAAGAGCAAACCTAAAACTACCACATATTTCATTATGGTGTCGTCCATTGAATTACTAGTAACCAAAGAATACACCATGATCAATGGTTTTTTTTCAGTATTTTTAGCACACTTATTGGTTGTTTTCCCACTGTCTCTGTTAAATGGAGATTCTTCAGAAGGATTGCTGCAAACATCTTATATAGAGTTAGAAAACAAGACGAGAGGATTGCGAGAAAGAAAATATATAGAAGTAGGCTCTATGAGGAGCATCTGGAGAGTGGGAGAGCATGCCCGGATGACAGCTTTGGGTCAGAAATCTCATGTGGAATAGAAGGATAAAAGCTCGTTTGATTCTGATTTTAGTACGAATGCGAACCGTGAAAGCGTATTTCCAAAGAATAACTTGCAAAAGAGAGTTCATTGGCTCACGATTGGGCGTGTGATGTACAGTTGTGCATAGGAGACGGATGATCGTGTACTTCTCCATGCGACTTTTTTTATGCTTTTTGTGTTTAATTTATGTCATCCCAAGTGGCTGATAGCAGACTTGTGCGTAGTTATATATTATTTGATGGAGTGCAGGATGCATATTGTTTCCTTATTTCGTTCTCCCAATACTTATTTGTTTCCTTGGGATCTCAAATTGTTCATACCAAATAAAGATTATTGAGTGTAATGGCTGGGACTTTCAGGCAGAAAATGGCAATTCTTACGAGATCTAAATTCTTTTTGCTTGGTTATCTAAATATGATTTTGTTATCCTTGATCTGGATTATTTTGAATTGCTTTTTAGTTTGAACTCTATCATGATATTTCATTGACTAAATTTAATCCCTACTTTTGCAGGAGAAGCTATATCAATGGATTTTGAGGCAACAAGAGAGTGGATAGAGAGTGACGACAGTTGACATACTCCGTTACCTACAGGTTTCTGTTCTGTGTTAATTCTTGACCTGTTAATTTTTTTTAGATTGAAAAAAATAAAGATTTTATAAAGAGAAGGGAAACTATATGGTGGAGGGCAAGGACTCCACCCTAACTGTAGTAAGGAAAAAGGAATTAGCTCAAAGAATCACTTAAAAACAGTGCAACTCTACAATCTCTTCATAAAGCTGGGTAGAACACTATGAAAGTTAACAATGGCAGGACCACAATGATGATAAAACACTGTCCCTTAACAATTGTAAGGCTAGGTGTTGCTCCAAAAAATATATGTACTGTTTATTCGAATACCCACAAAACTACAAAATTTCACACTTTGGAAGGACCTGCGCACCTTGCTCCTAACAAACCCCAGAATTTTAATATGCTATTCTGTCGTTGCTTTTTTTTTTTTTGGTTCAAGCTATTGACATATCTAATGATATGGATGCTAACAGTGTCTCACTAGTGATGCTCAGTATAAAGTCTGCCTACATCTAACAAGATTGTAGTAAATGACAAGTCCAGGGAAGTACACAAAACAATATTTGTAGTGATAGGTAACTTGCAGTAATATTGTTTTTCTCCAGTCTTATTAATAGGCATATATCCATTGATGTGATTCATTTGAATCCTGAACTTTTTGTTTTGTTTTGTTTGTTTTTTCCCAATGTTCTAAAAGTCCCGTCTATGTTCGGTTAATCCCCGCTTAGGCTCTAGGCGTCCTCTACTGCCTAGATTTTGTTGGGTGCTTAAGCCACCGTCTAGGCGGAATCAGACGCATTGATTAATAAAGGCTTGAAGCTCTACAATACTTGAAATGAATTTATTAAGCCTTAAATGATTGTTTTTTTTGGTAATCTTTCATGCAATGTTCTAAAAGGCGGGAGGCGGGCGGCTTAGGCGGAATTTTTTATTCTAAGTCAATTTTAATATTTTATCTTATATTTATCCAAACAAAATAATAATATAAAGCAAAACAATCTATAATAAAGATAATAAAGGTCTTTGTTTAAAGCTCAAACACATATCTTTAGCGTAGTAGTTTTATTTATAAACAAGATTGCTATTAAATAATAAAATTTAAAATTTTAAGAATTCAATTCAATATTAAAACTTAAAAAACTAAACATAAATTTAAGCTAAATATTACAAATGTATCATCATCATTTATATAATTTGAACCTTGAAGTTGGTACAAGTTCAAAAAATTATAATTATAATAAAATTATCCACGACTTGATCTAGTTCATTTCTTGTTGTGATTTGATATGCTACAACATGTATTATGAATATGGTAAATTATTAAAAAAAATATATATATCAAGACTTGGTTTGGGGTAGTTATTAAAATAAAAATAAAAAAAACCTATCCACCTAGGCCCGCCTAATTTTCTGGAAGGATTTTTTGACCTAGATGAGGCGCCAGAGGAGCCTAGCGCCTTGGCCCCCGCTTTTTAGAACACTGCTTTTCATGTGAAATTTTAAAAAATTACATCTACTATATACTTAATGTTTTGTTTAGTATAACAAGAATATCCTATAGACAAGTAAATAAATGAGTTTGCTTAAAAAATGCCTATTCTGCCTAGGAAAACGCCTCGTCCGCCTAGGAAAACGCCTCGTCAGCCTAGGAAAACTCCTAGGCGCCCCACCTGCCACCTAAGTCCGCCTAATGATTTTTAGAACACTGTTTTTCCCACCTGAAAGATATACGAGTAAAATATGGTCTTTGAGGATGCTAATTTGTCAGATATTTAAAAATTTTGTGTTGTTGATCTTTAAAGTTAAAGACTCTTGCGTTGTTATTTTTGCTTATTTCTGGTCAGCACTTTGTAAACAATACTCAATTTCACAGTTTTTGCCTAAATTTCAATTTTTATAGATCTCTTTAAACTGTTATATCTATTGCTGGTTCACATATGTTTATTTTGGTTTAATAAATTCTATTTTGACTTGAAATGGAAAAAACTCATTCGTTTTATAGTTCTGCTCTTCAAGATTGCCCATCTTCTTGAAATTGAGGCTACTTTATCCACGCTCACTCCCCTCCTTTTGGAACTCGTGTAGTCTATCAGTTCTGAGATCTTCTATACTTTTCATTTATAGCTCTGTTTTCTCCTCATTAATTTAACAGACTGATCTGGATTGTTATGGGGAGGACCCATCTATGTCACCTAGAGCTCCACTGCAGAATCAGCACTTACAAGCTGTAACGCCTTTCACAAATTCAATCCCCCTTGTATCTTCAGGCTCATCTATTCCACCAATTGGTGGACAGGGTTTTCGGTCTGAGCACAGTGATCAGCAGTCCAAGAATTACGTTTTCTCAAATGCTCTGTCAAGCCCTGTTCGTCGGAGCCTTCAGAATTATCACATTTCTCATGGAGGTTTTAATCCGAACAGTGCACAGCACCCTCCTAATGGAACCCGGAATAATGAACCTAACTCTGCTCAACTACAAAATAGAGATTCTAATCCGTTCAACTCGAATGATTCCTCTATGGACATACGCTCGGATAGTCCGGATCATGAATATACTTACTGAGCACCGTGACATAGTTTCTGTCAAAAGTTGCTTCCGATGCGTTAATCACTAGTCTTGGAACGGCTATTTCAATCCTTTGCAGTCTACGAGGAAGCACAACATGGGAATGACTGGAATGGAAAAAGGTGACCCAAATTGTGTCAAGTTGATCTATTGTGCTCTTATGGGGCAGACAGAAGGCATTGTGAAGAGCACCAAATCTATCTCAAGTAGTCATTATGTTTTCGTTGAACCATCTTGTTTGATTGAATCTTCAGTTTTGTATTTGGATTGACATTGTTGCTTATTCATTAAGATCATTACACCAGCTTGTTTTTGGCATTAATGGCTTGTGAAAGTTGTTGGCACAAATATATAACTGTATATATCTGCTCAGTAAGCCAAAACATATATATTACTCTTTTTGGGAAATGATTTAAATTTCGATCAGTTAGGAATTGTAAGCTATAAAATAAAATAGAAATATGTGGGTTTTTTTTTTTTACATTTTCATATCCCATATTTTATATACATCTGTATTTAATATTAATTTAAATTTATCGTTATATTTAATATTTATTAAATTTATCGTTATATGCTCTTTTGATTTCGATGCTCTTTTTGGGTTTGTTCACCAAAAAATCACAATTGAAATTATCAAGAAGCACGGGGACTGGTAGTTCAATAAGGTACGTGGGACTAGTAGTTCCTTAAGATTTACCTTTCACTCCATTGCCCTTGTTTCCTTGAGCTTCTAGACAATGATGCGACTGTGAGTGAAAATGGACAGAAGAAATTAAATTTATTATTTTGCTATTTTAAAGGGTTACAGTCGCATGTGCTTGTCTGCATTACATGGGTTACTAATTAATTACTGATTAGTGTGAAGTAATTACTTGTTATTATCTTAATTAAATTAATATGCCACTTAAACCGACATGTTTCTGCAATTTTAAGAACTGATATCAGACAACAAATGAGGTCCTACCCCTTGCATGCCATATTTACGCACCAGTCTCTCCTATATATATATATATATATATATATATATATATATATATATATGTGTGTGTGTGTGTGTGTGTGTGTGTGTGTGTGTGTGTGTGTTTTAGAACTTTATGAGGGTTATAAATATAATTGACAACTTCATAGTTTACCATCTATAATTACTAGATTACTTTGGTAATTGACAATGACTTTATAGCCTAAATGTCTCACAATCATGTGCGAAAATTCTTTATAAAATAAATCTAATCATATACAAAGAAGTATATAAAAATAAATTGAAATAATACTTCACATTTTTTACAATATATCTAATCATTTCATTCACCCCAAAGTTTCATTATCTACACATCCCTCAAACTTTGAACAATTAGACTTCTAAGTTCTAACTATTGTACTTGTAGAGATATTATTAAAGTTGAGTCATTCTGCTTAATTTTGGTAGCACGTGTTATATGGGAAGAGATTATATGTTCTCTTTAATACCTGATATCGAGGTCGGGAAGATTTGTGTCCCTTTTTGTGTTTGCTTTTTTGTGTTCTCAATTTGGTTGAGTTTTGTCTGAAAAACCGAGTTTGAAAAGGTCCGATATGTGAATGTTGACGATTTGACTTTTAGAATTGCCAGTTGGTAAATTTGAAATGGTTGTAATAACTCAACAAATTTTGAAAAATTTTGCACAAAGACCCAATGGTTTGACACTGTTTAACTGGCATTGGAAACCGAGATTCAATAGGTTCGGGGCTTGATTGCTTACAAAGGCAGGCGGCAAGCGAGGGGAGGTGTTAGGCAACCCCGACTTCCATAAAAATACGACAAGAATCGCTGCAATGACCCCAAATTCGGGTCCAAAATCACCACGGATCTGGTGCAATCATTCTATAACTATTGGGGAAGATCGATATAAACATAAATTTTTTATACATTAAACTTACACATAATTCCCAAGGTCGAGTAACCTTAACTTATACATAATTCATAACTTGTCTAACACATAACAATATTATCATACAATACTATTACAAATCTAGTCGCACACATTAACTTTAAGCTGAAATCATCTTTAACCTTTCCTTGTATTCGACGCATTCGTCTTAATCTGCAATGTTTATCATGATATAGCAAGTGTGAGCATAAGTTTGCCCAGCAAGTTTAAGTTCAATAATTTAACGATATATCATGATTGAAAGAATTTGAATAATAAGCTGGCTATAGTTCAACAATATAATTGCGAACTAGCAGGAACAAGTTTTCTGACTGAACAAGCATTTAACATGAACACAAATATCTGGACCGAATGGTAATGAAGGTGATTAGCCTTTCATACTTGATGAATACATGTCATACGCACAGGTGCAATTTAATAATTCTTAGACATTGCAATCATAAATGATTAACCATAAATATATATAATTGAATAATACAACTCGAGGTTGAGTTAAGAAAGATTTGCCTGAACCGTTGATTACCGCTATGTAATATAATAAGCTTTGTCTGAAGACCTAATATTAATAATATCGATCTATAAGTTAGAATAATATCATTACAATATAAAATAACCTAAACACATTATCACATAACCCTATCAGTTTATAACACACATAAAACCTAACCTCAAGTCAAACTATTACAGTCTGAGTCGAGTTCGGTATAATTCTGACTTCCCGACGGCCTAGTCGGACAAAATTTCGAGTTTAAGTTCAATTAAACTCTGTCTAAACACTTAACCATTATCTAAGATAATTTATTAGCAGTCAAAATATTTTTCGTAAGCTCGTAATAATTTTTAAATAATTATTACTATTTTTCATGAATTTTCAATCATTAAAAACGTATTTATACGAATTAAATACCACTTAATTCATTTATCATTAATATTTATTTAAAATCAAACATTAATGAAATACATGTCATAATATTATAATATATTTACAATATCACAAAGTATTTTAATACTTTAAAATCACCTTTATATGATTTTTAAACAATTAAATTCATTATCCGATAATTACTATTAATATTAAAATATTAATATTTTTATGACAAAATATCAAAAGTTATATTTTATAACTTAAAATATTTTTATAACACTTAAATCATTTTATATGATTTTTAAATCATTAATTCTATTTTTCATAATTTATTTAATATAGTTATTAAATAAATTAATTCTCATTAATATTAATTAATTAATGAAATTTCTCACAAAATATTAAAAGTCACTAAAAAGTAACTTAAAATATTTTCTTTTACCATAATATAATTTTTCATGTATTAAAATCATTTTTAAATAATTTACTTAATATTATAATTAAATAAATTAAATATTATTTATATTTCAAAAATATTAAATATTTATGAAATATACTCAAAGTAATTTAAAACTAATTTTCAGACTTTAAAATAATTTTTAGGAATTTATTTTGTATTTATTATAATTAAAAACCATTTATTTTAATTTATTTAATTAAAATACTAATTTTCAGAAATTAATAAAAGGGCCCTATAGTGACAGAACCGTCGCTATAGGTGTTCTTGGCCTGTTCTTGAGCTTTTTCCAGAATTCTTGTCAGTGGCTAAAGTTCCTTGTTTGACCACAAATTAATCTATGATCCTTATGTTTTCTGGGCAGCTAATGATACCTAGCATGTAGTATAAGTGTAATACTATGATTATCAATCAATATCATGGCCATCCAAGAACAAATCAGTGAGATATAGGCCTTCGAAATTCATGTCAGACATGTTCATTTCTGGGTTTTCCAGAAATGAATAACAGTTCGAGGTTCTTACTTTGCTCCTTTTAATTTATATGTTCCCAACTTGCTTAGCGTGATATTAAGGTTCAAATGTGTGTCAGTGAACAACTCTATATCCTTATATTAGTCTAACAACAACATTAAACAAAGATTTAGGCCGGTCAAACTACCTATCAGGAACTTGTTCTTGAAGATTCTTGGTTTTCCAGAATCTTCATCCGGGCAGATCGGTCAACCTAGTTTGACCAAGATTATCTACGATTCTGTTAATGATCTGGGGGTTCTAGATGCATCAATATGAAGCCTACATGTCAGAAAACAACTTTAATACAACAACATGGCTAAAACATTTAACAGAAGCAAGATCAAAGCCTTCAAAAATGGCTGTCAGATCAAACTGGAAATTCAGGGTTTTCCAGATTCTAAATTTCGTGCTCGGTCAACGGAATTTGACCGATCATATCTTGCAATCTAAACATGATCTGAGGTTGATTCAAGTCTCAGATCAAAGTCCTAACATCAAAGAACAGATCTATAACATAACATACACCAAAAATCAAACACACACAGATCTAAGGCCTCTGACATATGACTGTCAGGCCATGTTTTCCAATTTTTTCAGATTTTTGAAAAGTTTAATTTCGTGTATCTAAATATTATGGATCCATGTTTTAGCAACCCAGATCACTCAATAACATCCTAATACACAACTTTAAACAATAAACAACAACATCTAACATCAAATCATAAGATTTTTATAAAACTAGGGTTTATACCTTTTTGCTTTGATTTATTGATTCTAACTTTTTGATGTTGTTCATGCTTGCTATGAATTGATCCTAACTTTGTTTATCACCCCCCTCTCACTCATAAACCCGAAATATAGAGAGAGAACACTACAAGAAAAAGTGTCATTGCTGACGGGCCATAAAATCGCTTACGACGAAGATAGTCTGCGTCGGCATTGAGGTCATCATGGCGGCAGCACGCTGCCGTCGTCGTCTGACAAATCGCCCCCGCAATGTGTCGTCAGCCCACGGCTCCCATCGCCCGGTAGTCGGCATCATTGTTATTGGCGATGGGTGTCATTGGCGACGACATGAAGTCATTAGCGACGACTCTACCGACGACACGACGGTCGGCAAAGACCCCATAGATTTTTTAGAGAAAACCTCATTCTGAAGCGGCATGGCCAGTTTAAGATCGACTAAGTAAGCCGTTTCAGAATGACCTTCTTATCATATGTCGTCGCTATATGTCATCATGACGGCAGATAGTCGCCGCCATTACCCGTGGCTTCAATAATTGCGTAAAATTTGAATTTTTTTTAAAATTTCAAAATTTCCCTGTTCATTTACAAATATACACCTGTTATAAACTAATAACAACCATCAAATCAGAACTATACCAGTTATAAACTAGTAACCCAAATCAAATATATAGATAAAAAATATAATGATCGTCGGTACAACTCAAAAACTGTACAAATACATACATGAAACTAAGAATATAACATAAACTAAACTAACTACAACCCGTCGCCTGTCTCCATGTCATCGAAGTCACGGTCATCACCTCTCTATCTTTGGAGGAGGTCATTTTCGTCATCAACTCGTGATCCATCGTCTGTCTTTGGAGGAGGTTGCTCGTCATCAGCTCGGCGGTCATCACCAGTGCCTCCACCTCCACCTCCACCTCCACGCGTCTCGTCAACAAGACCCTACAAAATTAAAATATTAATAACAAAATCAAAATGAAAACATATTTACATTATTTTAGTTTGTGTTCTTCAAGTTAGGTGGACGGGACTCGAACTCGGGCTTTGTATATCGGAATCGAGTCTCGTCAGTTGTAATGCGTGTCTATTGCCTATGCGGTGTTATTGCCTGTGTTCGCGTGTCAACTGGACGGTCGGGGCGGGTTCTGACCTATTTTTCGGCTTTTTGCCCAAGTGTTGGCGAGTTTTGCAAACTGGGACTTAACTCGGATTCCGTATATCGGAATCGAGTTCCGTAAGTTGTAACTCGTGTCTATTGCTTACTTGGTTCTACATGTGTGTTTGCGTGGCGTTCGGACGACCGAGGCGGGTTTTGACCTGTTTTCAGCTTTTTACCCAAGTGTTGGCGAGTTTTGCAAACTGGGACTTAACTCGAATTCCGTATATCAGAATCGAGTCCCGTAAGTTGTAACGCGTGTCTATTACCTACTCGGTGCTACGTGTGTGTTTGCGTGGCGTTCGGACGACCGAGGCGGGTTTTGACCTGTTTTTTGGCTTTTTGCCCAAGTGTTGGCGAGTTTTGCAAACTGGGACTTAACTCGAATTCTGTATATCGGAATCGAGTCCCGTAAGTTGTAACACGTGTCTATTGCCTACTTGGTGCTACGTGTGTGTTTGCATGGCATTCGGACGACCGAGGCCGGTTTTGACCTATTTTTCGGCTTTTTGCCCAAGTATTGACGAGTTTTGCAAACTGGGACTTAACTCGAATTCCGTATATCGGAATCGATTCCCGTAAGTTGTAACACGTGTCTATTGGCTACTCGGTGCTACGTGTGTGTTTGCGTGGCATTCGGACGACCGAGGCTGGTTTTGACCTGTTTTTGACTTTTTGCCCAAGTGTTGGCGGGTTTTGCAAACTTAGCGATAACTCGAATTCCGTATGTCGGATTCGAGTCCCGTAAGTTCTAACGCGTGTCTATTGCCTACTTGGTGCTACGTGTGTGTTTGCGTGGTGTTCGGACGACCGAGGCGGGTTTTGACTTGTTTTTCGGCTTTTTGCCCAAGTGTTAGCGAGTTTTGCAAACTGGGACTTAACTCGGATTTCGTATATCGGAATCGAGTATTGTAAGTTGTAACGCGTGTCTATTTCCTATGCCTAGGCGTGTTCACTAGTTATTTGACAGTTTATATAAGCAATATAATTACAAATAAAGAAATACATCAATAATAAGTTTTACCTGTCGAATATTTGGAGGAAAGATGTTGGCCAAGACAACTGCACATACACGGATGGCCTCCTCCCGGACTACACCCATGAGGTCGTCAGCGGCAGCTGCAGGATTTATGGAGCCGTGGACAACCTCTTGAGCAAGCTGGTAGATCCTTTCGCGTGATGGTGCACCTGACTGCACGACACTGCTCGCCATGCACCCCTCTATGATCCGCCTGAAGAAGTCGTCAGATAATGAAGGGCCGACGCCTGATCCACTAGAACCACTACCTCCGGTGGGTGGGGGACGTCGAGATCTCGTAGCAGGGACTATAGTGTAGGTTGGGACACGGGGGATACCCACAACTCTACCCTTCTTCGGCCCCCCTGTAGCCTCCAGCCAGTCCTCCATCTCCTCGTCCTCACGCTCAGCATCAGCCACTGGAGTGTCACCTCTCTGGGTGCTCCGGACCACAGAAAGGTCCTCGAACCGTGTCTGAAAAAACACAGAAATAGGTGAAAAACAAGTATTACACAAAAAAATTCAAAAGAATTTCGAAGCCATCAAATACATACTAAATGAAATAATTAAATTACTTACCGCAATACGCTCTGCCTCAGGTGAGATATAACCACCGTCACCTTTCTTCTGGTGAGCATGCCACCAAAACTTCGAGGCGTAAAGGTCGGTGCTTTAGACTCGCCTCGAGTCTCTCCCTGTAGTGGTCGTACGACTGACTCCCAATGCAGTGTGGGAGACGACTCTGCTGTCGGGCAGCTGTACGCTGTGCCGACATCTTCTTGAACGCCTTGCCCTCCCAAATATCGCACATCTGCCCCCACACCGCAGCACCAATAAAATATGGCCGGGCATCTATAAGTGTCTGTCCATTAGCCATCTTGGTCTGGGCCTTCTTCTTCCAGTCGTACACCCACTTGAGCCAATTCATCTCGAGATACTTTTCGAGAACAGTCATCCCATGGGCCTCCTGCCCGTCCTCGAAACAATAATATCTCTGCAGTAATACATATGAATATCAACAGTTACTTAGTAGACAACATAAAGCAAAGCGGTAAATAAATATTCAAAAGCACAAATTAAAACTAACATATGAATGAATGACTTCTTACCCTAAACTCAGCAATAATAAGCGCACGTGTGCGGTCATCCACATCCGCCCACCTCATCCACGAAATTTGAGAGGCGATTATGCAGACGATCCCAAGCAACGTGTTCCTTGGCGTCGCGTCAAGGATACTAAAATTGAAATTATTAAATTTCCAAATTACAAAGAATATATAAGAACTAAATAATTAATACAAACGTAATGTATATATTACCTAGTAGTCCCAACCCGGCATATAAGCGGGTCCTGGGGGGGATTCCCTAGCAATCCACGTGCTAGTCCCCGCGGTGGCCTACGTCGATCACCTATGTAGTGAAATACATCAATATTTATATAAACGAATATAATGTCAATACAATATAAGATAAAAAATAATAATATGTATCCCAATAAAATATGTAATTGATAAGTGGTATTTATACCTACTTATTGAATACCAATTCACGCGAACTATGCCCATCTCAAGTACATTTTATTGTGTTTTAGTTTCATTTCATGATAGTTTGCATTGCATTTACTTAAAACTCCTTTTGGTGAATAAGTGCAGAAATCGATCTAATTTGGTGGTATTAGAGGGTACGAGGCTAATGAATGCGTGAAGGTGAGGCACAAGCGGGGATATGTATGGCATGAAGGTATAAGGGAGCAAGGAGACCAAGCATGGAAAGAATGTGCGGCAGACAAAAGCGGCAAGAAGCAATATTGCGTAATCGAACCGAATCTACAGATTTGTGATCCATGGCCGTATGATATATATATTATGTTCAGAGGCGCCGTATGAGAGGCCGATGGACATCGACTTCTTTCAGAAGTCTCGCGCCCGTGCGAGAGACACATTGGAGGCGCCCGTGCGACGTTGACTGAAGTTGCTGACTTTATTTTATTTGAAGCGTAACTGAGAAGGGGGTTCAACTAGGGCTTATATATATTAGACGTATATCAGATGTAAAGGATATATTCCACCTTGAAATTTGAAGCTATTGTCTTCTTCTCTCTTTAATTTCAATAATAGAATAGAGTAGATTAGTGTAGGTATTTTCTAGAGTTGATTGGATTGGAGACTTGAAGCAATTGGAAATCATTAGAGATTCAACCTTGGCTCAAGAGAACAGATTTGCACTACAATTCTCTATCCTTATTCTCTCTTTGATTGCTTATTGTATCCCATGATGTGTCTTCAATATGCGGATAATAGCGTTAATTCAATTATGACTTAACTTCTATTCTGAGATTGCAATGGATTCTATGGATTAGTTATTTCGATAACTTTCATTGTTAGCCTTATTGATTTCTATGGATTTTCTATTAAGATTCATGCTTAATTGCTTAGTTGATTGGCCATCAATTCTTTGTGATAACCCATATGAACTTGAAAGGCGAAGTATGGATTTAGATCGATCTTGATAGCTTGTGATTGTATATTCTACGTTGTGATGGGATGTATGATTTGTGTTTAGGATGACATATATAAGAAGCACCACTCGTAGTCAATTGAGAACTTGAGCTTAAACCCTAATTATTTGTAAATCACATAGACATATAGTGGTTTTAGGTAATGTGGGTGTTCATGTGTATTCTATCAATTGTGGATTATATGTGATATGGGTATGGTACATTGAAAGATGGCTATACTTTACTTTAGTGTTCTCATTAACAAACCAGAGGTACAATTAGTTTGGCTTAACATGAAATGTATGGATTTGAATGAGTCGATAGATAAAATTATAATCTCGGTCTTTATTATCTAATCTCATTCTAGGAATAGTTAGGTTTATTTAATTTCATAGTTTAAATATAAAACTCAAAGCCATTCGTTTAAATAAACCTTTGAGATGGTTATGGGTTAATGCTTGGTGAACTTTATTAGTTAATTCTCCGTGGGAATGATACTTTACTTACTCTTTATTACTTGTTGACCACGTATACTTGCGTGTTGTGCGTAACTAGAAATTACCCAATAAGTTTTTGGCGCCGTTGCTGGGGAATTATTTTAATAATTTTTGCCAACATTAATTTCAATTAAATTAGTTTAAATTTAAACATTTTATTTTATTTTAATTCTCTTCCTATATTTCTCTCTTTTCAGGTACCATGGGTGACTTTTCTTATCAAGGGCCTTATGCAAATAGGATTCAACCAAGGGACACAAGAACTGAAGGACTCAATGTCAGAGTTGGACAAGTACAGTTTAGGGGTGATTACTTCAACAACTATATTTATCCCAATTATCCTCAAGGTTGGGGGTATCACCCAGATTCTGAATGGAGTTATAACTATCGAGACCAATACTGTGCCACAAGTCCAACACATGCATCGAATTTCTCATAGCCACCTCCAAATGCAACAAGAAGAAAATTCAAGGTTGAAGGAATTCTTGTCAAACAACATAGCAGACCATGAAGAGATGATGATGAGTCAGGAGTTATCAAGCTAAAATCTTAACAGACAGATGGAACAACTCATTAATTCGTCAATGAATGGTCCTCAATACATGGATTTCGAAACTGAGAAAGATAATTCAAGACTGGAGGAATTGTGGTTCAAATTTGTAGCATCAACTGAGGAGAAGATGATTGAGCAAGAGAGGTCAATTCAAAATATTTAGAATCATATGGATCAAATGTTCGAAGCCTTGAACAATTTCCCTCCAAATAATTGGTGCTATGACATGGACGATGAAACTGATGGAGAGCCAGAAGTGTACATGCCACTGAATGAACTGAAAGGAGTGGAAATTGAGGAGACAACTGGAGGTATGGAAAATGAGGATCATGAGCTGACTTGTATAATACCCCAAGTACCTTCTCAGATAGAGTTGAAAAATTCAGTGAAATTTGCACACCCATGTCCCCTTGGTAGCCACATCCAAAGCAAGAATTTCTGTAATTATGAGGCCTATTACAAACCATGGTGGGCTGAGGAAGAGATAATAGAAGAAGAGAATCATGTTGTATCTGTCAGGCCTCAATGCAAAAATATATTCACAGAAACAACGGAAGGAGCACCTGGCTATGCAATAGAACTGGGGGCATCATGGACAGGAAATACGCTAGGTTGCTTCAATTCACATACACGCATCATGGGGAACCTACCTACACACATAGCGGTTCTAATGGATGGAGGGTTCCTAGCTTATCGTAGAGGAATTGGATAGCGGTGTCAAGAAAAGAGTCCAGCTATCGGACTATAAACCGAGCGCTCGATGGGAGGCACCCCATCCAATCTTTCTCCCTCCTTGTTTAATTCTTATTTACATTTCCATATTTAGTAGATGTTAGATAATGGTAAGTATAAATAATGGTTTGATTGTTTCTCCTCTCAGGTTCAATCCAATTGCTGCAAGCATTCAGGATCAAACAAGTCAAAAGCTCAAAGCGCTGTATCTGAGGTTGCGTGGCGCGCCACTAACTACAAGCCAAACATGCTTGCCATGCAATAGCTCGATCACGAGAAAAAATTGCTGAATTTTTAGAATTTCTGACTAAAGCGTTCGGACAGTTAGAAGCCCACACTCAGTTTCCAACCATAGAATATCTCAAACTTAGCCATCGTCTGATATACCATCGGATCATGAGGAGGCGAACGGAGATGAAACTGCCACTTAGGGGAGTATTCTTTCATTTTTATTTACAATGAGGGCATTGCTTATTTTAAGTTTGGGGGTATTGAGTTGTAGTGAGTAGTTGTTGCATATAGTTTTATTGCATGTTTTAGTTGCATAGTAGGGGTATTTTAGTATGATTTTTTATTTTTTTTTTACTTTTCTTTTATCTTGTTTACTTAGTATGTGTTTAGTTGCATAACATTGCATAATCCTAGGCTTTTAGTTAGTTGAATTCTAATTTGGCCAATGATGACATGGAAATTTGATAGATTTTTGAATTCAGTGGATATCTTGAGCTTAGTTATAATTTTATACAGGATATAATTCATGCTTGCTGTTTAGATGTTACCAGGTAGCACGACAATGTTCCTATTTGCTTGTTGGTTAAGATTAACATGCTTATCTGTTGAGAGGAAAATGTTATTTTTAATGATAGAATTATGTAGGAAGTGAGTAATGACTATGAAGACACTTAAACTCAAGTTTTGGGAACGCATGGGTATGCTTGCTTTATAATAAAATATAAAAATAAAAATTGAATAATTACCGTGGCTAGTCTTGTTTCGGGGCCTTTGTTACTTGAGTAAGTACGGCCGAGGGGATTGTCTCTACACCTAGCGCCCTAAGGTCTTAATGGTGCAGGAGTCGTTGGTTGAAAGCTCGCTAAGGGGTAGCACTGTTAGCCTAATGGAATGAGACATTGTATGCAGTCATGGGAAAAATATATATATATATAAAAAAGAAAAAAAAAGAAAAAGAAATCAATAAACACCACGGGAAAGTGCAAAAATAGCCCTCGCGAGTAAAAATAAAGCAGAATAAACCCATTGTTGAACCTTAGTTTGTATTGATGTGTTGGAGTAGTTGATGTCTCATTAGTATATGCAGTTCTTGATTTAAACACAATTTTCTGCCTTAAGCAATAAAGCATGTGGTATCTTCACCTTTGTCAAGTTTATCTGTGAACACATTACACACACACAACATCTTTATAGCAGGTTAGGATTATCTGATTGTATGTCATTATGCCTTTAGCTTAGTTTGATGCTTTGTTCTTGAATCTTGATATTTCTCTGAGGCATGTCTCACTAGAATTCATAACATGGCTGGAAATCTGGGGATTTATTGTCATAGTAGCGTAGCTTGCATAGCATGTAGATTGCAGTATATTGCATTGCTTGAGGGCAAGCAATAGTTCAAGTTTGGGGGTTATTTTATAAGTGGTATTTATACCTACTTATTGAATACCAATTCACGCGAACTATGCCCATCTCAAGTACATTTTATTGTGTTTTAGTTGCATTTCATGATAGTTTGCATTGCATTTACTTAAAACTCCTTTTGGTGAATAAGTGTAGAAATCGACCTAATTTGGTGGTATTAGAGGGTATGAGGCTAATGAATGCATGAAGGCGAGGCACAAGCGGGGATATGTATGGCATGAAGGTATAAGGGAGCAAGGAGACCAAGCATGGAAAGAATGAGCGGCGGAGGATAAAGCGGCAATGACAATAATATTGCGTAATCGAACCGAATCTCTGATTTGTGATCCGCGCGGTATATTAGGCAGGAGAGAAGCGCGCGCTGATGAGGCCGATGGACATCTGACTTCTTTGTAAAGTATCGGCGCGCGTCGAGAGAGAGACACATTAGGCCTGGCATGTATGGCGACGCCGATTTGAATTCTTGACTTTATTTTATTTGAAGCGTAACTGAGAAGGGGGTTCAACTAGGGCTTATATATATTAGACGTATATCAGATGTAAAGGATATATTCCACCCCTTGGGGGCTGAAGCTATTGTCTTCTTCTCTCTTTAATTTCAATAATAGAATAGAGTAGATTAGTGTAGGTATTTTCTAGAGTTGATTGGATTGGAGACTTGAAGCAATTGGAAATCATTAGAGATTCAACCTTGGCTCAAGAGAACAGATTTGCACTACAATTCTCTATCCTTATTCTCTCTTTGATTGCTTATTGTATCCCATGATGTGTCTTCAATATGCGGATAATAGCGTTAATTCAATTATGACTTAACTTCTATTCTGAGATTGCAATGGATTCTATGGATTAGTTATTTCTGATAACTTTCATTGTTAGCCTTATTGATTTCTATGGATTTTTCTATTAAGATTCATGCTTAATTGCTTAGTTGATTGGCCATCAATTACTGTGATAACCCATATGAACTTGAAAGACGAAGTATGGATTTAGATCTGATCTTGATAGCTTGTGATTGTATATTCTACGTTGTGATGGGATGTATGATTTGTGCTTAGGATAGACATATACCGAAGCACCACTCGTAGTCAATTGAGAACTTGAGCTTAAACCCTAATTATTTGTAAATCACATAGACATATAGTGGTTTAGGTAATGTGGGTGTTCATGTGTATTCTATCAATTGTGGATTATATGTGATATGGGTATGGTACATTGAAAGATGGCTATACTTTACTTTAGTGTTCTCGACTAACAAACCGGTACAATTAGTTTGGCTCAACATGAAATGTATGGATTTGAATGAGTCAATAGATGAAATTGTAATCTCAGGTCTTTATTATCTAATCTCATTCTAGGAATAGTTAGGTTTATTTAATTTCATAGTTTAAATATAAAAACTCAAAGCCATTCGTTTAAATAAGACTGAGATGGTTATGGGTTAATGCTTGGTGAACTTTATTAGTTAATTCTCCGTGGGAACGATACTTTACTTACTCTTTATTACTTGTTGACCACGTATACTTGCGTGTTGTGCGTAACTAGAAATTACCCAACAGTAATTATACCTGACTATCCGGCCTGATCATCACGCGTAGAATCGCCACGGCCCCCATGACCTGCACGCCCACCACGATCGCCATGTGGTGTGCGCGCCATATCTGTATATATACTGTCAAATCATCATCAAGAAGATAATATACGGATACAACTAAAAGGATATAAACACAAATATCAGAATCATCATGCACATACAACTAAAAGAATACAATATGCAGATATAACTAAGTTGAGAATTTGATCAACCCCACTACGATACTCAGAGCTAAGCCCACTCCTATCAGTGGCTACCCTACGTTCCATCCAACTTCGATCAACAGACATCTCGAACAACTATCTGCTATATATATGGAAAGTTAGACAAACACAATCAAGTCTCCAAGTTAATGTATATGCAAGCTTATGAGTTTCCTAACTTCATCTCCCACTCTAACGGGCCAGGCTTCTATCCCATTCCCGGATGTGTCGCCTCACTGATGCCAACAACTTGAACACATCTTTAAATTTTTCATAAATTTCGGCAGCACCTCCCCATGGTCTTCAAGTATACAAAATAGACTAACACATCGTAGTCTAAATATGCACCCGAAGAACATCAAGAGATATATACTGACCGAAATTTCAAAAAATATAAAGACGTGCTCAAGTCATTAACATCGACCTAAGTGAGATCGAAACATACAAGAACAGTCCCAAAACGGGGACTATTTGAGATCCACTCCTACTAAGTGAATCTCAAAAAGGTTTCTAAGCTTCCTAAACTATATGAAAATATGCACATAGAAAGAAATTGAAGTATCCGCTAAATAGTAATTATGATAAATTAAGAAGATTATGTCATTTTATAATTGTAAAAAAATTGACAATATCAACTATAAAAGAATGTGTTCCAACATATTTTATTCTTAGCAACATACTCAAAAACACTTGACATAATACAGAGACAAATACAGAGCTCAAGGACATAATTATATAAAAACTAAGCCCCAACAAAGGATGAATGTTAATAACTATAGAGGTTTGAATGTTTTATTTTTTCCCCTTCAACAGCTCGGAGAAACCAGACCAGAAGTTTCAATATCTAATAGTTGAGCTAGAACAAGAGTTATAATTACGTAAGCTTTTGAACTACCTTCAAGAAGTACAGTTGCTAAATGAATTTGGAAAATCTAGAATATACAAGAATCCATATACACTAATGACTTTAAGTACTTTTGATCAACAAAGGATTTTTGTATGATAATGTTGATGCATACAACAAGAGAAAGTCAATAAACAGAGTTCATTTAGAATCATGTCTCAAAATATTATAAACCCAAGCATGTGTAAAAGAAAAGAGAATCATTATAAACCCTAAATATTATGGAAGGCCCTCTAATCAAGCAATTATACTTGTATAAAAGTAGTTCTTTTCTCTTTTTCAAATCACATAAATAATATAGCTTTATATATAACACAAAACTACAGATAATTAACCCAAGTGTTATTTATATATATGCTCATAATATAGCTTAATTAATATGATAATACATGCCTTTTTGTTGAACTTACAGAAAGTTTACACACTTGAAATCATGTAAAAAATGACTGAAAATTATTGTTCATATATATTACTGCATATATACGTAGTAAAGTTATAACTAATCAATCACTTGAAATCATATCTTATCACAATGAACCACTATTTCATAGCTTTAGTACAATTATTAAATAAACGAAATAGAAAAGGAAAACTTTGAGCAAAGCTTTCACATGGGAAAAACCATATACCAGTTTACATACACTAAATGGAAGAACAAACTAAACTATTTCAAGTATTGCATTATATAATATCATACCCACATCAAGTTCATCTATTCAACCCACTTAAACAACCCCCAATGTGAAATCAAAGCTAACACTGATAGAATTTTATGTTCATAATAGGAGCAATAAATAATGTTCAGTAGCTATTTAGAGAAGAAACATTACCTTTAAGAAGAACAATGCTTGACCAATCGGCGCCGGTGAACAATGGCGAGGAAGAGGGAGAAGTAACAGAGCAAGAGGGAGGAAAGAGGCGAACTGCAGTGAGATAATGGAGTCAAATGAGTGCAATCAATCGAGGATTCCAACCTAGTTAAACCAACTGAGTCTTCAATTGAGAGGGAAACGAGCGAATTGAGAGGGAAATGAGAAAATCTCAGACGACAGATGGAAAAGGAACAAAAGAAGGCGTCATTGTCGCGAACGTGGTTCTAAAATATATTACTCATTCTCGACGCAAGACATGCCGCCGCCGAAATCCGTCGCCATTATGTCATTCACGATGGCGATCCGTCGCCTTTTATTTTTATGTCCGTCGCCAATGCTTTTTCCCTCCACCGCCAAATTTTCGCACCTATTTTTTCTGGGGGAAAAGTTATTATCGACGACACTCTTTAGCGACGGCGTTCCCGTCGGTATTGGTGTCATTCTCGACGGGTTACTGGCCGTCGCCAATGACCAATTTCCTTGTAGTGGAATGGGCATGACAATAATGAGAAATAAAGTAAGTATTTTTTCTTACTTTAAATCTCTTATTTTATGATTCATTGAACCTAATGTTGCTAGGTGTCCTCCAAGATTAGATTTGGCTGAGATATATAACACATGGTCAAAATTTATTTGGTCACCAAATCTCATTTTGGCAAGATTGACAAGTTATCTAATAAAAATATACAAAAAGGGTACTTTAGACATTTTGCACACAGTTTTAATGGCATACTTGTCATTTGCTACAACCTTTAGGGTTTAGGTTTTAACCCTTTAGGTTTTGGCAATTTGATTTCTAAAATTTCAAATTTAGGTTTTAAAAATAGAACTTTAATATTTCTAAATTATAATTCGGATTCTATAAATTTAATAAAATTTCCTAAGCATAATTTCAAGATTGCTAATTAGGATTTAATATTTCCTAATTAGAATTTGCTAAATTAGCAATTAGGGTCAAAATTGTACATTAAGGTTTATAACCCAAGAATTAGGGTTTTATATAGAAAAATAATCTTTCTAATTTAGAAACTAGGTTTCCTAATTAGATTAGGGTTTTCTTATAACTTAAAAATTTGGATTAATGTTTCCTAATTAACATTAAAATTATTAAACTAACAATCAGGTTTTCCCTAATTATAAATTAGGGTTTCTAATCTAGAAATTAGGGTTTTCTAAATCAATTAGGGTTATCCCTAATTAGGTTATTATTAATAGAGTTTAAACCTTATACTAGCAATTGCATTCCCAAACTAGGGTTTCAACTTTCGAATTAGGGTTTTCGATTCCCAAAATTAAAATTAGGGTTTCTATAACCGGGTTTAGGGTTTCTTATAAATCGTACGAATTTTCTAACTAAACATTGACGTTCTTAATATAAAATTAGGGTTTGCCACTGATATATCTTATCTGGTCAACCCTTGACCCTTAACCACATACTGTACACATATAATACCATATACACAAAACATATTCACTTATATACTTAATCTTGAATAATTCATATCACAGAAATTTTAAATTCACAGAATTCCTTCTCGAAAATCTCAAATCCATTCACTTAATATTTTCTGTCTAGGTTTATTATTTAACCTTAATTCAATATTTTAAAAATTTATAAATATTCAAATTCTCAGGTTGTCACATTCACCCCTTCTTTTAAAAATTTCGCCCTCAAAATTTACCTTACACCATACACCATTTATACACAACATTACATGCTACCCAAATACACCTCTTCATAAGAGTAAAAATTTTGAAATTGTGCTAAGGAGTTATATAGACTATTGTCTGTCATTTTCGCAAAGGTTTTATGGAAATTCATCCGCAAACCGTCATAACTTACAGACATAGTGGGTAATTAGCCCGGTATGCCCTGTACTTATTAAGTACTCTTTGGTCGAATCTGCTTTCTTATCCTTTATATAGGCACAAAAATTTTACCTCAGTCTTATCGGATTCCGCACCAAAATAATTTGGTTCGGGAAAATTTTTCAATGAACACTTAGAGTTTTCATAAACATTAGTCTAGCTAAATCGAATAGCGTAGAGTCATATCAATAATTCAATTCAATCGAATTATTTAGTTGTAGCCAAACCCCGTTGGCAAATTAAATTTTTTGAAAATATTTTTAAGAATGACGTCATGATGCCGTACTGTATTAACAGTCCGTTTGAGAATGCCGTCATCGTATGACTTTGTCATAACACATCATACAATAGTGGAACATCGACTTTAAATCAAATTCACACTAAGTATTTCTGTATTTACAACTCCATCAATTTTTTTATCATCTCTGCACCAGGTTACATGGTACATGAGTGATAAAAAAAAATATATTTTGATATTTCAAATCATTTGCGTCTAGCTGAAATAAGTTGCATAGACTATACTTTAAACCGTTTCAAAAATTATTACGAGTCTATATTTAAAAAAAAAAAAAAACATAGTGCGTATTTGGCTTGATGTCAAAATTTCAAAATCTAGCATAGCTAGGAGTTTTGGAAAACTTATGTCTTCACTAATAATCATTTGCTTAAATAATCTATCTATTCTTATTATCTTTAATACTCCATTTACACACAACTATACCCAGTTTGTCAAACCACATTTATGAGTTCATGAACTTGCCAAAATCATATGAGTTTAAGAACTTGTCCTAGTCAGACCTTTGGCGTCCATTCGCTGAGGGGTTCATAAACATTTCATATAACTATGAATCAAGAATGTCACATAAGTATGAGTTTTAAGAACTCGTACTTAACCTTATATTCTCTACCTATAACCCATCTATCAATTATACACATGGGAAATGAATCACCCTCTTAATATGCATATAACAAATAGCGCGACACAAACATTTCAATGATTATCATTGCCAGAAATTAAGTGGTTTTTACACCAAGTACAATTCCCCGCCCATACAAGGAATTATACAACTTAGCTGCTAACATGAGTCCTCAATTGAAATCCCCAACTAATCTTAACTCCCTTCTCAATACGAATTTCATTCAACTCGTATTCATAATTCTTTCCTGAATCTGTACCAATTTATATACACACATCAATCTTGCTGTAAACTATTCAATCTTTCACTTGATCCTTTTCCATACTATAACCTTATCTGATCACGGGGTGATCTCATCGTATATATTACGATTCATTTCTATACTATGATCATTTTTTTTGATCTTCTATCACTGTACTTTAATTATTTTAGACTCTATATCTATTCATCACTATTATTCAACTTTATTATCAGAGTTAGGGAACTCTGTATCTTATACCCCATCGAGATTCGACTTTGAATCTTACAGACTGACTAACTCTATATGAGTTAGATCTTGTCCTAATCACTGCGATTATTAGTCTAAGGTATTCCTACCTAAAGTTCATAACCCTCTGACTTTGATACTAATTGCATGATTTTACCAAATCAAGGCCCTAAATCACCACGGATCTGGTACAATCATTCTATAACTATTGTGAAAGATATAAACATAAATTGTTTATACATTAAACTAACACATAATCCCCAAGGTCGAGTAACCTTAACTTATAAATAATTCATAACTTGTCTAACACATAACAATATTATCATACAATACTATTACAAATCTAACCGCACACATTAACTTTAAGCTGGAACTGTCTTTAACCTTTCCTTGTATCCGACGCATTTATCTTAATCTACAATGTTTATCATGATATAGCAAGGGTGAGCATAAGTTTGCCCAGCAAGTTTAAGTTCAATAATTTAACGATATATCATGATTGAAAGAATTTGAATAATAAGTTGGCTATAATTCAACAATATAATTGCGAACTAGCAGGAACAAGTTTTCTGACTGAACAAACATTTAACATAAACAAATATATCTGAACCTAATGGTAATGAAGGTGATCAACCTTTCATACCTGATGAATACATGTCATACGCACATGTGCAATTTAATAATTCTTAGACATGACAATCATAAATGATTAACCATAAATATAATTGAATAATACAACTCGAGGTCGAGTTAAGAAAGACTTGCCAGAACCGTTGATTATCGCTATGCAATTTAATAAGCTTTGTCTGAAGACCTAATATTAACAATATCGATCTATAAGTAAGAATATTATCATCACAATATAAAATAACCTAAACACATTATCACATAGCCCTATCAGTCTATAACACACATAAAATCTAACCTCAAGTCAAACTATTATAGTCTGAGTCGAGTTCAGTATAATTCTGACTTCCCGATGGCCTAATCGGACAAAATTTTGAGTTTAAGTTCAATTAAACTCTGTCTAAACACTTAACCATTACCTAAGATAATTTATTAATAGTCAAAATATTTTTTGTAAGCTCATAATAATTTTTAAATAATTATTACTATTTATCGTGAATTTTCAATCATTAAAAGCGTATTTATCTGAATTAAATACCACTTAATTCCTTTATTATTAATATTTATTTAATATCACACATTAATGAAATACATGTCAAAATATTATAATATATTTATAATATCACAAAGTATTTTTAATACTTTAAAATCACCTTTATATGATTTTTATACAATTAAATTCATTATCCGATAATTGCTATTAATATTAAAATATTAATAGTTTTCATGACAAAATATCAAAAGTTATATTTTATAACTTAAAATATTTTATAACACTTAAA
The DNA here is from genome assembly GCA_020205615.1 of Panax quinquefolius. Taxonomy (NCBI): domain Eukaryota; kingdom Viridiplantae; phylum Streptophyta; class Magnoliopsida; order Apiales; family Araliaceae; genus Panax; species Panax quinquefolius. Next base: position 59,460,623 of record CM035172.1, read on the forward strand.
TCATTTTTATATGATTTTTAAATCATTAATTCTATTTTTCCATAATTTATTTAATATTGATATTAAATAAATTAATTATTATTAATATTAATTAATTAATGAAATTTGTCACAAAATATTAAAAGTCACTAAAATAACTTCAAATATTTTCTTTTACTATAATATAATTTTCATGATTTTTCATGTATTAAAATCATTTTTAAATAATTTATTTAATATTATAATTAAATAAATTAAATATCATTTATATTTCAAAAATATTAAATATTTATGAAATATACTCAAAATAATTTAAAACTAATTTTTAGACTTTAAAATAATTTTTTAGGAATTTTTTTTTTATTTTTAATAATTAAAAACCGTTTATTTCAATTTATTTAATTAAAATATTAATTTTCAGAAATTAATAATTAATAAAAGGGTCCTATAGCGACATAACCATCTCTATAGGTGTTTTTGGCCTGTTCTTGAGCTTTTTTTAGAATTCTTGTCAGTAGCTGAGGTTCCTTATTTGACTACAAATTAATCTATGATCCTTATGTTTTCTGGGCAGCTAATGATACCTAGCATGTAGTATAAGTGTTATACTATGATTATCAATCAATATCATGGCCATCCAACAACAAATCAGTGAGATATAGTGTAAGACCCCAAATAATTAATAAATGAAATTTATTTTCCTCTATTATTTCTTTTAATTAGTAAGGGTTGATTTGATTAATGTGGTTAGTTATGGGTAAAATGTAAATATTTTAAATAAGCGGTGGTTATAAAATATTTATTTTGTTGGGAATATTCGTTTGGTCGTGGAATATTCTTACTTGTAAGGGAATATTAAATGCAATGCTGCCTTTTGTATGGGCCCCATAACGGAAAGCGATTGGATGAAGAAAACGACAAATATAAGTTGTTAAAAAAATAACAGCGTAGTTATTCAAGTAATTAACACTGTTGGAATACCCGGTGGTTAAAACACGATGTACACGTTGTTGCACAAGAAGATTTGCAGTATTGCACCAATTAATGAAGGCACTACTCAATAATGGTTACGATAATTATCGCTTATTCGATATTTTATTTTATCGATTTCAATAATTCTTTTGCATTGATATTTTATATTGTTGTTGTTTCAATAATTGTCATTACGGTATTTTCCATTATAGGAATAATAATTCATATTATCTGAATAATATTATTAGATAACATTATTGACAATGTCTAGAAAGTTACATCTAAGGAGAGGTTTGGTCATCTAATCATGGCGTCGATGTAAGGAGAGATTCTTATTGGAAAGCCCCTACATCACAGGGGAACCTCACGGTTGTCAATAATGTGATTACGTAATATTATTTATGAATAATTATTGATTTATATGATGAGAAAAATATTGATTTTATGAGGATATAGATGGAGAAAATATTTAATGTGACAATTGTTGAAAATTAATATTTATCTTTTACGATAAAATAATTCATTTAAATATATTATTTTAATAATATATTAACGATGATATTTTTACAATGAATGTGGGATATATGAGTATATGAGGAGGAAGAGTATTTTTGTGGCATTAAATGTTTAACACATGTTTTTGTGTGTTGGTGGACACAATTATTGGATAGAAATTTGATTATAGCACGTAAAATCGTCCAGTTTGAGGATTTTGGTCAATTTTCATTTGGAATTTGGAAAAACTTTCTTCTCGCAAAGTTGTAGAGAATTGAATTTCCTATAAAAAATTGTGATATTCGAATTTTCTGATAAAAGGGCTATTTATTATGAATTATTGAAGTTCAAGTTCAAATAATTAATTTTTGGGAGTTTTAGTTAATTATTTTGAGAAAAACGTTTTTTTGCAACTAAGTTGGCCTCACATGTGATTCAAATGGGCTGAGATCAGTTGTCTAAGGTGGGCTAAGGAAAATGTGAAAAATATATTAATATTATATTCAATTTTCTACTTTTGGTGTTACAAGCATTTTCCTATAAATAGGGTGCTTAGGTTAGAATTGAAAATCACACCGTAAACTCAAGTTTCTCTCTATTTCTCTCGATATATTGAGCGTATTCTTGTGAGTATACTTTGAGTGTTGTTATACGGTGCAAGTTCCTTCAACTGTATCCAGCTTTTTGATCCAAATACCGTAGTCTTTGTGAGGTAAGGATATTATTATTAAAATGATATTATTTCTTTCAATATCATTATGCCCAAGTATTGATCTGGACTTTTAATCAAATTTGGAACTTTTTGTCTTGCGGAGTTATTATTCACGTATACTGACATTATTCACGATATCGACACTAATTATTCATGAATATACAGACCTATTCACAGAAAAAAAAATTTTTCTTTTCATCCAAAATAAATAGTAAAATCTGAATCCTTAATACTTGTTCTTTTTGTTTCACTTTGGATTCGCTTTTCTTTAAAATATTTTTCATCATCCTCACCCTAAATGATGATATTCTTTGAATATCTTTGGCACCGTAGTGCAAAAGATGAATGATTTCTTGATGAATATCTTTGGTAGTAGTCAAAAGATGAGCAGTGTTTAGATGAACATGATCGATGATGAATATCTTTGCCCAGTAGTGCAAAGATGAATATTTGATTCAAGATGAATATTGATTGATGTTCTGAGGATAAAATAATGATGATGGATCATTAAATTCATAGATATTAGTAGATTTCATCCTCTACGTAACTCTTCTATGAATTAATATTTTTCGCTGCGAATATTGCTCTAAAACTTGTTGTTTAATGTATTCTCTCAGATTTTTTTCCCTGTTGAAGACTAACGATAATTTGTTGTATATTATCTTAGTCATAATATTCTTTACTGGGCTAGTTGAGCTCACCCTTTTCCTTTTGTTCCATTTTTCTTCTCAGGAGGCGAGAATGTAGCGAGTACTAGTCGGGGTATGGAATGAAGGTTCTAGAGAGAGTTGTTTAGTAGTCCTCACCATTTTTGTAAAATAATGTATCAATAAATGTGATGAGGATTTATTTGGGTATAGATATTGTCTAGAAGATAATATTTGTATTCAAACTCACAGTTTTACTGTTGTAATAATAAAGTTGTAGTTGTTTCTGTACCATGTATTGACAACTCAGAATGGGTGATGTATACCTATTTTGGGGGCGTCACAGTTGGTATCAGAGCTTAGGGATATGATCTCTGGCGGAGATCGGGAATAGAACTAGGAGGGGAGGCGAGTAAATCCTTCGCTAGTGTGTTCTACCCAAGCTTCTTTGTTAGTTGGTCAAGATATAGGGATATTATGTGATATATTTATTTCCTTAATTAACCCTTGTTTTATGGCGGTATTTGAGAATGTCGTGAGAATATTAACAAGTGGAAATGAGGCGTGGAGACGCTTGGTACTCACCAACGAGGAGAACTTGCAACAGTCGGCAATGTTCCTCCGTGAACAACACCACTAAGCGAGATGATGAATGAGGGTATGTTTAGAAGCTTTTTGCAGTTCATGCAAAATCGACGAGGAGACTCGTGTTCAAAGTATAGGAGGAAATGATAGCAATTACACGGGTTGTCACGTGACAAGCAGATTCAAAGAGTTGGGGACCGCCGAATTTAAGGGAAATCCGGATCCGATCATGGCGGAAACATGGGTCAAGCAAATTACCAAGATATTCGATGTCTTGGGATGCACGGAGGAACAGAAGGTTCCATTCGCCACCTTTATGTTCCGTGACAAGACAGACTACTGGTGGGAGTCTGTGAAACGGACCCAGCCTGCCACACTTAGCATGTCTTGGGAAACATTTCAGAAACTTTTCAACGAAAAATACTTTCCTGAAAGTGTTCGTCATATGAAGGAAGTGGAGTTTATTAGACTGGAGCAGAATAACATGACGGTGTCCCAATGACGAGGCGGTTCATGAGTTATCGAGGTTTGCACCTCATTTGGTGGAGAATGAGGAGCGATGACGCGGATGTTTCTTAGAGGTTTAAAACCCCAAGGCATACGTCGAGTATCTCATTTCTCATAAATTTTTTCTCTATTCGGATGTTGTAAACATGGCTCAATTATTAGAAGCGAGATAACGAGTACACGTCCAATCGGGGACCACTGACGAGTTCATACCGGGGATAGCGATCAACAAAACAACGATAACCAAATGGAGAAAGAAAAAGACGGACAAAAATGGTAACCACTCTCTGGTGGTAATCATGGCCATGAAAATAGAAGAAGCGAGTCGGGAGGATATTTTAAAAGAGGAGATTTAACAATGACCATGTGAAGACAGCAGATCCCAAGAAGAATCGGTTCTAGGGAGGAGAACGACCACCGGTCATATGCTATAAATGCGGGAAAGAGGACATATCATCAAACTACCCACAATAGTTCAAGGTATGCTATAATTGTGGAAAGGAATGATATATCGCTTCGAGATCAGACGCAGTAGCAAAACCTAGTTCAATGGGACGGTGACTCGAAAAGATCGTCTAAAAAGAAAAGTCAAAGTCAGCTGTTCTGGAAGAGCGTTTGTTGTATTTGGTAAAAATGTGAGGAACCCAAACGAGGTGATCACGGGTAAGCTATTTATAAATTCTTGCGAAGTTTATACCTTACTTGATAGGGTCTGCTACCAATTCATTTATCTCTCCCGCTTGTGCTCAACATTTAAACTTGACTCAGAGAAATTAGACTTTGACCTATCTCGTGGAAACTCAGTTAGGAGAAACTTTCATCTCATCCATTGTTTATAAATCTTGTTTGATTTAAGTTGGCACCATCACCTTACCTATTGACCTTATCTCTTTAAAGATACTTGCTTTTGATGTGATTTTAGGGATTGATTGGTTAACTACTCATCATGCCAAAATTGATTGTTTTCGTAAGGTTGTTAGTTTTCATATTCCTAACCAACCTGTTGTGCAATTCAAGCAACTAAACCATTAAAAAATCAATCATCATCATATCTAATCATAAAGCTATTCGTTTATTGAAAAGCGGATGTCAAGCTTTCATAGCTCATGTTATGGATTTGAATAAAGACACGCCGATTTGAATAATATTCCTATTGTTATTGACTTTAAATCTCTTATTTTACTTTAAATCTCTTATTTTATGATTCATGAACGTTAGGATGTGTTCTAATGTTGCTAGTGTCCTCCAAGATCGATTTGTTGAAAGATATATAACACAGTCAAAATTTATTTGGTCACCAACTCTCATTTTGGCAAGATTGACAAATTATCTAATAAAAATATACAAAAGGGTACTTGAGACATTTTTGCACACAATTTTAATGGCATACTTATCATTTGCTACAACCTTTAGATTTAAAAAATAGAACTTTAATATTTCTAAATTATAATTAGGATTCTATAAATATAATAAAATTTTCTAATCATAATTTCAAGATTGCTAATTAGGATTTAATATTTCCTAATTAGAATTTGCTAAATTAGCAATTAAGGTCAAAATTGTACATTAGGGTTTATAACCCAAGAATTAGGTTTTATATAGAAAAATAATCTTTCTAATTTTGAAACTAGGTTTCCTAATTAGATTAAGGTTTTCTTATAACTTGAAAATTAGGATTAATATTTCCTAATTAACATTAAAATTATTAAACTAACTGCAGTTGATATTTTATATTGTTGTTGTTTGATAATTGTCATTAATCAAGTTAATAATTCATAGTTTTCCTAATTATAAATTAGGGTTTTTAAATCAATTTAAAATTTATCCCTAATTAGGTTATTATTAATAGCGTTTAAACCTTATACTAGCAATTTGCATTCCCAAACTAGGTTTCAACTTTCTGAATTAGGGTTTTGGATTCCTGAAACTAAAATTAGGATTTCGTAAGGCAATTAGAATGTAGCCGATGCAGGTTTTAGGGTTTTTATAAATCGTATGAATTTTTTAACCTGAACGTTGACGTTCTTAATATAAAATTAGGGTTCATTATTGATATATCTTATCCAGTTTTCTTGTTGGTCAACCTTGACCCTTAACCACATACCGTATGTTCATACACATATAATACCATATACGTAACATATTCACTTATATACTTAATCCTGAATAATTCATCACAGAAATTTTAAACTCATAGAATTCCTTCTCGAAAATCTCAAATCCATTCACTTATTTTCTGTCTAGGTTTATTATTTAACCTCAATTCAATATTTTAAAATTTTATAAATATTCAAATTCTCGGGTTGTCACAACAACTTTTCAATTAACTTATTTATCTGCATGTGTGTATTGGGTCTATGTGCAATTATCTGGAAGTAGTGTTAATCCTCGTTTGCACCTATATATATACAAAGGGTTTGCCTTGTATATAAAAGTTCAGTTTTAGGCAAGATATAGCAGTGATGTTTTGAAAAACAGGTTTTCAAACCCTTATGCTCAATAGTAATTGATGCCTTTGATACTTCCATTTTATTCTGCATTCGACTTTATTGCTTTTATTTTCGAGATGCGAAGCATCTTCGAGAAAATAAGATACATAACAATGCCGAACTCCTTATGGGCATGATATCCATCCAAGGATATCCACACCGTAGATAATTCACAAGCTGACTGCAGCTGAGAAACGTCCATCGTGGAAATCGAATCTAGATTCATAGGCTGAATCTTCGATCACATGATTACTAGGCTCACATGATAGATTAATATGTACAAAAGCTAGAAAGAAAACTAGATTTAAATAAATCTAAATCATTCTAGCTTCAACGGATCCAGTTTATTCACTTTTGAACCGGTCACAGTTAGAGATAGCTAGATTTAGACAAATATAGTCCACATGCTGGAAAATTAAATATCTACATTGCGAAAGCAGTTAAAGCATAAATATATATAAAAGCGGTATATATATATATATATATATATATATATATATATATATATATATATATATAGGCGATCAACTATCATTTAATTTGGAATCCAAGGACTTAGAAATGTAAATATATATATAAAAGCGATTTAAAGGCCACGAAATAAACTCCGGGCAGAACAACAATGTCTATATATATATATATATATATATATATATATATATATATATATATATATATATAATAAGAACGCCTCTGGATATTCTATCCAGGCTCAATCGAGTTTCGATTTCAAGGATATATATATGTATAGATAAAAGTAGTAAACGCTCCGGATATTCTATCCAGGCTCAATCGAGTTTGAGTTTGATATATATATATATATATATATATATATATATTAAAGTTGTAAAAAACTTAAAAATCTGAAAAATCTTACAGTGGGCTGCCAAGAAGACTTCAGATAGCTTTTGGGGTCTGAAAACTCGGTTTCCACGGGTTAAACTTCAGTATGTTTTAGAACACGAGATTAATTACAAGGGTTTAGAATGAATAATCACTCAGTTTAATTAGAGCACCCTAGAAGAGGTTACAAGCTGAAATGGACATAGTTTTCTCTTTTTTCTTACATTTTATGTTCCGCCGGTCAACCTGCAGCAGCAGCGGGTTTACCTGCGGCTGCCCGGGTTGCCCCCGGCTTTGCGGGTCCCATCGTCTCGAAGTACGTGTGCACTCTCGGACGACGCGCTGTCTGTCCGCTCGAACCTTCATAACTTTCAATCCGGGAGTCCGATGGAAGCGTACCATACCATTTTGGAAAGCTCTTTCCGAGAGCTACACAATGACATAGGGCTTGCCTTTTTCGAATCTGAAAAGATGGGTCCATGACCGAAATGGCATCTCCTGGTCTTTGCAGGCAGTCCATTGAGCTGTTTTGCGTAGTTTGCGCTCAGAAGTTAATCTATGGTTCTTGTGGGACTTCTTTTGAAGCAGTTTAAGTTGAAATGAGTTGATTTGATTTGAGTTGAGTTTGAGTTGATAAAATGACCATTTTGCCCCTCCCGGGGTTGTCTCCGGCTTTGGTGCAGTTGTAGCAGTCTTTTCTCAGGATTATCTCTGAGATTGGTCTGATGTTGACTCTGATAGTTCTCAGGCTTGTCTATGAGGTTGGTTGGATCTCCCGGGGTTATCTCTGAGGTTGGAAAGTACTAGATCTCCTGGGATTTTCTCCGGGGTTGAAACTGGATCTTCCGGAGTTATCTCCGGGGTTGGAAACTGGTTCTCCCGGGGTTATCTCTGGGTTTGGAAACTGATGTTGTGGTCCTCCAAGAAATGTGAAAAAGACGTTTTCATCCTCCTGCATAGTTAGTAACAGGGAAACAAAATTTTGAGTGTCTACACTTGATACTAAGCAAATAAATTGAGAAGAAAATAATAAAAAATAAAAGAATAACAATTTTTTTTAATCATTAAAACATACAAAGAAAGAAAGAGAATGAAGTGGGGAGTTAAACTTATGATTAAGTAGAATTTAAGTAAATAAATTTGAAACGAATGAGAAGAGAGTAAAGAGTTATTTTCCTTGTACCGTAGGTGTGCATTCTATGTGTTTGTTAGTACGTTTGAAGTTTTAAACTCGTTTAAGAATTTTATTTGTCTATAAGTATCTTATTTTAAGCATAATTTATATATTTTAGTTATAAACTTAGCTTTTAAAGCTCAAACTCATCGTGCTCTTTTTGATTCAATGATCAAACGTATTAAATGATACTATTGCACGTTAAAACTCTGCTAACCAAATATATCCTATATTTTCAAACTCCCACATATATATAATATTAAAATTATACTAGCATAGAAAAGCTTAGTGACGAGTTTTAAAAATCTCACTCCATCGTGCCCAAGATCCCCTACAATGGTTCTCATGACAATAAGGAAAATTGGACAGAAAAATTGGACCGAAAGAACAAAATGAATTTGTTCTCGCGAACAAATAGATTGTATTGTCCATTTATTTGCGGGAACAAATTCATTTTGTTCTTCCGATCCAATTTTCTTGTCCGTGTAGAAGTAATATTCTCATGAATGCCAAATACTAAACTCTACTTGATGATTATGCAGGAGAGAGACAGTTAAAGCCATAAAGGTGGCCTAAAGAAATGTTCAACAATCCAAGTAACATTATAATAGAGTGGAGGTCATTGAAATAACTCTGGCTGCTTCTTTTTGAAACAATATAGCTTTAAATATATCTTATTTTGTGGACCATTTTAATGTTTATCAAGAGATTCATTCCCCCTGGATAAAGAGTTAGAATTGCAGCTATCAAACCATTGAGTGGCCCAAAGAAAATGACCCTGATAGTCCAAATTAACTAATTGGAGCTAGGCTAGGCTACCTAGGCAGAAATAAATTTAGAAACATGCAATTTATATTACTGAAGACCATGCAAGAGCTCTTGAGAAAATGGTAGGTTGGATTAAAAGAATATAATGAAATAAAAAAAAAATTGTGATATTTACCTCAAGCGCATGTTAATTTAGTTCTTGATGGTGGTAGCTATGATAGGATAATATAATTATCACATTCATCCATTCTATTGTGTTAAGTCCAGATACAAAGAAATCTAAAAAAAGAGAGTTGAATAGATCATTTAAAATATCTTTGTAAAGTCTTACCAAATAATTTAATCACTCAGATTATATTGTAGCGGAATTAGTTTATTTAAAAACCCCTTCAAGATAATGAAGAATGCTTGGTTAAGAGTTTAGCTAGTGAAATATAAAGTGAAACCACAAAGCAAGTAATGAAAATGAAGACAGAATAGATAAATGATACAAAGATTTTAAGAGGTTCGGAGCACAAAGATCTTATAGTTTTTTCTTCTATTCTGAGAGTAGGGATGATCCACTAAAGATAAAAGTTACACAAAGTATAAATTCACAGAAAACTTTTATAACAGTTAACACTAAGAAACTTTAAGTCACAAAGACTTGTGGTTCTAATCACTAAGATCAGAAGGTGTGTGTAATGAAGTTGGTTGAGGTTCTGCTAAGTTTCTATATAAGCTCTGTAATAGAATGACTTAGTAGCATAAGTTTATATCTCAGATTGTAGAGTGAACATTGAAGAACTTTTCTTTTCTTAATTAAAGAGCTTATATTAATCTTTCAGTAGTTATCTAACGTTGAAGATGTAATCATTTTATAGCTCGTCTTTGAAATATGCCTGTTAGATTATAGACTTGGTAAAGTGACCATGATATACGTACAAGAATCAACTATCTCATAGTCACTTTGACTGTCTTCTAGTTTTATGACTTAGAGTTCACTTGCAAGTTTTCTAACAACACGATCTTCAATGAAGCATGAACAAAACGATCTTTGAGTACATGTAATTAAGTTCCTATACATTAGCTTTACGATTAACACAAAATATATCCATAACTAAGTTATTTTACATCAATTTGGAATGAGTAAAATGCAAAATTAACCATAACTAAGACTAAAAAATTTGCTTTCATCAAAATTCGAACTCAAAACCTAAACCTCACAACATTAAACACCTGCCCAACTGAGATACATTATGCAACCATAAATTAAACAACATAAATTTTATTTATACAAGATTATCCATTAATTTAAACAAAAAAAAAATGATAAATAAGTGGGTAAACCCTTCTTTACTTGATAAATACTTTAGATAAATGAGTGATAACTTTGAAGTAAGCCAACAAAAGGGACGAGTTTACCTCATTAATTTTAAATTTTTTAAAAAATAGATTGTTTATAATACTAGTTTATAATTAATGCTTCTTATTCTCAATGTCATAATATGAATACGAGAGTAGTCACTAGATCCGAACAGTGGCGGAACCAGAACGTTTTCATAGGGAGGTCAAAATACATCAGTAAAAAAAATTTATTTATTAACGCTTGAAGTGCTTCTTTCAAACATTTCATCATAATTTCATCAATTAACCTAATTTAATAATTTCAATTAACCTAATGAGATTATGATGCTCTATAAATATATAGATAAAAATATGATAATTAATACTATATGTATTGTGGACAAAATATTATAAAAATAAATTATTTAATGTAAATAGACATTTAATTTGAAATTAGTTAAAATAGTAATAAAACTTTTATTTTTCTCTTTTAACTCAATAACTAATCAAGTTCATGCATTGTCGGTAAAGAACATGAGAATAAATCCAGTTGAAACTTTACAACTCATCTGTATTTTAAGAAAAAATTTGACTGTGTTATAAATAATTAAATAACATTTTACGATAAATAATTCTGCATATCTGTTAACAAAATTAAAATTTCTTAATTTTTTTAAAAATATAAGGTCGACAGATTTTTTTTATTTAATAGTATCGAAAAAGTAATAATTTTGCATCTAATATAGAATTATTTTTTTAATAATAATTTATAAATAAAACTTTTTTTTATAAAAGGGGAGAAGTGCATCAATCAGTGTTCAAAAACAATAATCTAAAGGAGTACAAAAAATTACAAGAGCTCAAGCTTACGTAATTAAGACGTGTCAAATGCCCATTGGCCAGATAGCCCAAATAGACAAAAGTTCTTTGACTTTTTAGACCCTAAAACTAGAACTACACATGCTTGACAGCTCCTCCCTCTACTCTACTTCTCCAAATCCGATATCCCCCACTATTTGAACCTTGAAGATTGGTCAAAAAATCACTCTAGTTAAATAACTTATAACCACGGTTAAATACCCTCTTTGCAGCCTTTGCTTACACCTGTGTTGCAGACTCGCCGGAAGCCCAAAGGCCCGGAGGCCGGAGCAGTGGCTTGCTGGCTGGCCCCCCCCCCCCTCCCGCCCCGCCTGAACCGCCGCTGCTACCAGGGGCAGATGTCCCCCCGCCCCCTAGTTCCGCCTCTGGATCCGAAGACAATGGAGTGCCCTCCTTTCTTCAACTTATTTTTTTTGAATACTATTATTTACAATAATTATAGTTGTATTGTTAAAAAATTGAATAAGTATATATTAATTTTAATTAAATTTGAAACTTCATAAATTAAGTTAAATAGATATTTTTAATATATTATGACTACTCTCGTATTCATATTATGACAGTGAGAATAAGAAGCATTAATTATAAACTAATATTATACAAAAACTTAAATTTTTTAGATTTAAAATTAATGAGGTAGACTCGTTCCTTTTGTTGGCTCAGACTTAGAGTTTGATCACTCTTTTATCTAAAGTATTTATCAAGCAAAGAAATGTTTACCCACTTATTTATCTATCTTCTGTTTTTTTGGTTTAAATGGACAAGTTTGTATAAATAAAATTTATGTTGTTGCATTTATAGTTGCATAATGTAGCTTAGTTGGGCAATTGTTTAGTGATATGAGGTTGAGGTCTTGAGTTAGAATTTTGATGGAAGTGAATTTTTTAGTCTTAGTTTGACTTACTTACATGCCATCATTACCACATAGGACAGTCAATGCTTAGTTGTCACATAAAACACTACAAGAAAATCAAGAATACGTGACGAAACTTTGTGACAGTTTTTAAAAACAATCACAAAAGATAGTAATTGAACTTTTTAAGCAATCACAAAATAATAGTATATATGATGGCTCTTAGTGATGACTAATATTGTCATCAATGTCTTATAATTGTGATGGTCATGTCAATCACACCAATTTTTTCACACAAAATAAATTTTTTTTTGTGTCGCACTAAGTCATCACTTATAGAGATACCCTTTTCGTGATTGCATGTAAGTTATCACTATATATTTTAATGTAAAAAGTAATCAAAATAATATTTTATGACGGTCGTGACAATCATTAAAAAGATAATTTTTTGTGACGACTTTTATTTGCAATTACAAAAAGAAGCTATTTTGTGATAGAATTTTCAAGCCATCACAAAACAATAAAATATATGATGGCTCTTAGTGATGACTAATTTTACCATCATTATAGAGTATTTTGTGACGGCCATTGCAATCACCAAATCTTATGTGAAAGTAATTTTGTTTAGTAAGTCAACTCACATATGTTTTCTTTTATATTTTGTTTTAAAATTATAATCATGATCTGAGCTTTGGTGTAGTGGTAATACTCGTTATTTAATTTACAAATGGGGGGAGGGTTCGAATCCTACAAGTATCATTTGATACAGTTAATACAGTGAAATAAATTATACGTAAATAGAGATTCACGTTCTTACATTTGATCCCTAAAGTCTTATTTTTTTTGTGATGACTTTGACAATCACAATAGATTATGTGTTACTGTGATTGTATTAATCATCACAAAAATACTAAGCGTTTGCGTGATTGCCAAAACTATCACGTAAAACCTTTCATGATGGGCGTATATAAGACGGTCGTTGTGATGCTTAAAGTCATCAAGAAAATCTTTCGTGATAGTTTTTCTACTTTTTGTGATGGATTTTGGCCATCACAAATGATCATTTTTTTGGTAGTGATGTTTGTTATCCAAATTTTTTTTATAGTAGAGGCCTTATTTTGCATTTATCAATAAAAATGGGCACAATATCCAAATATACTAAGAGTACAATGATCATTTTTACATTTTACTCATTTGCAATCTTTACAAAGACTACAAATTAAATTATATATTTTTACAAATATACGTTAGATCATTATCAAATCAATTTATATATATGCGAGAATACATTGAAGTTTAATTCATAAGACATGATTTGAAATAATTGAAACATAATACATCACATGTTATAAAGCAATATAACATGATTAAATAAAAGCGATATGTTGGTGCTTTAATATTATGTTATGCGTGAACATGAACATGACTATTCTAAATTCTGCGAAATTATAATTATATATCTATGTAAGAATATATATATATATATATATTTCAATATTCGAACATGATTCCAGTTTAATAAAGAGGTTCTGTGGAATTAAAATTATGGTATAATAACATAATTAATTTATTCTATGCAATAGTGTAATCATAGCTCTGATACCAAATGTTAAACAAATTATATCGAAACGTGTTATTACATAGAATAAAATCAATTAATCAATTATGTACTTATATGAATTGAAAGAAGTCATCTTATATGTATTACGCTTCCTCTGCGCTTAAGGGTGAAAGTCTTCAATTGCATCTCTCAATCTTAAGATGTATATATAGGTGTGTATAGAATTCTTAAGACATAATTGGGACCAAACCCTAACTGTTTTATTTATAGAATAGCTAAATGGTCAAAATCGTCCATCAAGATTATAAAACCCAATGGCCCATTATGTTAAGTACTATCAGTAATATTATTTATATGCCACATAATTAATTACCAAACTCATATATAAAATGATTAAATTAATACAATATGTAAGTCCAATAATTACATAAATAGTAGAGGCCACATAAGGAAATAAAATATTCTAACAAAGTAAACTTAAGCAAACTTAAGCAACAAGTAATCAACATGCTCCCTCCCTCCGTCCCTGGATAAAAGTCTTGGTGGATTTTTCACGCATATTAAGAAGATAAATAAAACGATAAAATTGTCCATAATAATGTCATTTAATATGGAGAGAGAATTAAAATAAGAAAAGTAAGAGATATTTAATGCTATGAGTATAATAGGAAAATATGTGTAAAAGTTTGGTTATTAAAAGAAAATGAACATTTAACATGATACTATCCAAAATAGTAATAATTACTTTTATCATGAGACGGAGGGACTAATAGATTCTATTCTACGTAACACCTCTAAAATAGAATGAAAATTAAGAGAATGACATTACTTTTTATTTCATCATAATGGTTTATCCACAAGAATGATCACTATATATATTGAGGAATTAGTGGAACTTAGCATTAAGTAGAACCTAAGTAAAAACTTCCCTTTTCCATTTTTTATAATTTGAAACGAAAAAAAGAGAGCACCGAGTTATTTTCCTTGTAGAGTAGATGTGGAAATTATGTGCTTATTCGTGTATCAGCTACATAATGTGTTTGGATTCAAACACATTTGAGAATTTTATTCATTTACAACCAATTTGTCTATAAGTGAATTATTTAACTCACAAATACAATCTTTGAAATTTAAACGCATTACACTATTTTGACGCAGTAGTTGAATACACTATATACTACTGTTGCAAATATTGTTCTGTAGCAGAACACAGTGGCAACACAATGGCGGATCTAGCCAGGGGCAGAGGCGGAATAGAAAGCTGCCCCTGGAATTTTTTTATATGAGTATAGGGATAACGTAAATATGTAAAGTAATAACTTTAAAGGCAGATTAATGGAAAAGTTAAATTTGGAAGGGGAAAAAAAATTCATAAACTAATTCTAAATACAAGTCAAATTTATTTGAAACTTATAAAAAGATACCAAAACTAGTTTATGCTTTGAAATTAATTCATAATTTTATTTGAATATAGAAAGAAAATTTAGTTTGAGACTTTGAGCATTTGGAGAATCATTATTGAATTATGACAAGTAACCGAAATAAGTTTTTAAATTGTATCTAAATATTTTTTATTTGAAATTCTTTTTTTTTAGTTTGAATTATGAATATTTATTACAATTTATAAACATTATTATAATTACTTAATATTATGATTAGTTCAATTTTTTTTATTTAACTTCAACAAAAAAAATTAATTAAAATTCGTACAAAATTTCTGGATCCGCACATGACAGAACATATCCTCTAACATGGAAAAGCTTGGTGATGAGTTCTAAAATTCTCACTCCATCATCCCCAAGATCACCAACAACAATGGTTTTCATGAATGCCAAATACTAAACTCTTCATTACAAAGGAGAAAGATAGTTAAAGCCATGAAGGTAGCCTAAAGAATTGTCCAACAATCCAAGTGACTTTATAATAGTGTGGAGGTCATTGAAATACCTCTGGCTGCTGCTTTTTGAAACAATCTAGCTTTAAATTTACCTTATTAGTGGGACCACTTTTACGTAGATTGAAGGATTCATTTCCCCTGGAAAAATAGTTAGAATTGCAGCTATCAAATCATTGTCCCAAAGAAAATGACCCTGATAGTCCAAATTCACAAATAGGATTCATGATAGGCTAACTAGGCAGAAAGAAATTTAGACACGTGCAATTTATGTTACTCTCCAATTTTAAAATTAGAAATATAAATTGACTTTTAAGATCGGATGACGATAATATATTAAACTTCAAAATTAGTATTATTCATAAAAATTTATAATGAAATAAATTTTATTATTAATAGTTTTTGTTATATACTATATAATTATAATAATTATATATATCAATTAAAATTAAATAAATTTATATTAATTTAAAATTTAATATATCGTCGTTTAACTTCAAAAATCAAATAGAGTAATATATTTAAATTTAGATCGGAAAGAAATACCATGCAAGAGGTGTAGGAATGCTCAACGGGCCGGATAACTGAATTGGGAGTTTGGGACGGTAAATTCAATCATGTCAGTAAACTAAACACAGTCGGTTATATTCGTAAAATGACTTGAATACATTTTAAAATTTTGAATTTTTTATATTTTAAAATTTCAATATTTCAATTTTAAGATATTGAATATTAATTGTTAACGCCAAGTCGTTCGTCGCCAAGAATCAATCGTAGAATCATGCGCGATAACGAGATCCTCAGAAGCTTGGCAGATCACATTGTAGAGGATAACGGTGTGAGAATAATGGCATCAAGTCAAATTCACAATGTTTAACAATGGAGGTTTAAGTGTTTAGTCTTTCAAAGATGTATTACCTTTGATAGTAACCTAATAGCCTGTATTTATAATACTCTCGCCACCTTTAGACTCCTTCTCCCATCGGATTAGACTCTAAACATGGTAATTACTATATTATGGGTCCACCACAATCTCCTTAAAAGGTGCAAGTGTAATTCAATCCAAACACTACCTTTGGAGTTACCTTATTCAAATAGGGTTAGGAGCGGGGACTACTCAGACGCAGGATGGCCCAACGCACAGCCCAACCCATCCAGAATCCACCGCTTCGGCCCAAAGAGCTCAAGGCTGACCCAAGAACAACATACACCATAGTAAGGTTCCGTCCCAAAGGACTCGGATACCGAACCCGAACACCTCCATCATCTCCGAGGCCTTTGGCCCATCGGGCTTACCAACCCCTTCTAACGTTAGGTGTAAAACCCCAACTTTTTGAATAAAGATGAATTTTCTATAAATATTAATTTTGAATATTATAGAGTGAAATTGATATAATAGTTGTGGGTAATATTTATAAATTTTGCAAAGTACGCAAGTTGTTATATAATATTTGATTAGTCGGGGAATATTCGTTTTAACAGGGAATATTTGTACAACGGCACAATCATTGGTGGACCCCACAACGGAATTATTGTCGGATTGAAAAAATGACAAAAAATACTTTATAAAAATAACGGCGGAAGTTTTACAGTTAAGCTGTTGAAACACCGGTGTTAAAAAAATGCGATGTCTGGCGTGGTCGTGACAAGTAGCACTGCGGTATTAATTATTGATGCTTAAGTGATAAGTCACTCGGTTTTGTTGGTATTATTAATGTAATAATCTGAAAATTTTTATATAAAAATGAATACTTTTATAAAGTTATTCTATAAATGTAATATATTATATTCTATTACGATATGTTGTAAAGTGTTCCAGATAGTGTTTTGCATAGTAAATTTTTTTTTATATAAAGCAGAATACTTTTATAAAGTTATCTATTTTATTAGACAATAATTAGAATATATTATATTTTATTATGCATAGTGTTTGCATAGTGTTCTGCATAGTGTTTTGCATAGTAAAATCTTTTATAAAGTTATTCGTTTTATTAGATTATAAATAGAATATATTATATTTTATTTAAAAGATTTTGCTTTAAATATGGAACCGTTAGATTAAAGTAAATCAATCTCTAAATTGTTCATGAGTTAGTTAGATTTATGCATTCCATTTTTCTATAAATAGAAGCTCATTCATTCATTATTTTCTTTACTAATTCAATGAAACTCTGAGAGATAAACTATAGAGAAAGAAGAAAGTATTCTCGCTACTTCACTACTTATATATCCAAGACTCTTCTTCTTAAGGTAGGGAATATTATTTGTTGTACTCGTAAGGGTGTTATTCTTTCTTATTCATGAAGAGAACTGTTGTTATTCCATTTTTATTATTTTGTTGGAATAACTTTGTATATGTGATCTACCCTATACTTGGTGACATTCTTATTATTATTATTATTGGAACATCACATCGTGTGTTTTACAGGACCGGTAAAATCTTTATTATTATTCCGTTGGAACATCCACATCATGTGTTTTACAACGGACCGGTTAAATCTTATTATTATTATTCGTTGGAACATCACATCATGTGTTGTTTTACAGGACTGGTTTCCGTATTTATTATTCTCGTTGGAACATCCTATTTTCATTACAAATTTTTTTGACGAATTTCGGGTTCCGTTATTATTATTCTCGTTGAATAACTCGTCATCGCAAGTACCGCATGCATGGTGATTTCTTTTGTTATTCCATTCTTTATTATACTCAAATTGGTTAAAGTTTTGACTTCTATACTCCATGAAATTAGTAGAATATCTTTGATATTTGCGCTTCATCCAAGATTTTCATGGAAATATTCTTCCGATCATTCTTGAATTTTTCTCTACAAAAAGATCATGTCGACAATTTGGACGTTATTAGTTCTAGATAAATTAATTCTTGAACTTGTTTTATTGAATTCTTATATCATTATCATCATCCTCATGTTTATATTATGTTGAAAGTCATCTCGTGTATTCTGTAAGTGCATAGATGGACTTGGTATGATTATGACCGTGGATTATTCGGTGTAATCATGGTAACCGTAATATTACAAATGATGTGGTAAAAGTCCTCATTGGCCCGTAGTGCATTGATGATGGATGATTGTTGGCATGATCATGACCATTAATGAATACACAAATATTCTTCTTGCGTAGTGCATGGATAATTGTGATCGTGATACTAAAGAATATCCTTGGCCGTAGTGCAGGGGTGATTCGATGATGTGGAATATTTATTCAGCCGAGTCTCAGCGATAACAGTGATGAAAAACCTTTTTAATCATAAAAGATAATAGATTTTATTTTCTACTTGACTCTTTTAATGGATTGCTTGTTCCGCCGCAGTTAAACTTGATGTCTATTATATTTTATCAGTTTAACATTGTTGGAGACTAATGATAATTTTATTCTGCATTATCTTAGTCATAATATTTTTCATCGGGCTAGTTGAGCTCACCCTTCCTTTCACCGTTCTCTTCGTGAAATGAGAATATAAATTGGGACTAGTCGGGGAGCGGAGTGATGGTCCAGAGGATAGCATTAATAGTCATCACTATTCGTGAAATAGTGTGATAATAATTGTAATGAGGACTCCTTTTGAGTTTGTATAATCTCTAGTAGATAATATTTGTATTCAAACTCACGGTTTATGTTTTGTCGTATTGTACACGACAGTTGTATTAGTAAGTTGTATTTGAATTCTGTACCATGTATCTGGCGACCCAAGATGGGTGATGTATACCTAATTTTGGGGCGTCACAGTTGGTATCAAAGCTTAGGGATATGATCCCTGGCTAAGATATGAGACTAGAACTAGGAGAGGAGAGACGGGGAATTCCTTCGCTAGTATGACCTACCTAAGTTTATTTGGTATTTGATTGGTCGATCAAAGTATAGTGATAATATGTTGCATGTCAATTAACCCTTATTTTGTGGCAGTGTTTGAAAATGGCATCCGAGAATGTTGAGAATAGCAATGGAGCATGTGAGACCGTTGATTCTCCACAGATCAATAATCGTGACAATGTGCAACAGGATGGCGATAATCCTCCCGTAAACAACAACACCGATCAATCGATTTAACGACGATGACGTTTAAGAGCTTTTTAGAATTCATGCAACATTAGGTGAACGCGCTCTCCTGCTCATAATGCAGAGGAAACAATGGCAACCCACGGTTGGTCACCGCTGAAAGCAATTCAAGGAGCTGGGACCACCGGAGTTTTGGGAAAGCGAGAACCACTTAAAAAGTGAGACGTGGTTAAAGCAGATCACCAAGATATTTGATGTCTTGGGATGCTCCGAGGAGCAAAAGGTTACTTTTGCCACCTTTATGTTGCGTGAAGAGGCGAGATCTTGGTGGAAATCAGAAACGCACCTACCGACGCACGACTCAAGATGTCTTGGGAGAAGTTCCAAGAGCTGTTCAATGACAAGTACTTTCCCGAAATCATTCATCACATGAAGGAGGTGTAATTTATCAAGTTGGAGCAAAACAACATGACCGTATCGCAGTATGAAGCCAAGTTTGCCGAGTTGTCCCGATTTGCGTCCCACTTGGTTGATAATGAAGAGAGAATGACGCGGATGTTTTTAAGAGGTTTGAAACTTGAGATACGTCAATATCTTATCTCTCATAAACTGTGTTTGTATTTAGATGTTGTTAATAGGGCTCAGTTATTGGAGCGCGATAATGAGTTAACCAAACCAAAAGAGAGCAGCCAGCAAAATGATAATACCGGTGATAACAGTCATCAAAGCGGTGACAATAAGCATGGAGGGAATCAACATGCCATAAATGGTAACCACTTCGGTGGTAATCATGGCCAAAATAATAAGAATGGACATTTCAAGAAGAGAAGGTTCAACAATGACGTAAAGACGCGTAAGACCAAAGACCCGTTTTCAAAGGAAGAAGAACGACCACCGGTCGTATGTTTCAAATGCGGACAGGAGGGACACATCCGTCCAAACTGTACGCAGCAATCCAAAACGTGTTTTAATTGCGGAAGAGAAGGTCACCTAGCTCGATTTTGTCGTATGGTGAAGTCAAGTCCAGCTGGGATAGTGATGCCAAAGGATGTCCCAGACAAGCTAAAGCCAGTAGTTTAAGAAAGAGCATTTTTTTTTCGTGACAAGGAACCTGAATAAAATTATCACGGGTATGTTAGTCATAAACTCTTACGAAGTCTATACCGTGTTAGATACCGGTTCTACTCACTCTTTTATTTCACCTAGTTGTGTTCAATGTTTGAAGTTAACTCTGGAGAAGTTAGACTTTGATTTATCTGTTGAAACTTAGTTGGGAGAAACCTTCATTACCTCCACTATTTATAAATCTTGTTCAAATCAACACTTTCACGTTACCTGTCGATCGTATCTCTTTGAAAATACTTGCCTTTGATGTGATTTTAGGAATCGATTGGTTAACTACTCATCATGCTTTTCGTCAAGTTGTTAGCTTTCATATTCCTAACCAACCTGTTATGCGAATTCAAGCAACCAAATCACTAAAGTCAATAATGGACATATCAAGCCATAAGTAAAGAGCCCCGGTCCTTTCGTTGTTGACTTCCTTGTGTGAAATGCACCAAAGCCAGACTTTCTGTAGGCGACGCTGTGAATGACGATGGCAAGTTGATAGGTATCAATGTGACATGTTACCCAAGTCTTGAATGAGAGTCACAGTTTTGATTGATATTTCTATTGTTAATAAATTTCCTTACGTATTCTTGAAGACTTCTTAGCCTACCCCTAGAGCGTGAAATCGAATTTTGTATTTACCCCAGTATAAAACCCATTTCTAAAACCCTCAAATATTTCTTCAACTAAAATGAACGTAACATGCGCCAAAGACGTTGGCTCAAGCTGTTGAAGATTACGATCGTACTATTCAATACCATCGTGGGAAAACGAACGTGGTAGCTGACGTGTTGAGTAGAAGATCGTATGTGTTTACGAGTGCGATGTTGTTAACACAAAGACCCATTTCGTACGACTTAAAAATGATGAAGATAGAGTTAAAGACTCTAGGAACCCACGTGAAGATAACGAATATACGAGTAGAATTAATCAACTTTAATCGATAAAGTTAAAGCCGTTCAAGCTACACACCCGAAGCTGATGAATGTGAAGAATTAAGAAGGTTCAAGAGGGCGTTATTCTAGAAGCAAGAATCGATGAAGAAGGAATACTTTGAGTCAACTCTGCACTTTGTGTGTTCTGTGTTCCTAACGACTACGATTTAAAGTATAAAATCATGATGGAGGCACACAACACACCGCTTTCAATCCATCTTCGGGAGTACAAAATGTATCATGATCTTGACATACATTTTGGTGGGGGCAATATGAAGAGAGAGAGATAGCGCTATTTATCTTAAGGTGTCTAACGTGTCAACGAAGTCAAGGCGAGCATCAAGTACCAAAAGGTCCATCAGAACCACTTGAAATTCCGAATGGAAGTGGGAGCACATTACCATGGATTTTGTTACTGGTCTTCCCAAAGTTTCTCTAGGCATAAATGCGATTTGGGTCATTGTTGATAGATTAACCAAGTCTGTTCATTTCTTACCAATATGAGAAACTTATACACTTGAACGTCTTGCTCGTATGTACATAAACGAGGTTGTAAGATTGCATGGTATGCCAGTATCCATAGTTTCTGATCGATACCCAAGATTCACTTCGCGATTTTGGGTTAGTTTACAAAAAGCTATGGGCACAAATTTACGATTTAGCTCTGCATATCATCCTCAGACAGACGGACAGTCGGAGAGGACTATTCAAACTCTTGAAGATCTATTAAGACTCTGTGTCCTTGATTTCAAGGAAGTTGGGACAAGTTCTTACCATTGGTGGAGTTTTCCCACAACAACAGCTTATCAAGCAAGTATTGGCATGGCTCCATTCAAGCGTTGTATGGAAGAAAGTGTCGTTCTCAAAGATGTCGGGATGAGGTGGGTGAAGCAACGTTGTTGGGACCAGAGTTGGTACGTATGACTACTGAAAAGATTCAAACGATCCCAAGAACGTATAAAAACCTCACAAGATCGAAGAAAAGAGTTATGCCGATCTTCATCGAAAGGACGTGGAATTCGATATAGAGATCATGTGTTGTTACGTGTTGCTCCATGGAAAGGAGTTACTTAGATTTGGAAAGAGAGGAAAGCTCAATCCTCGATTCATCGGCCCATTTTAATCCTTGATCGAGTAGGAATCGTGGCCTATAGACTCGCTTTTACCGCCAAGTATGTCTCGTGTTCATAACGTTTTTCACATATCCATGTTACGTAAATATGTGGAAGACCCAACCACATTATTGAGTTGGAACCGGACGAAATAGCGGAAGATTTGACGTATGAAGAGGTTCTGTTCAAATCTTGGATGAGAAGGAACATATTCTACGCACTGACCAAGGTTATATCTCAAGTCAAAGTTTTGTGGAGAAACCACGATGTTGAGGAAATGACTTGGGAGTTAGAATCAAATGAAATCAAGGTATCCTTACCTCTTCGACATACCAGTGTACGTATTCTAATTTCGAGGGGCGAAATTTCATAAGAAGGGAGATTGTAAAACCCCAAATTTTTGAATAAAGATGAATTTTCTATAAATATTAATTTTGAATATTATGGAGTGAAATTGATATAATAGTCAGTGGGTAATATTTATAAATTTTGCAAAGTACGCAAGTTGTTATATAATATTCGATTGGTTGGGGAATATTTGTTTTAACAGGAATATTTGTACAATGGCACAATCATTGGTGGACCCCACAATGGAATTATTGTCGGATTGAGAAAACGACAAAAAATACTTTTATGAAAATAATTGGCGGAAGTTTTACCGTTAATCGTTGAAACACCGATGTTAAAAGTCATGAAGAATACACGTGGTTGCATAGTAGCACACCAGTATTGATTATTGATGCTTACGTGATAAGTCACTCGAGTTTTGTTGGTATTATTAATGTAATAATATGTAAAATTTTTTATATAAAAAAATGTAATACTTTTATAAAGTTATTCTATAAATAGAATATATTATATTCTATTATGCATAGTGTGCATAGTGTTTTCAGATAAGTTTTGCATAAAATCTTTTTTATATAAAATGTAATACTTTTATAAAGTTATCTATTTTATTAGACAATAATTAGAATATATTATATTTTATTATGCATAGTGTTTTTATAGTACTGTATATAGTGTTTGCATAGTAGTAAAATCTTTTATAAAGTTATTCGTTTTATTAGATTATAATATAGAATATATTATATTTTATTTAAAAGATTTTGCTTTTAAATATGAACCGTCCGATTAAAGTAAATCAATCTCGAATGCTTCATGAGTTAGTTACTATGCATTCCATTTTTCTATAAATAGAAGCTCATTCATTCATTATTTTCTTATTTAATTCTTTGAAACTCTAGAGAGATAAACTATAGAGAGAAAGAAGAAAGTATTCGCTACTTCACTTACTTATATATCCGTTACTCTTTTCTTCTTAAGGTAGGGAATATTATTTGTTGTACTCGTAAGAGGGGTGTTATTCTTTCTTATTCATGAAGAGAATCTGTTGTTATTCCAATTCTTATTATTCATTGGAATAACTGTGATACGCTGGCTACTACCTATACTTGGTGACATTCTTTATTATTTCATTGGAACATCCTGCTCATGTGTGTTTTTTATGGGACTGGTTCCGCTTTTTTATTATTATTCCGTTGGAACATCCATGTCGTGTTTTTTACAATTAACCACGTTTCGCTCTTATTATTATTCATTTGGAACATCCCATTCGTGTATTTTACATCGGACCGGGTTCCGTTTTTATTATTATTCTGTTGGAACATCCGCTTGCAAAATTTTGCTCGACTGGTTCCGTTATTTATTATTATATTTCATTGAATAACCTGTTTATATGAAGTACCGCATGCATGGTGATTTCTTTTGTTATTCCATTCTTTATTATACTCATTGGTTAAAGTTTTGACTTCTATACTCCATGAAATTAGTAGAATATCCTCGATATTTTGCGCTTCATCCAAGTATCTTTTCATGGAAATATTCTTCCCGATCATTCTTGAATTTTACTCTACAAAGCAAAGATCATGTTGACAATTTGGACGTTATTAGTTCTGGATAAATTAATTCTTGAACTTGTTTTGTTGAATTCTTATATCATTATCATCATCCTCATGTTTATATTATGTTGAAAGTCATACGTATTCTGTAGTGCATAGATGGACTTGGTATGATTATGACGAGATTATTTTGTAATCATGACCATAATGTTACAAATGATGTGGAAAAAGTCCTCATTGGCCGTAGAAGTATGATGGACGATTGTTGGCATGATCATGACCATTAATGAATACACAAATATTCTTGGCCCAGAAGTGCATGGATAATTGTGGTCGTGATACTAAAGAATATCCTTGGCCGTAGTGTAGGGGTGATTCGATGATGTGGAATATTTATTAAGTCGAGTCTCGGCCGATAATAAATGATGAAAAACCTTTTAATCATAAAAGATAGTAGATTTTATTTTCTACTGACTCTTTTAATGGATCGCTTGTTCATGTGTAGTTAAACTTGATGTCTATTATATTTTATCGGTTTAACATTGTTGGAGACTAATGATAATTTATTCTCGCATTATCTTAGTCATAATATTTCTTCTTGGGCTAGTTGAGCTCACCCTTCCTTTCATTGTTTCTTCTGTGAAATGAGAATATAGCCGGACGAGTCTGGGAACGGAGTGATGGTCCGAGAGGATAGCATTAATAGTCCTCACTATTCGTGAAATAGTGTGATAATAATTGTAATGAGGACTCCTTTGAGTTTGTATAATCTCTAGTATATAATATTTGTATTCAAACTCACAGATTTATATTTTGTCGTATTTTTACACACGGTTGTATTAGTAAGTTGTATTTGAATTCTGTACCATGTATCTGGCGACCCAAGATGGGTGATGTATACCTAATTTTGGGGGCGTCACATCAGGCCTTAGGCCCACCTGGGTGTTGGTAAAATGCTCCCGAACATTGCCCCCCAGTCTCTTGTTATAATTTATTTATAATTGGAGACTTGAAAGCTAATTAAATTGAAGAGCCACGACAGCTAATGATGAGTTTTTTAGGGAACTCAAACGACTTTTTCTCGCTTTTCAGAACCCTACACGCTTCCCCCAACGCCGGGCCCCACCTACCATAAATAGCCGCCCTTGGGTTTCAAGCCATTATATTTATAAAATCCCCAATCCCACCATCGCTGTCACTTTTTCTTCAGTTCCTCATTTCAAAATCTCTTTTCAAATTCTCCGGCGAAGGCGATTTCTGGCAAACATCTCCTCTTACCAGAATCCTTTGATTTCAAGCTTATTTTTGTTATTTTATGCTCCAATGGCTGATTCTGTTCCTGAACAAACTCCCATCAACAATGACACCTCCATTCCACCTTCTATTGGTACGCCGGACCTGTTGTCGATCGATTTGCCGGCACCTCCGCCGGATACCACTACTCCCCCCTTCCTCTTACTCCGATTAGTATCGAAGCTAAGATTCGAAATGCCTATCATTCTGAAACAGAGTTTTCTCATGTCAACACCCAATCCACTACCACTTCTTCTCAACTTACTGATAACTGCACTCTGTTCAACATTCCGAAAGAATATAAGCTTTGGGTGCCTCGTTCCGAAGAGAAAAAGTTCTGGCGACCCGATGGCGAGTGGGTTGCCGTTCCCCTATATGTTCTGAAATATGGGGTTCGGTTTCCACTTCATGAATTTATTTCATCCTTTCTTTGCTTTGTGGGGATCGGGCTCGGCCAACTGGTGCCGAACTTATATATCCACTTGATATCGTTCATCGCTATGTGCCAGGAGATCAAGATCACTCCTGGCCTCAATTTCTTCTTCGCTTTATTCACCGTGGGTAGGTCAAAAGAGCCTGGCCTTTGGCAGTTAAACAAACAAGCCAACCGGACCGTCCCCATCAAGACCCCTTCGAGCAATAGGGGGTGGCATCCACAGTGGGTTTACGTAAAGGGGATTGACCTTCAACTTCTTCCCCACTGGGCTCATCCCGAAGATCCTATAGCCAAAGTGTATAAGTTTCTGAAGGATCAGGAAAGTGCTTTCAAGGAGTTCTATAAGAAGTGGAGTAAGACCGAGTGGTCACTGTCGGTTTTGTCCGACGAAACTTGGTTGTACACACACGGATGTAAGTATCTTACTCCGAGCCCCTGTATACTTCCTCGACTGTCGACTAGCTCCCATGACCTTTTTAACTCATTATCGTTTGTGCAGTGACAATTTCCAAACCCGAAGGTGCCAATGAGTCTTTGGCTCCTCTTCTCATTACGATCGAGCCGATCCATCTACCCATCACTGATGAGGCGGCCGAGGAGGAAACCATCTTGATTATGGACCTATCCACGGGTTCTATATCTTGTTCCACCCCAGTGGATTCTACGGCCGACACCTCCAAGCCCGTGCTGAAGCTGAGCCGAACGGAGAAGATGGCTTTGCTCAAACGGAGTAAAAAAAAGTCTTCACTCAAGGTCTCTTCCAAACCATCTTCAGCACTGGTTCTGAGGCCGTCGCCTTCGGTGGTTCTGAAACCATCTCCCCCCACCGCTCCGGTTGTCATCCCTAAAGATTTGGAGGAAACCGAAGAGGTTCCTCTGGGTCATCGTGCAAAGAGGCCCCGATTAGTTGGGGATTCGGACCTTCAAACTATCGAATTCGATCCTCCTCCCAATTCAACTCCCACATCCCGGTCTACTGTGGAAGTCGGTACATCTCAAGGATCTCCGATCACATTTTGGTTGAGGAGCCCTTCTGAGGTGTTTCCTTTCAACACGCTCAACCACTTCAAACTAAGAGGAGACGAAGAATGGTTCTAGGGGTTTTCTTCCGAGGAACTCTTTGTGTCATATCTCAACGCTCAATGTCAGGTAAGCCCATGATCCTGATATATTTGTCCTTTTTCGATTTTCTATGCCTCGTAACTTATGTGTTTCTATCGATATGTATAGGCCAACGCTATCCTCGCCCAAACCATCGTGCCTGTGGCTCGAGCCACTAAAAATGAGTCCCGGGTCGTGACCGATATGGAGCTACTTGGTGCTGAGGTTCGGCGTCTTCGATTGGACTTGGAGAAAGGGAAGGAGCTTCGCACTGATGCTGAAAGTAAAAGTATCGAGGTTGAACGTCGAGCCGGTGAACTTGAGGAACGATATTCCCTACTTCAGCAGGAGTTCGTCGGCCTTGATGATCATGCCAAGAAGCTCATCACGGATAAGGAGAATTTGGCTGAAGAGAACAAGGGCTTACTGGAGAATCTTCATGCCATTGAGGAAAAATTCACTAGAATACACGGTCAACTGAGGACGCTGATCCAGGTGAACAATACCTTGAGGGATGAACAGGCCGACATAAAAAAGGTAGCCATCAAGGAGTATAAAGAATCGCCCGCCTTGACCGATAAGATCATGTCCCAGTTCGCTGAAGGTTTTGAGGCTTATCGGGAAAAGGCTCGAGCGAAGCTGATTGCTATCGGGCAAGATGTGGCGATCCTTGATTCCTCTGATGATGAATCTGAACCCGATGATGATAATCCCCAGGAATAGCCGATGTGTAGGATTTGTGAATTTTGCAATCTTCATTTCTTCTCGTTATTTATAATTTTCCCGGTCAGTTATGCTAGTAACTTGACTGATCGACTTTTGTAGATATCTTTAAATATGAATGAAGTAGAAAGTTTCTCTAAGTGTAGCTTTGAAATCAGTTGTGTTCCTGCCTGATCCCAAACAATTATGTTATCTTGAACATTTTGGTCGGTTCAAAACTGAGGTTTTCCCGAGAACAACTCATACTATTCTCAGTCATTTACACCTGTTACTTTTATCGATCCGTTATGTCATTCCCGACTTTCTAATCGATTTAAGCCCGGAGTTCTTCTGATCGGACTAGTATGTTTCTCCATCAATTATACTTGTGACTTTTACCTATCAGTTAGGTCATTTATGACTTTCTGGTCAGCTTACGCTCGAAGCTTATCTGATCGAATTGCAGATTTCCTGATCAGTTATACACGTGACTTTTGCCGATCAGTTATGTCGTGTCTGACTTTCTGATCGGTCTGAGTCCGAAGTTTGTCTTATCAGGTATAAAAAATTGTATGAATATAAATGAAGTAAAACATTTCTGAAGAAAAAATCTCATTTATTTCATTGATGATTAAAACGGTTACATGAATGAAGAGAAGAATGACATAACTTTTACTGATAATACTTTCTAAGTCTTCCAGCATGCCATGTATTCTTTACTTCTGAACCATCCATTGTTCGAAGCTGATATGTACCTGGCTTTGGCACCTCTACCACTTCATAAGATCCCTCCCAATTAGGCATCAGCTTGCCGGTGTTTTGGGGGGTTGATGCTTCCGACTCCCGAAGTACTAAATCTCCCAGCTCAAATCTCCTCTGCTTCACCTTCTGGTTATAGTGCTGGGCTGTTCTCTTCTGGTAAATTGCTAACCTTATCAGAGCTGAGTCCCGAACATCTTCTAAAAGATCCAGATTTAACCGTAATCCTTGGTCGTTGTACAATTCTTTATATTGGCTAACCCTAAGGGTAGGAGATCCGATCTCGACGGGTATAAGTGCATCGGTCCTATACGCCAAGCGAAATGGTGAGTCCCCAGTTGTTGTTCTCGGAGTAGTCCGATAAGCCCACAAAACACTTAGTAACTCTTCGGGCCACCGACCCTTTAATCCATCCAACCTTCTTTTGATGCCATTAAGCAGAGTTTGGTTGGTGACCTCCACCTGACCATTCGACTGAGGGTGGGAAACTGAAGTCTTTCGGTGCTGAATTCCCAATTCTTTCAGGAAAGCTTCGAATTTTGACCCTACAAATTATCTGCCATTGTCCGAGACCACCGCCATCGGGATACCAAATCGATAAACAACCCCTTCTTTCAAAAATTTGAAGCATTCTTGTTCAGTGATCTTCTGTAGGGGTTTGGCTTCGACCCACTTGGTCATATAGTCGATGACCACAATCATAAAACATACTTATCCCTTAGCCTTCGGTAGAGATCCTAGGATGTCGATTCCCCATACAGCAAAGGGAATAAGGGATAGTCGGCCAATAGTACCCTTGCCTCAGAATCTTGTGTGCCAGTGACTTGGCCCCCATGTGATCCCCATAAATCCCTTCATGTACTTCCCGAAGTGTGTAACCTGCTTCTGATAGAGTTAGGCATTTGAGCAGGGGGGAACTGAAGGCCCTTTGATACAGATCTTTGTCGATGAGGACGAAATTTAAGGTTCGGTGTTTGATTTTCCTTGCTAAGATTTGGTCCGAAGGTAGAACTCCCTCCGTTAGGTATGCGATATAAGGTGTGAGCTAGCAGTCGAGTCGGTCCAAAGCTAGCACATCCGTCTTCGGGTCATTGGGTTTTTCTAATACCTCTAGATACACCGATCCGTTGCAAGAGCTTGCTTCGGTAGTCGCTAATCTGGCTAGAGCATCAGCTACCGTATTATCTGACCAGTCGACGCCCTAACAGCTATGTGAGCTAAAGTACATGAGCTTGTCTTTCACTTCGGCCATATATTTTGACATTCAAGCCCCACGAGCCTCATACTCCCCCGACAACTGCTTGACCACCAGCTGCGAATCACTTTAGATTATCAACTTCTGCACTTCCAAGTTTCGGGCTAACCGAAGTCCGGCTAATATGGCTTTATATTCTGCTTCATTGTTAGTAGCTTTGAATTGAAACCAGATTGCTTGCTGAACTTTAAACCCTTCGGGGCTTGTCAGAACAACCCCCGCTCGGCTGATGTCCGATGTCGAAGACCCGTCCACATACAGAGTCCATGAAGTTGGCACATGCTGAGTTTCGTCAACTGTATTCACGTCTGGTTCGGTGAAAGAACATTCCACTATAAAGTCTGCCAATGCCTGTCCCTTGATTGCTATACGGGGATGATATTCTATAACAAATTGTGTTAATTCCATCGCCTATGTAGCTAACCGACCCAACACTTCCGGCATGCAAGATTACTTTAGAATCTACCGATCCAGATATACCACCACCATCCGTCCCTGGAAATAATGTCGAAGCTTCCTGCTTGCAATGATCAAGGCATAAGCAAACTTTTCCAGGTTCAGATATCTTGTTTCTGCGTCTCAAAGGACGTGGCTGGCATAGTATACCAGGAACTGTTTTCCTCCCTTGTCCCTCACTAGCGCCGCCCCTATTGCCATCGGGCTGGCAGCCAAGTATAAGTATAAAGGTTCCAAAGGGATTGGTTTCATCAATAAAGGTGCTGACGACAGATACTTCTTGATCCCTTGGAACGCATCTTCAAACTCTGAGGTCCACTGGAAACTCTTTTTGTTCTTCGGCCCCTTGAGAGTGTCAAAGAAGGGTAAACATCTTTTTGCGGATCTTGACACAAATCTCCGAAAGGCAGCTATCCGACCCGTCAACCGCTATACATCTTTGTGTGTCTTCAGAGATTTCATGTCTAAGATCGCCTAAATTTTCTCTGGGTTTGCTTCGATCCCTCTCTTGCTGATTAGGTACCCCAGAAATTTTCCTGACCCTAATCCGAAGGTGCATTTAGTCGGGTTTAGTCTTAGCTTGTGTCTTCTTACTATTTTGAAGCAGCTTTCTAGGTCTTCCAGATGATCCTGGACTGACATACTTTTCACAATCATGTCGTCCACGTACACTTCCATGCTTCAGCCTAGTTGCTTTCTAAACACGAAGTTCATCATTCGCTGGTATGTTGCCCTTACGTTTAGCAATCCGAAGGTCATCTTCCGATAAGCATATATGGCCCGATGAGTATTGAAACTGGTCTTCGGGATGTCCGCCTTGTTCATCAAAATCTGGTGGTATCCCGAGAAGGCATCCATGAAGCTTAGCATACCGTATCCTGAAGTGGCGTCAATCACAGAATCCACGCGTTGAAACCTGCACAATAACAGATCACACAAAAGTTGACTTGTCTTTGCGGGGCCAGGGACTCGGTGGTGAGAATAAATGCGGTAGCTGCTCACAATGTTTAACAATGGAGGCTTAAGTGTTTAGTGCTCAAAGATGTATTACCTCTTGATAGTAACCCTAGCCCTATATTTATAATACTCTCGCCACCTTTAGACTCCTTCTCCCAGTCGGATTAGGACTCCTAAACATGGTAGTTACCATATTATGGGTCCAACACAATTTCCTTAAAAGGTGCAAGTGGAATTCAATCCAAACACTACCTTTGGAGTTACCTTATTCAAATAGGGTTAGGAGCCCAGACTCTGTATGCAAGATGGCCCACTGCACAGGCCCAACCCATCCGAACCCACCGTCGGCCCAAAGAGCTCGAAGGCCCGACCCCGAACAACATACACCATAGTAAGGTTCCGGCCCAAAGGACTCGGATACCGAACCCGAACACCTCCATCATCTCCGAGGCCTTTGGCCCATCGGGCTTACCAACCTCTTCTAACGTCAGGCCTTAGGCCCACCTGGGTGTCGGTAAAATGATCCCAAACATTAATGTTTTTGAATTTTTATAAAAACAAATTTAAACCATTGAATATAACATTTCCTATTGGACTAAGTCAACATGTTATTTTTGCCGAATCTCAGGTTTTAGACCTCTCAGAAACATCCGCGTCATTCGTTCCTCATTCTCTACCAAATGAGGTGTAAACCTAGATAACTCTGCGAACTTTGCCTCGTACTGGGACACCGTCATGTTTTTTTTATTCTAGTCTAATAAACTCTACCTCCTTTATATTACAAATACTTTCAGGAAAGTACTTGTCGTTAAACAATTTTTGAAATGTTTCCCAAGACATGTTGAGTACGGCAGGCTGGGTACGCTTCACAGATTCCCACCAGTAGTCTGCCTCACCACGGAACATAAAGGTGGCAAATGGAAACTTCTGTTCCTACGTGCATCCCAAGACATCGAATATCTTGGTAATTTGTTTGACTCATGTTTCCACCTTAATCGGATCCGGCATTCCCGTAAATTTTGGTGGTCCCAACTCCTTGAACTGCTTGGCCGTGACAAGCCGCGCATTGCTATCATTTCCACCCGTATTTTGTGCACGAGTCTCCCTTGTCTGATTTTGCATGAACTGCAAAAAGATTCTAAACATCCTATCATTCATCATTTGTTCGGTAGTGTTGTGTACAGGAGGAATATTGCCTTCCTGTTGCATGTTCCCCTGGGTGGTGATTAAAGGTGTCTCCACGGTCTGATTCACTCCATTGTTAATATTTCCAGCTGTCATTCTCAAATACTACCACAAAACAAGGGTTAATTGACATGTCACATATTATCCCTATACTCTGACCGACCAAATAAATACCAAATAAACTTAGTCAGGTCATACTAGCGAAGGAATTTCCCGTCTCTCCCCTCCTAGTTCTTGTCTCATATCTCAGCTAGGGATCATATCCCTAAGCTTTGATACCAACTGTGACGCCCCCAAAATAGGTATACATCACCCATTCCGAGTTGCCAAATACATGGTACAGAAACAAATACAACCTCAGTAATACAATTGTCATTCAAAATACGACAACACATATACTGTGAGTTTGAATACAAATATTGTCTAATAGACAGTATACAAACTCAAAAGGAGTCCTCATTACAATTATTGATACACTATTTTACAAAATAGTGAGGACTACTAAAATAACTATCCTGAACCATCACTCCATACCCCGGCTAGTTTCTACTATGTTCTCACCTCTTGAGAAGAAAAATGGAACAAAAAGGAAAAGGGTGAGCTCAATTAGCCCAGTAAAAAATATTATGACTAAGATAATATATAACAAATTATCATTAGTCTTCAACAGGAAAAAATCTAATAGAATATAATAGACAACAAGTTTTAGATCAATAACTGCAGCAGAAACAACAATCCATTTGAAGAGTCAAGTAGAGAATGAATTCTACTATCTTCTAAAATTTAAAAGTCCATCATCAATATTTTATCCCTGTAACATCAATCAATGTACACCTTGAATCAAATATTCATCGTTGCACTACAGGCTAAAGATATTCATTTGTATCACCGGGTTAGTCATGTTCATCTCAACACTTGTTCATCTTTGCACTACGGCCAAAGATATTCATCGATTAATCATTCATCTTTGACTACTGTGCCAAAGATATTCAGTAATATCATCATTTAGGACTGAGGATGATGAAAAATATCTTAAAAAAACGAATTCAGTGAGACAAAAGGACAAATATAAGACCCCAACTTTTATGAATAAAGATTAATTATTCTCGAAATATATTTTTGAATATTATGGTGTGGATTTGATATAATGTTATAGTTGTGGGTATTATTTACAAATTTTTCAAAGTAAGGAAGTGGTTATATAATATTCGATTGGTTGGGAATATTCGTTTTAACAGGGAATATTAAATGCGACAACACAATCATTAAGTGGACCCCACAACGAAAAGTATTGTCGTAGTTAGAAAATGACAGAATTATCTTTTTATAAAAATAACGGCGAAAGTTTTACCGTTAAACTGTTGAACTACCCAGTAGTAAAAGTACAGTAATATGTGTGGTTGCATAGTAGCACACATTATTGATTATTGATGCTTACGTGAGAAGTCACTCAGTTATACTCAATTATTGCTACAGTAATTGCTGCATCATATCTCTCATATTATTGATTCAATTATTATCACAGTATCATCTGTATAATATTTATTATTATTAAATTAATAATTGAGACGACAAAGTTATTCATATTATTATTTGCAATATTGACAATGTCTAGAAGTTCTGTTAAGGAGAGGTTTAGTCACCTAATTGGGCGCTAATAAGGAGAAATCCTTATCGAAAAGCCCCCTCTTTCTTGGGAACGACCTAGTTGTTAAATATTGTGAGTTATAATATTAATGATGAATAAGTTCATGTTGATTAAAGATTGATAGTTCCATTTGTGTTGGGATTATTAGTGTTAGTGGAAATCGACATTTATTTCGATAATAATTGATGTCTGGAGGTTATATTGACCAATCGGGTAATTAATCGGATAAATGAGCAATTAATTGCTATTATTTCACATGCTTATAACTATTTGTTCACATGTGTGTACTATTGATTCACATTCATGTACTATTAGGAGAGGTGGTGCAAGATTGATAATACTTGCATGACTAAATTAAAAATAGAGGTATAGATGAAGGTACAATACTGTAATTAGTTTTTTCACATGATTATACTATTAAGTCACATGAATGAACTATTAATTCACATTATTTACTATTAGGGGAGGTGGTGCAAGTTTGATAATACTTGTAGGACTAAATTAAAAATAAAGAAAAAGAGAAAGGTATTATACTGTAATATTTTGAGCTCCAAAACGTGCAATTATCGAAACTATATTTTCCTATAAATAGAAGCTCATTCTTCCTTCATTTTTCACCAATTCACTAAAGCTATAGAGCAATTATTATAGAGAGAAATTATAAAGAGAAAGAAGAAGAGAAGTCTGCTACCTCACTATTCCA
This sequence comes from Panax quinquefolius, assembly GCA_020205615.1. NCBI lineage: Eukaryota > Viridiplantae > Streptophyta > Magnoliopsida > Apiales > Araliaceae > Panax > Panax quinquefolius. Next base: position 59,495,876 of record CM035172.1, read on the forward strand.
GTATCTAGTCTTCTTCTAAGGTAAGAGTATTATTCTTTCGTATTCATGAAGAGAGTTATTTTCTTTCAATACTCGTAAGGGTTGTTATTCCATTCTTTATTATTGTGTTGGAATAACCTATCTATGCGAAGTACCACATACATGGTGAAATTCTTCTGTTATTCCATTCTTTATTATTCTATTGGAATAACCTGTCTGTGAGGTCTATCACATGTCTGGTGAATTCTGTTGTTATTCCATTCTTTATTATTCTGTTGGAATATCCTGTCTGTGCGGGTTACGTATGACCTGGTTCCATTCTTTATTATTCCGTTGGAATAACCTATCTCATCTTGATTACGACGCTTTGGTGAATTCTTACGTTATTCCATTCTTTATTATTACATTGGAATAACTTTGCCTATGTGGATTACCGCATGCATGGTGAATGATCCTTCAAATTCATTCCTTATTAAATTGTGGAAATGATCTGTCTACGTGGATTACCGCATGGCGGGCAATAATCCATTTGCAGTTTCATATATTCTATTATACTCAGTTGGTTAAAGTTTTGTCTTCTATACTCCATGAAATTAGTAGAATATCCTGGATATTTGCGCTTTATCCAGTATTTTTTATGCAAATATTCTTCTGAGCATTCTTGAATTTTACTCCACAAAGCAGTATCATGTTGACAATTTGGACGTTATTAATTTCTGGATAAATTAAATTATAAATCTTTAAAATTTATCTTCAACTTGTTTTATTGAATTATTATGTCATTTTCATCATCCTCATGTTTATAATATATTGAAAGTCATCTATGGCCGTAGTATGTAGATGGACTTGGTATGATTATGACCGAGGATTATTTGGTATAATCACGTAGTAATGTTACAAATGATGTGGTAAAATTCCTCATTGGGCGTAGTGCATTGATGGACGATTGTTGGCATGATCATGACCATTGATGAATACACGAATATCCTTGCCCGTAGTGCATGGATAATTTGTGGTCGTGATACTAATGAATATCATCAGTCGAGAGAAGCGTGGATGATATGGTTTATTTATTGTTTGAGTCTTAGCAATAAAAGTGATGAAAAATCTTTTAAATCATAGGAGATAGTAGATTTTATTCTCTACTTGACTCTTCTAATGGATTGCTTGTTCCACTGCAGTTAAACTTGATGTTTATTATATTTTATCAGTTTATTACTGTTGAAGGCTAACGATAAATTATTTTGCATTATCTTAGTTATAATATTTCTTCTTTGGGCTAGTTGAGCTCACCTTTTCTTTCTTTATTCTCTGTGAAATGAGAACGTAGCTGGGACTAGTCGGGGAACGGAGTGACGGTCCAGATGATAGCATTAGTAGTCATCACTATTCTATTAAATAGTGTGACAATAAATGTAATGAGGACTTCATTGAGTGTGGATATTATCTAGATGACAATATTCTTATTAAAACTCTTAGATTATATTTTGTCGTATTTTACACGACTGTTGTATAATTAAGTTGTATTTGAATTTTGTATCATGTATTTGGCGACTCAAGATGGGTGATGTATACCTGTTTTGGGGGCGTCACAACAAACATTAGGGATTCATATTACAGTTTATCCAAGTTCAATAATACTTCATAACAACCAAAGATAGTAACCATAATAGACATCTTGGACAAAAAGGAGAAAATTTCATTTTTCGGTGAATAGTGTCGTATTCGTGAATAGTGCCATAAACGTGAATAGTGTCGTATACGTGAATAGTAATCCCGACACAAAAAGGTCAAAATTCCACAATAAAATTTATATCAATATTTTGGCATAATGATATTGAAAAAATAATATCATTTACGAAGAAAATAACATCTCTTACCTCAAAAGAACAGTACTTCTGGCTGAAATATCAGGTATAAGGTTGAAAGAAACTTGCACTGATAAAAAGTAACTCACAAAGTATCTAAATACTCACAAAATACGCTCGATAATATAGAGAGAGAAAGAGAGAAAACTTGTTTCTAGTATGATTTTCAATTCTAACTAAGCACCCTATTTATAGAAAAATGCTTAGAAACGCCATGCATAGATTAACACTCTTACCGATGGCTTTTACTCGCTACTATTCACGCCCACCACTTTTGAAAATAAATTCCAGCACATTTTATTTCACACCAACCAAAAGTGGGGCCCACGATGTTTTTAATAAAAATATTTATTTTTGAAACTTCAATAATTCATAATAAATAGCCCTTTTATCAGTAAAATTTGAATCTTATATCCATTCCATAGAAAATTAAATTCTCTACAACTTTTTAGATTTAAGTATTTCCAAACAAAAAATGACCGAAATCCACATACGGACGATTTCAACATCTCTATTCCGACAAAATACTGATAAAATACCTCAGCATTTATTCCTTCATTTATATCCACATAAAATAAATATATCCAGCATTTATATCCACATAAAATAAGTATTTCCTTATCATATAAATCAATAATTAATTATTCACAAATAATAATACAGAATCACAATTATGACAACCAGGTCGTTCCCAGGAAAGAGGGGGCTTTCCGATAAGGATTTCTCCTTATTGACGCGTAATTAGGTTACCAAACCCATTTTCTTGACAGAACTTCCTTAGACATTGCCAATAATGTTATCTAATAATATTATTCAAATAATATGAATTATTGATCTAATAATGGAAAATAGTGTGTAGTGACAATTATTGAAACAACAATAATATAACATATCAACGTAGCAATTATTGAATCAATAAAGTAAAATATTGAACAGTAATTACTTTAACAATTATTGAGTAGTGCCTTCTTACGTAAAAATCAATAATTAAAAATATCGCAATACTGGTGTGCTACTATGCAACCACGCCAGACATCGTATTTTAACCACTGGGTATTTCAACAATGTTAACGGTAACCATTACGCCGTTATTTATAAGAAATCAAACTTGTCATTTTATTCATCTGACCGTTTTCCTTTATGGGGCCCACAAATGGCTGCGCCATTGTACGAATATTCCCCGACAACAAGAATATTCCATGACCAAACAAATATTCCCCGAAAATAATGAATATTTTATAACCATTTGCTTATTTTGCAAAATTTGCACATTTCACCCATAACCAAAGTATTATATCAAATTAACACTTTATTATTCAAAATAATAATAGAGTAAATTCAATTTTATTCATTAAAAAGTTGGGGTCTTACAACCTCCCCCTCCTTATGAATATTTGTCCTCGAAATTGACGTACGTACCTGGTGTTTCGAAAAGGTGAGGATACCTCACTTTCATTTCTGATTCCAATTCCCAGGTTATTTCTTCAATAGCATGGGTTCTCCACAAAACCTTAAATTATGGTATAACCTTGGTGCATAGGACATGCTCTTTCCTATCTAAGATCTTAACAGGTACCTCCTCGTACGTTAAATCTTCGGCTATCTCGTCTGGTTCCAACTCAATAATGTGGTTCAGGTCTTTTACATATTTACGAAGCATAGATATGTGAAAAACATTATGAACACGAGACATGCTTGGAGGTAATGCGAGTCTATAGGCCGCATTTTCTATTCAGTCAAGAATCTCAAATGGACCAACAAATCTTGGATTGAGCTTTCCTCTCTTCCCAAATCTTGTAACTCCCTTCCATGGAGCAATACGTAACAATACATGATCTCCAATATTAAATTCCACGTCCTTTCGATGAAGATCCGCATAACTCTTTTGTCGATCCTGTGTTGTTTATATACATTGTCGAATCGTTTGGTTCTTTTCTGTAGTCATGCGTACCAATTCTGGTCCCATCAATGTTGTTTCCCCCTCCTCATCCCAGCATACTGGAGAACGACATTTTTGTCCATATAATGCTTCAAATGGAGCCTATACTTGCTTGATAACTGTTGTTGTAAGAGAATTCCACCAATGGTAGGTACTTATCCCAACTCCCTTTGAAATCTGGGACATAGAGTCTTAATAGAACTTCAAGAGTTTGAATAGTCCTCTCTGATTGTCCGTCTGTTTGAGGATGGTATGCCGAACTGAATTGTAAATTTGTGCCCATATCTTTCTGCAAGTTAACCCAAAATCGTGAAGTGAATCTTGGGTCACGATTCGAAACTATGGATACTGGCATGTCATGCAATCTCACAATCTCATTTACGTACATACTAGCAAGACGTTCAAGGGAATAAGTCTCCCGTATAGGCAAGAAATGGGCAGACTTGATTAATCTATCAACAATGACCCAAATCGCATCTATGCCTTAAGAAAACTTGGGAAGACACTACAAAAAAATGAGTCATTACCGACGGCACCATTGCTGATGGCCAAACTCCCGTCGTTAATGACCTCATAGGCGACGGTCCTGCCGTCGCGACTGAGTCCGGTCGAGATTGACAGTTTCCCTCCTTTTCCAAATTAATGTATGTCATGAATGACTTGATTGCCGTCGGGAATGGGTAGGATCTGGCGCCAAGTTTTCACGGTGGGGGGAAAAGTCACTAGTGACGGCAGGGGTTGATAAAGACGACGGGAATGCCTGTCGCCAATGAGTCAATCATGACGGGGATAATGTCGACGGTCATGCCGTCGAGAATGAGTCTTTTAATTAAAACCCTTACTTCCGACGACAACGACTCCTATCTCTTTTGATTTTCATTTTTCCCTCCTCTCAATTGTTCAATCCAGTTCGACAGCATCTGCTACACCACTCCGGCCGAGCTACTCCACTCCGGCTGAGTGAACCCACTCCGGGCGAGCTACTCCACTGATCTAGCTGAGCGAACCCACTCCGATCGAGCTACTCCACTCCGGCCGAGCGAACCCACTCCGGCCGAGCGAACCTTCAGCCACCACCGCTCCCCCTGCTACCTCTTCTTCTTCTTTACTCTTGGTTTCCCCCAAATTTCAAGGTATGACATCCATGGAAATCTACATGCCCTCTTTCTTTATCCATGAAAATTTATCCTTTTTTTATTTTACTTTTCTTCATTTCTATGCAAAATATGATTTGAATAATCTAGTATTTGTTCATTGTTCCTGGGTTTATAATATTTTTAGACATGAATTTATTTGTTTATTGTGCCTGGGTTTTGTATTCGTAGTAGTAGTAGTGGTTTTGTAAGTGAGACAAGTTAACTGTTTGATCCATTTTTTCTTTTAACTGGTGTTTGTTAGTGTGTAAATTGTTGTTATAATTCACCATTAGTGAACCCATAATTACTATAGTGGTAAGTTTATAATTCACATAATAGGTCTCTACTTTTTGCAAAAAGGAGTGAGTCCATTAACACTTGGATATGCATTATAAATTTATTCTTCTGAAAAATGATGATTGTGGAACATGTCTTTGCTATATAACTACATCCGAAGAAAAAAGTCATTCAAAGCCCAAAGATGAAAGGTACTGAGAATATTAAATTTTATATGGTCATACTAAATACAAAGTTTTGAGACCCTTGTACCCTTATAATTATCAACTGTCAAATAATTGGGAAGAATTAACTTATGTTGTATTGCAATAAATATAGGGTTTGATGTTCAAGTAAGAAAAGACATTGATTAACAAAAGCAAGTCTAATCAAAATAGGAGATAAGTAAAACTTACTAAGAGAAGAGTAAGAATACTTTAATTATAAAATCTTTTCAGTTGATAACTTGATGTTGACCACAAACTGAACAGGTTACCAAATTCAAATAACAACATTTCTCAGCTACCCAAACAATTGCAGTAAATAATGAAAAAACACAAGAACCCACAAAACTTGGATATTGTGCTCCTGATATTGTGCTTCTGTTTTTCATTATTGCATTTGCATATTTTTCATATAGTTTAGGAAGCTTAGAAACTCGTTCGAGATTTACTTAATAAAAGTGAATCTCGAATAGTCCCCATTTTGGGACTGTTCCTGAATGTTTCGATCCCACTTAGGTCGGTGTTAACGGATTGAAAACAGCTTTCTATTTTGAGAATTTTTGGTGAATATCTCTTGATGTTCTTCGAGTGCATAGTTAGGCTACGACGTGGTAGTCTATTTCGTGTACTTGAAGACCATGAGGAGGTGCTGCCAAAATTTCTTAAAATACAAAGGTGTGTTCATGTTGTTGGCATCAGGTGGGGCGACACATTCAGGAATGGGATAGAAGCCTGACCCGTTAGAGTAGAGATGAAGTTAGGACACTCATATGTATGCATAGACATTAATCCTCCTATTTGTGTTTTGTTTTTCCTCATATATAGCAGCCCATAGTGCATAATCCGAGATGTTTGTTGATCGAAGTTGGATGGAACGTAGGGTAGCCAGTGATACGAGTGGGCTTAGCTCTGAATATCGTAGTGGGGTTGAACAGTTTCTTAACTTCGCGTTTGAACAAGTCAGCGGCGATGAGATCAGATGTCCTTGTAAGAGGTGTGTGAATGAAGTGTGGAAGGAAATGAGTGATGTCATGTGTGACTTATTTGTGTATGGGTTCAAGCAGGGTTATACAACATTGATCTATCATGGGGAAACCTGGTTGGATGAACATGATTCAGAACCAAAATGCGAAGACCGAGCTATCTCCCAGTTTGCAAAACTCGCCAACACTTAGGCAAAAAGCCGAAAAAGAGGTCAAAACCCGTAACAACCATCCGAATGACACGCAAACAGACACATAGCACCGCATAGGCAATAGGCATGCGTTAGAACTGACGGGACTTGATTTAGATATACGGAGACCGAGTTATCGCCCAGTTTGTAAAACTCGCCAACACTTAGGCAAAAAGCCAAAAAAGAGGTCAAAACCCGCAACGGCAGTCTGAATGACACGCAAACGCACACATAGCACCGCATAGGTAATAGAAATGCCTTAGAACTGACGGGACTCGATTCCAATATACGGAGACTGAGTTATCGCCCAGTTTGCAAAACTTGCCAATACTTAGGCAAAAAGCCAAAAAAGAGGTCAAAACCCGCATCGGCCATCCGAATGACACGCGAACGAACACATAGCACCGCGTAGGCAATAGACACGTGTTAGAAATGATGGGACTCGATTCCGATATACGCAGACCGAGTTATCGCCCAGTTTGCAAAACTCGCTAACACTTAGGTAAAAAACTGAAAAAGAGGTCAAAACCCGAATCGGCCGTCCGAATGACACGCAAACAGACACATAGCACTGCGTAGGCAATAGGCACGTGTTAGAACTGATGGGACTCGATTCCGTTAAACGAAGAGTGAGTTATCGCCCAGTTTGCAAAACTCGCCAACACTTAGGTAAAAAGCCGAAAAAGAGGTTAAAACCCGCAACGGCAGTCCGAATGACATGCAAACAGACATATAGCACCGCATATGCAATAGCCACGCGTTAGAACTGACGGGACTCGATTCCGATATACGAAGACCGAGTTATTGCCCAATTTGCAAAACTCGTCAACACTAAGGCAAAAAACCGAAAAAGAAGTCAAAACCCGCAACGGCCTTCCAACTGACACGCAAACGGACACATAGTACCGCATAGGAAATAGACACGCGTTAGAACTGATGGGACTCAATTCCAATATACGGAGATCGAGTTATTTCCCAGTTTGCAAAACTCACCAACACTTAGGCAAAAAGCCAAAAAAGAGGTCAAACCCCGCATCGGCTGTCCAAATGACACACAAACAGACACATAGCATCGCGTAGGTAATAGGCACTTGTTAGAACTGACGGGACTCGATTCTGATATACGGAGACCGAGTTATCGCCCAGTTTGTAAAACTCGCCAACACTTAGGCAAAAAGCCAAAAAAGAGGTCAAAACCCGCAACGGCCGTCTGAATGACACGCAAACGCACACATAGCACCGCATAGGCAATAGACACGCGTTAGAACTGACAAGACTCGATTTCGATATACGGAGATCGAGTTAACGCCCAGTTTGTAAAACTCGCCAACACTTAGGCAAAAAGCCAAAAAAGAGGTCAAAACCAGCAACGGTCGTCTCGAATGACACGGAAACGCACACATAGCACCGCGTAGGCAATAGACACACATTAGAACTGACGGGACTCGATTCTACTTAGATTTTCATTGTACCAGTTTGCAAAACTCGCCAACACTTGTAGAACACAAACTAAAATAATTTAAATATGCTCTATTTTGGACTTCGTTATTAATATTTTAATTTTGTAGGGTCTTGTTGATGAGACTCGTGGGGGTGGAGATGGCAGCACAGGTGATTCTCGTGGAGAAGATGGTGATGATCGCCGGGCTGATGCTGATGAGACTATGGAGGATGGGACCGGAGGTGGGACCGACGATGGGACTCAGTAAGCGGCGGCACGTAGATTCCGATCTTGGGCGATGAGTTAGTTTATATTTATATTTTGACTTTCATGTATGTATTTAGCTTTTGAGTTGTACAGACTTGAGTTTGGTATATAATTATATTGATTGTTGATAGTAAAAGATATGATTGTTATTGATATGCGTACATTATCATTATTTGTTTTTCTTTAGTTTATAACAGGTAAAATGTATATGTAAATGAACAGGGGAATTTTGCAATTCTAATAAAAAAAAATTTGGAAGTGGGTCATTGGCGACGGGGGCTTTGGCGACGAGGGATGCCATCGGCAATAGCCTATAGCAACGAATCCATAACTAAATTAAATAAAGGTCATTGGCGATGGGTGTTGATACTCATTGACGACAGCCGTCAGCAATGACCGAGTATTTAAATTTTAATTATGTTTATTACCGACGGTATGTCCGTCGATGTGGCCATCACTTATAATATAGTGCCGACGGGACGCCGTCATGAATGGTACCGTTGGCAATGACATAGTTACCCAAGAAGTTTACGACGGAGACGAGGGCTGACGACACGAGGGCGCGGCGCAGACCTTATTGCTAATGACCTCATCACTGCAAGCGACAATAGGGTCATAGGCGACGGCATGGCCCGTCGGCAATGAGTGATTTCCTTGTAGTGAGACCCGTAACAAAATCCATAGTAATGTGTTCCCACTTCCATTTCGGAATCTCAAGTGGTTGCAATGGACCCTTTGGCACTTGATGCTCCACCTTTACACGTTGATAAGTTAAACACCTCGAGATAAACTTTGCGATCTCTCTCTTCATATTGTTCCACCAAAATGTATGTCAAAGATCATGATACATTTTGGTACTACCAGGATGGATTGCAAATGGTGTGTTGTGTGCCTCCATCATGATTCTATGCTTTAAGTCAGAATCGTTAGGAACACAAAGTCTAGAGTTGACTCGAAGTATTCCTTCTTCATCGATTCTTGCTTCTGGAATAGCACCTTCTTGTACTTTCTTCTTCATACGCATCAGCTCCATGTCCGTAGCTTGAGCAGCTTAACTTTATCGATTAAAGTCGGTTCTACTCGTATGTTTGATATCATCATGTGGGTACTTGGAGCCTTTACCTCTATCTCCATCATTTGCAAGTTATACAAAATGGGCCTTTGTGTTAACAATATTGCACTCGTACCCGCATATGATCTTCTACTCAATGCGTCAACTACCACGTTTGGTTTTCCAAGATGATATTGGATGGTATGGTCGTAATCTTTCAACAACTCGAGCCAACGTCGTTGCCGAATGTTGAGTTCCTTTTGGGTGAAGAAATATTTGAGGCTTTTATAATCTGTATAGATCTCCACTTTCTCCACATACACGTAGTGTCTCCAGATCTTCAACGCGAAAACGACTGCTGCCAACTCCAAATCATGAATAGGATAATTCCTCTCATATTCTTCGAGTTATCGCGAGGCATAAGCTATGACTTTCCCATGTTGCATGAGAACACATCCTAACCCTTTGCCTGAAGCATCGTTGTAGATAACAAATCCATCCGAACATGTGCCGAAATGAGTCTCCTCTTGAGTTCTTGAAAACTCTTCTCACAATCCTCGCTCTAACCAAATTTTGTATCTTTACGAGTCAGCTGAGTTAACGGAGTAGCAATTCGAGAAAATCCTCCACGAATCTCCGATAATAACCAGCTAAGCCCAGAAAGCTACGTACTTCGGTCACCGACTTCGGTTTCTCCCAACTTTGTATTGCTTCAATCTTCGTCGGGTCAACAGATACTCAATGTTTTGACACCACATGCCCAAGGAATGCTACTTCCTCAAGCTAGAATTCTCATTTCTTCAGCTTGGCATATAGCTTGTTATCACGAAGCCTTTACAGTACCAGCTTCAAATGGTGCTCATGATCTTCACGGGTTTTGGAATAGATGAGGATGACATCAATAAAGACAACACGAATTGATCTAAATATTCTTTGAATACTCGGTTCATCATATCCATAAAAGCAGCAGGAGCATTAGTCAATCCAAAAGATATGACTAAGAATTCATAATGCCCGTACCGAGTTCTGAAGGCAGTCTTCGGAATATCCTCAGTTTTAATCTTCAGCTGATGATATCCAGAACAAAGATCGATCTTTGAAAAGAATTGTGCTCCTTGCAACTAGTCAAACAGGTCATCAATGCGTGGTAACGGATACCTATTCTTGATGGTGACATGGTTCAATTCTCGGTAGTCAATACAAAGTCACATACTCCCGTCTTTCTTCTTTACGAATAACACAGGAGCACCCCAAGGAGATGTACTAGGACGAATGAAACTGATGTCCAACAACTCCTGTAGTTGGACCTTTAACTTCTGAAGTTCAATAAGAGCTATTCGATATGGGGTTTTAGAAATGGGCTTTGTACCATGTTCAAGGTCAATAAAGAATTCAATTTCACGTTCTGGGGGTAGACCGAGAAGTTCCTCAGGAAATACGTCAGGAAATTTACTAACAATAGAAATATTATTCAAATCTGACGTGTTTTTGTTCAAGTTCGTGACATGGGCTAAAAAAGCTTGACATCCATTTTTCAATAAACGAATAGCTTTAAGGCTTGATATGACAGTGATTGACTTTAGTGGTTTGGTTATTTGAATTCGCATAACAGGTTGGTTAGGAATATGAAAACTAACAACCTTATGAAAACAATTAATTTTAGCATGATGAGTAGTTAACCAATAAATCCCTAAGATCACATCAAATGCAAGTATTTTCAACGAAATAAGATCAGCAGGGAATGTTATGGTTCCAACTTGAATCAAGCAAGATTTATAAACAGTAGATGTAATGAAAGTTTCTCCTAAGGGAGTCTCAACAGATAAGTCAAGGTCTAATTTCTCTGGAGTCAAGTTCAAATGTTTTGCACAAGCAGGAGAGATAAAAGAATGGGTAGAACCGGTATCTAATAAGGTATAAACTTTGCAAGAGTTTATGATTAGCTTACCCATGATCACCTCGTTCGGGTTCCTTGCGTTTTGGGCAGTCACGACAAACGTCCTTCCATGAACCACCAACTTTGACTTGTCCGGGATAGCCTTTGGAGTCACCATCCCCGTTGAACTTGGTTTCGCAACAAGGCAATCTCTAGCTATATGACCTTCCTTTCCACAGTTTTAACACATCTCGGATTGTTGTGGGCAGTTTCGACTTGATATGTCCCTCTTTCCCGCATTTGTAACATACGATCGGTGGTCGTTCTCCTCCCCTAGAAACAATTGGTGTTGACGTCTTCACGTTATCATTGTTTTACCTTCTCTTTTTGAAATCCTCCCGACTCGCTTCTTCTACCATCATGGCCACGATTACCACCCGAGTGGTTACCGCTTTTGTCTGAATGTTTTCCTCCCCGCTGGTTGTCATTACTCCGATGACTGCTGCCACTGGTATGACCTTGGTTGTGGTCCCTTAGTTGAACATACTCATTATCTCGCTTTAATAATTGAGCCCTGTTTACAACATCTGAATATAAAGAAAATTTATGAAAAATAAGATATTGCCGAATCTCAGGTTTTAGACCTCTCAGAAACATCCGCGTCATTCGTTCCTCATTCTCTACCAAATGAGGTGCAAACCTAGATAACTCTGCGAACTTTGCCTCGTACTGGGACACTGTCATGTTGTTTTATTTCAGTATAATAAACTCTACATCCTTCATATGACGAATACTTTTAGGAAAGTACTTATCGTTAAATAGTTTTTGAAATGTTTCCCAAGACATGTTGAGTCTTGCGGCAGTTTGCAGACGCTTCACAGATTCCCACCAGTAGTATGCCTCACCATGGAACATAAAGGTGATGAATGGAACCTTCTATTCCTCCGTGCAACCTAAGACATCGAATATCTTGGTAATTTTCTTAACCCACGTTTTCGCCTTAATCAGATTCGGCTTTCCCGCAAATTCTGGTGGTCCCAACTACTTGAACTTCTTGGCTATGACAAGTCGCGTATTGCTATCATTTCCACCCATATTTTGTGCACGAGTCTCCTTCGTCTGATTGTGCATGAACTGCAAAAAGCTTCTAAACATCCCATCATTCATCATTTGTTCGGTAGTGTTGTTTATATGAGGAATATTGCCTTCTTGTTGCACGTTCCCCTGTGTGATGATTAAAGGTGTCTCCACGGTCTGATTCACTCCATTGTTAATATTTCCAGCTGCCATTCTCAAATACTGCCACAAAACAAGGGTTAATTGACATGTCACATATTATCCCTATACTCTGACCGACCAAATAAATACCAAATATACTTAGTCAGGTCATACTAGAGAAGGAATTCCCCGTCTCTCCCCTCCTAGTTCTTGTCTCACATTTCAGCCAAGGATCATATCCATAAGCTTTGATACCAACTGTGACGCCCCCAAAATAGGTATACATCACAGATTCTGAGTCGCCAAATACATGGTACAGAAACAAATACAACCTCAGTAATACAATTTTCGTGCAAAATATGACAACACATATACTGTGAGTTTGAATACAAATATTGTCTAATAGATAATATACAAACTCAAAAAGAGTCCTCATTACAATTATTGATACACTATTTTACAAAAGAGTGAGGACTACTAAAACAACTATCCTGAACCATCACTCCATACCCCGGCTAGTTCCTGCTATGTTCTCACCTCCTGAGAAGAAAAATGGAACAAAAAGGAAAAGGGTGAGCTCAACTAGCCCAGTAAAGAATATTATGACTAAGATAATATACAACAAATTATCATTAGTCTTCAACAGGAAAAAATCTGATAGAATATAATTGACAACAAGTTTTAGATCAATAACTGCAGCAGAAACAACAATCCATTTGAAGAGTCAAGTAGAGAATGAATTCTACTATCTTCTAAAATTTAAAAGTCCATCATCAATATTTTATCCCTGTAACATCAATCAATGTACACCTTGAATCAAATATTCATCGTTGCACTACAGGCTAAAGATATTCATTTGTATCACCAGTTGGTCATGTTCATCTCAACACCTGTTCATCTTTGCACTACGGGCCAAAGATATTCATCAGTTAATCATTCATCTTTGCACTACATGCCAAAAATATTCAGTAATATCATCATTTAGGACTGAGGATGATGAAAAATATCTTAAAGAAAACGAATCCAGTGAGACAAAAGGACAAACATTAGGGATTCATATTACAGTTTATCCAAGTTTAATAATACTCCATAACAACCAATTGTGAAAAAGAATTCAAAAATAAAGATCAAAACATGGATACAATCAAAGATAGTAACAATAACAGACATCTTGGACAAAAAGGAGAAAATTTCATTTTTTGATGAATAGCGTCATATACGTGAATAGTGTCGTATACGTGAATAGTAAACCCCGACACAAAAAGGTAGAAATTCCACAATAAAATTCATATCAATATTTCGGCATAATGATATTAAAGAAAATAATATCATTTACGAAGAAAATAACATCCCTTACCTCAAAAGAACAGTAGAGAAAAATTGTTTCTGGTGTGATTTTAAATTCTAACTAAGCACCCTATTTATAGGAAAATGCTAAGAACGCCATAGCAGACTAATCTGTTACCTGATGGCTTTACCTGCTACTATTCACGCCCACCACTTTTGAAAATAAATTCCAGTACATTTTATTTTTCACCAACCAAAAGTGGGGCCCACCATATTTTTAATAAAAATATTTATTTCCGAAACTTTAATAATTCATAATAAATAGCCCTTTTATCAAAAAAATTCAAATCTTATGTCCATTCCATAGGAAATTAAATTCTCTACAACTTTGTAGATTTAAGTTTTTCTAAATTCCAAATAAAAAATGACCGAAATCTACATACGGACGATTTTCAACACCTCTATTCCGACAAAATACTGATAAAACACCTCAGCATTTATTCCTTCAATAATATCCACATAAAATAAATATATCCAGCATTTATATCCACGTAAAATAAATATATTCTTATCATATAAATCAATAATTAATTATTCACAAATAATATTACAGAATCACAATTATGACAAATAGGTCGTTCCAGGAAAGAGGGGGCTTTCCGATAAGGATTTCTCCTTATTAACGCGCAATTAGGTGACCAAACCCCTTTCCTAGACAGAACTTCCTTAGATATTGCCAACAATGTTATCTAATAATATTATTCGAATAATATAAATTATTGATCTGATAATGGAAAATACTGTGCAGTGACAATTATTGAAACAACAATAATATAACATATCAACGTAGCAATTATTGAATCAATAAAATAAAATATTGAGCGAAGAATTCTTTGTAATAATTATTGAGTATTGCCTTCTTACGTAAGAATCAATAATTCAAAAATATTATATAATACCGCAAGTGTCTTCTTGTGTAACCTCACGTGACATCGTATTTTAACCACTGGGTATTTCAACAGTGTTACTTGGTAACCATTCTACCCGTTATTTATAAAAACTCAAACTTGTCATTTTCTTCATCTGACCATTTTATGTTATGGGGCCCACAAATGGCTGCGCCGTCGTACGAATATTCCCCGACTACAAGAATATTCCACGACCAAACGAATATTCCCCAAAAATAATGAATATTTTATAACCATTTGCTTATTTTGCAAAATTTGTATATTTCACCCATAACCAAAGTATTATATCAAATTAACACTTTATTATTCAAAATAATAATAGAGAAAATTCAATTTTATTCATTAAAAAGTTGGGGTCTTACAATTAAGGTTTGACAGCTTTGTTGTCCTTTATTAAATTGAACATAACTCTTTCGTCTGGACTTCGATTAAGGCGATTCAAGTGGCTCCGGAAAACTAAAGAGTAGACCTAAAAATTTCATTCTTTAAGTTTTGAGAGTTGAGGTCGGGAACATGGCTTAAAATGGGCATCTTTAGGACTATTGTGCAATATGAGGCAAACCGTGATGGTTTCTTGTGACCATTGTGGTGTCAAACCATGTTTGACTAGTATTTTCGAATTCTAAGCATGGAACCTTGGAGATAGGTATATGGAATGTGTTTATCATACGCAATGGCGTATCAATTGGGCATTCAGAATAGAGAAACTGGGCATACGAACGTCGAAATGCTGAGTTGAATGTTAATAAAATTAAATAGTGTTTCGATTCTTAAGAGACGGACATTATAAAACATGTAATAGATTTAAGTAAATCATGAGGGAAGTTTATACGTAGCTAATTAGTATGCTTATGTGCACTAAATGTGTAGGAAGTACAAAGGGCGATTAACGCTAGAGTATAAGCGAACGCTAAGGCAAGTATTCTAACTTCAGTGAATCTTTATTTGAATGATGGTTTAAAGTATATGGATGTATATTCTTATGAGTAATATTTATGTATACTTTGGTTTACACAAAGTTTAACAGTTGTGTAAACATTAGACTTATACATACTCTTTGTTGGTTGTATAGGTGTTCAGCTATGCTATAATGTATAAAATGTTTAAAGCTTTGCTATAATGCATGAATTGCTCATGTTTTTAATAGTTTTGATATGCATGAACTGTTTAAGAAGTATGTTAATATCATTTGTATCGGCTAGATATATGTTAAAACCTTTCAATGATCTAGATATGATCTTTTGAATTGTTCTTGGGTTAAGTTAAGTTTCCAAACCAATTTCTACTTGGTACGAATTCATACTAAGAATGAAAAACCCTAATATTGAGGGAAAATATTTTATGTGTCGACATGTAATGTTGAGTGACAGGAAGAGCGCAAACTAAGTTGTTCACCATGTAGTATTGATCAATATAGGGTAAACCCAACGTACTCGTAAGTCAAGACTGTTTGTAGCAAAATAGTTGTTTAAACCTTTTCGAAAATGAAAATAAAAGTTCGAGATCTTATGATCGCTCAGCTAAAGTCACTACGCTGTTTCAAAAGTATGTTTTAAAAATAAAGGAAGTAATTTCCCATTGTTTAAGATCTATTCACAACTTTTATTCAGTTATTGAAGGTTTAGAAATATGAAAGCATGATTCTTGATTTTGTTGTTTTATATATGACTGTTATACTTGTTGGTGATGTAAATGCTCATTCTTGCTTAAAATTAAATGTTTTCAGCAAAAACTGAGTGTTAAAGGTTCAGAAAAGGACAAAGGTAAAGGAAAGATGAACACATAAGATGTTTATGGAACCTATTTGTAATAGACAGGTTTATTGTAAATAATTACTGTTTAATTCTCATGTTACGAAGATTTAAAGGTCATAAAACCTGAGTATGTAATAATAGGCTTGTAATAATTAGTAATTACTTTCCTATTAGTATGAATGCATGGTTAGATGTATGTTAGTATTTGTACAGTGAAGCACTGAATCCAGAGTTTAAAGATACTCGAATTTTGGGGCATCACAGTATTATAATAATATAATAATTTTATCATATTATAAAGTTTTTCAAACTTCTCCTGGTATCCTTGTGACGCCCCCAAAATAGGTATACATCACCCATTCTGAGTCGCCAAATACATGGTACAGAAATAAATACAACTTCAGTAATACAATTATCGTGCAGAATACAACAACGCCTATACTGTGAGTTTGAATACAAATATTGTCTAACAGACAGTATAAAAACTCAAAAGGAGTCCTCATTACAATTATTGATACACTATTTTACAAAATAGTGAGGACTACTAAAACAACTATCTTGAATCATCACTCCATATCCCGGCTAGTTCCTGCTAAATTCTCTCCTCCTAAGAAGAACAATGGAACAAAAAGGAAAGAGGGTGAGCTAAACTAACCCAGCAAAGAATATTATGACTAAGATAATATAAAAAAAATTATCATTAGTCATCAACAGGGAAAAATCTGATAAAATATAATAAACAACAAGTTTTAGATTAACAACTGCAGCGGAAACAACAATCCATTAGAAGAGTCAAGTAGAGAATGAATTCTACTATCTTCTAAGATTTAAAAGTCAATCATCAATATTTTATCCCTGTGACTTCAATAAATATAAATCTTGAATCAAATATTTATCTTTGCACTACAGGCCAAAGATATTTATTTGTATCACCAGTTGGTCATGTTCATCTCAACATATGTTCATCTTTGCACTATGGGCCAAAGATATTCATTAGATAATCATTCATCTTTTAGGACTGAGGATGATATAAAATATCTTAAAGAAAATGAATCCAGTGAAATAAAAGAACAAATATTAGGGATTCATATTACAGTTTATCCAAGTTCAATAATACTCCATAATAACCAATTGTTAAGCAGAATTCAAAAAGAAAGATCAAAACATTGATACAATCAAAGATAGTAACCATAATAGACATCTTGGATAAAAAGGAAAATTTTCATTTTTCGGTGAATATTGTTGTATTCATGAATGGTGTCGTAGACCTGAATAGTGCCCTATACGTGAATAGTAACCCCGACACAAAAAGTTCTAAATTTGATAAAAAGTTCAGACCAATATTTCGGCATAATGATATTGAAAGAAATAATATCATTTACGAAGAAAATAACATCTCTTACCTCAAAATAACGGTATTTCTGATCGGAATATCGGATATAAAACCGAAGAAAGTTTGTACCGAACAGCAACTCTTAAAGTATCTAAATACTCACAAAAATACGCTCGACAATACAGAGAGAAAGAAAACTTATTTCTAGTGTGATTTTCAATTCTAACCTAAGCGCCTATTTATAGGAAAATGCTAGAACGTCAAAGGAGACTAAAATAATAAAATATAATATATATTTCTTCCTTCCACGCCACCTACCAAGACCAGTCATCAAGCATGCCAAATCTGAAAAATTTTGGTAGCCCACATGTTTAAAACAAAAGTGGGTCCCACCCAATTTTAATAAAAATCATTTTATTTTCTGAAACTTCAGTAATTCATAATAAATATCCCGGCTATCAGAAAAATACGAATTTTATGTTAATTCCACACGAAATCGAATTCTCTACAACTTTGTAGCTTTAAGTTTTTTCAAATTCCAAACAGAAAATATCTGAAATCCACAAATGGATGATTTTTAATACTTCCAATCTGACAAAATACTGATAAAATATCTCAGCATTAATTTCTTCATTTATAAATACATAAATAAATAAATCCATCACTTATATCCACATTAAATATGTGACGCCCCCAAAATAGGTATACAACACCCATTCTGAGTCGCCAAATACATGGTATAGAAACAACTACAACTTTATTAATACAATTGTTGTGCAAAATACGACAACACATAAACTGTGAGTTTAAATATAAATATTGTCATCTAGACAATATCCACACTCAAATAAGTCCTCATTACAATTATTGATACACTATTTTATAAAATAGTGAGGACTACTAAAATAACTTCTAGAACCATCATTCCACACCCCGACTAGTACTCGCTACATTCTCGCCTCCTGAGAAGAAAAATGGAACAAAAAGGAAAAGGATGAGCTCAACTAGCTCAGTAAATAACATTATGACTAAGATAATATAGAACAAATTATCATTGGTCCTCAACAGGGAAAAATCTAATAGAATACAATAGATAACCAGTTTTAAATCAATATTCGCAGAGGAAATAATAATTCATTAGAAGAATTAAGTAGAGAATGAAATCTACTATCTTCTATATATGAATTTAAAAGTTCATCGTCAATATTTTATCCCTGTAACATCAATCAATATATATCTGGAATCAAATATTCATCTTTGCACTACAGGCCAAAGATATTCATCAGTTGGTCATGTTCATCTAAACACATATTCATCAGAAAATCATTCATCTTTGCACTACATGCCAAAGATATTCAGTTATATCATCATTTAGGACTGAGGATGATGAAAAATATTTTAAAGAAACGAATCTTGTGAAACAAAAGAACAAATATTAAGGATTCGTATTATAGTTTATCCAAGATCAATAATACTCCATAATAACAAATTTTGAAACAGAATTCAAAAATAAAGATCAAAACATGGATACAATCAAAGATAGTACCATAATAGACATCTTGGACAAAAAGAAGAAAATTTTATTTTTCAGTGAATAGTGTCGTATTCGTGAATAGTGCCGTATACGTGAATAGTAACCTCGACACAAAAAGTTCCAAATTTGATAAAAAGTTCAGACCAATATTTTGACATAATGATATTGAAGAAAATAATATCATTTAAGAAGAAAACAACATCCCTTACCTCGAAAAGACAATACTTCTGACTGAATTTCGGATATAATGCTGAAAGAAACTTGCACCGTATAGCAACACTCAAAGTATCAATATACTTACAAAAATACGCTCGATATTATAGAGAGAGAAAACTTCAGATTCTGGTGTGATTTTTAATTCTAACCTAAGCACCCTATTTATAGGAAAATGCTTAGAACACCAAAGCAGAAAATTTAATAAAATACTAATATTTTCAAAATATATTCCTACGCACACTACACCAGACAAAAGCATCAGCCACCAACTCACAAAAATAAAAAAAAATGTTTTTCTTAATAAAAACATTTATAACTCCAAAAATCAATTATTCCGGAACTTCAATAATTCATAATAAATAGCCCTTTTATCAGAAAAATTCGAATCTTATGTCCTTTTATATGAAATTCAATTCTCTACAACTTTGTAAGTTTAATTTTTTCCAAATTCCAAACAGAAATTGACCGAAATTCACATACGGACGATTTTACGGACTATAATCAAATTTCAGTCAAAAATTGGGGTCCACAAACATGAAAAACATATTTTTAGTATTTTATGTAACAAAAATACTCTTCCTCCTCATTTATTCATATATCCACATTCATTGTAAAAATATCACCATTATTATATTATTATAATATAATAATATATTTAAATGAATTATTTCATCAGAAAAGATAAAATATCAATTTTCAACAATTGTCATTTTAAAAAATTTCTCCATCTATATCCACATAAAATGAATATTTTTCTTATCATATAAATCAATAATTAATTATTCACAAATAATATTACAGAATCACAATAATGACAACCAGGCCGTTCCCAGGAAAGAGGGGCTTTCCAACAAGGATTTCTCCTTACTGGCGCACAATTAGGTGACCAAACCTCTCCTTAGACAGAACTTTCTAGACATTGCCAATAATGTTATCTAGTAATATTATTAAAATAATATGAATCATTGATCTGATAATGGGAAATACTGTGTAGTGACAATTATTAAAACAACAATAATATAAAACATCAACGTAGCAATTATTGAATCAATAAAAGAAAATATTGAACAGTAATTACTGTAACAATTATTGAGTAGTGCCTTCTTACATATGAATCAATAATTGATGCAATACAGGTGTGCTATCTACTGGCGTGATACGTGTTTTAACCATTGGGTATTCCAAGCGATTGTTAATTCAGTAATAACTACGCTAGTTATTTATAAAAACTCATACTTGTCGTTTTTTTCATCCAATCGCTTTCCGTTATGGGGCCCACAAAAGACTGCGTCGTCGTACGAATATTCCCCGACAAGAAGAATATTCCACGACCAAACGAATATTCCACGATAACAATGAATATTTTATAACCACTTGTTTATTTAAAAAATATTTGCGCATTTTACCCATAACTAACCACATTAATCAAATCAACTCTTACTATTTCAAAATACTAAACAGAGGAAATTTAATTTTATTTATAAAAAGTTGAGGTCTTACAAAATAAATATTTCCTTATCATATAAATTAATAATTAATTATTCACAAATAATATTAAAGAATCACAATAATGACAACCAGGCAGTTCCCATGAAAGAGGGGGCTTTCCGATAAGGATTTCTCCTTACTAGCGCGCAATTAGAAGACCAAACCACTCATTGACAGAACTTTCTAGATATTGCCAATAATGCTATCTACTAATATTATTCAAATAATATGAATTATTGATCTGATAATGGGAAATCTTTATGCGTTGACAATTATTGAAACAAAAATAATATAAAATATCAACGCAAAGACAATTATTGAATCAATAAAATAAAATATTGAGCAAGTAATTCTCGTAACAATTATTGAGTAGTGCCTTCTTACGTAAGAATCAATAATTCAATAATATTGTGCAATACCGTGGTATCTTTCTGCAATCGGTGTGACATCGTATTTTAACCACCAGGTATTCCAACAGTGTTAACGGTAACAATTACGCCGTTATTTATAAAAACTCAAACTTTATCGTTTTCTTCATCCGACAGTTATTCCGTTATGGGGCCCACAAATGGATGCGCCGTCGTACGAATATTACCCGACAACAAGAATATTTCACGACCAAATGAATATTCCCCGATAACAATGAATATTTTATAACCACTTGCTTATTTTGTAAAATTTGCACATTTCACCCATAACCAAAGTATTATATCAAATTATCACCTTATTATTCACAATAATAAATAGAGGAAATCCTTATGAAATTTTGTCCTCGAAATTGACGTACGTACCTGGTGTTTCGAAAAGGTGAGGATACCTCGCTTTCATTTCTGATTCCAACTCCTAGGTCATTTCTTCAATAGCATGGTTTCTCCACAACACCTAAACTTGTGGTATAACCTTAGTGCATAGGACATGCTCTTTCCTATCCAAGATCTTAACAGGTACCTCCTCGTACGTTAAATCTTCGGCTATCTCGTCTGGTTCTAACTCAATAATGTGGTTCGGGTCTTTCACATATTTACGAAGCATAGATATGTGAAAAATATTATGAACACGAGAAATGCTTAGAGGTAATGCGAATATATAGGCCACATTTCCTATTCGGTCAAGAATCTCAAATGGACCAACAAATCTTGGATTAAGCTTTCCCCTCTTCCCAAATCTTGTAACTCCCATCCATGGAGCAATACGTAACAATACATGATCCCCAATATTAAATTTCACGTCCTTTCGATGAAGATCCGCATAACTCTTTTTGTCGATCCTATGTCGTTTGTTACTTTATCGAATCGTTTGGATCTTTTCTATAGTTATGCGTACATATTTTGGTCCCAACAATGTTGTTTCACCCACCTCGTCCCAGCATACTGGAGAATGACATTTTCTTCAATACAACGCCTCGAATGAAGCCATGCATATACTTGCCTGATAACTATTGTTGTAGGAGAATTCCACCAATGGTAGGTACTTATCCCAACTCCCTTTAAACTCTAGGACACATAGTCTTAATATATCTTCAAGAGTTTGAATAGTCCTCTCTAATTGTCCGTCCGTTTGAGGATGGTATGCCTAACTGAATCGTAAATCCATGCCCATAGCTTTCTGCAAGCTAACCCAAAATCGTGAAGTGAATCTTGGGTCACGATCTAAAACTATAGATATTGGCATGCCATGCAATCTCATAATCTAATTCACATACATACTAACAAGACGTTCAAGGGAATAAGTCTCCCGTATAGCAAGAAATGGGCAGACTTGGTTAATCTATCAACAATAACCCAAATCTCATATATGCCTTGAGAAACCTTGGGAAGACCCGTAACGAAATCCATAGTAATGTGTTCCCACTTCCATGTCGGAATCTCAAGTGGTTGCAATGGACCCTTTCGCACTTGATGTTCCGCCTTTACACGTTGACAAGTTAAACACCTCGAGATAAACTCCGCGACCTCTCTTTTCATACTTCTCCACCAAAATGTATGTCAAAGATCATGATACATTTTGGTACTCCCATGATGGATTGCAAACGGTGTGTTGTGTGCCTCCATCATAATTCTATGCTTCAAGTCAAAATCGTTAGGAACACAAAGTCTGGAGTTGACTCGAAGTATTCCTTCTTCATCGATTCTTGCTTCTGGAATAGCACCTTCTTGCACTTTCTTCTTCATACGCATCAACTCCATGTTCGTAGTTTGAGCAGCTTTAAGTTTATCGATTAAAGTCGATTCTACTCGTATGTTTGATATCATCACGTGGGTACTTGGAGCCTTTAACTCTATCTCCATCCTTTCTAAGTCATACAAAATGGGCCTTTGTGTTAACAATATTGCATTTGTACCCGCATATGATCTTTTACTCAATGTGTCAGCTACCAAGTTTGTTTTTCCAGGATGATATTGGATGGTATGATCGTAATCTTTCAACAGCTCGGGCTAACGTCGTTGCCGCATGTTGAGTTCTTTTTGGGTGAAAAAATATTTGAGGCTTTTATGATCTGTATAGATCTCCACTTTCTCCCCATACAGGTAGTGTCTCCAGATCTTTAACGCAAAAACGACTGCTGCCAACTCCAAATCATGAGTAGGATAATTCCTCTCATATTCTTTAAGTTGTCGCTAGGTATAGGCTATGACTTTCCCATGTTGCATGAGAACACATGCTAACCCTTTTCCTGAAGCATCGCTGTAGATAACAAATCCATCCGAACTAGATGATATTATCAGAACAGGTGCCGAAATGAGTCTCCTCTTGAGTTGTTGAAATCTCTTCTCACAATCCTCTCTCCAACCGAATTTTGTATCTTTACGAGTCATCTGAGTTAACGGAGTAGCGATTCAAGAAAATCCTTCCACGAATCTCCGATAATAACCAGCTAAGCCCAGAAAGCTACGTACTTCGGTCACCAACTTCGATTGCTCTCAACTTTGTATTTCTTCAATCTTCGTCGGGTCAACAGATACTCCATGTTTTGACACCACGTGCCCAAGGAATGCTACTTCGTCAAGTCAGAACTCGCATTTCTTCAGCTTGGCATATAGCTTGTTATCACGAAGCCTTTACAGTACCAGCTTCAAATGGTGCTCATGATCTTCACGGCTGTTGGAATAGATGAGGATGTCATCAATAAAGACAACAACGAACTGATCCAAATATTCCTTGAATACACGGTTTATCATATCCATGAAAGCAACAGGAGCATTAGTCAATCCAAAAGACATGACTAAGAATTCATAATGACCATACCGAGTTCTGAAGGCAGTCTTTGGAATATTCTCTATTTTAATCTTCAGCTGATGATATCCAGAACAAAGATCGATCTTTGAAAAGAATTGTGCTCCTTGTAACTGGTCAAACAGGTCATCAATGCGAGGTAGCGGATACCTATTCTTGATGGTGACATGGTTCAATTCTCGTTAGTCAATACAAAGTCGCATACTCCCATCTTTCTTCTTTACGAATAACACAGGAGCACCCCAAGGAGATGTACTAAGACGAATGAAACCGATGTCCAACAACTCCTGTAGTTGAACCTTTAACTCCTAAAGTTCAATAAGAGCCATTCGATATGGGGTTTTAGAAATGGGCTTTGTACCAAGAAATATGTTAGAAAATTCACTAACAACAGAAATATTATTCAAATCTGACGTGTTTTTGTTCAAGTCCGTGACATGGGCTAAGAAAGCTTGACATCCATTTTTTAATAAATGAATAGCTTTATGGCTTGATATGACACTGATTGACTTTAATGGTTTGGTTGTTTGAATTCACATAATAGGTTGGTTAGGAATATGAAAACTAACAACCTTACGAAAACAATCAATTTTAGCATGATGCGTGGTTAACCAATCAATCCCTAAAATCACATCAAATGTAAGAATTTTCAACGAAATAAGATCGGCAGGTAATGTGATGGTACCAACTTGAATCAAGCAAGATTTATAAACAGTATATGTAATGAAAGTTTCTCCTAACGGTGTCTCAACAGATAAGTTAAGGTCTAATTTCTCCGGAGTCAAGTTCAAACGTTGAGCACAAGTAGGAGAGATAAAAGAATGGGTAGAACCGGTATCTAATAAGGTATAAACTTCACAAGAGTTTATGATTAGCTTACCCGTGATCACCTCGTTCGGGTTTCTCGCGTTTTGGGCAGTCACGACAAACGCCCTTCCAGGAACCACCAACTTTGACTTGTCCGGGACAACCTTTGGAGTCACCATCCCTGTTGAACTTGATTTCGCAACTAGAAAATCTCTAGCTATATGACCTTCCTTTCCACAGTTATAACACACCTTGGATTGTTGTGGGCAGTTTGGGCTGATGTGTCCCTCTTTCCCGTATTTGTAACAAACGACCGGTGCTCGTTCTCCTCCCCTAGAAACTGTTGATGTTTGTGCTGATGTCTTCACGTTATCATTGTTGTACCTTCTCTTTTTGAAATCTCCTCCCGACTCGCTCCTTCTATTATCACGGCCACGATTACCATCAGAGTGGTTACCGCTTTTGTCCGAATGTTTTCCTCCCTACTAGTTTTCATTGCTCTGATAACCGCTGCCACCGGTATGACCCTGGTTGTGTTCCCTTGGTTGAACATACTCATTATCTCGCTCTAATAATTGAGCCTTGTTTACAACATCTAAATATAAAGAAAATTTATGAGAGATAAGATATTGCCGAATCTCGGGTTTTAGACCTCTCAGAAACATCCTTGTCATTCGTTCCTCATTCTCTACCAAATGAGGTGCAAACACCGATAACTCGTGAACTTCGCCTCATCTTTGGGACAAATCATGTTATTTTGTTCCAGTCTGATAAACTCTACCTCTTTCATATGACGAATACTTTCAGGAAAGTACTTGTCATTGAATAGTTTCTGTAACGTTTTCCAAGACATGTTGAGTGCGGCAGGCTGCGTACGCTTCACAGACTCCCACTAGTAGTCTGCCTACCATGGAACATAAAGGTGATGAATGGAACCTTCTATTCCTCCGTGCAACCTAAGACATCGAATATCTTGGTAATTTTCTTGACCCACGTTTCCGCCTTGATCGGATTCAGCTTTCCAATAAATTCTGGAGGTCCCAACTCCTTGAACTGCTTGGCTGTGACAAGCCGCGCATTGCTATCATTTCCACCCATATTTTGTGCACGAGTCTCCCTCGTCTGATTTTTCATGAACTGCAAAAAGCTTCTAAACATCCCATCATTCATCATTTGTTCGGTAATGTTGTTTACAGGAGGAATTTTGCCTTCTTGTTGCACGTTCCCCTGGGTGGTGATTAAAGGTGTATCCACTGTCTCATTCACTCCATTGTTAATATTTCCCGCTGCCATTCTTAAATACTACCATAAAACAAAGGTTAATTAACAAATTAACATATCACATATTAACCATATACTCTAACTGACCAACCAAATAACAAATAAGGTCATACTAGCGAAGGAATTCCCCGACTCTCCCCTCCTAGTTCTTGTCTCATATCTCAGCTAGGGATCATATCCCTAAACTTTGATACCAATTGTAACGCCCCCAAAATAGGTATACATCACCCATTCTGAGTCGCCGAATACATGGTACAGAAATAAATACAATTTCAGTAATACAATTGTCGTGCAAAATACGACAACGCCTATACTGTGAGTTTGAATACAAATATTGTCTAACAGATAGTATACAAACTCAAAAGGAGTCCTCATTACAATTATTGATACACTATTTTACAAAATAGTGAGGACTACTAAAACAACTATCTTGAATCATCACTCCATACCCCAGCTAGTTCCTGTTAAATTCTCTCCTCTTGAGAAGAACAATGGAACAAAAAGGAAAAAGGGTGAGCTCAACTAGCCCAGCAAAGAATATTATGACTAAGATAATATACAACAAATTATCATTAGTCTTTAACAGGGAAAAATCTGATAAAATATAATAAACAACAAGTTTTAGATCAACAACTGCAGCGAAAACAGCAATCCATTAGAAGAGTCAAGTAGAGAATGAATTCTACTATCTTCTAAGATTTAAAAGTCCATCATCAATATTTTATCCCTGTGACATCAATCAATATACATCTTGAAACAAATATTCATCTTTGCACTACAGGCCAAAGATATTCATTTGTATCACCAGTTGGTCATGTTCAGCTCAACACCTGTTCATCTTTGTACTACGAGCCAAAGATATTCATTAGGTAATCATTCATCTTTTAGGACTGAGGATGATGAAAAATATCTTAAAGAAAACGAATCCAGTGAGATAAAAGAACAAATATTAGGGATTCGTATTACAGTTTATCCAAGTTCAATAATACACCATAATAACTAATTGTGAAGCAGAATTCAAAAATAAAGATCAAAACATGGATACAATCAAAGATAGTAACCATAATTGGCATCTTGGATAAACACGAAAATTTTCATTTTTCGGTGAATAGTGTCGTATTCGTGAATAGTGCCGTATACGTGAATAGTAACCCCGACACAAAAAGTTCCAAATTTTGTAAAAAGTTCAGACCAATATTTCGGCATAATGATATTGAAAGAAATAATATCATTTACGAAGAAAATAACATCACTTACCTCAAAATAACGGTACTTCTGATCGGAATATCGGATATAAAGTCGAAGGAAGCTTGTACCGAATAGCAACTCTCAAAATATCTAAATACTCACAAAAATACGCTCGACAATATGGAGAGAAAGAAAACTTGTTTCTGGTGTGATTTTCAATTCTAACCTAAGCGCCTATTTATAGGAAAATGCTAGAACGCCAAAGGAGACTAAAATAATAAAATATAATATATATTTCTTCCTTCCACGCCACCTACCAAGACCAGCCACCAAGCATGCCAAATCTGAAAATTTTTGGCAGCCCATATGTTTAAAACAAAAGTGGGACCTACCCAATTTTAATAAAAATTATTTTATTTTCCGAAACTTCAGTAATTCATAATAAATAGCCCGTTTATCAGAAAAATACGAATTTTATGTCCATTCCACACGAAATCGAATTCTCTACAACTTTGTAGCTTTAAGTTTTTCCAAATTCCAAACAGAAAATATTCGAAATCAACAAACGGATGATTTTTAATACTTCCAATCCGACAAAATACTGATAAAATACCTCAACATTAATTCCGTCATTTATAACCATATAAATAAATAAATTCATCACTTATATACACATCAAATAAATATTTCCTTATCATATAAATCAATAATTAATTATTCACAAATAATATTAAAGAATCACAATAATGACAACCAGGCAGTTCCTAGGAAAGAGGGGCTTTCCGATAAGGATTTCTCCTTACTCACGCGCAATTAGGTGACCAAACATCTCTTTGACAGAACTTTCTAGACATTGCCAATAATGTTATCTAATAATATTATTCAAATAATATGAATTATTGATTTGATAATGGGAAATACTGTGCAATGACAATTATTGAAACAACAATAATATAAAATACCAACGCGATAATTATTGAATCAATAAAATAAAATATTAAACAGTAATTACTGTAACAATTATTGAGTAGTGCCTTCTTACGTAAAAATCAATAATTCAACAATATACTGCAATCTGCAGCCATCGCGGCAACCACACCAGACATCGTATTTTAACCACCAGGTATTCCAACAGTGTTAAGGGTAACAATTATGCCGTTATTTATAAAAACTCAAATTTTATCGTTTTCTTCATCCGACAGTTATTTCGTTATGGTGCCCACAAATGGTTGCACCATCGTACGAATATTCCCCGACAATAAGAATATTCCACGACCAAACGAATATTCCCCGACAACAATGAATATTTTATAACCACTTGCTTATTTTGCAAAATTTGCACATTTCACTCATAACCAAAGTATTATATCAAATTATCACCTTATTATTCCCAATAATAAATAGAGGAAATTCGATTTTATTTATAATAAGTTGGGGTCTTACAATCCTTCTTTTCCAAATTGGTGGACTAACATTTTATTCTCCTGCAAGCATTTTCTTCCAAATTGGTGTGCTAAATTTTGTTTTTATAAAATTCATTTTCCAAAATCGGTATGCGCAATTATAATTCTTTTGCATATTTTTGTCAAACTTGTTGTGCTCCCATTCTCCTATAAATAGGTCGTTCAGTTGAGAAATGAAAAACACACCAAAAATAAATATTTTACTTCAATATTGTGTGTGACGCCCCCAAAACAGGTATACATCACCCATCTTGAGTCACCAATACATGGTACAAAATTCAAATACAACTTAATTATACAACAGTCGTGTAAAATACGACAAAACATAGCTGAGAGTTTAAACAAGAATATTGTCATCTAGACAGTATCCACACTCAATGGTGTCCTCATTACAATTATTATCATATTATTCTATAGAATAGTGAGGACTACTAAAGCCATTTATCCTGGACCATCACTCCATTCCCCGACTCATCCCAAATTTATATTCTTATTTCTCAAGAGAACAATGAAAGAAAGGGTGAGCTCAACTAGCCAGAAAGAAGAAATATTATGACTAAGATAATGCGAGAATAAATTATCCTTAGCCTTCAACAGTATAACAACTGATAGAATACAATAGACAGAAAAGTTTTAGATCAACAACTGCAACGGAAATAAGCAATCTATTAGAAGAGTCAAGTAGAGCATAAAATCTACTATCTTCTATGATTTAAAAAGTTTTTCATCAACTTTATCACTAAGACTCAGCTTAATAAATAAACCACATCATCGAATCATCCCTGCACCACGGCCAAGGATATTCATGTAATCATCAATGGTCATGATTATACCGAATAATCCCTCGTCATAATCATACCAACAACTGTCCATCAATGAACTACAGGCCAATGAGGACTTTTACCACATCATTCTTTACATTACGGCCATGATTATACCGAATAATCCCTGGTCATAATCATACCAAGTCCATTTATGCACGTAAGCCAAAGATGACTTTCATCACAATATAAACATGAGGATGATGACAATGACATAATAATTCAATAAAACAAGTTCAATGATAAATTTTAAAGATTTATAATTTAATTTATCCAGAAATCAATAACGTCCAAATTGTCAACATGATACTGCTTTGTGGAGTAAAATTCAAGAATAATATTCATGTACCAAAAATAATTTGGATGTAAAAGAAATATATTTTGGGTGAATAGTACCCGTGAATAGTACTTTGAGAATAGTACCCTCAAACACGAAAAGTGTCCCGAATACCCGAGTGAATGATACTAGAGTGATTAGTAATCGGGTGAATAGTAACTCGTGAATAGTACTCCGGCACGAAAAGTGCCCCGAATACCCGAGTGAATACTACTAGAGTGAATAGTAATCGGGTTAATAGTAACCCAAAAATAGTAACTCGTAAAAGAAAAATACCAAAGAAAATGATATTCCAAGACGAGTACAAAAGAAATGATATCTCATACGAGTATAATAGAATATATATAAAATGCAAATGGATTTTCACCGCCATGCGGTAATCCACGTGATGATCATTTCCACAATTTAATAAGGAATGAATACAAAGGATCATTCACCATGCATGCGAGAGTCCACACGCAGACGAAAGTTATTCCAGCAGAATAATAAAGAATTGAATAACAATGTAATTCACCAGGCATAGGATAAGCAAGCATGATACAAGTTATTCCAATGTAATAATAAAGAATGGAACCAGTCATTCATAATCCGCATGCATGAGGATATTCCAATGTAATAATAAAGAATGGAACGAGTCATGTATGTAATCCCATACATGACAAGATATTCCAAATGTAATAATAAAAATTGAATAACAACAGAATTCACGTGCATGCGACGATAGATCGCACGATGCATGAGTTATTCCAATGTAATAATAAAGAATGGAATAACAACAGAATTTACTAGGCATGCGATAATCGCATGAGATAGGTTATTCCAACAAAATAATAAAGAATGGAATAACAGAAGAATTTCACCACATATGCGGTACAGCATAGACAAAAGTTATTCCAACATAATAATAAAGAATGGAATAACAACCCTTACGAGTATTGAAAGAAAATAACTCTCTTCATGAATACGAAAGAATAATACCCCTTACCTTAAAAGATGACTGGATACTGGAATAGTGAAGTAGCAGACTTCTCTTCTTCTTCATCTCTATAATTTCTCTCTATAATAATTGCTCTATAGCTTTAGTGAATTGGTGAGAAATGAAGGAAGAATGAGCTTCTATTTATAGGAAAATATAGTTTCGATAATTGCACGTTTTGGGGCTCGAAATATTACATTATAATACCTTCCTCTTTTTCTTCATTTTTAATTTAGTCCTGCAAGTATTATCAATCTTGCACCACCTCCCCTAATAGTAAATCATGTGAATCAATAGTAAATCATGTGAATCAACAGTTCTAGACATGTGAAAATACGAATTACAGTATAGTACCTCCATCTATACCTTCATTTTTAACTTAGTCATGCAAGTAATATCAATCTTGAACCAATTCCCCTAATAGTAAATCATGTGAATCAATAGTACACACATATGAACAAATAGTTATAAGCATGTGAATTAATAGCAATTAATTACTCATTTATCCTGTTAATTACCCGATTGGTCAATATAACCTCCAGACATCAATTATTATCAAAATAAATGTCGATTTCCACTAACACTAATAATCCCAACACAATGGAACTATCAATTTCATCTTTAATCAACACGAACTTATTCATCATTAATATTATAATTCACAATATTTAACAACCTGTGTCGTTCCCGAGAAAAGGGGGCTCCAGATAAGGATTTCTCCTTATTGGCGTGCAATTAGGTGACCAAACCTCTCTTTGACAGAACTTCTAGACATTATCAATATTGCAAATAATAATATGAATAACTTTGTTGTCTCAATTATTGATTTAATAATATAACATATTTATGACGTGATGATAATGAATCAATAATATGAGAGATATGATGCGAAGAATTATTGTAGCAATAATTGAGTATAACCGAGTGACTTTCACGTAAGCATCAATAATCAATATCATGTACTACTATGCAATCACGCCAGATTATCAGTATTACTTTTACTATCGGGTAGTTCAACAGTTTTAACGATAACACTTTCGCCGTTATTTTTATAAAAAGATAATTATGTCGTTTACTTAGTACGACAATACTTCCGTTGTGGGGTCCACCAATGATTGTGCCGTCGTACGGATATTCTCCGACAAAAAGAATATTCCCCGACCAAACGAATATTTTATAATAACTTGCATACTTTGCAAAATTTATAAATACTACCCACAATTATAACATTATATCAAATCCACACCATAATATTAAAAAAAATATTTTGAGAAATTTAAATCTTTATTCATAAAATTTGGGGTCTCACATTGTGAGTATTTCTTTTAAGGGACATACGATAAGGAGATTATTGTAAAGCAATTGGGGAAATCGTACTCCTATGTTTTAATCATCTGGTGATCAATCTTTGTTAGTTTATTAGTTTTATTTCTTTTGTTTTAAACAATTTCACAAATCAACTAGAGTGACTATTTAAGTAGGTTAAATTGATATAAAAAACTTGGTAATTAGAGTAATTGTTAGTATTTGTTCCCTTTGGGTTCGACACTCTTTTTTACTTCAATATTACTTGACTGTCCATTTTATATACTAACAATACGTGCAAGTGGACATGGTCAAATTTCATGTTTAAGAGTATTTCACAAATACCTAATGATATGATTCTTCTTCCATGGACAAGAGATGTGAACAAGAGCAATGGTGAAGAATTACTCGTTAACCCAACGACTGTTGACTTTGAACAAAATCAATCAATGCGTTATAATCATTTGACGAATGATTATCAGGAGTTAACAATCAAAGTTGATTGCTCAGTCTGAGGTTACAAAAATGTCTTTAAACTGAATGCAGAAAGAAAAGCTCTGGGGTATCAATATGGCCCAGATGAGAATATTAGTGAACTGGCAGACGATGACATTGAACTAGCGGTGACACACCTTAGGATATGGGTTTCGATAATGATGATGAAGATGAAGCGCAAATCAATTTATTTAAGTAAAAGATCAAGTATTACATGTAAGACCCTAACTTTTATGAATAAAGATTAATTTTTCTCGAAATATATTTTTGAATATTATGGTGTGGATTTGATATAATATTATAGTTGTAGGTATTGTTTACAAATTTTGCAAAGTAAGCAAGTGGTTATATAATATTCGATTGGTCGGGGAATATTCGTTTTACCAGAGAATATTCATACGACGGCACAATCATTGGTGGACCCCACAAAGAAAGTATTGTCGTAGTTAAAAAACGACAGAATTATCTTTTTATAAAAATAACGGCGAAAGTTTTACCGTTAAACGGTTGAACTACCTGGTGGTAAAAGTACAGTAATACGCGTTGTTGCATAGTAGCACACGGTATTGATTATTGATGCTTACGTGAGAAGTCACTCAGTTATACTCAATTATTGCTACAGTAATTGATGCATAATATCTTTCATATTATTGATTCAATAATTATCACAGTATCATCTGCATAATATTTTATATTATTAAATCAATAATTGAGACGACAAAGTTATTCATATTATTATTTGCAATATAAATAATGTCTAGAAGTTCTGTCAAGGAGAGGTGTGGTCACCTAATTGCGCGCCAATAAGGAGAAATCCTTATCGAAAAGCCCCTCTTTTCTGGGAACGACTTGGTTGTTAAATATTATGAGTTATAATATTAATATTGAATAAATTCGTGTTGATTAAAGATGAAATTGATAGCTCCATTATGTTGGAATTATTAGTGTTAGTAGAAATCGACATCTATTTCGATAATAATGGATGTCTGGAGGTTATATTGACCAATCGGGTAATTAATCGGATAAATGAGCAATTAATTGCTATTATTTCACATGCTTATAACTATTTGTTCACATGTGTGTACTATTGATTCACATGCATGTACTATTAGGGGAGATGGTGCAAGATTGATAATACTTGCATGACAAAATTAAAAATGGAGGTATAGATGAAGGTACTATACTGTAATTATTTTTTTCACATGATTGTACTATTGATTCACATGATGTACTATTAGGGGAGGTGGTGCAAGTTTGATAATACTTGCAGGACTAAATTAAAAATGAATGAAAAGATGAAGGTATTATACCGTAATATTTCGAGCCCCAAAACGTGCAATTATCGAAACTATATTTTCCTATAAATAGAAGTTCATTCTTCTTTCATTCTCACCAATTCACTAAGACTCACAAGAGCAATTATAGAAAGAGAAGCTATAGAGAGAGAAGCTTTAGAGAGAAAGTAGAAGAGAAGTCTCTTTACCTCATTATTCCAAAAGATCGATCTTCTTACGAGGTAAGGGATATTATTTTGTTCAAAGATTCATAGGAATAATATTTTTTCCATACTCTATAATATGTGAGTAATATTATTTTGTCTCGTATTCCTGATTATACCATCATTCGGTTAAAGTATTGTTTCTATATTCCGTGAAATTAGTAGAATATCCTTGAAATTTGCGCTTCATCTAAAGACGCTTCACAATGATATTTTTCGCACATTCTTGTTAAATTTTAAGTTTTTCATGCCGGAGTACTGTCCATGAGTACTATTCATTTATACGGTACTATTCACAAAAGTACTATTCACGGGTACTATTCATAAAGTACTATTCATAAAGTACTATTCACGAGTACTATTCATAAAGTACTATTCACGGAGTACTATTCCCGAAGTACTATTCACAGGGTACTATTCACCCGGAGTACTATTCATAACAAAAATTGATTTCATTTCGGTCCAAATCATTTTTGATACATTATCATTCTTGAATTTTACTCCATAAAGCAGTATCATGTTGACAATTTGGACAATATTGAATTCTGGATAAATTAAATTATAAATCATTAAAAATTTATCTTTGAACTTGTTTTATTGAATTCTTATATCATTTTCATCATCCTCATGTTTATATTATGTTGAAAGTCATTCGTGACCTATAGTGGATAGATGGACTTGGTATGATTATGACCAAGGATTATTCGGTATAATCATGACCGTAATGTTACAAATGATGTGGTAAAAGTCCTCATTGGCCTGTAGTGCATTGATGGACAGTTGTTGGCATGATTATGATCATTGATGAATACATGAATATCCTTGGACTGAAGTGCATAGATAATTTGTGGTCGTGATACTAAAGAATATCATTGACCGTAGTGCAGGGCTGATTCGATGATGTGGATTATTTATTAAGCTGAGTCTCAGCGATAAAAGTGATGAAAAACCTTTTAAATCATAGAAGATAGTAGATTTTATGCTCTACTTGACTCTTCTAATGGATTGCTTGTTCCGCTGCAGTTAAACTTGATGTTTATTATATTTTATCAGTTTAACACCGTTGAAGGCTAACGATAAATTATTCTGCATTATCTTAGTCATAATATTTCTTACTGGACTAGTTGAGCTCACCCTTTTTCTTTCATTGTTCTCTTCAGGAAATGAGAACGTAGCTGGGACTAGTCGGGGAATGGAGTGACGGTCCAGATTATAGCATTAGTAGTCCTCACGATATGATTGTTTGAATTGTGATTCTTTCATTTAAGGAGGGAATGATGTAACATTCTAGAATTTTAAATGTGATATTAAATATTTATTGAAGTATATAAATATTTAATGGATGTGTTTATCGTTGAATAAATATTTGTTTAATTGATTTAATTTTATTTGGAGAATTATTTGCTAAATAAATAGTTGATGAATTAAGGAATTATTATTATATTGATATTTCAATTTAATGGTTAATTATTTGTATTGTGTTACGTGATCGAAAGGATTTATTTAATTAATTTTGATTTGAATTAATTAAATTAAATATGAACGATTTGATTAATATAGTGTGACAAATAACTATATTATACTTGAGTTATTAAAATAAATTAAAGTAGTTTAATTTAGTTTTTAACAAACAAGGCTTAATATATTAAGTGTTTAATTTTAAATGGTTTTTGCCAAACAAGGCCCCTATGGCTTTTGGAATTCTTTTAATTTTAATTTTATATAAATTAATAAAAATAAATAATATAAATTAAATAAATTAAATAATAAACATAATAACTTATACGTTATTTTTATAAATGATATCCTAATAAGTATACGTATTAGTATTATATCAGTTTTATTTTTACGCATACTTGTTAGTTGTCTAGTCTAAGCCTAAGAGAAGAAAGCTAAGAAGTTCAGAGAAGCTTAAGAGAATTGAGAGAAGGCTTGAGAGAAATTGAGAAGAATTGTCTGCAATTGCAAGAAATTACCAAACTATTTGAAGGTATTTATGTAACCTTTGTATTTTATATATATATATATATATATATATATATGTGTGTGTGTGTGTGTGTGTGTGTGTGTGAGTGTGTGTGTATATATATACATATATGAAGTTACGGCATAGTTGTTTATATTCTGTGAAATCAAAATTTGTGAATTGTGGATAGATACTTGGTAATTGTGATGATACATGCTTATGATGCTAGAGTTATGTTTTAAACAAGGAATTTGTATGCTAATTTCATTTTTGACAGTAGAAAAATTTGACAGTATATGTATTCTTTGTATGGCTTAGGTAAGTACTAATTTAGATGGTCAATTCTTATGTTAAACTGTAAATTGACGCTTGTATATGATAGTTCATTGAGATACGAGCATAACGTAATTTGAATGAGGTGATTTGGCCAACTAATGAATTCACAGTAATGATTTTTAGGAGGAATGTCAAGAAAATTGAGTTTTTATGAAAAACATGAATTTTGAGAAATTAAAATAGTTTTAGTGATTGTTAAATTGTGCTAAGTGGTTGAATATGTTAGCAATCATGTCTATGATAGTTGTATATTTATTTTACGTGTTATTGTCACTATTTGGTGGGTGAAATTCGTGTTAGTTGGCTTAAGAAAAGTGTCGAGGCTCAGTTCTGTAAAACTAAGTTACGTTACGTCGTCGGTGGCCCTTAAAGCAAGCGCCTATGACCTCCAAGTACAAAACTTCATGGCGCATGCCAGTGCCATGGTGACCATTCTGCATAATGAAGTCTCGCTAATGCGCAGACCTTGGTCGTTCTTTGCAGCTTAACTAAAGGTTATGGTAATGTGTCCAACGTGTAACAACAAGGCTAATATAGAGTT
Source organism: Panax quinquefolius (assembly GCA_020205615.1). Taxonomy (NCBI): domain Eukaryota; kingdom Viridiplantae; phylum Streptophyta; class Magnoliopsida; order Apiales; family Araliaceae; genus Panax; species Panax quinquefolius. The sequence goes on from CM035172.1 coordinate 59,533,153, forward strand.
ATGTTATATGTATTATGAATTCAAAGTTGCAAAAATGATTAGTAAATCAAAAATGCGTTATGTGATAAACTAGTTTATACAATGATTGTTAGTTATGTGTTGTGACGATTAACACTTGGGAATTCTGAAATGTAAACGGTAGCTTAAGACTTGTGCTAAAATAACAAGTTTAGCTAGTAATGCGTTTTATATTCAAAAGTGAATATTAGTATGTCTAATAGATGTTGTGGTTTTAATACTGTGTATAGGTGAACGTGAGTTTTAATATTTTAGCTTACGCTTGAGGCAAGTTTTCTAACTCTACACTTTCGTTGAGCTAGTTCATTTATTACATTGTGCAAGTTTTCTAACTCTACACTTTCGTTAAGTCAGTTCTATTATTATATTGTATAACTTCATGTTTTTGATTGAGCAAGCTTCTTATCTTAACTGGTATTGAATAAATCAATTTATTGATTGATTTATTCTAATGTGTTTATAGTTAAGCAAGTTTCTTAAGTTCTATTATTGTATAATGAACGTAATTTTGAACTCTCGTCTCTATTATTGAACTGTTTTAATTCTTTGCATGAGTTAATACATTGTTAGGTAAGTTTTTAGTTTTCAGTTTGCTATCAGTTAAACGTACGTTCAGGAATATCATTCCTAATGTTATAATACTCGAACCTTAGCTTATTTTACTGTTCAAGAAAAGGTTAACCATTTTATTCATTTTATTGAATGCTTATGCTCTATAGTTATTTCAAGCATGAGTTTGATATGTAGAATCAGTTCATTTATTATTAAACGGATTGGTTAAGGAATTTGAGAATAGTTCTCATAGCTGAAAAGCTATCTTATGTCCTTTATACGCCTATCCCTGCAATGGTTGCAGACAATGCCTCTGAGGAAGAGATTGCTACTTTTAGAAAGTGGCAAGATGATGCACAATTGGCTCAATGCATCATGCTCGTATCCATGAGTAACAAGCTTCAGCGTCAGCCTGAAACTATGGATACTTCTACTATACTCTTCGCACGCCAAGTAGTTGATGGTGAGAAAAGTAGGACTGATAGATATCGAGATATCTAAAGAGCCCTTCCGATCTAGAATGGCCAATGGCACTATAGTATGCATAAAAAGTTCTTAACATAATCAATTTGATTGATCAATTAGGACAAGCTGGTTTTGTCATGGATGGAGAGTTGAGCCAAGATTTGATCTTGCACTCATTCCGGACTCCTTTCATTAATTGTTGTGAATTTTTCATATGAACAAGCTAGATATCACTTTCTTTGATTTGCTTAACATGTTGAAAATGTTGAGAGTAACTTTCCAACCAAGAAAGATCAAGTCTTACTTGGTAGAGGCCAAAGGATCTTCTGAAAAGAAGAGCGATTCAAAGAAGGTAAATAGAAAGGAATAAACAAAGGATAATAAGAACAAAACTGATATGGATAGCAAAGGAGTTTGCTTCCACTGCAATAAGCCTGGACACTGGAAAGAAACTGCGAGAAGCATATTGCAGAGGTTAACCAAAGAAGCTTAGTGAAGTTTCGGTTACAATACAGTTTTTGTTCATGATTGAAATAAACTTTTCTTTAAGTCAAGGTTCTACTTGGGTATTGGATACCAACTTTGGTTATCATAAATATAGATTTATGAAAGGACCAAACAGAAGTAGAAAGCTAAACAAATATAAGTAATCCTATGTGTGGAAAATGAAGCAAAGGTTGCATATTAGCTATAGAAACTTATAGTTTAGCAATGCCTACGGGCAAATCTATTAAGTCAATAAGTTGTTATTGTATTCCAGTTCTTGTTAAAAAATATTATTTCCATTTTATTGTTGGACAATGAAATCTTTGGTATTATAATTAAGAACAATTGTTGTTCTATTTATAATAATAATGTTTTGTATAAATGGAATATTACTTAATAAATTTTGTATACTTGACTTACATGAAAATAATTTTGCATATTGAACAAACTAGTATAAGAAAAGGAGATGATCATTCAAAGAGTTGAATGTGTGTATTTCTTTGAAATACAAGTATGAATTATTTGAAAGGTTCAAAGAATTGTAGTGAAACAAATTGACAATGTATTAAGATTCTTTGATTAGATCAATGAATAAATACTTGTGCAATAAGTTTCTAGATCATCTCAAATGGTTTTCTCATAATGGACACATCCTGATACGCAATAATTGATTGATGTATTTGAATAGAAAAATCGTACCTTGTTGGACATGGTGCGGTCCATAATGATTTTACTGACATTCCAGTATCCTTCTGGGATAATGTCCTAGAAATGGCTGCATATCTACGAAATGGTAACCTCAAAATCCGGCCCCAAGACTCCATAAAAGTTATGGATGAGGAGGATTCTAATCTTAAGTATGTTAAGATAAGGGTTGTCCAACTTATGTGAAAAGGTTTCAAAGGATAAGCTTGGGACAAGATTTTATAAGTGTCGATTTGTGGGACATCCTAAAGTAAGTTTAGGGTATATGTTCTATAATCCTACTTAGCAAAAGGTGTTTGTTACGAACACACGGCTTTTCTAAGATAAAGGTGTTTATCATTGAAGGGGCTAGTGGGAGGATAATAGATCTTGAAAAGTTCAAGAACCACAAAACACTATAAGTCAAATAAGAGGAACCTATAGATGATTCTGTTGTACCACCAAGATAATCAGAATCCGAATAGTAAAGAAGATACCTAGGAGGTATGGATTCATCATAGATGATGATGATGAGGTACGCATCATAGAAGATGATGATCCGATTATATACGATGAGTTAAGAGTTATAGACACTTTCAGAGAAATTGATCAAGCAATATTCTCAAAAATGGAACATTCGTTTTGATGAAACAAATCAAAAGAGTTTGATTTTATCAAAAATAAGAATGAACCTAGTGTGTACAAAAGGGTCGATTGGGAGCATCGTGACATTCCTAGTATTATATGTTGATATACTACGGATAAGGAATGACATACCAATGCTACAATCAAGAAAGATAAAGTTGTTCAAACATTCCTCCATGAATGATTTGGAAGAGTATCTTAATTGGGGATATAAATCTATATAGATAGATTTAAGAGGATGCTCGACTTAACCCAAGGAACGATATTCATTTGATGCTAAAGTCGTTTAGCATGGCAAACTCCAAGAGAATGTCTCATGTCGATGAGCTATGGAGTGTATCTCTCTTAATAGTCCCCACAGCACTCGAAAAGAGAGGTCGCATGAGTGACAATCATGTATGCAATGAAATGTACGAGACACGATGTTGATCGGTCATATTTCGAGAAGATCACCGTAAGACAGTGAAAAATATCTTAAAGTTCTTAACCTAAGCACTAAGGATGTGAGCATACGGTGGTGGGCTCGAATTAAAACTAGAGGGCTTTACTGGACTCAAGTTTTTCAGACAGACTAAGATGACAGAAAATCCACTTTAAGGTAAAGTGTTATATTGAGCAATTGGTGCGTTGAATTGGAAAGGTTCCAAATGTGAAAGAGTTCTTTGGTTTAGTGATAAAGACAAAGTATATAGCTATAAATGAAGTCGCAAGTTGATTGTTTGGATTAAAAGTTCATTACTGTAACTAGGAATAGTTCCTAAGTCTCATCTTGGATCTAAACATGTGTTGTGGCACTTTCATTTGATTATTAGAATCATTGAAAGATGGGAAATCACTATAGAGATAGTGGACTCTCATGAACAACATTACATATCCATTAACTAAAGTTTATCCAACAGCAGGATAATCGTCACTTAGAGAAGAAGAGTATAAGATACCATGACGATTGGCTTTAGTGCAAGTGGGAGATTGAAAGTAGTATGCACACAAGCCAATCATGTTTGATGATAAAGCATATACTTTGTAATAATCTTATTCATTTATTAATAAAAGTATTAATTTATTAAAGGCTTTTAATTATCTACATGATCTTTGTTTTATAATATGTGATAAACCCATAGTTTTAAGCAATGCTTTTAGAATAATGATGATGATCATTCTAATGAGATTTAAATTCTTAGAAAGCTTAAAACTAAAATAGTTCCCAATCATTGGATTACTAAATTGGGGATTAGTGAATCCGGATAGATTGGTACATACGTTGCTTGCTCATTGGATGAGGATGATTGATCTCATGATCATTTGTGTGGAGACACTAAAGCAAGTATGTAGGTGCTTATTAGAGAATAAGTTCACTGAACGTGGCTCGCTAAGGAATACCTAATGGAGTTTTATTTGCCGCCAATAGGAATTTCTGTAGTGATAGTAGTACAAGTAATCCTTGGGCTTGAGATCATCATAGTATCTTGTGTATGATGAGTTATACTTTGACTTATTCCTTAAGACCCTTAGGTATATCAAAGGGTATGCTTGGGTATAATAAGTCATACATGGAGATAATGTATGATCAATAAAGAATCTACCACTACTAATAAAAGAAGAGAAATGTCCTATGTGATTCGATAAATGACAACCCAAAGAGTCCTTGGTTAAAAGCGAGAATGAAATTAGAAAGGAGTTTCTAATTTGCATTATTTGGAGTTGTGCATTTAAGGATTGAAATACATATAATTAAATAAAATAAGACTCGACAAAGTAATTCCATGCCTTATATTTAATTGGGACATTGTATGGTGGAAGGATTGAATTGCACGGTAACTATTTACTCAAAGGTTCTTTAATGATTAATGTTGAAATCTATATTATCAGAAAGTCGTTGATCGCTAGGGAGGCTTATCCCTATGTAGAATAAATATTATTTATTTAAATAAATTAATTGTTTAATTTATTTATTTAAATAAGATTAGAATTGTTCTAATTGATTTATTCACAACCTAGGTTTAATATGGAGAACCTAAAGGGTCACACCATAAAAGGAAGAATAATTATTTAAGAAGTTAATGGCATAATCGTAATAATATGTTAAGTATATTTAATTTAATCTATGGTGATAGAATAAATTAAATAGCTTAATATTTATTATTTAATATTTTAGAAATATTAAATATAAATTAATAAGAGGAGTCTTATTAATATTATTACAATTATTATTATTTTAATTTCTAAAAGAGTTTAGGAATTAATTTAATATAAGTACTCTCATTTATTCCTAATAGGATTAGGAGGTTAAATTAATTAAAAGAGTTTAATTAATTATCCCTAATAAGATTATGGAGCCTAATTAATTAAAAGAATTTAATTAATTAAATAAAACCCAATTTCTTAATTGTTAAGGAGGGTTGCCCACATCAATAAATAAGAGGAGTCTTATTATGGGTGGTGGGGGTTGTTGACTTTTACAACATACGTAATTCCAATAGTTGGAGAGTACACCTTTTTTCTATAGAGATAGGAAAAACTAGGGTTTGAGTCAATACCCTTCTTCTTGAATTTTCTTCTTCCTTGGTGGATCACCTCTAGAGGCCAAACATTTGGGTGGCTAACGTTGATCAAAGGAAGGAACCAAACCCGGTGGATTCAAGATTGAACGCGAAAGGATTTGGAGGTGAACTTGTACCTGAGGAAGCTCGATCTTCAAGGGTATGATTTATTCTTTATCTTTTCGTTTAATTAATAATTATGCATAAAGGGTGATCCGGGTTTATGGTTTGTAAATAATTTTTAAACTCTGATTTTTACTCGCTTCCGCATTATTTTGCAATTTGATTGCTTTCTTGAATATTACAAACCTAACAGTGGTATCAGAGCCAAACCTTTATGTAAATTATTAATTGTTTTAATTTGATATGTATATTGATATGTGTTTAGAACAATTTTTTGGGCATAATTTTATTGTATAAAATTTTAAAAAAAAAAAAATACCGAAAACAGTGAACTATTTTTTTTTCGGTAATCAAAGATTGCAGGATGTTTTGTTTTTTCAAAAGTTGAATCACGTGGGTCAAGGAATAAAAGAATTCCTGCAGCTTGGTTGTTTCATGTTAACATTTTTATATGGTCATGATTGATGAAACAACAGCACGGAAATCGAGGATTTTTGATATATAGGCCACGTACTCTTGAAATTCCAGGATTCTTGAATCTTGTTATGCTTTTTTTTTTTTTTTTTTGATGAAAACCGAAGCAACATAAAAAAAAAACATGCAACAAGGGAAACCAAAATCACGTGGCCCAGAAAAAAAAATTAACATGGATGTTCGGTTTTTTTTCGTGGCTAATTATTTATATTATATATATATATATATAATAGTTATATATATATATATTAATCTTAATTATTTTATTATTAAAATAAATAATTATTTTGATTTTAGAATAAAATGTTTATTTTAATCTTAAAATAAAAAGATTTATTTTAATTTTAAAATTAAATTTCATGCTAACTAATTAGAGTTGGAATTGGATTCCATGATAACTAATTGGAGTTGAAATTGGATTTTATTTTTCCTAAAATAAAGGAGTTTATTTGTGAATAGGGATGTAAATCCATCTTTCCTTAAATAAAGGAGTTTGTTTAGATATGAAATAAAATTTCATATTATTCAAAATAAAAGAGTTTATTTGTGAATAGGAAAGTAAATCCATCTTTCCTTAAATAAAGGAGTTTGTTTAGATATGAAATAGGATTTCATATTATTCAAAATAAAAGAGTTTATTTGTGAATAGGAAAGAGAATCCGTGTTTCCTTAAATAAAGGAGTTTATTTAGATATGAAATAGGATTTCATATTATTCAAAATAAAAGAGTTTATTTGTGAATAGGAAAGAAAATCCGTGTTTCCTTAAATAAAGGAGTTTATTTAAATATGAAATAAGATTTCATATTATTCAAAATAAAAGGAGTTTATTTGTGAATAGGAAAGAATATCCGTGTTTCCTTTAATAAAAGATTTTTTTTACATGGAATTGGATTCCATAATTAATTAAAATAAAAGAGTTTATTTTAATTAAAGATTTTTTTACATGGAATTGGATTCCATAATTAATTAAAATAAAGGAGTTTATTTTGATTAAAGATTTTGATTAAAATAAAATAGTTTATTTTATTCAAAATAGGATAAATTAAAATAAAATAGTTTTATTTTGATTTAAATTTGGATTAAAATAAAGGAGTTTATTTTTATTCAAAATTAGATTTTATACTAACTAAATTTGCCCATTAAATGATATCAATATATATATTAAATGTTTATTATTCATGGGATGAATGTTATTTATTGATGCATATGATGATGTGTATGATAATAAATGGGATTGACTATGGACTATTGAATTAAATGTGATTGGATTTTATTTTAGTTGGATGCATGAATGTATGGGTTTTATTAAATGGGGTCTGCGCACTCGTCTTCTCTAATTTTTCTTAATGTAAATTCTATCTCCTCCCTATGTACTTCCCCTCGATCACGATCAAGGTTTCTATTTATTTTAAATAGTTTTGTAATAGGAATAGTTAGAATTAATTTTGAAGAATTAAAGATCAAGGAGCAAGGACCGCTTGAAGACCCGCTTTTGTAATGGAGCCCCAAGTTTAAATGTAATAGTTATATTTAAATATTATTTCTTGCACCCCCAGGGTTTGACCTTTTGGTTCACTTAGTGGCTCTAGTCAACCAAACTAGAATAAAAGTCCATAATCAATTCGGGTAGAATATAGTATTCTATATGTGCATGCTTATACTTTATATATATTATATATTATGCAAACATGCCTCGCATGTTCATTAATACGACGCGTATTTATATATATATATGTAAATGCGCTAAACAAGATGAGATAAATTAATAACAAACCCTCAATTTTTATATTAAGTCCTAAGCGCTCAAAGATATTTGGAATATCGAACGCGCCTTTTCTAGCATGATAAAATTAATAGAGTATTAAATATTTAATATGAGTTTGTTGTGTCACCACAAGGCAAGTATTAAGTATTTAAGATGTTAATTTATCACATTTGATGCTTATAAAGAAAATTGAACAATATTATTTTTTTGTGTCACCACAAGGATGATATTTTTCTTTTTGAATATATGGAGTGCTAGGTGGGACTTAACTTGGATAATTTTGATTCGGATGTGCCACCACTGATCAAAATAATCTAAGAGGCAAAAGAAAAGGAGTTGCATAGTTGATGTAATTGACAAAAGTTGTCTACCTATTTATTTATATATAGTTTATCGTGTCACCACAAGGCTATATACATTTGAAATGGGATCCTTATTCTCACTAACTAATCTTTAATTAGATTTTTTAACTATATAAGTGAGGGTAATATAGTTTGAAGAAAATAGTGGGAGATACCAATTTAAAACAAGACCTAATTTATTTTGGTAATTAATAATAGAATGTATGTTAAAATGTGTTAATTACAAATTCATTTACGTAATTTTACAATGTCTAAAATTACTATCATTGCGAGGAGGCATATTAGATGCTAAATTAATCGTAATCAATTAATCGTGACATTCAAGGAGCTGGATTGGTTAAGGAATTTGAGAATAGTTCTCATATTTGAAAAGCTATCTTATGTCCTTCACGCCTATCCCCGCAATGGTTGCGAATAATGCCTCGAGGAAGAGATTGCTACTTTTAGAAAGTGGCAAGATGATGCACCTGATTGGCTCAATGCATCATGCTCAGTATCCAATTGTCGCTTCTATTTATAATAGAGTAACAAGCTTGTCGAGGAAGGAACCAAACCCGGTGGATTCAAGATTGAACGCGAAAGGATTTGGAGGTGAACTTGTACCTAAGGAAGCTCGATCTTCAAGGGTATGATTTATTCTTTATCTTTTCGTTTAATTAATAATTATGCATAAAGGGTGATCAGGGGTTTATGGTTTGTAAATAATTTTAAACTATATATATTTTATCTAGAGCTAAACATCCTAGATAAGTTTGTATGCATTATTATAATCCAATTTGATTGTGTCACTTGAGAGTTGAATATTACAAACAAGTAGTTGGGAGGATATATATCTTGATGAGTATAAAGATGAATAAATTTATGTCAAATGATATTTTCTCGTAAGGAAAAGCGTGAATCCATATAATAAGCTTACTTCACAAATGGATTCATCATGAAGTACGATCATAAGATGATGATCATTGAAGCCTAATCTACTTGAGGATAATAGAAATCAGTTATGGATTCTAATAGATCTGAGTTGAAACATCTATAAGTCAGAATAAGGAAGACGGTCTGTATAATTGATAAGACTGTTGTACAGCTGCAATAAGATAAAATATCTACATAGCTAGATGATGAGTGATGATCGATGCTTAGCATAGAGGGTAATGATCCGATTCACGTAAGAATGCAACAGCTCTATAGTACGGAGAAATTGGTTGAAGCGATATCTCAAAAATGGAACAATTGTGATAAATGCGTTTTGTTTTGATAGAACATTGAGTCAAGAGTTTGATTTTAGCAAAAATATAGAATGAACCTAATTATTGTACAAAAGAGATTGATGGAATTTTGCATGACATCTTGACATTCTAGTATTATATGTTGATGCTCTCACGGATGAGGGCAGACAGTCACTTTCACAATCGGTAAAGAATAAATTTGTCTAAAAGGATCTTCCTAAACTCTATATAGATAGATTTAAGGACAGAAGCATTGCGAACTCGAGAGAAGTATACCGATGAGGCTATGGAGTGTATCTCTTTAAGCCGTATAATGAACTACACATTCACAGATTTGTGAAAAGAGCCAGAAATTGAATGCATGCTAAATATAAAATCATGTGCTCTGATAAAAATACGAGGTCGATGTTGATGATTTTAATTTCCTGATTCACTACTGAAGGCCGATTAGAGAAAGATTACATTTGAGCATTACTGTTAACGAATTATATTTTATTTATTTGATTGATAGCGCTTAGCATTGGGGACAATTTAAAAAGCAAGACCCTAATTTATTTTAGTAATTAATAATAGAATGTATGTTAAAATACAATTTGCAATGAAATTGTATTATAATGTCCTTTATCACGGCGTTTGACTGAGGAAGATTCATTAATATGATGCTAGATGAAGCCGAAAAGAACATCTTTACGAACGAAAAGAAGGATGAACAAGCTAGATATACATTAGAAAACTGGCGAAAGAGGGCAAAAAAGAAGGTAAATGGATTTGCAGCATTAAGCTTTTCTATTGCGTACTACAAGACGTAAATATAGATTTGTTTATAAGCAGTAGAAAGTGAATATAAGTATTGAAGTGAGCCCGAAGGTTAAGTATTAGCCAAGAAACTTAATGGGCAATGCCTGCGAAAGGAACAAAGAGTCTAGGGCCTTGACTTACATGGTTATAATCGTTCGAAAGATAAAGACAAAGTTATAGCAATGAATAAAATTGCAAATATTGATCGTTACCTTGTTGGGCGGATTAAAGTCCACGTAAGTTCATGTTACGGGATAATCCTAGAAATGGAAATACGAAAGTTCCAAGTCCTAATCATTCGATCTTGGCAGGAACCTAAAGTAAGTTTGAGGGTATATGTCGGCTCCCTTTCTGATCAAGTGATTCTGCATCTCATGAGACGGAGAAATTGATTGAACATTACATATCCAAGATAAGAATGAATTAACTAGGGTCGATTAGCTGCTTCCTTTATGATACTTAGAGAAGAAGAGTATAATGATTAAATAAACTTACCATGACTTCGTAAAAGGCTTTAAGCAAGTTTCTTTGATTACTAAATAAAGAGGAATTAATGAACTGTATAACTTGCCATAGATACACGTATGATTATTATGATGCCGCATCGTAAAGATGATTCATCGACAAGAAATTATGATGATTGATCGATACCTACATGATTAGACACTAAAACAAGTAATGAAGGCGTCGTGCATTTATTGTTGATATACTAGAATAATTGGGGATTATAAGCATAGAGTTTGTCACTTCGTATATTTTGATGCAATAGTCGAATTAGAAGTAAAATAAGACTCCACGAAAGAGAGATTGTGGTAATCCTCGACGTATTCAGAAGATCATCACTGAGGTGTGGCGTAAAGATTCGTAAACGATGAGTTGGAAAAGATAGCCGTGACTTATTCTTAGCTATAAATGAAGGCTGCAAGTTGAGGGATAAAGTTCAAAGGTTCATGATCAAACTGGCTTTCATTTTATAATAAGATCCAGTATATGACGTATTCATATCAAAGAGCTTAATGTAAATACTGGCAGTTGACTTTGAGTGCGTATTAAAGTATTAAAGAATAAGTTACTTATTCGTGGTTTTATGAATTAATAAATATGTGATAAACCCACGTAGTTTTAATGATGCTTTTAGATAATGATGATATTTCCTAATCGGACCAAAGAAGCTAAAATAGTTCGATCGTTAGAAAGCGTAATGATAAATTAGTGCAATACGTTCTTAACGTTGGTTCCTTGAGTTTCTAAGCATTAAACTCGAGGGCCAATATTAAAGAATTTCCACTGAGCATTATTAATAATATGTTATGTATATTTAATTTAATCTATGGTGATAGAATAAATTAAATAGCTTAATATTTATTATTTAATATTTTAGAGAATATTAAATATAAATTAATAAGATGGAGTCTTATTAATATTATTACAATTATTATTATTTTAATTTCTAAAGAGTTTAGGAATTAATTTATATATAAGTCTTATTAATATTATTACTAATAGGATTAGGAGGTTAAATTAATTAAAAGAGTTTAATTAATTATCACTAATAAGATTATGGAGCCTAATTAATTAAAAGAATTAATTAATTAATTAAATAAAACCCAATTTCTTAATTGTTAGGAGGGTTGCCTTACATCAATAAATAAGAGAGTCTTATTATGGGTGGTGGGGGTTGTTGACTTTTACAACATACGTAATTCCAATAGTTGGAGAGTACACCTTTTTTATAGAGATAAAAAAACTAGGGTTTGAGCGATACCCTTCTTCTTGAATTTTCTTCCTTGGTGGATCACCTCTGAGGCCAAACATTTGGGTGGCTAACGTTGATCGAAAAGGAAGGAACCAAACCCACGGTGGATTCAAGATTGAGCGAAAGGATTTGGAGGTGAACTTGTACGAGGAAGCTTCGATCTTGAGGTATGATTTATTCTTTATCTTTTCGTTTAATTAATAATTATCGCATAAAGGGTGATCGGGTTTATGGTTTGTAAATAATTTTTAAACTCTGATTTTTACTCGCTTCCGCATTATTTTGCAATTTGATTGCTTTCTTGAATATTACAAACCTAACAGAAAAGCCTTAAGAAGTAACCTTTGAAAAGATAGTGGTGATTAACTCTTATCGAGTTTTAAGGAAGGAGTAATAAAACACTTATATGCTTATGTGTTTATAACTTATGTGCTCGTGAGTGTCGAGTAGGAATGATTAATGATTAAAACTTAAAATTTTGTTGTCAGGATGACTAATGTCGGAGAATCGACAAAATTAGGGAGGATAGACCTCGGATGCCTATAGAGGAGGAGCCTCGCGACATTGAGTTATTTGGGAACAACTATCGCCACGGAGTCGGCCAGATTGGTCGCGATGGTTGAAGATGAGGATGATGATGTGGATACGGATGAGGAGGATCCCGTTGAGTTGCCACAGGAGGATGAGGATGAAGAGGACAAGGAGGAGGAGACTCCACTAACCTTGATATTTTCAGATGTATGCGATGAAGTCTACGACCAAGTAACGTGGAACTTCGAGGATCTGATCGAGGAATTGAAAGAGATAGTAGTTGAACAACAAACTGCAATGACACAGAAAAATGATGAGATCAAGGATTGTGAGGAACGACTGACTAATGTCGAGGAGAAGCTAGAACAAACTGAAGGAGAGAAAGAACTGATCGAGGAGGTCGCTGAGTTGAAGAATAAGCTAAGGGAAGAAGCTACGAAGAGGGCAAGAGCCGAGGATGCATATGAGGAAGTGTTTCAACGGCGGGATAGAAGTAAAAAGCCTTGCGAGCAAAAGAGTATGAAGATGGAAGAGATGAATAGAGTATTCAACACAAGTGGCTAATCGAGCTCAAGATCGGGTCATAGGGGTATCCGATTCGATTAGAGACCATTCGCCGCCATTATGTATTAGATCATGAGAACAATGTTCCAAATTATGGAGGAATAGCGTAGTAAGGCTAAGAAGTATCTTAGTAGAACATCGTAGTTGTTATGCGAGTTATAAATATTAAATAAATTGTAAATCCTAAGTGTTATGTAACCTATGGGATATGAGGATGATGTTGTCCTGAAACTTTTGTGGTTCAGGAAAGTAATGTAAATAGCAGTGATGTTATTGTTTTATATTTTAAAAGAGGTTATGAATATATAAAAGTTGTTATTTTATTCAAAGTGTTATGTGATTATGTCGCTATTTCTTTTGTGGAGGCAAGTTAAGTAGAAATTACTTAAAAGAGTTGAATAATAATCTAATGAGTGTATTTTTAGCAGAAAATTCCTCCCAGACGTCAACCACCACGACAGAGAACCACCGAAGGAACCAACAATAACGACAATGTTGATGCTAACCCCGTTCAACAATTAGTGACATTACTGACAGAAGCATTGCAGAATCAACCACAGAACCAAGGAACAACGTTTAAGGAGTTCGAGGCGGTTGGACCACCTGAATTTCATGAATCAGTGAATCCAGTCGAGGCACAGACTTGGATTATGGAGATAGAAAAGGTGTTCAATGTTGCTAGGGTAGGGGATGACCAGAAGACTGCTTTCGCAACATTCATGTTGAAAGCAGAGGCTAGTTATTGGTGGTAGGCCAATAAAACTCGAGAAGGCCCAGAGATGATGACCTGGGATAGGTTTAAGGAGATATTCTTTGAGATCTATTTTCCCGAGAGTTCGAAGGGTCAACTAGAAGTGCAATTTAAGGCTGAGCGAGGAGCGATGGCGGTATCAAAGTATACCACTAAATTCAACGAGTCAAGCGAGGTTTGCGCCTTTATCAAGTTAGCGCAGACGAGCGTAAAGAAGGAAGAGATTTGAATAGGGACTGAAGCCCAGATTGTACAGTAGGGTTTCCCTATTTCAATTGAAGACTTTCGCAGCAGTGATGGAGAAAGCAATACTCACTGAAGGTGGAGGCGAGGCAGTGACAAAGTTCAATCAGGAACAGAAAAAGAAGAAGAATGAGGTGGAGATTAATAATGGAGGTGGTAGTGGTGGAAACAACAACAACAACAACTTAAAGAGGAAGTGGAATGGAAACGTGGGTGCTGAAAACCAGCAGGGTAACTAGCAAAACAAGAAGTTTGAAGCATGTGCTACATGCGGTAAGTTTCACAAGGGTGCGTGCTTAATAGGGAAACGAGTATGCTTCAATTATGGCCAGGAGGGTCACATCGCCCCAAATTGCACTCAACCTAAGAAGAACGTGTGCTTCACGTGCGGATCCAAGGATCACTTTGCTCGTGAATGCCCTAAGAAGAATGATGGAGTGACAACTAGAAGCAATGGAGGTAACAGTGGACCCACAGCATCAAACAAACCCACAGCCAGAACCTTCAACATGATTGTGCAAGATGATGTGCAATCATAAGATGTCGTGTCAGGTATTATCCCAATCAATGATATTGATGATTATGTGTTATTTGATTCGGGTACTACTTGCTCGTTTATCTCTGATGAATTTGCTAAAAGGTTAGAATTGCCTAGAGAAGAACTAAATTTCCCTTTGAACATAGAAATTGCGAATAAGGAGGTAATCCCTGTTAGATTCATACACAAGAACTGTAGGGTGAACATTAAGGAGAATATTTTGATGGTAGATTTGATTCCGATTAGACTTGGAGAGTTTGATGTTATTTTGGGATTAGATTGGTTGTTCAAATATGGAGCGATAATTGATTTTCAAAAGAAGTGTGTAAACCTTATGACCCCATCAAAAGTAGTGTTCTTTGGTAGCAAGTCGCCTAGACAAATGAAATGTCTGACGATGATGCAGACAAAGAAAGTGTTGAGTCAAGGCTGTATGGGCTATTTAGCTTACATAGTCAATACTCAGAAAAAGAATGTGAAACTGGAAGAGATACCAGTGGTGAGGGAATTTGAGGATGTGTTTTCGGAGGATTTGCGGGACTTAGCTTTGGTGGAGAAATTGAGTTTATAATCGACTTAGTCTTGAGAAAACGACCGCGATATCGAAGGTGTGACGCCCCCAAAATACATGGTACATAAATCAAATACAAACTTAATTATACAGCATGAGCTGAGAGTTTTTACACGAATATTGTCTCATAGACAATATTCAAACTCTCATTACATTTATTATCACACTATTTCAATAAATAATAAGGACTACTAAATTCACTTATCCTGGACCGTCACTCTGTTCCCCGACGCGTCCCAGCTATATTCTCATTTCCTGAAGAGAACAATGAAAGTAAAAGGGTGAGCTCAACTAGCCCAGTAAGAAATATTATGACTAAGATAATGCAAAATAAATTATCGTTAGCCTTCAACAGTATAACAACTGATAGAATATAATAGACATCAAGTTTTAGATCAACAACTGCCGGAATAAGCAATCCATTAGAAGAGTCAAGTAAAACATAATGTCTACTATCTCCTCTAGATTAAAAGTTCATCGTTAATATTTCATTCCTATAATACTCATCAACAATTCTTTGTTATACCCAAGACAAAAAGAACTCTCATTACCTGTCTTCACCTAAACCACCAAAGATTATAGTTAAATCCATAATTCATATTTATAATCATGTAAATCAACAGTTTCTCCTTGCCACAAAGGCTTAATATAACGCTTACTTAATATCCTTACCCCAACGGCTAAAGATATTCAAATGTAATAACAATGATCATACCAATCAATTGTCTATCTTTTCACTACGGGCCAAAGATATTCAACTATAAAACCAATGCTCATGATCATACCAATCAATTGCCTGTCAGTACACTACGGCCAAAGACATTCAACTGTTAACTAATGGTCATGATCCTGCCAATCACATCATCGAATTATACATGCACTACGAGCCAAGGATATTCGTTATCATCACCAGTGGTTATGATCATGTCATACACCTGTCCATCTTTGCACGTAAGCCAAAGATATACAATTATAAAACCAATAATCAACAGTTCATCTTTGCATGTAAGCTAAAGATATACAATTATAAAACCAATATTCAACAGTCCAAATATGCACGTAAGGCAAAGATGACTTTCATCACAATATAAGCATGAGGATGATGACAATGATATAAGCATTAATCAAACGAAATCAAGGATAAATATTAAAGACTTTAAATTTATCCAGAGTTTAAAAATATCCAAATTGTCAACATGATACTGCTTTGTGGAGTAAAATTGAAGAATAATATTCATGTACCAAAAATAATTTGGACAGAAAATAAATATATTTTGCGGGTGAATAGTATCCCGTGAATAGTACCCTATGAATAGTACTTTGGGAATAGTACCTCGTGAATAGTACCCCGACATGAAAAGTGTCCTAAATACCCGAGTGAATAATACTAGAGTGAATTGTAACTGGGTGAATAGTAACCCGTGAATAATAACTCTTGAATAGTACTCTGGTACGAAAAGTGCCCCAAATACTTGAGTGAATAATACTAGAGTGAATAGTAACCTCGACACAAAAAGGTAGAAATTCCACAATAAAATTCGTACCAATATTCTGAAAAAAAGATATTGAAAGAAATAATATCATTTACGAAGAAATAATACCCCTTACAACTGTTGAACGAAAATAATATTCCTACGAATATTGAACGAAGATGATATTCCTTACGAATATTGAACGAATATAATATTCATACGAATACGAAAATTAACATCTCTACAGAATATGAAATAAATAATACCCCTTACCTCAGAAGAAGACTGGATACTAGAATGGTGAAGTAGCAGACTTCTCTTCTTCTTTCTCTCTATAACTTCTCTCTCTATAGCTTCTCTCTCTATAATTGCTCTTGTGAGACTTAGTGAATTGGTGAGAATGAAGGAAGAATGAGCTTCTATTTATAGGAAAATATAGTTTCGATAATTACATGTTTTGGGGCTCGAAATATTACAGTATAATACCTTCATCTTTTTCTTCAATTTTAATTTAGTCCTGCAAATATTATTAACCTTGCACCACCTCCCCTAATAGTAAATCATGTGAATCAATAGTAAATCACGTGACTCAATAGTTCTAAACATGTGAAAAAATTAATTATAGTATAGTACCTTCATCTATACCTCTATTTTTAATTTAGTCATGCAAGTATTATCAATCTTGCACCAACTCCCCTAATAGTAAATCATGTGAATCAATAGTACACACATGTGAACACATAGTTATAAGCATGTGAATTAATAATAATTAATTGCTCATTTATCCGATTAATTGCCCGATTGGTCAATATAACTTCCAGACATCAATTATTATCGAAATAAATATAGATTTCCACTAACACTAATAATCCCAACACAATGGAACTATCAATTTCATCTTTAATCAACACGAACTTATTCATCATTAATATTATAACTCACAATATTTAACAACCAAGTCGTTCCCAGGAAAGAGGGGGCTTTTCGATAAGGATTTCTCATTATTGGCGCGCAATTAGGTGACCAAACCTCTCCTTCGATAATAAATAACTTGACATTTATTGATATTAATATTGCAAATAATATGTAATAATAACTTTGAATCAATAATCTCAATTATTGATTTAATAATATAAAATATTGTGACAATAATTGAATAAAACTGAGTGACTTCTCGCATAAGCATCAATAATCAATAACGTGTGCTACTATGCAACCACGCGTATTATTGTACTTTTACCACCGAATATTTTATGACAACTTTCTTACTCTGAAAAATTTACACACATCACCCTTAACTTTAACCTTTTATCAATTTAACCATTTACTAAATAGAATAATTATAAGAAAATTGAATACTTTCATTTCATAAAATTCGGGGTCTCACAATCTCCCCTCCTTATGAAATTTTGCCCTCGAAATTTACATACCTGTTATTTCAAAGAGATGAGAATACATTGCTTTCTTTTCGAATTGTACCTTCCCGGTTATATCCTCTCTATCATGATTTTCTCATTTCGTATCTCCTGTATTTCAGATATCATTCTAGAATATAGTTTCAAAATAAGGGTTAATTGACATGCCACATATTATCTCTATACTCTGACTAACCAATTAAATAACAACTAAACTTAGGTAGGTCATACTAGCGAAGGAATTCTCCGTCTCTCCCCTCCTAGTTCTTGTCTCACATCTCAGCCAGGGATCATATCCCTAAGCTTTGATACCAACTGTGACGCCCCCAAAACGGGCATAAATCACCCATCTTGAGTCGTTAAATACATGGTACATAAATTAAATACAAACTTAATTATACAACATGAGCTGAGAGTTTTTACACGAATATTGTCTCATAGAAAATATTCAAACTCTCATTACATTTATTATCACACTATTTCAATGAATAGTGAGGACTACTAAAGCCACTTATCCTGGACCGTCACTCTGTTCCCCGACACGTCCCAGCTATACTCTCATTTCCTGAAGAGAACAATGAAAGAAAAAGGGTGAGCTCAACTAGCCCAGTAAGAAATATTATGACTAAGATAATGCAAAATAAATTATCGTTAGCCTTCAACAGTATAACAACTGATAGAATATAATAGACATCAAGTTTTAGATCAACAACTGCAGCGGAATAAGCAATCTATTAGAAGATTCAAGTAGAACATAATGTCTACTATCTCCTCTAGATTAAAAGTTCATTGTTAATATTTCATTCCTATAATACTCATCAACAGTTCTTTGTTATACACAAGACAAAAAGAACTCTCATTACCGGTCTTCACCTGAACCACAAAAGATTATAGTTAAATCCACAATTCATATTTATAATCATGTAAATCAACAGTTTCTCCTTGCCACAAAGGCTTAATAGAACGCTTACTTAATATCCTTACCCCAACGGCTAAAGATATTCAAATGTAATAACAATGATCATACCAATCAATTGTCTATCTTTGCACTACGGGCCAAAGATATTCAACTATAAAACCAATGCTCATGATCATACCAATCAATTGCCTGTCAGTACACTACGGCCAAAGACATTCAACTGTTAACTAATGGTCATGATCCTGCCAATCACATCATCGAATTATCTATGCACTACGGGCCGAGGATATTCGTTATTATCACCGATGGTTATGATCATGTATACATATCATCATTTACACTGTCCATCTTTGCACCTAAGCCAAAGATATACAATTATAAAACCAATAATCAACAGTTCATCTTTGCATGTAAGCTAAAGATATACAATTGTAAAACCAATATTCAACAGTCCATATATGCACGTAAGGCAAAGATGACTTTCATCACAATATAAGCATGAGGATGATGACAATGATATAAGCATTAATCAAACGAAATCAAAGATAAATATTAAAGACTTTAAATTTATCCAAAGTTTAAAAATATCTAAATTGTCAACATGATCTTTGCTTTTTGTGGAGTAAAATTCAAGAATAATATTCATGTACCAAAAATAATTTGGATGGAAAATAAATATATTTTCTTGGTGAATAGTACCAAGTGAATAGTACCACAATGAATAGTACTTGAGAATAGTACCAAATGAATAGTATCCCGGCATGAAAAAGTGTCCTAAATACCGAGTGAATAATACAAGAATGAATAAAACCCAAGGGTGAATAGTAACACAAATGAATAGTAACTCGTGAATAGTACTGAAGTAGTAACGAAAAGTGCCCCAAATATCGAAAGTGAATAATACTAGAGTAAATAGTAACCTCAACACAAAAAGTAGAAATTCCACAATAAAATTCGTACCAATATTACGGCATACTTGATATTAAAAAGAAATAATATCATTACTGAAGAAATAATACCCTTACGAATGTTGAGCGAAAATAATATTCCTACGAATATGGAACGAAGATGATATTCCTTACGAATATTGAATGAATATAATATTCATACGAATACAAAAATTAACATCTCTTCAGAATATGAAATAAATAATACCCCTTACCTCAGAAGAAGACTGGATACTGGAATAGTGAAGTAGCAGACTTCTCTTCTTCTTTCTCTTTATAACTTCTCTCTCTATAGCTTCTCTCTCTATAATTGCTCTTGTGAGACTTAGTGAATTGGTGAGAATGAAGGAAGAATAAGCTTATATTTATAGAAAAATATAGTTTCGATAATTTCACGTTTTGGGGATAGAAATATTATAATATAATACCTTCATCTTTTTCTTCATTTTTAATTTAGTCCTGCAAGTATTATTAAACTTGCACCACCTCCCCTAATAGTAAATCATGTGAATCAATAGTAAATCATGTGACTCAATAGTTCTAAACATGTGAAAAAATTAATTATAGTATAGTACCTTTATCTATACCTCCATTTTTAATTTATTCATGCAAGTATTATCAATCTTGCACCAACTCCCCTAATAGTAAATCATGTGAATCAATAGTACACACATGTGAACACATAGTTATTAGCATGTGAATTAATAGCAATTAATTGCTCATTTATCCGATTAATTACCCGATTGGTCGATATAACTTCCAGATATCAATTATTATCGAAATAAATATCGATTTCCACTAACACTAATAATTCCAACACAATGGAACTATCAATTTCATATTTAATCAACACGAACTTATTCATCATTAATATAATAACTCACAATATTTAACAACCGTGTCGTTCCTCGAGGAAGAGGGGCTTTTCGATAAGGATTTCTCCTTATTAGCGCCGCATGATTAGGTGACCAAACCTCTCCTTGACAGAACTTCCAGACATTGTCAATATTGCAAATAATATGAATAACTTTGTCGTCTCAATTATTGATTTAATAATATAAAATATTGTGACAATAATTGAATAAAACTGAGTGACTTCTCACGTAAGCATCAATAATCAATAACGTGTGCTACTATGCAACCACGCGTATTACTGTACTTTTACCACCGATTATTTTATGACAACTTTATTACTTTAAAAAATTTACACACATCACCCTTAACTTTAACCTTTTATCAATTTAACCATTTACTAAATAGAATAATTATAAGAAAATTGAATACTTTCATTTCATAAAATTCGGGGTCTCACAATCTCCCCTCCTTATGAAATTTTGCCCTCGAATTTTACGTACCTGGTAGTTCAAAGAGATGAGAATACCTTGCTTTCTTTTCGGATTGTACCTTCCCGGTTATATCCTCTCTATCATGATTTTCTCATTTCTCATCTCCTGTATTTCAGATATCATTCTAGAATATAGTTTCAAAATAAGGGTTAATTGACATGCCACATATTATCCCTATACTCTGACCGACCAATTAAATAACAACTAAAGTTAGGTAGGTCATACTAGCGAAGGAATTCCCCGTCTCTCCCCTCCTAGTTCTTGTCTCACATCTCAGCCAGGGATCATATCCCTAAGCTTTGATACCAACTGTGACACCCCCAAAATGGGCATACATCACCCATCTTGAGTCGCCAAATACATGGTACATAAATCAAATACAAACTTAATTATACAATATGAGCTGAGAGTTTTTACACGAATATTGTCTCATAGACAATATTCAAACTCTCATTATATTTATTAATTCACTATTTCAATGAATAGTGAGGACTACTAAAGCCACTTATCACGGACCAGTCACTTTGTTTCTAAAAACACGCCCCGACTATATTCTCATTTCCTGAATAGAACAATGAAAGAAAAAGGGTGAGATCAACTAGCCCAGTAAGAAATATTATGACTAAGATAATGCAGAATAAATTATCGTTAGCCTTCAACAGTATAACAACTGATAGAATATAATAGACATCAAGTTTTAGATCAACAACTGTAGCGGAATAAGCAATCCATTAGAAGAGTCAATTAGAACATAATGTCTACTATCTCCTCTAGATTAAAGGTTCATCGTTAATATTTCATTCCTATAATACTCATCAAAAGTTCTTTGTTATACCCAAGACAAAAAGAACTCTCATTACCTGTCTTCACCTGAACCACCAAAGATTATAGTTAAATCCACAATTCATATTTATAATCATGTAAATCATAAGTTTCTCCTTGCCACAAAGGCTTAATAGAACGTTTACTCAATATCCTTACCCCAACGGCTAAAGATATTCAAATGTAATAACAATGATCATACCAATTAGTTGTCTATCTTTGCACTACGGGCCAAAATATTCAACTATAAAACCAATGGTCATGATCATACCAATCAATTGCCTGTCAGTGCACTACGGCCAAAGACATTCAACTGTTAACTAATGGTCATGATCCTGCCAATCACATCATCGAATTATACATGCACTACGGGCCAAGGATATTTGTTATTATCACCAGTGGTTATGATCATGTCATACACCTATCCATCTTTGCACGTAAGCCAAAGATATACAATTATAAAACCAATAATCAACAGTTCATCTTTGCGTGTAAGCCAAAGATATACAACTGTAAAACCAATAATCAACAGTCCATCTATGCACGTAAGCCAAAGATAACTTTCATCACAATATAAGCATGAGGATGATGACAATGATATAAGCATTAATCAAACGAAATCAAAGATAAATATTAAAGACTTTAAATTTATCCAGAGTTTAAAAATATCTAAATTGTCAACATGATACTGCTTTGTGGAGTAAAATTCAAGAATAATATTCATGTACCAAAAATAATTTGGACAAAAAATAAATATATTTTGCGGGTGAATAGTACCCCGTGAAGAGTACCCTGTGAATAGTACTCCGGGAATAGTATCTCGTGAATAGTACCCCGGCATGAAAAGTGTCCTAAATACCCGAGTGAATAATACTAGAATGAATAGTAACCGAGTGAATAGTAACTCATGAATAGTACTCCGGCACGAAAAGTGCCCCGAATACCCGAGTGAATAATACTAGAGTAAATAGTAACCTCGACACAAAAAAGTAGAAATTCCACAATAAAATTCGTACCAATATTCTGGCATAACGATATTGAAAGAAATAATATCATTTACGAAGAAATAATACCCCTTACGACTCTTGAACGAAAATAATATTCCTACGAATATGGAACGAAGATGATATTCCTTACGAATATTGAATAAATATAATATTCATACGAATACGAAAATTAACATCTCTTCAGAATATGAAATAAATAATACCCCTTACCTCAGAAGAAGACTGGATAATGGAATAGTGAAGTAGCAGACTTCTCTTCTTCTTTCTCTTTATAACTTCTCTCTCTATAGCTTCTCTCTCTATAATTGCTCTTGTGAGACTTAGTGAATTAGTGAGAATGAAGGAAGAATGAGCTTCTATTTTTAGGAAAATATAGTTTCGATAATTGCACGTTTTGGGGCTCGAAATATTACAGTATAATACCTTCATATTTTTCTTCATTTTTAATTTAGTCCTGCAAGTATTATTAAACTTGCACCACATCCCCTAATAGTAAATCATGTAAATCAATAGTAAATCATGTGACTCAATAGTTCTAAACATGTGAAAAAATTAATTATAGTATAGTACCTTTATCTATACTTCCATTTTTAATTTAGTTATGCAAGTATTATCAATCTTGCACCAACTCCCCTAATAGTAAATCATGTGAATCAATATTACACACATGTGAACACATAGTTATAAGCATGTGAATTAATAGAAATTAATTGCTCATTTATCCGATTAATTACCCGATTGGTCAATATAACTTCCAGACATCAATTATTATTGAAATAAATATCGATTTCCACTAACACTAATAATCCCAACACAATGGAACTATCAATTTCATCTTTAATCAACACGAACTTATTTATCATTAATATTATAACTCGCAATATTTAACAACCAGGTCGTTCCCAGGAAAGAGGGGGCTTTCCGATAAGGATTTCTCCTTATTGGCGCGCAATTAGGTGACCAAACCTCTCCTTGACAGAACTTCTAGACATTGTCAATATTGTAAATAATATGAATAACTTTGTTTTCTCAATTATTGATTTAATAATATAAAATATTGTGACAATAATTGAATAAAACTGAGTGACTTCTCACGTAAGCATCAATAATCAATAATGTGTGCTACTATGCAACCACGCGTAATACTGTACTTTTACCACCGAGTATTTTATGACAATTTTCTTACTTTGAAAAATTTACACACATCACCCTTAACTTTAACCTTTTATCAATTTAACCATTTACTAAATAGAATAATTATAAGAAAATTGAATACTTTCATTTCATAAAATTCGGGGTCTCACAGAAGGCCCGGTATAGAATGGCTCCAGTAGAAATGAAGGAACTGATGGTACAGTTATAGGAATTGTTAGACAAGAAATATATTCAACCAAGCGTATCACCGTGGGGAGCGCCAGTGTTATTCGTGAAGAAGAAGGATGGGTCAATGCGTCTTTGCATTGCTTATAGAGAATTAAACAAAGTCACTATTAAAAACAAATATCCATTGCCAAGAATAGATGACTTGTTTGATCAGTAGAAGGGTGCTAAATACTTCTCAAAAATAGATTTGAGAAGTGGGTATCACCAGTTGAAAGTGAGGAAGGAGGATATACCACGAACGGCATTCAGAACTTGGTATGGACATTACGAGTTTCTGGTGATGTCTTTTGGTTTAACCAATGCACCTGCTACATTCATGGATTTGATGAATAGGGTGTTTAAACCATTCTTAGACAAGTTTGTAGTAGTATTCATCGACGACATTTTGGTGTATTCCAAAACTCAAGAAGAACACATGGAACACTTCCGTTTCACATTGAAAACTAAGAAAGGAAAAGTTGTACGCGAAATTCTCTAAGTGCGAATTTTGGCTAGACCGTGTGCAATTTCTTAGGCACGTGATTGACAAAGATGGGATTTCCGTGGATCCATCAAAAGTGGAAGCTATAATAAATTGGGAACAACCAAGAACACCGTCGAAAGTGAGGAGTTTCTTGGGACTGGCCGGTTATTACAGACGATTTATTCAAGATTTTTCTAAGATAGCCACTCCATTAACAAATTTGACCAGGAAAACTATGAAATTTGTTTGGACGAAGAAATATGAAGAAAGTTTCTAGGATTTGAAGAAAAAATTAAGCATGGCACCTGTGTTGTCATTACCAGATAGTACAAGTAACTTTGTGGTGTATAGTGATGCCTCACATAAGGGATTGGGTTGTGTTCTTATGCAGAATGGCAAAGTAATTGTGTATGCATCAAGACAACTGAAGGATTATGAGAAAGGTTATCTGACTCATGATTTGGAATTGGCTGCAGTAGTATTTGCTCTTAAGATATGGAAACACTATCTCTATGGAGAGAAATGTGAAATCTACACAGACCATAAAAGTCTGAAGTATATTTTCACACAGAAGGACCTGAATATGCGACAAAGAAGATGGATGGAATTGATAAAGAATTACGATTGTGAGATCTTTTATCACCCGAGCAAAGCGAATGTGGTTGCAGATGCTTTGAGCAGGAAAGGTCAGGAGAAGTTGATGCTGATAACTACTCAGGAGGAGCTTATTTCAGCAATGACAAAGCTTGAATTGGAAATCAAATTTCCAAAGAAGTCTGATGAACGACTATTCTAGATAGATGCTAGTCCAACTTTGGTGGATAAAGTGAAGAATGCTCAACTACAAGATAAAGAATGTGAAACGATCAAAGAGAAAGTGGTTGATGGTAGTGATGTAAAATACAAGATCGATACCGAAGGACTACTACGATTCGAGGAAAGAATTTGGGTTCCAGCAGTGCCAGAACTTAAAGCCGAAATCTTGACTGAAGCACACAACACAAGATATTCGATTAATCCAGGAAGTACATCGATGTATCAAGATTTGCGGCGACATTTTTGGTGGCCAAATATGAAAAAAGACATTGCAAAATGCGTTACAAAATGCTTGACGTGTCATAAGGTGAAAGTTGAACATCAACGACCAAGCGGGTTACTTCAACCGTTGGAAATACCGGAATGGAAATAGGATCATATCACAATGGATTTTGTGGTAGGACTTCCAACGACTCAGAAAGGATATGATGCGATATGGGTAATAGTGGACAGATTGACAAAATCTGCACACTTTTTGCCAATAAAGATTAGATCTAATCTTGATCTGCTAGCAAAACTATACGTTAAAGAGATTGTATCAAGACATGGAGTTCCAGTGTCAAATGTGTCAGATAGAGATCCAAGGTTCACATCAAACTTCTGGAAGAGACTACAAGAATGTATGGGAACACAGTTGCGAATGAATACATCATACCATCCGCAAACCGACGGGCAAAGCGAACGAACAATCGAAACGTTGGAAGATATGTTGAGAGCATGCATCATAGATTTCAAAGGAAGTTGGGACGTACATTTACCATTTATAGAATTTGCCTACAACAACAGTTACCACACGAGCATCGGTATGCCACCTTACGAGGCATTATGCGGTGAAAGCAGAACCCCCTTTGTCTTTGGGATGAAGTCGTTGAGCATATTTGTTAGGACCAGAACTAGTACAACAAACTTCTGAAGTTGTCAAACTCATCAGGACAAGATTGGTAGCAGCCCAAGATAGACAGAAAAAGTATGCCAATCAACATAGGCAAAATCGCGAATTTGAAGTAGGAAATTTTGTTTTCCTAAAAGTTTCTCCTTGGAAGGGGAAAATTCATTTTGGCAAGAAAGGAAAACTCAGCCCAAGATTTATTGGACCTTTTGAGATACTAAGAAGAGTGGGGGAAGTGGCTTATGAGGTAGCTCTACCTCCAGAGTTGGAAAACATTTATAATGTCTTTCACATTTTGGTGTTACGACCGTATAAGCCCGATTACAAGCACGTGATCGAGTACGAACCATTACAATTCGATAAAGATTTGTCTTATGAAGAGACTCCTATCCAGATAGTCGACAGGAAAGAACAAGTGCTTAGAAATAAAGTGATACCTTCTGTGAAGGTGATATGGAGAAACCACTGATGTCGAAGAAAGAAACACGGGAACTCGAAAAGTGAAATGATGAAAAATTACCCTGAGTTATTTGTTTAATCTATGTCTTCGATTCTGGAGATAGAATCTTTGTAAGTAGGGAATAATGTGACGATTTGATTGTTTGAATTGTGATTCTGATGACAGAATCCTTTTAAGGAGGGAATGATGTAACATTCCAAAATTTTAAATGTGATATTAAATATTTATTGAAGTATATAAATATTTAATGGATGTGTTTATCGTTGAATAAATATTTGTTTAATTGATTTAATTTTATTTGGAGAATTATTTGCTAAATAAATAGTTGATGAATTAAGGAAATTATTATTATATTGATATTTCAATTTAATGGTTGATTATTTGTATTTGTGTTACGTGATTAAAGGATTTATTTAATTAAGCTGTGATTTAAATTAATTGAATTAAATATGAAAGCTTGACTAATATAGTGTGACAAATAACGATATTATAAGGAGTTATTAAAATAAATTAAAGTAGTTTAATTTAGTTTTTTAACAAACAAGGCTTAATATATTAAGTGTTTAATTTTAAATGGTTTTTGCCAAACAAGGCCCTATGGCTTTTGGAATTCTTTTAATTTTAATTTATATAAATTAATAAAATAAATAATATAAATTAAATAAATTAAATAATAAACATAATAACTTATACGTTATTTTTATAACTATTATCCTAATAAGTATACGTATTAGTATTATATCAGTTTTATTTTTACGCATACTTGTTAGTTGTCTAGTCTAAGCCTAAGAGAAGAAAGCTAAGAAGTTCAAAGAAGCTTGAGAGAATTGAGAGAAGGCTTGAGAGAAATTGAGAAGAATTGTCTGCAATTGCAAGAAATTACAAAACTATTTGAAGGTATTTATGTAACCTTTGTATTATATATATATATATATATATATATATATGAAGTTACGGCATAGTTGTTTGTATTCTGTGAAATCAAAATTTATGAATTGTGGATAGATACTTGGTAATTGTGATGATACATGCTTATGATGCTAGGGTTAAGTTTTAAACAAGGAATTTGTATGCTAATTTCATTTTTAACAGTAGAAAATTTTGACAGTATATGTATTCTTTGTATGGCTTAGGTAAGTACCAATTTAGATGGTCAATTCTTATGTTAAACTGTAAATTGACGCTTGTATATGATAGTTCATTGATATACGAGCATAACGTAATTTGAATGAGGTGATTTGGCCAACTAATGAATTCACAGTAATGATTTTTAGGAGGAATGTCAAGAAAATTGAGTTTTTATGAAAAACATGAATTTTAAGAAATTAAAATAGTTTTAGTTATTGTTAAATTGTGCTAAGTGGTTGAATATATTAGCAATCATGTCTATGATAGTTGTATATTTATTTTACATGTTATTATCACTATTTGGTGGGTGAAATTCGTGTTAATTGGCTTAAGAAAAGTGTCGAGGCTCTGCTCTGTAAAACTAAGTTATAATGCGTCGTGGCGTGGTGTACATGACCCTTAAGTATGACCAAATGCCATTACGCCTGCCAGCGTCATGCGACCTCCCGATACAAAACTTCATGGCGGTAGCATATAGTGACCATTTCCAGACACTGAAGTCTGCTAATTCTGCAGACCTTGGTCGTTCTTTGTAGCTTAACTAAAGGTTATGGTAATGTGTCCAACATTTAACAACAAGGCTAATATAGAGTTGTGTTATATGTATTATGAATTCAAAGTTGTAAAAATGATTAGTAAATCAAAAACGCGTTATGTGATAACCTAGTTTATACAATGAACGTTAGTTATGTGTTGTGATGATTAACACTTGGGAATTCTGAAATGTAAACGGTAGCTTAAGACTTGTGCTAAAATAACAAGTTTAGCTAGTAATGCGTTTTATATTAAAAAGTGAATATTAGTAAGTCTAATAGATGTTGTGGTTTTAATACTGTGTATAGGTGAATGTGAGTTTTAATATTTTAGCTTACGCTCGAGGCAAGTTTTCTAACTCTACAATTTCATTGAGCTAGTTCATTTATTACATTGTGCAAGTTTTTTAACTCTACACTTTCGTTGAGTTAGTTCTATTATTATATTGTATAACTTCATGCTTTTGATTGAGCAAGCTTCTTATCTTAACTGTTATTGAATAAATCAATTTTATTGATTGATTCATTCTAACTTGTTTACAGTTAAGCAAGTTTCTTAAGTTCTATAATTGTATAATGAACGTAATTTTGAACTCTCGTCTCTATTATTGAACTGTTTTAATTTTTTGCATGAGTTAATACATTGTTGGGCAAGTTTTTAGTTTCCAACTTGCTATCAATTAAATGTACGTTCAGGAATATCATTCCTAATATTATAAGACTCGATCCTTAGCTTATTTTACTGTTCAAGCAAAGGTTAACCATTTTATTTATTTTATTCATTTTATTGAATGCTTATGCTCTATAGCTATTTCAAGCATGAGTTTGATATGTAGAATCAGTTCATTTATGATTCTCAAATGTTCTAAGTTATGTTGTTATTAAAAAACTATTGTATTATCAATCATTGTTGATTCAACTAGTTTCCTAGTTGATGATCATTAAACTTCAATTACCCTTGAAAGCTTATCCAAACCAAACTTTCTTTGGTGCGGACTTGTACTCTAAATACTGAGATGAATAACCCTATGTTTAGGGGTTTACGCTTAGCGTTGAAATGGTTGTGCACAATACATTTATGCGAAGGATTGATCCCCTAAGTGCACTTGAGTCCTTATAGTCATATAACTGTTAAAGTTAAAGTTGAAAGATTACTTATAACTATGGACATGGTTCATGGTCATTTAACCATTAGTAGTACATTTAAGAATGTTAATAGAATATATCATTCAGTTCTATTGAGCCTATGAATTGGCAAATATAGTAATGTTAATAGAACATATCATTCAGTTCTATTGAGCCTATGAATTGGCAAATCTTGTAATGTTAAAAAAATATATCATTCAGTTCTATTGAGCCTATTATTTGGCAAATGTTGTAAAGATATTTATTCTTATTTCAAGTGAGCTTTGTTTGATCACTCTTGCATATTTATACACTTATTGCGACTATGGTTGAGAAGGTAGATAAACCTCTGACTAGCAAAGAAAGAAAAAAATGTACAAGTGATGAAGACTTGTAATTTTGCTTTATCGTTATGATGATAGACTTTTAATAATAATGTGATGTAATAATTTAATTTCCGCACTTGAATGATTGTATTAAAGGTTAGAGAACCTGGGAGATAATGTTTTATTAATGTAATCATGTATGGGCGGGTTTTATTATTCAATTTATTATAATTGGGTAGTTAGATATGAATGTTTTGATTACGTGAACACCAAATCTTGAGGTAATGAAGTACCGGGATTTGGTGCAAGACCCCAACTTTTATGAATAAAAGATGAATTTTCTATAAATATCATTTTTGAATATTATAAAATGAATTTGATATAATGTTATAGTTGTGGGTAATATTTATAAATTTTGCAAAGTACGCAAGTTATTATATAATATTCGATTGGTGGGGAATATTAGTTTTAACGAGGGAATATTAAATGCAATGGCACAATCATTGGTGGACCCCTAGCGGAATTATTGTCGGATTGAGAAAATGATAAAAATACTTTATGAAAATAACGGTGGAAGTATTACAGATTAATTTGTTGAAACACGGTTTTAAAAATGCGATGTCTGGCGTAGTTACTGATAATACACGATTTTGATTATTGATGCTTACGTGAGAAGTCACTCGGTTTTGTTCAATTATTTCTACGATAATTCTTGTATAGTATCTCACGTTATTTGATTGATTATTGTCGATATTTTATATATTATTAAATCAATAATTGAGATGACAAAGTTATTAATATTATTATTTGCAATATTAACGATGTCTAGAAGTTTTGTCAAGGAGAGGTTTGGTCACCTAATTGTGCGCCAATAGGGAGAAATCCTTATTGGAAAGTCTCCTCTTTCCTGGGAACGACCTGGTCGATTAATATTGTGAATTATAATAATGATGATAAATGTTATTAAAAATATTGAGGGGATTTTATGAAGTATTTGATGTAAATTTTTCTTATTATTTGGACCCCCCCCCCCCCCCACTTTCCCATTTTTTAAAATTATCGGTAGAAGTTATCTCAGTTTTCGTTATATATATATATATATATATATATATATGAATACATATATATAAGTATTATATATATATATATATATATATATAATATTGTTAATGGAAGGTGGGTGGGGAAATTAGGAATGACTGGAGGAGGAGTATTATTATTTATATTATATTATATTATATATATATATATATATATATAAGTTTGAAAAAAAATGGACGAGAGGGAGTAAGATGAATTCATGAGGTCTTCCTTTGATTTTTTTTTTCTTGCACATATATGTATATATATATATATATATATATATAATATTATATTTTATTTAAAAGATTTTGCTTTAATTATGGACCAATAGTTTTAAAAGTAAATCAATGGACCGATTTATGAATTAGTTCTTATTAGGTCCATTCTTACATAAATAGAAGCTCATTCCTTCATTATTTCTTACAATTCAAGCTTTGAAACTCTAGAGAAGAGAAATTATAGAGAGATATAAGAAAAGTGATACCTGCTACTTCCCTACTCTTATATTCAGTTTTTCTTTTACGGTAAAGGGTATTATTTCTTTTGTATTCATGAAGAGAAATTACATTATTTCATTATTTATTATTACATTGGAATAACTTTCATATCATGAGGCTACCCTATACTTGGTGAAATTCTTACATTATTTCATTCTTTATTATTACATTTGGAATATCCTGTCTTTGCGTTTTTATGGGACTGATTCCGATCTTTATTATTACATTGAAATATCCTATACATGCGTTTTACGTGGGACCTAGTTCCATTCTTTATTATTACATTTGGAATATCACATGCGTGTGTTCTGGCATGACACAGTTAGATTATTTATTATTACATTAGAATAACTTTTATGCATGCGATTGTATCGCATTCTGGTGATTTCTTTTGTTATTCCATTCTTTATTATACTCGGTTGGTTAAAGTTTTGACTTCTATACTCCATGAAATTAGTGGAATATCCTTGATATTTGCGCTTCATCCGATATCTTTTCATGGAAACATTCTTCTAAGCATTCTTGAATTTTACTCCCAAAAGAAGTATCGTGTTGACAATTTGGGCGTTATTAGTTCTGGATAAATTAATTCTTGAACCTTTTTATTGAATTCTTATATCATTGTCATCATCCTCATATTTATATTTTGTTGAAAGTCATCTGTGGCTGTAGTGCATAGATGGACTTGGTATGATTATGACCGAGAATTATTCGATTGTAATCATGGTAGTAATGTTACAAATGATGTGGTAAAAGTTCTCATTGGCGTAGTAGCATTAATGGGCGAGTTGTTGGCATGATCATAACCATTAATGAACATGAAATATCCTTGGTAAAAGTAGTGCATGGATAATTTATGGTCGTGATACTAAAGAATATCCTTGGTAGTAGTGCGGGGTGATTCGATGATGTGGATTATTTATTAAAATTTGAGTCGGTGATAAAAGTGATGAAAACCCTTTTAAATCATAGAAGATAATAGATTTTATTCTCTACTTGACTCTTCTAATGGATTGCTTGTTCATTGCAGTTAAACTTGATATTTGTTATATTTTATCGGTTTAACCTTGTTGAAGGCTAATGATAATTTATTACGCATTATCTTAGTCATAATATTTCTTCTTTGGGCTAGATTGAGCTCACCCTTTTGCTTTCATTGTTCTCTTGAGGAAATGAGAGCGCGAGGACTAGTATGGGAGCGGTGGCGATCCGAGATGATAGCATTAGTAGTCCTCCTCACTATTCTATGAAATAGTGTAATAATAAATGTAATGAGGACCTCATTGAGTTTGTATATTGTCTAGATGACAATATTTGTATTAAAACTCACAATATATGTTTAGTTGTATTTTACACGGCTGTTGTATAATTAAGTTGTATTTGAATTTTGTACCATGTATTTGGCGACTCAGTATGGGTGATGTATACCTATTTTGGGGGCGTCGCGGTTAGTATCGAGCTTAGGGATATGATCCACGGCTAAGATGTGAGAATAGAACTAGGAGGGGAGAGACGGGGAATTCCTTCGCTAGTATGACCTACCTAAGTTTTTTTTTTTGGTATTTAATTGGTCGGTCAGAATATAGGGATGTTACATGTCAATTAACCTTTTGTTTTGTGGCAGTATCTAAAAATGACATCCGAGAATGTTGAGAATAGCAATGGATCACAAGCGACCATTGATTCACCACATATCAACAATCAGGATAATGTGCATCAGGACGGCGACAATCCTCATGAAAACAACAACACTTGACCAAATGATGAATGATGGAATGTTCGGAGGCTTTATCGATTCATACTGGCATGGTGAGAGGCGGTTCTTGTACAAAATGTAGGTGGAACCACTTGGAAACTCTCGAGACGGTCACCACTAAATGAGTTCGAATTTGGGACCACCGGAGTTTATTGGAAGCCAAAACCACTTAAGGCGGAAGCATGGATAAAGCAGATCACCAAGATATTTGATGTCTTGGGATGCTCAGAGAGCAAAGGTTCCTTTGCCTCCTTTATGTTGCGAGGAGAGGCGGTGATTCTTGGTGGGAATCGTAAAAGCGTACTCGACTGCCTGCTTTGAAAATGTCTTGGGAGAAGTTCAAGAACTATTCAACGATAAGTACTTTCCCAAAAGTATATTCGTCACATGAAGGAGGTTGGCCGTGTGTTGGTAAGACGAAGCAAAGTTTGTTGAGTTATCCGGTTTCGTCCCACTTGGTGGATAATGAAGAGAGAATAGCGGATGTTTTAAGAGGTTTGAAGCGGGAATCGTCGACATCTTATTTCTCATAAAGCTGTGTTTGTATTAGGATGTTGTAAATAGGGCTCGATTAGTGGGAGTAGCGATTGAGTCAATATGACCGAAAAAGAAGCGGTAATGCAAAATAATAATACCGGTGAGAAGCGACCATGAAGCGGTTACAACAAGCGTGGAGAGGAATCAGCACGGGCGAAATGGTAACCACCGGTGGTAATCGAGGCCAAAACAATAAGAATGTACATTTCAAGAGAAGGAAATTCAACAATGATGGAAAGGCGTCGGCACCAACACCCGTTGTTAAGGAAGGAAGCGACCACCTATCGTATGCTTCAAATGCGGAGGGAGGACACATCGGTCTAAAGCTGCGAATGCCGTCAAAGCGTGTTATAATTGTGGAAGAAGGTCACTTAGCCCGATTTTGTCGTTCACCAAAGACAATTTCAGCTAGGATGGAGGCATCAAAGGTCGTCGAGAGAAAAGTCAAAGTCGGTAGTCTGAGGAGGCGTTTGTTGTGACCTTCCGGAAAGCAAGGAATCCGAATGAGGTCATCACGGGTAAGCTTATCATAAACTCTAGCGAAGTCTATACTTTATTTGATCTGGGTTCTACCCATTCTTTTATTTCTCCTAAATGCGCTCAGCGATTAAATTTGACTCAGGAGAAATTAGACTTTGACTTATCTGTGGAAACTCCATTGGGAGAAACCTTCATTACATCCACTATTTATAAGTCTTGTTTGGTTCAAATCGGTACCCTCATATTACCTGTCGATCTTATTTCATTGAAAATACTTGCATTTGGCGTGATTCTGAGGATTGATTGGTTAACTACTCATCATACAAAAATTGATTATTTTCATAAGGTTGTTAGCTTTCATATTCTAATCAACCTATTATGCGAATTCAAGCGACCAAACCATTAAAATCAATCACGGTCATCTCAAGCCATAAAGCTATTCGTTTATTGAAAAATGGATGTCAAGCTTTCTTAGCTCATATCACGGATCTAAACAAAAATACGTCGATTTTGAATGATATTTCTATTGTTAATAAATTTCTGACGTATTCACGAAGAACTTCTGGCCTACCCCAGGCGTGAAATTGAATTTTGTATCGACCTTGGACCGATACAAAACCCATTTCAAAGCCCATATCGAATGGCTCTATTGAACTTGAGGAGTTAAAGACCCAACTGTAGGAATTATTAGACATTGGCTTTATTCGTCCTAGTACTTCTCCTTGGGGTGCTCCTGTTATATTCGTGAAGAAGAAAGATGGGAATATGCGACTTTGTATTGATTATCGGGAGTTGAATCATGTCACCATCAAAAATAGGCACCCATTGCCACGTATTGATGATCTGTTTGACCCGATTCACAAGAGCAAATTATTTTAAAGATTGATCTTCGTTCCAGATATTACCAACTGAAGATTAGAACATATGACATTCCAAAGACGGCTTTCAGAACTCGGTACGGGCATTATGAATTCCTAGTCATGTCCTTTGGATTGACTAATGCTCATGTTGCCTTCATGGATATGATGAACCGAGTATTCAAGGAATATTTGGATCACTTTGTGGTCGTCTTTATTGATGACATCCTTATTTATTTCAAAAGCCGTGAAGATCATAAGCAACACTTGAGGCTGACACTCCAAAAGCTTCGTGAATACAAGCTTTATGTCAAGTTGAAGAAATGTGAGTTCTGGCTTGAGGAAGTAGCATTCCTTGGGCACATAGTATTAAGTCATGGAATATCTATTGACCCGGCAAAGATTGAAGTAATTCAAAGCTGGGAGCAACCTAAATCAGTGACCGAAGTACGTAGGTTTCTCGGCTTAGCTGGTTATTATCGGAGATTCGTGGAAGGATTTTCTCGAATAGCTACTCCATTAACTCAGCTGACTCGGAAAGATACAAAATTCGGTTGGAGTGAAGAATGTGAGAAGAGTTTTCAAGAACTCAAGAGGAGACTCATTTTGCTTTATTACGACAATACCATACGGATCGGAGGATTTGTCATCTCTGATGATGCTTGAAGCAAAGGGTTGGGATGTGTTCTCATGAAACATAGGAAAGTCATAGCCCATGCCTCACGACAACTCAAAGAATATGAGAGGAATTATCCTACTCATGACCTAGAGTTAGCAGCTGTTGTCTTCGCACTAAAAATTTGGAGGCATTACTTGTATGGGGAGAAGGTGGAGATCTTTACGGATCATAAAAGCCTCAAATATTTCTTCACTCAAAAGGAACTCGACATGCGACAACGATGTTGGCTTGGCTATTGAAAGATTATGATCATACCATCAATACCATCTGGAAAAGCGAGCGTGGTAGGCGGCGCATTGAGTAGAAGATCGTATGCAAGTCTGAGTGCGATATTATCAACCAAAGGCCCATTTTGTGTGACTTGCAAAGGATGGAGATAGAGTTAAAGACTCAGGGGACCCATGTGATGATGGCGAATATCTGAGTAGAAGCAGACTTTAATTGCTAAAGTTAAAATTTGCTCGAGCTACTGGACACGGAGCTAATGCGTATGAGGAAGAAAGTGCAAGAAGGTGCTATATTAGGAAGCAAGAATCGATGAAGAAGGAATACATTGAGTCAACTCTAGACTTTGTGTTCTAACGATACGATTTAAAGTATAAAATCATGATGGAGGCGCACAACACATCGTTTGCAATCCATCACAGGAGTACCAAAATGTATCATCTTATTCATCATACATTTTGGTGGAGCAATATGAAGAGAGATAGTATTTGTTTATCTCAAGGTGTCTAACTTGTCAACGAGTTAAGCGGAACATCAAATACCAAAAGGTCCATTGCAACCACTTGAAATTCTAGAGTGGAAGTGGGAGCACATTACCATGGATTTCGTTCTACGGTCTTTCTAAGGTTTCTCAAAGGTATAGATGCGATTTGGGTCATTGTTGATAGATTGACCAAGTCGCTCATTTCTTTACCGAAATCGAAATTTATATACTTGAACGTCTTGCTTTCGTATGTATATAAAGCGAGATTGTAAGGCTGCATGGTATGCCGGTATCCATAGTTTCGATTCGAGACCCAAGATTCACTTCACGATTTTGGGTTGGTTTGCGAGAAAAGCTATGGGCGCAGATTTATGATTTAGCTTCGGCATATCATCCTCTCAGACGGATGGGCGATCGGAGAGGACTATTCAAACTCTTGAAGATTTATTAAGACTCGTGTGTCCTTGACTTGAGGAAGTTGGGATAAGTTCTTACCATTGGTGGAGTTTTCCTACAACAACATTTATCAAGCAAGTATTAGCATGGCTCCATTTAAGGCGTTGTATGGAAGAAAGTGTCGTTCTCGGTATCTTTGGGATGAGGTGGGAGAAGCAGCGTTGTTGGGGAATAGGAGTTGATGCGTATGACTACGAAATGATTCAAACGATCCGTGGCGTATATAAACCTCACAAGATCGATGAAAAGAGTTATGTTGATCTTCATCGAAAGGATGTGGAATTCGATATAGGAGATCGTGTGTTGTTACGTGTTGCTCCATGGAAAGGAGTTATAAGATTTGGAAAGAGAGGAAAGCTCGATCCTCGATTCATCGGCCCATTTTAATCCTCGATCGAGTAGGAAGCGTGGCCTATAGACTCACTTTTACCGCCAAGTATGTCTCGTGTTCATAACGTTTTTCACATATCCATATTACGTAAATATGTGAAAGACCCGAACCACATTATTGAGTTAGAGCGGACGAAATAGCGAAAAGATTTGACGTATGAAGAGGTTCTGTTCAAATCTTGGATAAGAAGAAACATATTCTACGCTCGAGGTTATACCTTAAGTCAAAGTTTTGTGGAGAAACCACGATGTTGAGGAAATGACTTGGGAGTTAGAATCTGAAATGAAATCAAGGTATCCTGACCTCTTCGACATACCAGGTACGTACCCTAATTTCGAGGACAAAATTTCATAAGAAGGGGAGGTTGTAAGACCCCAACTTTTATGAATAAAAGATGAATTTTCTATAAATATCATTTTTGAATATTATAAAATGAATTTGATATAATGTTATAGTTGTGCGTAATATTTATAAATTTTGCAAAGTACGCACATTGTTATATAATATTCGATTGGTCGGGGAATATTCATTTTAACAGGAAATATTCGTACAACGGCACAATCATTGGTGGACCCCACAACAGAATTATTGTCGGATTGAGAAAACGACAAAAATACTTTATGAAAATAACGGTGGAAGTTTTACTGATTAAGCTTGTTGAAACACGGTTAAAAAAAAAATGCGATGTCTGGCGTAGTTACGCGATAGTACTACGGTTTTGATTGTTGATGCTTACGTGAGAAGTCACTCGGTTTTGTTCAATTATTCCTACGATAATTCTTTGCATAGTATCTCACGTTATTTGATTTGATTATTGTCGATATTTTATATATTATTAAATCAATAATTGAGTTTAAAAGTAAATCAATCTGGATAGTTCATGAATTAGTTACTATTTAGTCCATTCTTCTATAAATGAAGCTCATTCCTTCATTATTTCTTATTTAATTCTTTGAAACTCAGAGAGAGAAATTATAGAGAGAAATAAGAAAAGTATTCGCTACTTCCTACTCTTATATTGGTTTTTTTTTACGGTGAGGGATATTATTTCTTTTGTATTCATGAAGAGAAATTTTGTTATTCCATTATTTATTATTATTTGTTGGAATAACTTTTGTATCTGTGATACACCTAGTATACTTGGTGAAATTCTTACATTATTTCATTCTTTATTATTACATTGGAATATCACATGCATGCATTTCTGTGGGACTGATTCCGATCTTTATTATTACATTGGAATATACATGCATGCGTTTTTTGTGGGACTGGTTCCATTCTTTATTATTACATTGGAATATCCTATCCGCATGGATTTCTGCACGTGACTGATTAGATTATTTATTATTCATTGGAATAACTTTATACGTGCGTTTATCGCATATGCGGTGATTTTTTTGTTATTCCATTCTTTATTATACTCGGTTGGTTAAAGTTTTGACTTCTATACTCCATGAAATTAGTGGAATATCCTTGATATTTGCGCTTCATCCGATATCTTTTTATGGAAATATTCTTCTAAGCATTCTTGAATTTTACTCCACAAAAAGTATCGTGTTGACAATTTGGGCGTTATTAGTTCTGGATAAATTAATTCTTGAACTTGTTTTATTGAATTCTTATATCATTGTCATCATCCTCATATTTATATTTTGTTGAAAGTCATCTGTGGCATGGCTGTAGTGCATAGATGGATTTGGTATGATTATGACGGGGATTATTCGATTGTAATCATGGTAGTAATGTTACAAATGATGTGGTAAAAGTCTTCATTGCTTGCGTAGTGCATTAATGGACGAGTTGTTGGCATGATCGTGACCATTAATGAATACACAAATATCCTTAGCAATCAGAAAGTAGTGCATAGATAATTTGTGGTAGTGATACTAAAAAATATCCTTGGCCGTAGTGCAGGGGTGATTCGATGATGTGGATTATTTATTAAACTGAGTTCCAACGATAAAAATGATGAAACCCCTTTTAAATCATAGAAGATAGTAGATTTTATTTTCTACTTGACTCTTCTAATGGATTGCTTGTTCATTGCTAGATTAAACTTGATATTTGTTATATTTTATCGGTTTAACTTTGTTGAAGGCTAATGATAATTTATTACGCATTATCTTAGTCATAATATTTCTTCTTTGGACTAGTTAATTTCACCCTTTTCCTTTCATTGATCTCTTGAAATGAGAGCGTAGCGAGGGACTAGTCGGGGAGCAGATGATAGTCAGGATGATAGCATTAGTAGTCCTCACTATTACATGAAATAGTGTAATAATAAATGTAATGAGGACCCCTTTGAGTTTGTATATTATCAGATGATGATATTTGTATTAAAAGCTCGCGATTATATGTTTAGTCGTATTTTCTGCATTTGTTGTATAATTAAGTTGTATTTAAATTTTTGTCAATATATTTGTATTTCGAAATGAGTGATGTATCACTATTTTGAGGCGTCGCGTTTGAGAATGTCACAATTACCCATTCCGCGACCGAGAATATCATCAAGATAAAATAACGATTAGACGTATTACAAACTGGCATGAAAATGTAGTCGGGTTCGTGTAAAGGCGAGCCCAAAACCTGGCAAACATAAGAGTTATAGAAACTGGCCGCACTATTATTCCCAATAAATCATCACATGCATATATTTACCCAAAAACATAACTCACTAATTTAAAAATAATAAAACACTAATATATCCCAATTATTATCCACAACCATTTAACAAGAAACAATTTACAAATTTTATATAGTCACTATTTCACCAAAAAATAACATGCTACACAAAAATATAATTCACTAATTTTCACCAAAATTCACATGGATATATGTATACAGAGACATGGTTGTTAATTTTCTATAAAAGTTGACATGAATATATTTGTCTACAAGAAAATTTTCAAAATAGATCACAATATTTATTTATTTTAAAAAAATCGGTAGAAATAATCTTACAACAATTTTACGTGGTTGCACCGGTAAGAACTTGAAAAATATGTGTACTTTGTTGAATTTGCAAGGGACTATGACTCTCTTTCCTATTATTTCTCTCTTCTTCTCGTAAACCAAAGGAAACAAACTATTCCAGCAACTGGTTGTTACCCATTGATCAGATTTGTTTTGACCTGCCAATAGAGCATCTAGCGGCATGGAAGTACGATAACGTTTTGTCAATCTCGCTATGAATTTTAAATTGGAGAGTACTACAATAATTTTTCGTGTTGCCAGAAAGAATAGTTCTGTCGCTTCTACTTCTAGCGGCAGGTCCAAGCCCTATTTAAACACAACCCTTAGATTTCATGATGAACATTAAACTATTTAATTACAACCCTTAGAGGTGTTAAATGTGATTGTTAGAATAGTACTTTTAGCATCAGATTTCTATGGATGAAATCCATGGTAGGTCCCCAAGTGTTAAATACTGATAAGATAAATTTTGTTCTCTTCGGGTGAGAAACGCACCACAATTTGAATGCAAATATATATTCTGCTCTATTTACAAAAGCATGGGCTGCTTATATAAGCAAAGTCGTTTACACTCCAACCGAAATAAAAGGGAAGATAACAACTTAGCAAATGTAATTCAACACACAAACAGAGCATGATAACAAACTGAAATAAAATGACGTAAAATTCGCAACTACGAATGCTTTGCGTAAAACTTGCATCCACTGATGATCATAGGCCACGACCCAGTCCATAATCATTCCTGCATGGTTTCATCTCCATCTACGTCGCATGCAACGTGCAAACATGCAACTGCACGTCCCAGCTCATCCTAAATACTTGGGATTTGTCTTATGGCCTCTCTCAGATCTTCGTGGCCTATTAATACCCTCCCCATGACGTGGACGCTTGTCCCCAAGGTCCATAGAAGGGAATCGTTCAAGAAAAGATTGGGAGGTTTCCCACGTGGCGTCCTCGAGTGGTAGATGCTTCCACTGGACCAGACTTTCTTCTTCAAATTTATTCTCCCGTTTGACCCAACGAGTATCAATATTTTTTTTGGTTCGAGTATAACCGCGCCTTCATCATTTACAGGTGGTAGCTCCTTGGAATGTGTAATGAGCTCACCGACTCAAGTTTTTAAAAGCGAGACATGGAAAACAGGATGAATGCGGGAACCTTCCGGCAGTTGAAGTTTGTATGCAACTGCCCCAATTTTTTGTATCTCTGGATATGGTCCGTAGAAACGACTAGCTAGCTTTTGGTGGGCACGTTTGAAGACGGTCTGTTGTCTGTAAGGGTGTAACTTAAGAAATATCATATCTCCACATTGGAATGAAACGTCCCTACGTTTTTGATCCGCAATTTGCTTCATGCGATTAATAGAAGCCTCCAGATTGCGTTTGAGTTGACGTAGCAGTTCATCTCAAGCCTCTAAACTTTGGTCTACTTCATGCACCAAAGAAAACCCATTCTGGTAAATGGGTATTGTAGGAGGTAAACGTCCATATAGTGCCTGAAAAGGGGTCATTCATGTGGACGCATGGTATGTGGTATTGTACCAAAGTTCAGCCCACGGAAGATAGTTGCTCCACTTACGCGGCCACTGATGAACCATGCTTCGAAGATATTGCTCAACACAGTAATTGACAACTTCTGTTTGTCCGTCCGTTTGTGGGTGATAGGCGGTACGAGATGTAGCTTGGTTCCGGACATTTGAAAGAATTCCTGCCAAAATTTGCTGATAAAAATGGGGTCCGATCGCTGATGATAGATTTGGGTAGGCCATGCAATTTAATAACTTCTTCGACGAACCTTTCAACCAAGATTTTAGCAGTAAATGGATGAGTTAATGAGATGAAATATGCCGACTTACTCAAATGATCAACAACTACGAAGATCGTATCCTTACCATGGGATGTCGGCAGTCCTTCAATGAAGTCTAAGGTGATGTCGTCCCATACTTGACATGGAATGGGTAACGGCTGTAGGAGCCCAGCTGGAGAAATTGTTTCAGACTTCACCCTCTGACAAGTTTCACATTTTTTGATATACTCTTGCACTGCCTAGTACATTTTTTACCAATAGAACTGTTGGGCTAATTTTTTGAATATCTGCAAGACTCCAGAATGGCCCCCTATATTTGTATCATGCATTTCGTGGAGCAACTTCCTTCGTAATGCGACATGAGCAGGAATGATAACTCTCCCTTTAAAGAAGAGAAATCCGTTACGCCATGCATATGGCCCTTCCGGTCGATCATTTGTCAGATGCGTTAGAGTTTGGATGTAAGAGTCCCCTTCATAAGCTTGTTTAATCTCATCCCATATGGTCACCGCTGGCACGTGTAGATGGTGGAGAACTGGGCTACCAGCCTTGCGTGAGAGGGCGTCCGCTGCTGAATTTTCACGGCCTGGGCGGTAAACAAGCTCGTAGTCGTAGCCCATTAGCTTGATTACCCATTTCTGCTGTTCTGGCGTAGCCACGCGCTGGTCTAAGAAATATTTCAAGCTACGCTGGTCGGTAAGAATTAAGAATTTTTTTCCCAGTAGATAAGGACGCCACAAGCGTATGGCCTCCACAATTGCAAGCATTTTCTTAGAGTAAGTTGACCAAGATTTTCTTGTGACCCCCAATACTCGACTCATAAACGTAATAGGCCTGCCTTGCTGTGACAATATTGCGCCAATTCCCTCTCCAAATGCATCAGTTTCAATGGTGAATGAGTT
Organism: Panax quinquefolius; assembly: GCA_020205615.1. NCBI lineage: Eukaryota > Viridiplantae > Streptophyta > Magnoliopsida > Apiales > Araliaceae > Panax > Panax quinquefolius. The sequence goes on from CM035172.1 coordinate 59,576,424, forward strand.
ATTGAAATTGGGCATTGCTAACGTCGGAGTGGTTGTCACAACTTCTTTAAGAGCCAGAAAAGCTGAGTCGGCTTCATCATTCCAGCAAAATTTTCCCTTCTTGAGCAAGTTAGTCAATGGCCGTGCTATAATGCCATAATTTTGAACAAACTTTCGATAATACCCCGTCAAGCCTAAAAACCCACGTAATTCTGAAATATTAGTAGGGGGTGGCCATGCGACCATAGCTGAAATTTTATTGTTATCAACCTTCACTCCTTGGTGTGTGATAATATGCCCCAAGTATTCTAGTTCCTGCTAGCCAAACACGCATTTGCTTGCCTTGGCAAAAAATCGGTGTTGTCGCAAGATCTCCAATGTTTGTCTAACATGCACTATATGTTCAGCCCAAGTGGGACTATATACCAGAATATCATCAAAAAAAACCAAGATGAACTTTCGAAGGAAAGGACGGAATATTGAGTTCATAGTGGCCTGAAATGTCGAGGGTGCGTTACAAAGTCCAAAAGGCATGACAAGATATTCGTAATGGCCATTATGAGTGAGGAAAGCAGTTTTAATAACATCGGAAGGATTCATTCTTACTTGATGATAGCCAGCACTCAGATCAAATTTGGTGAAGTAAGTGGCGCCATATAATTCTTCCAGCATATCGTCCACTATTGGAATGGGAAAACGATCCTTGATGGTGGCGACATTAAGTGAACGGTAATCGGTACAAAATCGCCAACTACCATCTTTTTCCTTACTAGTAGTACCGGTGACAAGAAAGGACTTGTGCTAGGACGAATGAGCCCGGAATCCAACATTTCCTGGACCTGCTTCTCGATTTCAGCTTTCAGGAAGTGGGCATACCTGTAGGGTCGTACATTAATTGGCTTGGTCCCCTCTCTTAACGTAATACAATGGTCCACTTCACGTGCAGGTGGTAAACTTGAGGGTTCGTGAAACACATCCTCATATTCTTTCAACAGCCCCTGCATAGTCTGATGTATATTTTTAGTTGGTGTATCAGTTGGTGCGGGTTCCATGGTTGATTGAAAACACACAGCAAATAGCGCATGTCCTTGACGGAACTCCTTTGTTATTTCTTATGGTGAAGCTGCTTGAATGGTTTGCACATCCACTCCTTGCAGCCTTCTGTCTTGATTTTCCCAAATAAAATCCATGGTCAACTGTTTCCAGTTACAAACCACAGATCCCAGCATTTCAAGCCATTGAATACCAAGGACAAGATCAAGACCTGATAAGGGTAGAGAGAAAAAAGTAAAGTAAAATTCGATGCCTTGTAATTCGACCCGTACTTTATCGTAACGCCTTTAGCACGTTAATTTTTCTCCGTTGGCCACCCGAATAGGGAAGGTCTCCGTAGGTATGAGTGGCAACCTGAGCATGCTTGCTAAATGGTTGTTGATGAAGTTGTGTGTCGATCCGCTGTCAATTAAAACCATTACTTTGTAAGGACCCATTTTTGCTGTTACACGCATGGTTTTTGGTGTTGTCCATCCCGTTAAGGCATGTAATGTGATTTCTGGTTCAAGTTCAGGTTCTTGCACCTCAGTAGCATTTCCCCCGTGGTCATTTTCCATCATTTGTTGATGAGTAATGTCTTCACAAATCATATTACCCGTATGCCCCTCCAAGAGTAACAACTGAGGCTTTTGACACCTATGGCCTGTTGTAAAACGTTTATTGCAGTTTAAATAGAGTTATTGCTCCCTCTTTCTCTGCATTTCCTCCTAAGACAAACGCTTAATGGGTCCTGTAGGTGCAGTAAGAGCTACACGAGTAGCTTGTGGAAGAGCCAACGGAGCTCTTGCAGGTGGTAACCGCATGAAGCTCCTTTGCCGTGTGAGTTGATCGTCCCTCATTTGCGCTAAGTTAATGGCCTCTTTGAGTCACTGTGGTTTAAACATCCGAATTCCATCCGCTATTTCTGTCCTCAAGCCGCCCATGAATGTCCCTACTAATGCCTTTTGAGTCCACCCTTAGACCCTGTTGTCGAGATTTTCAAACTGACGTTGATAGTCCCTTAAGGTTCCAAGTTGTTTGACACGAGAAAGAGCTTCGTCGAAGTCTTCACATTCCGATGGTTCGAAGCGAGCCCAGAGTTCTTCCTCAAATTTTTTCCATGCAAGCACTTGTCCTTCGTCCCGAAATGTTCTGCTAATCCATTGCCACCATTGGTTAGCCTCTCCTTCCAAATGGTATACTACCATAGAAACCTTCTGGGTTTCTGCCATACCCTGGTACTCAAAGAACTGGTGCACTCAGTTGAACCATTCGGTTGGGTCATCCCCCGAAAATCGTGGGAATTTCAACTTCGCTGTTTTGGCAGAGACGATCTGCCGCCCTCCATCGTTGCCTTCTCGGTGATGATTGTCGTGGTTGGGCTGCTCCTGATTTGCGATCATCATATTCGAGAGTTGATTGAGAGTTTCCTCCATTCGCAATAATCCTTCCTGAACTATACCGAGTCCAGCCTCCAATTGTTCAATACGCTCCTTGTTAGTCCCCATTAGAAACCTTGCTTTGATACCAATGGTAGGTCCCCAAGTGTTAAATACTGATAAGATAAATTTTGTTCTCTTCGGGTGAGAAACGCACCACAATTTGAATGCAAAGATATATTCTGCTCTATTTACAAAAGCATGGGCTGCTTATATGAGCAAAGCCGTTTACACTCCAACCGAAATAAAAGGAAAGATAACAACTTAGCAAATGTAATTCAACACACAAACAGAGCATGATAACAAACTGAAATAAAATGACGTAAAATTCGCAACTACGAATGCTTTGCGTAAAACTTGCACCCACTGATGATCATAGGCCATGACCCAGTCCATAATCATTCCTGCATGGTTTCATCTCCATCTACGTCGCATGCAACGTGCAACTGCACGTCCCAACTGATCCTAAATACTTGGGATTTTGGCCTCTCTCAGATCTTCGTGGCTTATCAATCCATATAGCGACGGACCAAACCTATAACGACAGATTGAATAGTTGTTCAGTCCGTCACCAAAAGAATATACAAAGTATGTAGGACGAAGGGGTAAGCCCCATCCTTTCTGTGTATGTGTGTGTGTATATATATATATATATATATATATATATTCCCATGGCCCCCAAGTAAAGGAAAGGTGTAAAACTTTTGTGTAATGACTTTTGTTTTCAGCACTTTCATGTAGTGCATGCACATGGATGGCTAATTTGGTAGCCCATATCCTTTGAAAGTTGCCTTCCTAATTTAGGAGAAGAATCTTTGTGCAGTCTTTTGGTAAAAAAGTGATTCATTGTAATTCTCAGCTCTAATATATATATATATATATATATATATATATATATATATATATATATATAGTAAGAAAATGTTTTTTTCTTCCTGCAAACTCTTTCCCCACAAAATTTATGCAATAATTATGTATCATTAATTGTCTTTTTCAAGCCGAAATTTAGGGGGGTGTATTCAATTAGGATTTTTAAAGACTTTTAAAGACTTTAAAAGTTTGGGTATATTCAATCAAGACATTTAAAGAGTTTATAAAAGTTTAGTGGTATTCAATTACAACTTTTTTAATATCTTTAAAAGTTAGGTGGTATTGAATTAAGATTTTTATAAAGTCTATAAAAGTATTTTGGTATTCAAAAAGTCATAGATTTTAAAGATTTCTATCAAATAGTAGAGTTTGACAGACTTTAGAAGAAGAAATATAACTATCAATCCATATCCAAAGTCTTGCCTCATCTCTAAAGATTTCTAAAGACTTCCAAATAAACACAAAGGTGGATAAAACTAGTTATTAATTGGACTATCTTTTATTGGGTCAAATTAGTTATTTATTTTATATGGGCTAATAAATATTAATATGTGATGGATAAATGATTTGGTAAAATTTGGGCCATAAAAATAATTAGATTTATTATAATAATAGAATTAACAAGATATATTAATAAGTAAACAAATAAACTTAATCTAAATTGGTGAGAGAAAAAGTAGCTGTTCGAAAGCTTCCAATAGAAAGAGGAAAGAGATTTGTTCAACAAAGGTGAGATAAAATCATGAAATTCTCATATCAATTGTACAAATTATGTATGTATAATATATGAAAATAGAAAATATATGATGTGTATGTGTTACTGTTAATATATGATTATGTATGTATAATATATGAAATTACTGTTAATTTTTGAAAATATATGAAAATATATGATTATGATTATGTATGTATAATATATGAAACTATATGAAAATATATGATTATATACGAAAATATATGATTATGTATGATTATGATTATGTATAATTATGATTATGTATTACGATTAATATATGAAAATATATGATTATGTATGTATAAAATATGATTATGTACGTACAATTAGTGAATTGAATTTCGATATTAACAAGATAAATAATAAATTATGAGTATTTTGAGAAGATAGTTTTTCTTAATCTTTGTTCATTTGAATTTAATATAATTATTTAATATCAAGTATATCACATTTTAATTAATTTATTTACCCTGTAAGTCTTCTTGATGTTATTCAGCAATCTTAATTGATGGAACATGAAATTCAGTATTTATGTGCTTATTATTAACCACTTTGTGCTGAATTATGTAGCCCTTATGTTTCAACTCTAACTAGATGTTTAGACATGCATTCACTTTACGTAAATTCTTCCCTTTTTATAGTTGTATTTTTGTGTGAAGCTATTATACAAAATTTATAAACTAATGAATGTCAATGTAACATGTGACATTTTGGCCTACTTACTACATAATATATGATTATGTAGTACATATATGATTATATGATTATATGTAGTACCAAGTATGTATAATATATGGTTATGATTATGTGTTTAGACTAATAAATTACTAAAGAAAATACTAAGATAGATGTGTATATATGACATAGTAATTACAAATGGGAGATTCTCAACAAGGAAATAACAAAGAAAAAGGAAAAATGTTGGAATTTATAATTCGTGGACATTAGAAGAGAGCAATGAGTTCTTACAACTCATGGTTGATCTTGCAGATTAAGTGGATGGCGTGATAGTAATGAAATGCTAAGTAAGCAAACAGTTGAGAAAAAGATACTTCACCGCTTCTTAATCAAAAACTTGGTACGCCGAAAGAATATACTCACGATTACCTAAAAAGCGACGCATATGCATAAAGTATATATAGCTCAATGAAAATTGAGCTTAATTTTTTAATATTAAATTCGTAGTTTCTAAAGTTTTATTGGTATCCAAAGTATCCAAATGTATTATGAAATGAGTAGAATAATATGAACGCTTTCAACATATATAAAATCTCATGCCACAATAATATAATGAGATTTACTCTAGTTCATGTAAAAAAAAGAGAGATGTTGTACACATGGGCTAATTAACAATTAATATAAGTTGTAAAGATATATTAGAAGTATACAAAAGTCTATCATAGTCTTGATAAAAAGTTTATAAAAGTCTCATTATTTATTTCATAGAGTCTATAAAAGTCATTTTAAAAGAGTCTTTAAAGTCTTTGAAAGTCATTAAAATCCCACAAATTCTACAAAAGTATGTTACTTAAAAAAAGTCTTTAAAAATCTTAATTGAATATACCCCCTTATGCTCTCAATATATTTCACCTAAAGATTACATTTTTAAAATAAAGGTTTTTTTCACACAAAAATCCTCGTAATATTTAAATATGACATAATGTCTTTAGATATAAAAAATACAATTTTATTATATTATCATCTCACCATGGGCGGAACTAGGGGCGAATGGGTCATATGACCCCTCAACCCTGAAATATGAAGCATGTTAATATTAGTTAAACTTAATCTTTATTATGAGATGGTATTAATTCATTTGTTTTCTCGTGTCCTTCCGTCTATTACTTATAATAAATTAACAATATTACTATAAATAAAATAATATTAAATAAATTTGATTATTAATTAATTAATATTATACTCATTGGCCTTACTGATTTAATCATGGTATCAATTTTCTGGTTCCGCCACTATATTATCTCACTACTATCAGTCTAAATGCTCAATATATTTCATGAACATAAAAAAAATATAAACTAAAAATTGTCATCAAATAATAACTTTTTAAAAAAAAATTAAAAATGTAGGTAAAAATGATTATGGGACTTTAGAGTTCAGACGTCATTTTCACACATAAGAAAAGAAATGGAGAAATATTAGCCCACCAATCTTGAACTAGTCCCATCCATCCCAATGAGAAAATTGAAATAAAGAAAAGAGAAAAAGGCCATGAGATTTGCTTTCATAAACAATTAAATTGGACTTTAGAATACCCAATATCGCCCATTTATTGTTATTTTTAGAACATTTCATCAGAAGTTGGTAAGTTTTTTTTTAAAGTTTTTTTTCCTCAAAAAATTATACTCCTCTGATTTTAAATATGGGATTAAATTTGACTTTATTATAAAGTTAATTTGAATTTTGAATTAACTTTAAATTCAAAATTATATGAATAGATAATATAATTATGAAAATCGTAAATTATCTAAAAATTGTTATTAATTACAAAATGTGTTGTTTTGAAAGTTAGATGAATCATATTAATTTAAAATATTTCAAATTAACTTTAAGATATTAATCCTACATTTTAAAAGGAAGGAATATATATATATTTGAACATTAATAATATCAGCGTAATAATTATGTTATTGAGCAATAAGTATCGTTAAAATTTTAAATTGTTGTCAAAATAAATATAAAAATATTACAAAATATATATTAACTTTAACAATATAAATATTACTGTGACATTATCGAGAAAACAAGAACCTATATTTTTAATCCACCATACGGCAAGGCCAAATGGCACTAGACCTTAAGCAACTTACAAAGAAAAGTTCTCTCATGGCCCTCAAGAAGACCATGTCAACTATTTCTTTGTAGTAACTAGTAAACTTCAAACATTGACTTTTTTAAACATCACAATCAAAAGAAGATTGTGTCCCAAATAAAGTTGAATCAAAAGGTTTACATAGGATTTGTTCGGATCCAGTTAGTATGTAATTTATTTATTGATAATTTGGTTAATTGGTCAATAGAATGCTGATATATATAGAGTTTTATATGCGTGTCAGCACTCTATTTACCAATTGACTAACTTGTCCAAAAATGAACTTCATGTTAACTACTTCCGATTTGTTCGGTTATCAATGTTTACAGTATTTGCTGTGGTAGTATTTATAGCTTTTGAATTTTTAAATTTAGTGTGATGCATTTGAGATTATGAATTAAATAAGTTACGTTTAAAATAAGTTATTATTATATGAACATGATTTTTAAGTGTATTTGAACTTTCAAGCTCTCTAAACGCACCACCAAACGCTACAAATAGTAAGTAACTAAACGAAAATATAATATCATGTCAAAAAAAACATACATATAACATAATATGTCCAAATGGACGGCTGAGATAATAAATTCACAAATAGTTACCTATCAAAATGCATATTTACATATACAAGTATACAACTAGCTGTAACAACTCTATATCTTTAAATGAAAGTGGTGCTTTTCTTTAAAGGTAAAGCAGCCATAGACAAGCAAACAAATGCAAGCTTTTCTTTTAATTACCCATAAAAGTTTAGAGAAGTAATTAATATGAGTTAACTTTGATCAATTAATAATTGATTAATATAATATTAACATGCAGATCGAAAGATAATCTTTTTCTGTGTGTTAACATTGTATTAATCAATTGATCAACTTATCGTGAAATTAATTTTATAAGGTATGAAAGAAATAAATGAGGGAATGAAAATAAAAAAAAGAAAAGAAAATGTTAATCCAACAAATTATTGGATCCATTGCTATCATGCGCCATAGAGACAGTGGGTGACTATCACTGTCCTTCTAGAGACACAATCATTATTTATTATTTCTATTTTTTTATTAATAATAATAATAGATAACAAGGACATGAATAGAGTAAAAATATTCAATTGATGATAGTATTATGTCATTATTACAACACATTTATAAAATAAAGGAGAAAGTTCTACTATAATGATCATGAAATTATACATGATGTGTAGTATCACCATTAGTGGCTGTGCTTTAATATAACATGTTTTTTAAATATTAATAATTCTAATTATGTAGTTAATAATACTATAATTATACAGTTATAATTATAATTTTATAGTTTATAATATTATCGTAATTTATGCACAAATTTAAAGATACCAAGGCCATGAGAGCATTCACAACAGTTTTCTCAATAAACTCTATATCCCCAACTTTGAAGAATACATCAATAAATTATTATTCAACAATTTTCTTATCCTTATTTAACTCTCTATTTTAATCTCTATATATGATTTTACTTTCTCAGAGGGATGGAGTCAAAATGTCGTTCTCTACATATACAAAATGACATTTCATACCCTCATTTAAGTATACAACTCATCTGCGAGACCCCAAATTTTATGAATAAAGATTTAAATTTCTCGAAATATTTTTTTTAATATTATGGTGTGGATTTGATATAATGTTATTGTTGTGGGTAATATTTATAAATTTTTCAAAATATGCAAGTTGTTATAAAATATTCGTTTGGTCGGGGAATATTCTTTTCTTAGGAGAATATAACGTCTGACAACACAATCATTAGTGAATTCCATAACGAAAAAGTATTATCGTAGTAAGAAAATGACGTAATTATCTTTTTATAAAAATAACGGCAAAAATATTACCGTTAAAAAAGCATTGAACTACCCATATTAGTAAAAAAGAATGATGTCTGGCGTGGTTGCATAGTAGTACACCGGTATTGATTATTGATGTTTACGTAAGAAGTCACTCGATTATACTCGATTATTGCTTTACGATAATTCTTTGATCATATATCTCATATTATTGATTGATTATTGTCATTGTATATATCCGTATAATATGTTATATTATTAAATCAATAATTGAGACAACAAAGTTATTCATATTATTATTTTCAATATTATGATATGTCAGAAGTTCTATCGAGGAGAGGTTTGGTCACCTAATCAAGGCCAATAATAAGAAAAAATCCTTATCGAAAGCCCCATTTCTAGGAACGACATTGGTTGTTAAATATTGTGAGTTATAATATTAATGATGAATAAGTTCTTGTTGATTAAAGATGAAGTTGATAGTTCCATTGTGTGAGAATTATTAGTGTTAGTGGAAATCGACATTTATTTTTGATAATAATTGATGTTTGGAGATTATATTGACCAATCGGGTAATTAACCGGATAAATGAGCAATTAATTGCTATTAATTCACATGCTTATAATTATATGTTCACATGTGTGTACTATTGATTCACATGATTTACTATTAGAGGAATTAGTGCAAGATTGATATTACTTGCATGACTAAGTTACAGATGGAGGTACTATATTGTAATTCGTATTTTCACATGTCTAGAACTATTGATTCACATGATTTACTATTGATTCACATGATTTACTATTAGGGGAGGTGGTGCAAGATTGATAATACTTGCATGACTAAATTAAAAATGAGAAAAAAGAGGAATGTATTATATTGTAATATTTCGAGCCCCAAAATGTGCAATTATCGAAACTATATTTTCCTATGAATAGAAGCTCATTCTTCCTTCATTTCTCACCAATTCACTAAAGCTATATAGCAATTATTATAGAGAGAAATTGTAGAGAGAAAGAAAAAGAGAAGTCTGCTACCTCACTATTCCAAAGTATCGGTCTTCTTACAGGTAAGGGGTATTATTCTTTCGTATTCATGAAGAGAGTTATTTTCTTTAAACACTCGTAAGAGTTGTTATTCCATTCTTTATTATTATGTTGGAATAACACATCATCAAGTACCGCATATATGGTGAAATTCTTACATTATTCCATTCTTTATTATTACATTGGAATAACACGTCATGCGCGGTCTATCGCATGCGTGTGAATTTCGTTGTTATTCCATTCTTTATTATTACATTTGGAATATCTGTTTGTGCGGATTCACGCATGACACGGTTTCATTCTTTATTATTCTATTGGAATATCCTCAGTATAAAATGCGGATTCTGTATGACACAGTTCCATTCTTTATTATTACATTGGAATATCACATGCATGCGGATTACATGCATGACCGGTTCCATTCTTTATTATTCTATTGGAATAACTTATACATGTGGATTCTGGCATGCATGGTGAATGATCCTTTGTATTCATTCTTTATTAAATTGTGGAAATGATGCATCTACGTGGATTCTGCGTGAAGGTGAAAATTCATTTGTAGTTTTGTATATTCTATTATACTCGTATGAGATATCATTTCTTTTGTACTCGTCATGAAATATCATTTTCTTTTTGGTTTTTTTTTCTTTTACGAGTTACTATTCACGGAGTTCTTATTCACCCGATTACTATTCCTCGGGTATTCGGGATACTTTTTTGTGCGAGTACTATTCACGAGTTCTTATTCACCCGATTACTAATCACTCTAGTATCATTCACTCTTAGTATTCGGGACACTTTTAGTGTAATGGGTACTATTAATGGGGTACTTATCTAGAAGTACTATTCAAGAAAAATATATATTTTTTTTTTTACATCCAAATTATTTTTGGTACATGAATATTATCTTGAATTTTACTCCACAAAGCGATGATCATGTTGACAATTTGGGCGTTATCGATTTACGAATAAATTAAATTATAAATCTTTAAAATTTATCATTGAACTTGTTTTATTGAATTATTATGTTATTGTCATCATCCTCATGTTTATATTGTGATGAAAGTCATCTTTGGCTTACGTGCATAGATGGACTTGGTATGATTATGACCAGGGATTATTCGGTATAATCATGACCGTAATGTAACGAATAATGTGGTAAAAGTCCTCATTGGCCTGTAGTTCATTGATGGACAGTTGTTGGTATGATTATGACCAGGGATTATTCGGTATAATCATGACCATTGATGATTACATAAATATCCTTGGACGTGGTGCAGGGATGATTCGATGATGTGGTTTATTTATTAAGCTGAGTCTTAGTGATAAAGTTGATGAAAAACTTTTTAAATCATAGAAGATAGTAAATTTTATGCTCAACTTGACTCTTCTAATGGATTGCTTATTTCCGCTGCAGTTGTTGATCAAAAACTTGTTGTCTATTGTATTTTATCAGTTGTTATACTGATGAAGGCTAAGGATAATTTATTCTGCATTATCTTAGTTATAATATTTCTTATTGGGCTAGTTGAGCTCACCCTTTCTTTCATTGTTCTCTTCAGGAAATGAGAATATAGTTGGGACAAGTCGGGGAATGGAGCGATGGTCCAGAATAAATGGCTTTAGTAGTCCTTACTATTCTACGGAATAATATGATAATAATTGTAATAAGGACTGTAAGACCCCAACTTTTTGAATAAAGATAAATTTTCTATAAATATTATTTTTGAATATTATGGAGTGAAATTGATATAATGTTATAGTTGTGGGTAATATTTATAAATTTTGTAAAAACATGTTGTTGTTATATAATATTCGATTGGTGGGGAATATTCGTTTTAACAGGGAATATTAAATGCAAACAACACAATCATTGGTGGACCCCTAGCAATGTAATTATTGCCGGATTAAGAGAAAGCGACAAAAATATTTTATTGAAATAACGACGGAAGTTTTACCATTGATATTGTTGAACTACTCGTAGTAAAAAATACGATGTCTGGCGTGGTTGCGTAGTAGCACTTACCAGTATTGATTATTAAGGCTTACGTGAGAAGTCGTCGATTTTGTTTTATTACTTATATATATATATAAGAGTTATATATATATATATATATATATATATATATATATATATAAGTTGTCTAGTGGGGGAGTATTATTATTATTATATATATATATCATCAATCGATACATTATTATATATATATATATATATATATATATATTATGTGACTTGTGTGGTAGGAATTCAAGGATTCATCCCGAGTGAATGTGATGTGCTATATATATATATAATATATATTATATTTTATTTAAAATATTTTGCTTTAATTATGAATAAAATCAGATTAAAGTAAATCAATCTGGATAGTTCATGGATTAGTTACTATGCATTCCATTTTTCTATAAATAGAAGCTCATTCCTTCATTATTTTCTTACGAATTCACTGAACTCTAGAGAGAGAAACTGGAGGTATAGAGAGATAGAAGAAAAGTATTCTCGCTACTTAACTACTTTTATATTCATTTTCTTTTACGGTAGAGGATATTATTCTTTTGTATTAAAGAAGAGAACTTACATTATTCCATTTCTTTATTACATTGGAATAACTTTGTATCATGTGAGAATACCTATACGTGGTGACATTCTTACATTATTCTGTCTTTATTATTCCGTTGGAACATCACATGCATCTTTACACAGGACTGGTTCCATTTTATTATTCTACATCTTTATTATTCCGTTGGAACATCACATGCATGCTTTATACGGGACTGGTTAAAATCTTTATTATTTCATTCTTTATTATTACATTGGAACATCACGCTTCGATTGTGATTTTCACACGACACGGTTCCATTATTATTATTCTTTTGGAATAACTTTTTTATCACAATCATGCATACATGGTGATTTCATTGTTATTTCATTCCTTATTATTCTCGGTTGGTTAAATTTTTGACTTATACTCCATGAAATTAGTGGAATATCCTTGATATTTTTGCGTTTCATCCGATATCTTTTCATGGAAATATTCTTACGAGCATTCTTGAATTTTACTCTACAAAAGCGATATCGTGTTGACAATTTGGGCGTTCTTGGTTCTGGTTCTAAATTAATTAATTCTTGAACTTGTTTTATCATCAATTCTTATATTTATATTTTAAAAGTCATTTGTATTTTGTAGTGCATAGATGGACTTGGTATGATTATGACGAGAGGATTATTGGTGTAATGTCGTCATGGTCGTAATGTTACAAATGATGTAGTAAAAGTCCTCGTTGGCCGTAGTAGCATTGATGGACGAGTTGTTGGCATGATCATGACCATTGATGAAATACACAAATATCCTTGGCCCGTAGTGCATGGAATTTGTGGTCGTGACCCTAATGAATATCCTTGGTAGTAGTGCGGGGATGATGTGGATTATTTATTAAAGTTTGAGTCTCGGTGATAAAAGTGATGAAAAACTTTTAAATCATTAAAGATAGTAGATTCTATTCTCTACTTGACTCTTTTAATGGATTGCTTGATTCATTGCAGATTAAACTTGATGTTGTTATATTTTATCGGTTTAACCTTTGTTGAAAAGGCTAACGATAATTTATTACGCATTATCTTAGTCATAATATTTCTTCTTCAGGCTAGTTGAGCTCACCCTTCCTTTCCTTTGTTCTCTTCGGAAATGAGAATATAAATTTGGGACGAGTCGGGGAGCGGAGTGATGGTCCGAGAGGATAGCATTTGTAGTCCTCACTATTACGTGAAATAGTGTGATAATATTTGTAATGAGGACTCCTTTTGAGTTTGTATAATCTACAGTAGACAATATTTGTATTCAAACTCACGGTTTATGTTTTGTCGTATTGTACACGAGCGAGTTGTATTAGTAAGTTATATTTGAATTAGTACCATGTATCTAGCGACCCAAGATGGGTGATATATACCTAATTTTGGGGGCGTCACAGTTGGTATCAGAGCTTAGGGATATGATCCCTGGCTAAGATGTGAGACTAGAATAGGAGGGGAGAGACGGGGAATTCCTTCGCTAGTATGACCTACTTAAATTTATTTTGTATTTAAATTGGCTGGTCAGAGTTTAGAGATATTATGTTACATGTCAATTAACCTTTGTTTTATGGCAGTATCTGAAAATGACATCCGAAAATGTTGAGAATAGCAATGGAGCACAAGAGACCGTTGAGTCTCCACATATCAATAATCAGGAGAATGTGCATCAGGAAGGCGACAATTTTCATGCAAACAACAACACTGACCAAACGATGAATGATGGATTGTTTTAGAGGCTTTATGCAATTCATGCAACAACAAAGCAGAGCGGCTCGCATCAAAATATAGGTGAAAACACTTGAAAACTCTCGGGCGGTCACCGCATTAAATAGTTCAAGGATTTGGGACCACCGGAGTTTAAGGAGAGCAAAACCACTTATGGCGGAAGCATGGATAAAAAAGCAGATCACCAAGATATTTGATGTCTTGGGATGCTCGAGAGCAAAAGGTTCCTTCTTGCCGCCTTTATGTTGCGGGAGGCAGATTCTTGGTGGGAATTCCAAAAGCGTACTCAACCGCCCGATCTTGAAGATGTCTTGGGAGAAGTTCCAAGAGTACATTCAACGACAAATACTTTCCGAAAGTATTCGTCACATGAAGGAGGTGGAGTTTATCAAATTGGAGCAAAACAATATGACCGTGTCGTAATAAGTGGCAAAATTTGCGGAGTTATCCCGGTTTGCGTCCCACTTGGTGGCTAATGAAGAGAGAATGGCGCGAATGTTTTTAAGAGGTTTGAAGCTGGAGATAAATCAACATCTTATTTCTCATAAATTGTGTTTGTATTCAGATGTTGTAAATAGGGCTCAGTTGGTGGAGCGCGATAACGAGTCAACGCAACCAAAAGAGAGCGTGACATAATGATAATACCAAGTGAGAAGCGATCCTTGAGCGGTGACAACAAGCGTGGAGGAATCAGCGGGCCGTCAACGAGGCGAAATGGTAACCACGGTGGTAATCGAGGCCAAAACAATAAGAATGGACATTTCAAGAAGAGGAGATTCAACAATGATGGAAAGATGTCGAACTGACACCCGTTGTTAAGGAAGGAGAAAGACCACCTATCATATGCTTCAAATGCGGAGGGAGGGACACATCGGTCAAATTGCGCGATGCCATCCAAAGCGTGTTATAATTGTGGAAGAGAAGGTCACCTAGCTTGATTTTGTTGTTCACAGAAGACAAGTTCAGCTAGGATGGAGGCACCAAAGGTAGTCCCGAGAAAAGTCAAAGTCGGTGGTGGAAGGAGAGCATTTGTCGTGACCTCCCGAAAGCAAGGAACTCGAGCGAGGTCATCACGGGTAAGCTAATCATAAACTCTAGCGAAGTTTATACTTTTTATTTGATCTGGGTTCTACCCACTCTTTCATTTCTCCTACTTGCGCTCGAGCGTTTAAATTTGACTCAGGAGAGATTGGATTTTGATTTATCTGTTGAAACCCCGTTGGGAGAAACCTTCATTAAATCCACGGTTTATAAGTCTTGTTTGATTCAAATCGGTACCTGCACGTTACCTGTCGATCTTATTTCTTTGAAAATACTTGCATTTGATGTGATTCTAGGGATTGATTGGTTAACTACGCATCATGCAAAAATTGATTATTTTCTTAAGGTTGTTAGCTTTCATATTCCTAATCGACTTATCATGCGAATTCAAGCAACCAAACCATTAAAATCAATCACTGTCATCTCAAGCCATAAAACTATTCGTTTATTGAAAAATGGATGTCAAGCTTTCTTAGCTCATGTCACAGATCTAAACAAAAATACGTCAGTTTTGAATAATATTTCTATTGTTAATGAATTTCTGACGTATTCACGAAGAACTTCTGGCCTACCCCGAGGCGTGAAATTGAATTTTGTATCGACCTTGAACCGAGACAAAACCCATTTCCAAAGCCCCATATCGAAGGGCTCTATTGAACTTCGTGAATTAAAGACTTCATTGCGAGGAATTGTTAGACATTGGCTTTATTCGTCCTAGTACTTCTCCTTGGGGTGCTCTGTTCTATTCGTGAAGAAGAAGAAAGATGGGAGTATGCGACTTTGTATTGATTATCGGGAGTTGAATCATGTCACCATAAAAAATAGGTACCCATTACCCGCGTATTGATGACATGTTTGACCCGATTTGCAAGGAGCCAAATTCTTTTCAAAGATTGATCTTCGTTAGGATATCACCAATTGAAGATTAGAACCGATGACATTCCAAAGGCGGCTTCGGAACTCCGATGCGGGCATTATGAATTCCTAGTCGTGTTCTTTGGATTGACTAATGCTCCTCACGCCTTCATGGATATGATGAAGCAAGTATTTGAGGAATATTTGGATCATTTTGTGGTCGTCTTTATTGATGACATCCTCATATATTCCAAAAGCTAGTGAAGATCATGAGGAACACTTGAGGTCGATACTTCAAAAGCCGTGAATACAAGCTTTATGCAAGTTGAAGAAATGCGAGTTCGCCTTGAGGAAGTAGCATTCCTTGGGCACGTGGTATCAAGTCATGGAATATCTGTTGACCCAAAGAAAGATTGAAGCTATTAGTGGGAGCAACCTAAATCGATTGGCCGAAATCGTAGCTTTCTCGGTTTAGTTGGTTATTATCGGAGATTCGTAGAAGGGTTTTCTCGAATCGCTACTCCACTTCTTTCGGTGACTCGAAAAGATCTGAAAGTTCGGTTGAGCGAGGAATGTGAGAAGAGTTTTCAAGAACTTCAAGAGGAGACTCATTTCAAAGACTGTTACGACAATACCATCCGGTTCGGAGGATTTGTCATCTACTGATGATGCTTCTAGAAAAGGGTTAGGATGTGTTCTCATGCAACATGGGAAAGTCATAGCCTATGCCTCACGACAACTCAAAGAATATGAGAGGAATTATCCTACTCATGATCTAGAGTTAGCAGCTGTTGTCTTCGCACTAAAGATTTGGAGGCATTACTTGTATGGGGAGAAAGTAGAGATCTTTACGGATCATAAAAGCCTCAAATATTTCTTCACTCAAAAGGAACTCAACATGCAACAACGACGTTGGCTTGAACTATTGAAAGATTATGATCATACCATCCAATACCATCCTGGAAAAGCGAACGTGGTAGCTGATGCATTGAGTAGAAGATCATATGCGGGTACGAGTGCAATATTGTCAACGCAAAGGCCCATTTTGTATGACTTGCAAAGGATGGAGATAGAGATAAAGACTCTAGGGACCCACATGATGATGGCGAATATACGAGTAGAAGCAGGCTTTAATTGATAAAGTTAATCTTTGTTCGAAGCCTGGACACTGGAGCCGATTCGTATGAGGAAGAAAGTGCAAGAAGGTCTTTATCTTGGGAAGCAAGAATCGATGAAGAAGGAATACTTGAAGTCAACTCCGGACTTTGTGTTCCTAACGACCACGATTTAAAGTATAAAATCATGATGGAGGCGCATAACACACCGATTTGCAATCCATCACAGGAGTACCAAAATGTATCATGATATCAAAATCATACATTTTGGTGGAGCAATATGAAGAGAGAGATAGCGTTGTTTATCTCAAGGTGTCTAATGTGTCAACGAGTCAAGGCGGAGCATCAAGTACCAAAAGGTCCATTGCAACCACTTGAAATTTCAGAATGGAAGTGGGAGCACATTACCATGGATTTCGTTACTGGTCTTCCCAAGGTTTCTCAAGGCATAGATGCGATTTGGGTCATTATTGATAGATTAACCAAGTCTGCTCACTTCTTACCAATACGAGAAACTTATACACTTGAACGTCTTGCTTGTATGTACATTTATAAGACTGCATGGTATGCCAGTATCCATAGTTTCTGATCGAGACCTAAGATTCACTTCACGATTTTGGGTTAGTTTGCAGAAAGCTATGGGCACAGATTTACGATTTAGCTCGGCATATCATCCTTAGACGGACGGACAGTCGGAGAGGACTATTCAAACTCTTGAAGATCTATTAAGACTCTGTGTTCTTGATTTCAAAGGAAGTTGGGACAAGTTCTTACCATTGGTGGAGTTTTCCTACAACAACAGTTATCAAGCAAGTATTGACATGGCTCCATTCGAAGCGTTGTATGGAAGAAAATGTCGTTCTCCAGTATGCTGGGATGAGGTGGGTGAAGCAACGTTGTTGGGACCGGAGTTGGTACATATGACTACGGAAAAGATTCAAACGATCCGACAACGTATAAAAACCTCACAAGATCGACAAAAGAGTTATGTTGATCTTCATCGAAAGGACGTGGAATTCGATATATGAGATCATGTGTTGTTACGTGTTGCTCCATGAAAAGGGGTTACGAGATTTGGAAAGAGAGGAAAGCTCAATCCTCGATTCATTGGCCCATTTTTAATCCTCGATCGAGTAGGGCGTGGCTATAGACTCGCTTTTACTGCCAAGTATGTCTCGTGTTCATAACGTTTTTCACATATCCATGTTACATAAATATGTGGAAGACCCGAACCACATTATCGAGTTGAAACCGGACGAAATAGCGGAAGATTTAATGTATGAGAGGTTCCTGTTCAAATCTTGGATAAGAAAGAACATATTCTACGCTCCAAGGTTATACCTCAAGTCAAAGTTTTGTGGAGAAACCACGATGTTGAGGAAATGACCTGGGAGTTAGAATCTGAAATGAAGTCAAGGTATCCTTACCTCTTCGATATACCAGGTACGTACCCTAATTTCGAGGGCGAAATTTCTTAAGAAGGGGAGGTTGTAAGACCCCAACTTTTTGAATAAAGATAAATTTTCTATAAATATTATTTTTGAATATTATGGAGTGAAATTGATATAATGTTATAGTTGTGGGTAATATTTATAAATTTTGCAAAATAATATGAAGTTGTTATATAATATTCGATTGGTGGGGAATATTCGTTTTAACAGGAATATTCGTACAACCAAGACAATCAATCATTGGTGGACCCCCACAATGTAATTATTGCCGGATTGAGAAAATGACAAAAATATTTTATTGAAAATAACGACGGAAGTTTTGAATTGATCTTGTTGAACTACTCTTGTAGTAAAAGTACGATGTCTGGCGTGGTTGCGTAGTAGCACACGATATTGATTATTAAGGCTACGTGAGAAGTCGTCTCGGTTTTGTTTATTACTTATATATATATATATATATGAGTTATATATATATATATATGTAAGTTGTCTAGTGGGGAGTATTATTATATATATATATATATATATATATATATATATATATGATAGCTTGTTGACAAAATGGGTGGGAGGTGACATTAAAGTCACGAGAAGGAGTATTACAAGAATGTAATATATATATATATATATATATATATATATATATATATTATGTGACTCTTATGGTAGGAATTCAATGGGATTCATCCCTCGTGAATCGATGATGTGTTATATATATATATATATATAATATATTATATTTTATTTAAAAGATTTTGCTGTAAGACCCGACTTTTATAAATAAAGATGAATTTTTCTATAAATATTATTTTTGAATATTATGGAATAAATTTGATATAATGTTATAGTTGTGGGTAATATTTATAAATTTTGCAAAAGTATGCAAGTTGTTATAAAATATTCGTTTGGTGGGGAATATTCTTTTTGTTAGGGAATATTAAATACTGATAAGCTCAATCATTGGTGGACCCTAGCGAAATTATTATCGGATTGAGAAAGCGACAAAAATATTTTATAAAAATAACGGCGGAGTGTTACTGAATTAAAAGCTGTTGAACTACCCATTGGTAAAAAGTACGATGTCTGGCGTAGTTGCATAGTAGCACTGCGGTATTGATTATTGATGCTTACGAGAAGTCACTCATTTATGCTCAATTATTGCTACGATAATTCTTTGCATCATATCTCTTATATTATTGATTCAATTATTGTCACGGTATATCACATATAATATGTTATAGTATTAAATCAATAATTGAGGCGACAAGTTATAAATGATTAATAATTGTTGAAAGATTAAATATGTGTTGATGAAAAAAAAATGATTTGTGGTAAGTTTGATTATTTTATGGGGGCTCTCGTATGTAAATCATCTAAGAGTCTCTTCGTCGATAGTAATTACCTTCGTCGATAGTAATTACCCTTGTGAATAGTATTTACCTTAAATCGATAGTAATTACCTTCGTCGATAGTAATTACCCTTGTGAATAGTATTTACCTTTCGATCGATAGTATTTACCTTCGTTAATAGTAATTACCTTTACCGGACGTCGAACCACTTGTCGTTTCACATTCTGAGTGCGTCGAACCACTTGTCGTTTCACATTACTGAGCGTCAAGCCGATTCGTCGAAGCCACTTGCCTTTTCACACGGCGGCGGTGCTAAGCTAGAAATCTTCTATAAATAGAGGCCTAGGGCTTCATTATTTTCACGAATTCATTGAGCTATAGAGAGAGAAAGTATAGAGAGAATAAGAGAGAAAGAAGAAGAGTATTTTGTTCTACTTCTGCTTTGCGGTATTCAATCTCTACCAAATGTAAGGGGTGTTATTCTTTCTTATTCATGAAGAAGAAGGCATTGTTATTCCATTGCTTATTATTACCATTGGAATAACTTTGTATCTCATGTTTACCCTATACTTGGTGACATTCTTCTATTATTACGTTGGAACATCACATGCGTGTGTTTTACAGGACTGGTTAAAATCTTTATTATTATTCTGTTGGAACATCACATGCATGTGTTTTACAGGACTGGTTAAAATCTTTATTATTATTATTGTTGGAACATCACATGCATGTGTTTACCTGGGGACTGGTTAAAATCTTTATTATTACATGTTGGAATATCCTATACGTGTGTTTTACAGGATCTGGTTCCATCTTTATTATTACGTTGGAACATCCTGTCGGTGTGAATTTCACACTTTGGTTCCGTTATTTATTATTTTGTTGGAATAACACATGCATGCGATCTACATCGCATGCATGGTGATTTCTTTTGTTATTCCATTCTTTATTATACCCGGTTGGTTAAAACTTTGACTGACTTATACTCCATGAAATTAGTGGAATATCCTTGATATTTGCGTTTTCATCGATATCTTTTCATGAAAATATTCTTGATCATTCTTGAATTTTACTCTACAAAGCGATATCGTATTGATAATTTGGGCGTTAATAATTTCTGGATAAAATAATTCTTGAACTTGTTTTATTGAATTCTTATATCATTGTCATCATCCTCATGTTTATATTTTTTTAAAAGTCATACATGGCTGTAGTGCATAGATGGACTTGGTATGATTATGACGAGAGACTATTCGGTGTAATCATGGTAGTAATGTTACAAATGATGTGGTAAAAATCCTCGATTGGTAGTAGTGCATTGATGGGCCGATTGTTGGCATGATCATGACCATTAATGAATACACAAATATTCTTGGCCGTAGTGCATGAATAATTGTGGTCGTGATCTTAAAGAATATCCTTGGTAGTAGTGCGGGGTGATTCGATGATGTGGAATATTTATTAAAGGCGAGTCTAAACTATATGATGATGAAAAACCTTTTAAAACCTAAAAGATAGTAGACTTTATTTTCTACTTGACTCTTTTAATGGATTGCATATTCAGCTATGATTAAGCTGGTTGTCTATTGTATTTTATCGGTTTAACATTGTTGAAGACTATTGATAATTTATACGCATTATCTTAGTCGTAATATTTCTTCTTGGGCTAGTTGAGCTCTCACCCTTTCTTTCCTTTGTTCTCTTGAGGAAATGAGAATATAATTTGGGGACGAGTCGGGGAAGCAGTGATGGTCACGAAGATAGCATTAGTAGTCCTCACTATTACGTGAAATAGTGTGATAATAATTATAATGAGGACTCCTTTTTGAGTTTGTATAATATCTAGTAGAGCGATATTTGTATTTAAACTCACACGGTTTATGTCGTATTGTACCACAGCAGTTATGTTAGTAAGTTGTATTTAAATTACGTACCATGTAAGTGGCGTGGCGACCCAAGATGGGTGATGTATACCTAATTTTGGGGGCGTCACGGTTAATATCGAGCTTAGAGGATATGATCCACAGCTAAGATGTGAGAATAGTACTAGGAGGGGGAGGCAGGGAATACCTTATTTAGTATGACCTACCTAAGTTTATGTCTTTATTTTATTGGTTGGTCGGAAGATAGGGATAATTTGTTACATGTCAATTAACCTTTTGTTTTGTGGCGATGTCTGAAAATGACATCGAGAATGTTGAGAATAGCGATGGGGCGATGACGATCGTTGATTCACCACATATCAATAATCGAGGATAATGTGCATCGAGGAAGGCGACAATCCTCATACAAACAACAACCTTGACCAAATGATGAATGATCAAATGTTCGGAGGCTTTATGCGATTTATCTGACAATGACGAGCGAGAAGCGACTCATCCCAGCGCGTAGGTGGAAACACGGAAAACTCTCGGGCGGTCACCGCTAAACAATTCAAGGAGCTGGGACCACCGGAGTTTAAGGAAGCCAAAACCACTTGGCGGAAGCATGGATAAAAGCAGATTACCAAGATATTTGATGTCTTGGGATGCTCGAGGAGCAAAAGGGTTCCCTTCTTAGCCTTTATGTTTTTTTGCGGAGGCGGATTCTTGGTGGGAATCGGTAAAAGCGTACTCAACTTCTTTGTCTTGAAGATATCTTGGGAGAAGTTCGGGGAGGCATTCAGCGACAAATACTTTCTGAAAGTATTCGCCACATGAAGGAGGTGGAATTTATCAAGTTGGAACAAAACAATATGGCCAGTATGTTGCCATGTCTGAGGCAAAATTTGCGGAGTTATCACGGTTCGTCCCACTTGGTGGATAATGAAAGAGAGAATGGGCGAATGTTTTAAGAGGTTTGAAATAGGAATCGTCGACATCTTATTTCTCATAAAGCGTGTTTGTATTGAGATGTTGTAAATAGGGCTCGATTAGTGGAGCGCGATAATGAGTTAAACCTGACTAAAAAGAAGCGGTAAGCAAAATTATAATACCGGAGAGTAGTCATCGAGCGGTGACAACAACAAGCGTGGAGGGAATCAACGGGCGGATATGGTAACCACCGGTGGTAATCGGGGCCAAAACAATAAGAATGGACATTTCAAGAAAGCGGAGATTCAATGATGGTGGAAAAGGCGTCGACCTGGCACCCGTTGTTAAGGAAGGAGAAAGACCACCTATCGTATGCTTCAAATGCGGAGGAGAGAGGGACACATCGATCAAAGCTGCGTCATGTTAGTCAAAGCATGTTATAATTGTGGAAGAAGGTCACTTAGCTCGATTTTGTCGTTTACCGAAGACAAATTCAGCTAGGATGGAAGCACCAAAGGCCGTCGGAAAATTCAAAGCCGGTAGTCTGAGGAGGCGTTTGTTGTGACCTCCCAAGAAGCAAGGAATCGAATGAGGTCATCACGGGTAAGCTTATCATAAACTCTAATGAAGTCTATACTTTATTTGATCTGGGTTCTACCCATTCTTTTATTTCTCCTACTTGCGCTCATCGATTAAATTTGACTCAGGAGAAATTAGACTTTGACTTATCTGTGGAAACTCCGTTGGGAGAAACCTTCATTACATCCCTTTGTTTATAAGTCTTGTTTGGTTCAAATCGGTACCCTCACATTACTGTCGATCTTATTTCATTAAAAATACTTGCATTTGGCGTGATTCTAGGGATTGATTGGTTAACTACTTATCATGCAAAAATTGATTGTTTTTCGTAAGGTTGTTAGCTTTCATATTCCTAATCAACCTATTATGCGAATTCAAACGACCAAACCATTAAAATCAATCACGGTCATCTCAAGCCATAAAAGCTATTCGTTTATTGAAAAGCGGATGTCGAGCTTTCTTAGCTCATATTCTGATTTAAATAAAAATCGTCGGTTTTAAGCGATATTCCTATTGTTAATAAATTTCACGGCGTATTCAGAAGAACTTCTGGCCTACCCCAGGCGTGAAATTGAATTTTGTATCGACCTTGAACCGGTACAAAACCTATTTCAAAGCCCCATATCGAATGGCTCTATTGAACTTGAGGAGTTAAAGACCCAGCTGCGAGGAATTGTTAGACATTGGCTTTATTAGTCCTAGTACTTCTCCTTGGGGTGCTCTGTTACTATTCGTGAAGAAGAAAGATGGGAGTATCGACTTTGTATTGATTATCGGGAGTTGAATCATGTCACCATCAAAAATAGGTATCCATTGCCGCGTATTGATGACTGTTTGACGGTTGCAAGAGCAAATTCTTTTCAAAGATTGATCTTCGTTAGGATATCACCAATTGAAGATTAGAAGCCACGACATTCCAAAGCGACTTTGAGAACTTCGATGCGGGCATTATGAATTCCTAGTCGTGTCCTTTGGATTGACTAATGCTCCTCTTTGCCTTCATGGATATGATGAACCAAGTATTGAGGAATATTTAGATCACTTTGTGGTCGTCTTTATTGATGACATCCTTATTTATTCCAAAAGTAGTGAAGATCATGAGCAACACTTGAAGGTGACACTCCAAAAACCGTGAATATAAGCTTTATGCCAAGTTGAAGAAATGTGAGTTACGGCTTGAAGAAGTAGCATTCCTTGGGCACGTGGTATCAAGTCATGGAATATCATTGACCCAATGCCAAAGATTGAAGCTATTCAAATTTGGGAACAACCTAAATCGATGAATGAAATCGTAGCTTTCTCGGTTTATTTGGTTATTATCGGAGATTCGTGGAAGGATTTTCTCGAATCGCTACTCCATTGACTTCGGTGACTCGGAAAGATCAAAGTTCGGTTGGGCGAAGAATGTGAGAAGAGTTTTCAAGAACTCAAGAGGAGACTTATTTATTTTGTTACGACAATACCATCGGCTCGGAGGATTTGTCATCTGATGATGCTTGAGGCAAAGGGTTGGGATGTGTTCTTATGCGACATGGAAAAGTTATAGCCTATGCCTCGCGACAACTCAAAGAATATGAGAGGAATTATCCTACTCATGATCTAGAGTTGGCATTTATTATCTTCACACTTAAAATTTGGAGGCATTACTTGTATGGGGAGAAAGTGGAGATCTTTACGGATCATAAAAGCCTCAAATATTTCTTCACTCAAAAGGAACTCGACATGCGACAACGGCGTTGGCTTGAAGCTATTGAAAGATTATGATCATACCATCGATACCATCACGAAAAAGCGAGCGTGGTAGGCGGCGCATTGAGTGAAAATCATATGCAAATCTGAGTGCGATATTGTCAGTATAAAGAGCCCATTTTGTGTGACTTGCAAAGGATGGAGATAGAGTTAAAGACTCGAGGGGCGCGTGTGATGATAAGCGAGTATCTGAGTAGAGGCAGACTTTAATCGATAAAGTTAAAATTTGCTTTCTCTACGGACACGGGGCGATCGTATGAGGAAGAAAGTGCAAGAAGGTGCTATCTTAGGAAGCAAGAATCGATGAAGAAGGAATACTTGAGTCGACTCCGGACTTTGTGTTCTAACGACCACGATTTAAAGTATAATATCATGATGGGCGCCTGACACACCATTTGCAATCCATCACAGGAGTACCAAAATGTATCATGATATTAAGTCATACATTTTGGTGGAGCAATATGAAGAGAGAGATAGCGTTGTTTATCTCAAGGTGTCTAACTTGTCAGCGAGTTAAAGCGGAGCATCAAGTACCAAAAGGTCCATTGCAACCACTTGAAATTCCGAATGGAAGTGGGAGCACATTACCATGGATTTCGATTCTGGGGTCTTCTAAGGTTTCTCAAAGGCATTGATGCGATTTGGGTCATTGTTGATAGATTGACCAAGTCTGCTCATTTCTTACAAATCTGAGAAACTTATACACTTGAGCGTCTTGCTCGTATGTACATAAGCGAGATTGTAAGGCGCATGGTATCCCGGTATCCATAGTTTACGATCGAGACCCAAGATTCACTTCACGATTTTGGGTTAGTTTGCAAAAAGCTATGAGCGCAGACTTACGATTTAGCTCGGCATATCATCCTCGAGACAGACGGACGGTCGGAGAGGACTATTCAAACTCTTGAAGATCTATTAAGACTCTGTGTCCTTGATTTCAAGGGAGTTGGGACAAGTTCTTACCATTGGTGGAGTTTTCCCTCAACAGCGGTTATCAAGCAAGTATTGGCATGGCTCCATTGAGCGTTGTATGGAAGAAAGTGTCGTTCTCGGTATCTTTGGGATGAGGTGGGTGAAACAGCGTTGTTGGGAATAGGAGTTGATGCGTATGACTACGGAAAAAGATTCAAACGATCAAACAGCGTATAAAAACCTCTAAAATCGACAAAAAAGTTATCTTGATCTTCATCGAAAGGGCGTGGAATTGATATAGGAGATCATGTGTTGTTAAGAGTTGCTCCATGGAAAGGAGTTACAAGATTTGGAAAAGAGAAAACTTAATCCTCGATTCATCGGTCCATTTTAATCCTCGATCGAGTAGGAGCGTGGCCTATAGACTCGACTTTTCTGCTTGAAATATGTCTCGTGTTCATGCGTTTTTCACATATCTATGTTACGTAAATATGTGAAAGACCCGAACCATATTATTGAGTTAGAGCCAGGACGAAATAGCGGAAGATTTGGCGTATGAAGAGGTTCTGTTCAAATTTTGGATAAGAAAGAACATATTCTACGCTCGAGGTTATACCTCGAAGTCGAAAGTTTTGTGGAGGAACCACGATGTTGAGAAATGACTTGGGAGTTAGAATCGAAATGAAATCAAGGTATCCTTACCTCTTGACATACCAGTCGTACCCTAATTTGGCGAAATTTCATAAGAAGGGAGGTTGTAAGACCCCGACTTTTATAAATAAAGATGAATTTTTCTATAAATATTATTTTTGAATATTATGGAATAAATTTGATATAATGTTATAGTTGTGGGTAATATTTATAAATTTTGCAAAGTATGCAAGTTGTTATAAAATATTCGTTTGGTGGGGAATATTCTTTTTGTTAGGAATATTAAATCTGATGGCTCAATCATTGGTGGACCCCTAAATGAAATTATTGTCGGATTGAAAGCGACAAAAATATTTTATAAAAATAACGGCGGAGGTGTTACAGATTAAAAGCATTGAACTACCGGTGGTAAAAGAAATGATGTCTGGCGTAGTTGTAGTAGTAGCTGCGGTATTGATTATTGATGCTTACGTGAGAAGTCACTCATTTATGCTCGATTATTACTACGATAATTCTTTGCATCATATCTCTTATATTATTGATTCAATTATTGTCACGATTATCATCTGTATAATATGTTATAGTATTAAATCAATAATTGAGGCGACAAGTTATAAATGATTAATAATTGTTGAAAGATTAAATATGTGTTGATGAAAAAAAAAATGATTTGTGGTAAGTTTGATTATTTTTATGGGGGCTCGTATGTCATCATCTAAGAGTCTCTTAAATCGATAGTAATTACCTTCGTCGATAGTAATTACCCTTGTGAATAGTATTTACCTTCGTCGATAGTAATTACCTTCGTCGATAGTAATTACCCTTATGAATAGTATTTACCGTCGATAGTATTTACCTTCGTTAATAGTAATTACCTTTACAGACGTCGAACCACTTGTCGTTTCACATTACGGAGCGTCGAACCACTTGTCGTTTCACATTACGAGCGTCAAACCCGATTAGCCACTTGCCTTTTTCTGGCGCGGTGCTAAGCTAGAAATCTTCTATAAATAGAGGCCTAGGGCTTCATTATTTTTCACGAATTCATTCAGCTATATAGAGAGAGAAAGTATAGAGAATAAGAGAAAGAAGAAGAGTATTTTATTCTTACTACTTTACTGCGGTATTCAATCTCTACCAAATGTAAGGGGTGTTATTCTTTTTATTATTGAAGAGAAGCATTGTTATTCCATTCCATTTATTATTATTACATTGGAATAACTTTGTATCGTGGTTTACCTATACTTGGTGACATTCTTCTATTATACATTGGAACATCACATGCGTGTGTTTTACAGGACACAGTTAAAATCTTTATTATTATTACTGTTGGAACATCACATACGTGTGTTTTTTACAGGACTGGTTAAAATCTTTTTATTATTACATTGGAACATCACATGCGTGTGTTTTACACAGGACACAGTTAAAATCTTTATTATACATTGGAATATCTATATCGTGTTTTTTAGGATCTGGTTCCATCTTTATTATTACATTGGAACATCACATCGAGGTGTGAATTTCACGACTGGTTAGATTATTTATTATACATTGGAATAATTTTTGCTGCATGCGGTCTATCGCATGCATGGTGATTTCTTTTGTTATTCCATTCTTTATTATACCCGGTTGGTTAAAACTTTGACTTATATACTCCATGAAATTAGTGGAATATCCTTGATATTTGCGTTTCATCCGATATCTTTTCATGAAAATATTCTTACGATCATTCTTGAATTTTACTCTACAAAAGCGATATCATGTTGATAATTTGGGCGTTAATAATTCACTGGATAAAATAATTCTTGAACTTGTTTTATTGAATTCTTATATCATTGTCATCATCCTCATGTTTATATTTTTTTAAAGTCATACGTGGCTGTGTAGTGCGTAGATGGACTTGGTATGATTATGACCGAGAGACTATTCGGTGTAATCATGGCCGTAATGTTACAAATGATGTGGTAAAAATCCTCGATTAGTAGTAGTGCATTGATGGACGATTGTTGGCATGATCATGACCATTAATGAATACACAAATATTCTTGGCGTGTAGTGCATGAATAATTGTGGTCGTGATCTTAAAGAATATCCTTGGGTAGTAGTGTGGGGTGATTCGATGATGTGGAATATTTATTAAAAGTGAGTCTCGGCTATAACGATGATGATGAAAAACCTTTTAAAACCTAAAAGATAGTAGACTTTATTTTCTACTTGACTCTTTTAATGGATTGCATATTCATTGCAGATTAAGCTGGTTGTCTATTGTATTTTATCGGTTTAACATTGTTGAAGACTATTGATAATTTATTACGCATTATCTTAGTCATAATATTTCTTCTTGGGCTAGTTGAGCTCACCCTTTCTTTCCTTTATTCTCTTGAAATGAGAATATAAATTTGGGACGAGTCGGGAAGCAGTGATGGTCACGAAGATAGCATTAGTAGTCCTCACTATTACGTGAAATAGTGTGATAATAATTGTAATGAGGACTCCTTTTGAGTTTGTATAATATCTAGTAGAGCGATATTTGTATTTAAACTCACGATTTATATCGTATTGTACACAGCAGTTATGTTAGTAAGTTGTATTTAAATTACATGTACCATGTAAGTGGCGACCCAAGATGGGTGATGTATACCTAATTTTGGGGGCGTCGATCGTTATGTCACCGCTTATCAATTGGTCGGGAGTAAGATAAAATTTTGATTATGATCAATTAACCTTTTGTTTTGTGGCAGATTCAAAATGACATCCGGAAGCCACGTTGAGAATAGCAATGATTTGGGATTCACCCGGGTTCAAGAGCATCGCGGGCATGGATTCACCACAGATCAATAATCGTGATAATGTGCATCGGAAGGTGACAATCCTCACTGAACAACAACATGAACCAAATGATGAAAGCATCAAATGACGGCAAAATACTCACGAAGGTTTTACGCACTATTAGATGCAATCAAGTTGGCGGAAACAACTTCGGTGTTCAAAACGTAGGTGGAAACACGGAACTCTCTCGGAAATCACCGAATATAAACAATTCAAGGAGCCGGGACCAATTTAGTTTAAGGAGAGCCAAAACCACTTCTGAGGACTCGGAATAATATCTAGATAAAACAGACATCAAGATATTTGATGTCTCATGATGCAAAAGGCCCAGAGATGGGTGATGCTAAAAAGGTCATGATTCATGTCGCCTTTATATGTTAAGATGGAGGTCTTATCGAGGCAGGGAATTATGGCCTACTGATTTAAACGCATCAACACCATTGTCATCAAGATAGGGATAATCTTGGGAGAAGTTCCAGTTGTGTGTCGTGACATTTCAACGACAAATACTTTCACCGAAAGTATTCGCCATACATGCAAGGAGGTGGAATTTATCAAGTCGAATAAAACAATACGACCGTGGTTTGTATAATATCACCGCTTTTTCAACGTTTCTTCGTGAAATGAAGGAATATACGGCGGGACTTAGTCTGGGAAACGAAAGTGATGGTCCCGAAGATAAGATTAGTAGTCCTCACTATTCTCGTGAAATAGTGTGATAATAATTGTAATCGACTTTGCTTTTTGAAGATATCTTGGGAGAATATCGAGGGTAGTTCAGCGATCTTTCGAAGTTCAGATAATATCTAGTAGAAGATATTCAAATATGTATTTAAACTTCACGCTTTATGTCGATTGCATATTTACGCTTATGTTAGTAAGTCAGATTTAAATTGCAATCACGTAAGGGCGCACCCAAGATGGGTGATGTATACCTAATTTGCCATGTAAGTGGCGGGAAAGGGGACGCAGTATCTGTCACTGTATTACGCTTTGACCGGGTTCCATTTTAATTATTCTGCCTTTTATTATTCCGATTTTGAACTTCCATGTTCAGGCTTTATTTTAACCTTCGGTTCCGCCTTTTTATTATTTCATTCTTTATTATTCGGAAGTTTAAGCGGAGAGTTCCGGAGGAACATGACCCGCTTGGCAGGATTTTCTTTTTCCGGCAGACGATTGGTTTCATTATTATTATTCCTCATTGAATAACTCGCGAAAGCATTTTATGAAAGGAGGCTTATCAATTTCAATAACAATACGGTGTGATTCGTTGTTATTCCATTCCTTATTATTCTCATCGTTAAAATTTTGACTTCTATACTATTTCACATTTAAACTAAACAGCTTATGAAATTAGTGGAATATCCTCGATATTGGCTACCCGCTTCATCGCCACAAAGATCTTTTCATGGAAATATTCTTCCGAGCATTCTTGAATTTTTTACTCTACAAAGCAAGAATGATATGTGATTTGTTCGATTGTTGTTAATATTCTGTTTTTATCAATTCTTATATCATTGTCATCATCCTCATATTTATATTTTTAAAAGTCATTTGTGGCTGTGAAAAGGCATGGGGATGGATTAGATGGACTTGGTATGATTACGACTAGGATTATTCGGTGTAATCATGGTCGTAATGTTACAAATGATGTGGTAAAAGTCCTCATCGCCCGTAGTGCATCGATGGACAAATTGTTGGCATGATCATGACCATCGATGAATACACAAATATCCTCGCCCAGAAGGTGCATGGAATTTGTGGTCGTGACCCTAATGAATATCCTGGCCGAAAGCGGTGGATGATGTGGATTATTTATTGTCGAGTCTCGGCGATAAAAGTGATGAAAAACTTTTTAAATCATAAAAGATAGTAGATTCTATTCTCTACTCGACTCTTTTAATGGATTGCTTGATTCACCGCAGCTTAAACTTGATGTTGTTATATTTTATCGGATTAACACTGTTTAAGGCTAACGATAATTTATTCTCGCATTATCTTAGTCATAATATTTCATCGGGCTAGTTGAGCTCACCCTTCCTTTCACCTTTTCTTCAGAAATGAGAATATAGTTGGGACGAGTCGGAGAGTGAGTGATGGTCCAGAGGATAAGATTAGTAGTCCTCACTATTCTGCGTGAAATAGTGTGATAATATTTGTAATGAGGACTCCTTTTGAGTTTGTATAATCTCTAGTAGACAATATTTGTATTCAAACTCATATTTATGTTTTTTGTCGTATTGCACACATACGGTTGTATTAGTAAGTTATATTTGAATTCAGCATCACGTATGTCTGGCGACCCAAGAGATGGGTGATGTATACCTAATTTTGGGGGCGCCACAAGGACACCAATTGAGTGTGGATATTGTCTAGATGATAATATTCTTGTTTAAACTCTCACTATGTTTTATCAGTATTTACTACTTAATCGTCAGTATAATTAAGTCAGATTTGAATTTATATACCACGATCCCATGACTCAAGATGGGTGATGTATACATTTTTGAGGCGCCACATCATCAATCATACACGTCTTGATATTATAATCACGTGACTTTTTTACTACTTCATTTTCAAAATATAAAATTAATATTGACTTATTTTTTAAAGATTAATTTCAAACATATTCAAATTTAAAATTGATATAAATTTATTTAATTTATGTCCATATAATTATAAATATTATAAAAGTATTATTGATTTTAAAATTTATTATTTTCAAAATTTAAATGAATCATATTAATTTTAAATTTAAAAACATCACAAATTAACTTTTTAAAAGTTAATATTGATCTTATGTACATTCATTGTTATAATCCATTCAATACTCACTCCATAAATTACTTAAAATTTAAAATAAAATAAAAATTATTTTACATGGAATATTACAATTGATAAATTATACTCTCTTTATAAATTATAAGATTATTATTAATTTTTATAATTCAATTTGATGCATTCTCAAACTTAATAATTTTGCTAAGAATTGTAAAAATAATAAATTTTATAAGTAATAGAATTTTTTTCTAAATAGGTTACAATATGTATTGATTAAATTTATATTAAATTTAAATTTAAAAATATCACACATTTACTTCAAAAAAGATTAATAAATTAATAACGATTTTATTATTAAAACAAGAGGTTGTAGTATATTACATCTATCATAAACTCTAACACATGAACTCAATACAAATATCAAATATTTACAACGGTCAAAACATGTTTTAACCGTTGGAATTTTCAAATTTTAATTTTTAAATTTTAATTTTCATTATTTAAGGAATCGATAGAGCTGTTCCTGGGGTTTTTAAGGCCTAGGGCAAATTTTCTTAAGTGTGTCCCTTTATACAAATTAAACAAAATAAATAAATCAATTATCAACTAATTAATTTTATTGAAAGTATAAGAATTTACAAAAGATAAGGAAGAACACTTTAAAATGTCATCGAAATAAAGAATCGTCACATGTATCTACAAAATAAAAATAGCAATAAAATCTGAACCATAAAGCATCATTTAAAATGTCTTCTTGTTGCACTTTTAGATACAAAATCATCGATTGTACTATCATATTTAATATTTTCTAACATATCATTTCCAATGCATAATATCGCTATATTTTTATTATTTAATTTTTTTTATACACATAAATACATAAACTTATAAAAAATTTGGCCCCTCAATTGTGGTCTTCGAAATGGAGGTAAGCTTTACCCAGTACTACTTTCTAATCAATATAAAGGAACTCATTAGACATAATAAAAAATTGAATTCCTATCTTGCAGGATAACCTAATAACATTGCAGAATAGAGATCAAGATAAAGAAATTTTTGTGAATGCTCTGTATATCATAAAAATATTTAATGACGGATAATATTATGTCATTATTATAAATTATTTATTAAAATAAAGGATAAATGATAAAGTTATACTATGATGATGGCGCAGTGTCACCATTTTTAATGTGCATGTCAAGTGGTGACTTGACACAACGTTTTGAATGCATTATTCATGATGGTTAATGGTTGTGTTTCAATATAATATATTATAAAATATTAATGATGATATTATCTAGTTTTATCATATTATTATTGACAAATTTATTATTTTACTATTTGATTAATTTAAGTTAAATTATTTTTAATTATTTTCGAGTAAGTTAGCTTTAACAATCATAATCGGTCCCTTATTATCATTCGTGTTATCTTATTATATTGTCTTGTACTCAATTTGTTTCAAAATATTACCTCCGTTTTCAAAAAAAAGAGATATAATTTAATTTTTAAGAACAATATATCAAATTTTAAATTAATATAAATTTATTTTATTTTAGTTGATACAATTATTATAATATATATAAAACAAAAACAATTAACCACCAAAACTTATTTTATTTTAAACATTTATAGTAAATCATACCTATTTTAAAAGTTTTAATACGTTATCATTTGAATTTCAAAAATTAAATTATATCTTTAATTTTAGAATAAAAGAATCATATTTTAAAAATATTTTATGTCCTCAAGTGTATTTATAAGATGAAGTGATGTTACATATAATAAAAATAATAGTTACATATTAAGAATATAATATTATTTTATCATTTTAAAATAAGAAATAAAAATATCTTTAACTTAAAAACTAATTAACCCAAGAAAATGTATCAAAAACGAAAGGTAATAATTTAGTATAAAGATGTCTTTTATATTGTGTAAAGTTACATGTTAAACCTAATCCTCATCAAAAAAAATAAAATATAATTATATTTTGCGATTTTATATATCAATTTTTATTACAAATTATATAAATAATTATTGTTTATAATTTTTAACAATATATTTAATATAATATACTAATCATAATATCATATATATTTAATATATGTCATAATTATAATTTGACAAAAAAAATTTAAAAACTTTATATGTGAGACTCTATCAACAAATCAGAGTTTAAGCGCAGTTCTAAAAAATTTTAATATAGAAAATATATATATAATTTTATAAAAGAGGGAAAAAAAGGGTACATATAATATATATATATATATATATATATATATATATATAGAGTTTCGATCATTGGGACTTAAGAATTAAAACGCGACTCCAAAATAATTTTTTTTTTTTTTTTTTAATACAACTAAAAAAATATTTAATATTTTATGAAAATGAAATTTTTTTCATATGTTTTGGACGTGATTTGGTGATGATAATAAAATAATGTATGTATAACTGTACTACTATTTTTTGAGTATAGTGATTCAAATTACCCCAAAATATCAGATTATGTAAAATTTCGGGCCCATAAAATATTAAATATTTTTTTTTAATTATTTTTTTAAAAAAAAAACAAAAAAAAAAAAAATTTGGGGTCAGCATTTTAGTCCTGTCCTGATCGGCTGTGTATACATATATATATATATAAAGAATATTTTGAGCAGAAAACTACTAGTAGCAGTAGCTCCCGTCTTTTTTTACTTGGCAATTCCTTGGCGCGGTATATATGTAAATCTATCGATTTTCGCCATTTTCTCCGTTTTCAAGCTCTTGGATCTAATCAACGACTGTCCAGGCCGACGGCGTGTCGCCGAAGAGGGAGTTGCCGGAGATTTTTAAATCTCTCTCAGATCTGTGAGTCTCTCGCTTTCTGCCAATTTATTGATTTTGCTTCAAAAAAACGTTGCGTGAAAAAATGGCAGTTGTAATTAGTTGCTTGCTTCGGTGATGAAGTTTGCGAGAGAGCTGAAGTTTTGCTTGTTGGGATTTTTTTATTTTTTGCAGCTCTTTTGTTGCCTTATTAGTTCTGCAATTGTAATTACGAACCTCTCTCTCTCTCTCTCTCTATATATATATATATATGTGTGTATATGTATATGTAAACTGCTAGTTAAATTGAGCAAAGTTAAAGTTTATATAGAAAAATTTGGGAATGTTTTGGCTTATTTTGAAGAATTTTGCTTTTTATGGATTTTTCTTTGAAGATCTCTTGTGTGTTATGGATGAGCAAATTTAGAGTGATTTTTACTCTTTTCTTGTCAATTGTCTCTCTCATTTTGCTTTCCCTCCTAGATTCTTTTATTCAGAGTATTAATCCTTTTTATGATCTCTTATTTGTTTACCTTTTTTCTTTTCTTTTTCTGTTAAAAGGTTATGCTTGTGTTTAGTTCTGTTGCAAGTAGGCAAAGTAACTCAGATTTATTTGGAAGAGTTTTCTAACTTTCTAAAATTTGTTTGGTGATCTTGTATGTCAAAGCTTTGCTGACTGTAGTTTTGTCAGACTTTCGACCTTTTATTGTACTCGTTTTTTCACATGATTCTAACAGGTGTATAAATTTGATATCATTTTTTTTCTTAGTACATTTATATTGCTTATCTCCAGTCTGAATTTTTTATGTTTGCAAACTATGGGAAACTAACACTTGGTTTCATTTAATTATGGGCACGAAGCAACGAAGAAATTAAAAAAAAATCTTCATTACACCAAAAGTTCTTTTCTACCATTCCTTTTGACCTTTGGTTGTCTCTGGGTTTGTTAGAATATCGAAAGTACTTAGCTTTCAATTCATTTTGTTTAGTTTTGCTGACATTTCTCATTTCTGAACGACTCTGTGGTTAAGAGCAGGTGGCTTTGAGTTGTTTGAAGGTGAACAAGTTATATGCAGAGTAATATATGGTGCCCAGATGAGCAGATCTGATGTTATTGGCAGTGGAAGGAGGAGGGTTTTTCTCTTCTTCAGCTTCTGGGTATAGTAAGGGCCTGACCCTACTTCTCTTCGGTCAGAAGAACGAAGAAAAACCCATGAGAGTTGCACCGTGGAATCAGTACCGGTTGGTGGACCAAGAATCTGATCTCCAGCTGGCTTCAGGTAAGAACCGACGCGGGTGCGCCTCCTTTGTCTGCTTTGGTCGCGCTGCCGCAGGACTTGAAAGCCCTTCTCCTCTGAAAGTAGGTCCGACCCATCAGCATGACATCTTGCAAGAACCTCCTGTTGCTGACAAGGGGAAGGACGAGACTCATACCACTATTTCTCTTGACAATGATATTATCTCAAAAAAGGTTGATCTTAAAAGTAGCTTGAAGAAGACAACGACTAACATTCCTGTTTCTAGTGGAGTTGGTAATGTGAGTGAGGCCTTACGCGAAAAGGATAGCGATGTTCCTGGTCATGCAGAAAGGAGGAAAGTGCAGTGGACAGATGTGTCTGGAGGAGAGCTGGTTGAGATCCGAGAATTCGAGGCCAGGTATGAGAATTTCATATCTAATTGGAACTCAATTCAAAGAATATTTTCTTTTATCTGTTATCCCTCAACCATGCATGGAAGTCCCACCATGACTTTTTGGTAATTGTGCTCTTATGCATGTACAAGTATGCGTGTGGTGTAGGATCTAGAGCTTTTGCAGTACACTGTCACTAAATGTTTTCTTCAAATGTTTGCTACTATTCTTTTCCTTTGCTTGTGTTTCATCATATATGTGGGATGTCTGAATAGGTTTTCCCTTTCAGATATTTCATATGGTACTCAAATTCCTGTTGTTGCAAAAAAGGAGCCTTTTGTTGGCCTGTTGTTGAATGAATTATACAGCTTCAGTGAATATAATGTCAAACTGATACCGAACCATATACACCTCACTGTAAAGTTTCAATACTAGTGCCTTTGATTTTTAGCTCTGTACTATGTCAGTATTCAAAAAGTATTCATTACACCATGTTCGGGTTGTGTGTTCTATTAATTTGGCCCTAGTCCCACCTTCAAGTTACAAGCATGAGTAGTCCAATGCACTATAGTATGATAAGCCATACAACTTGCAAATTTAGGTTTGGGGTTTAGGATGTAGGTTGGGTGGTCACTGGTAAGGAATAAGAAAAACACTAAAAGGTGCATCCTTGATGATGGTGAACTTGCCTCTGAGGTTGAGCCTTCTTATTTTGTCAAACTCGTACCTATTATGATCACCCTTTAGAAGGTTATTGTTAAACATTCAGAATTAATTGTATTCAATTTGACAGTGATTGGCATTTAGGGAATTGAGTTAAAAGGGACCAGTTTCCCAAGAACTATCAATATTGTGATTTCTGCTCTCTTTTTGTTGTTTACAGCCAACAACACTAATATTCTCTTGGTGAAATCAAATTTTGAACTAGGAGGGAGTGCATTAGGTGTACACCAACAGAGTTGGCAGGAGTTTAAGCTTGGCTGATTGATATGAGCTTAGCTTTTGAACTTTTTGTACAACTTTTACAATTGATCTTAAGAGTGTTATATCTTAGTTCTCAATTTATTCATTGATTTTTGGGATCTCGTAGGTGTAGTCCCTTTATTTCTTTGTGCTGACATTCTAACTTTCTTAAAAATGGACTGGTTCTCAGTCTTCTAATTCTCGTCTTTTGTCTAATCTATGGTTGAGACATTTATGCTTTTAATGGGTTCATCCTCCTTTTTTTTGTTCCTAATTTTTGGTCTCATGAAAAGCAACGAGGAACTACTGTACATACTACCTCCATTTGTTGTGGTATTAAAATTTTTTATTCCTGGTGGAAGATGAGGAAAGAATTAAAAAATTAAGAAGTATCTTCTAGCAAAGGATTTAATAAGTCAATGCACCCTTTTTGCCCTAATCTTGGAAATTGATTTGTTTTTTCATTGTTAAGTTTAGTCTCTGCAAGTCTGAGTATGAATTAGGGGAGCGTGCGAACCAAACGACCCGATTGAAGTGTGCGTCAATTGACAATTTGGATAACAATGAAAAAGATGGGAAAGCGTCAAGTGTTGGAAGGGGCAATGCTTTCTTTCCTTATTTTGGATCATTGATGGAATTCTGAACGAAGCAAAGCAATGAAAAAACAACTAAGAAAAGATTTGTAGCCTAGGGTTCGGCCACCTTGTGTTTAATACCGTAAGGTTTGGCCACCTAGGGGGTGCACGGCCTTAAGAACCTTCTCATGACCTATGAGCATGATCTCTGACCGTGACAATGAACCGAAGTGCTTAAGAAAGCGAAGCTGGCGATATGGAAGTTAAGGAATAATCTAGTGAGGAAAGATGTCTGTGGCTACATCACCCTAGGACCTTCACATCCTGGAAGAGCCTTTTAAGAAGCATGGGATCTCATGAAAGGAGCAAACTAACCAACCAAAAGGAAGGAAGCAAAAGAAGGACCAAAAGACAAACCCTAGGGTTTGACCCCCTTTCGTTCGGTCAGTCCTTCCCAGGGCTCTCCCGATTGATCCTCATAGCTCCTTCTCACAGCTCTTCTAAAGGAGTATTGTTTCAAAAGTGAGATTGTCAGCATAACCGGCGAAGCACTGATATTAAAGACTGAAAGAGCTTCTTTTAGTCCTAAGGGACTTAAAGAGGCACCTTCTACAGGGAATTGGTTGAGGGATTTGTACCAACGACTAGGACGACTTGGGATTCACTAAAAGTAACTAAATAAAGAGGGCTACTTTGGTAAGTGACTTGAAGTTACATGTCAGACACATGACTACTTACTAAGAGGTACCTCGGCTCTAAATATACCCCTCTCATTTCTATAGAATGGACTTTTGATTCTCTGCTATCCAGACAAACTTTGAAGGTTCTACTTATATTATGCGAAGAGTTGCCTTGATGTTACTTGCTTATTCTTCTACCCTCTTCAAACTCTCGATCAAGACACTCTTTGTGGATTTCTCTCAACCATTTTAAAATCCCAATTTGAGTAAGTACGATTTCCTTGCCTGCATTTTCTAAAAGTATGATACTTCGTACACCACATTGTGCACATATGGCCAAGTAACTAGCATATACTATGATTTTTATGGGTTCATTCCATGGTTATTAATATACGATAATGTTATAAAAGCCAGCCACGGGGCTACCTAGCGCTAGGGAGCCCCAAGGGATTTTTTATTTTAAGTTAATTTTAATATTTTATCTTATATTTATCCAAATATTACAATGTTCTAAAAGGCACTAGGCGGGAGGTGGGCGGCCAGGGGGTCGCTTGGGAGGAATTTTTTATTTTAAGCCAATTTTAATATTTTAACTTACATTTATCTAAACAAAACAATAATATAAAGCAAAATAATCTATAATAAAGATAATAAAGGCATTTGCTTAAAGTTCAAACACATCCATATTGCTGCTAATGTCAAAGTTCAAAAACAAACATGCAATTGTTCAAAGTTCAAACATATTTTTAACGTATTAGTTTTATTTATAAATTTATAAACAAGATTGCTATTAAATAATAAAATTTAAAATTTCAAAAATTTAATTCCATATTAAAACTTAAGAAACTAAACATAAATTTAAGAATTATATTGAATTAAACTAAATATTACAAATGTATCATCATTTATATAATTTGAAGTTGATTCAAGTTCAAAAAATTACAACTATAATAAAATTATTCATTTTGACTTGATATTGTTCACACTTGTTGTGATTTGATATGCTACTGACTCAGACATGAATATGGTAAATAATTAAAAAATAAATATATCAAGATCTAGTTAAACAAACAAATCAATAATATAAAACAAAACAATCTATAATAAAGATAATAAAGGTCTTTGCTTAAAGTTCAAACACATCCATATTGTCAACGTCAAAGTTCAAACACAAACATGCAATTGTTGAAAGTTCAAACATATCTTTAACGTATTAGTTTTATTCATAAACAAGATTTTTATTAAATAATAAAATTTAAATTTCAAGAATTCAATTCAATATTAAAACTTAAAATTCTAAACATAAATTTAAGAATTATATTGAATTAAACTAAATATTACAAATGTATCATCATTTATATAATTTGAAGTTGGTACAAGTTCAAAAAATTACAACTATAATAAAATTATCCATTTTGAATTGATATTGTTCACTTCTTCTTGTGATTTGATATGCTACAACCTGCATTATGAATATGGTAAATCATTAAAAAAATAAATATATGAAGATCTGGTTTGGGTAGTTATTAAAAAAAAAAAAAAAACTCTGTCTATACTCCATCTAATTTTCTGGAAGAATTTTTTTACCGCCTTGGGCCTAGGGTGGGGGCGCCAGGGGGCCCTAGCATCCAGGCAGAGATTTTTAGAACACTGTTAGTATGCTAAAATGATAACTAATTAACTGCATTTTGGTAAGAACGTTCCAAAACATGATACATTTCATTTCGAAACAACAAGTGTGGCGACCCAAAACTTTTTCCCCTGTTTACTTAAGCTTTTATTGCTTAACAATAATTATAACTTTGCTTGATTTATAAAATGAGGAGCTTCCTCTTAAATAACCCTTGGCCATACGAACAATGGGTAAGATCAAATCTAGTGGAAGACTAAGATCAAATATCTAGATTCATCCTCTAAAACATTAATGATGTTTGCAAAGTATGAAAATCACACCAGTAAATCTAGAACACTTATAATTCCTAATATGTGAAAAAAAGATTCTGGAGAGTGCCAACTTATTTAGTCAAATGAGCATCTTGTTGGTGTCAAGCAAGCTCTAACTTTGCATAATTTCGTTAGAAATGCTCTTATTGCGACACTCACTCTGGAACAACTCAACGAGTTTTACCTACATCTCAATTAGTTTTATATCTATATCTTTAGTATACGACGTTCCGGATAAACGTAATTTGTACCAACTTAGTGATTTGAAGAAATGTACCCCTATCAGATTTTCGCTCTGACTTTCTAAAATCCATGGTGAGAGCATTTAGGCCCCCCTTTATTTCTTATCCCCCTCTGGCGCAGGCCAGACCTAGTTCCCCCACTCAAAATAAGGATTCTAGGTGCCTCACCTAGGCCCCAGGCGACAAAAAATCCTCTCTATAAAATTAGGCGGTTCTAAAGTGAGAGATTTTTTATTTTAATAACTACCCAAACCAAAAAGTTGATATATTTATTTTTCTAATGATTAATAATATTCTTATAATTTATAAGTAAAAGAGATATTTATCAATTATATGAACAATATCAAGTCAAAATGGATAATTTTATTATATTTGTAATTTTTGAAAGTAATCAACTTCAAATTATAGTATTGAATGAATACATTTGTAATATTTAGTTTAATTCAATTTTATAATTTTAAATTTATGTTTAGTTTAAATTTAAGTTTTAATATTGAATTAAATTTTGAAATTTTAAAATTTATTATTTAATAGCAATCTTATTTATAAATAAAACTAATAAATTAAAAAATTTATTTAAACTTTAAAACAATTTGATTTTTTTGTTTAAACTTTGACATTAAGCAATATGGATATGAAAATGTTTAAAATTTGACATTAGCAAT
The DNA here is from genome assembly GCA_020205615.1 of Panax quinquefolius. Taxonomy (NCBI): domain Eukaryota; kingdom Viridiplantae; phylum Streptophyta; class Magnoliopsida; order Apiales; family Araliaceae; genus Panax; species Panax quinquefolius. Next base: position 59,618,090 of record CM035172.1, read on the forward strand.
ATGGATATGTGTTTGAACTTTAAGAAAAGGCCTTTATTATCTTTATTATAGATTGTTTTGTATTTTATATTATTATTTTGTTTGGATAAATTAAGATAAAATATTAAAATTACCTTAAAAATAAAAATAAGAAAAGCTTAGTCTCTAATGATTTGTTGTTGTATTCTTCAAAATTAGCGCCTTTTAGAACATTGGTATTTCGTAACATGACTTTCATCAAAAGCATGGTGAGGAACTACTGTTCATACTACCTCCAATTGTTGGGGTATTAAATTGTATTTTCTTGTTGGAAGATTGGAAAAGAATCAAACAATTAGAATTATCTAATAGCGAAGGACGTTATAAACCAATGAGCCCTTTTTATCATTTTCTTGTTTAGTCTCTACAAGTGTGATACTCTGTACCCCACCATGCGCATATAAAGCCAAGTAGCTAGCATCTATTAGTTACATCACTTAAGTAGTCATTTTTTCTCCTTCCAAAATTGATGGCTAAAGTGTATAAGATAGTCTTTGGAAACTATAGTTTTGGAAAAGCTTCCACACCATCTCTCCTCATCCTCATCCTCTAATCGAACCTTTTGATCTTAACATGGGACTTACCTTGTGCGCTCTTCTAACCCATCTCATTTGAATAGGTGAGAAGTATCAAACTTTCATCCGTTTTTTTGTGGATGTGGATTGGATGATAGATAAAGTAGCGAGCAGGGTCTAGCTTAGGTTGAACATGCAACTAGTCGATTAAATTGTTATACTTTTGCTAATTTATTTTTCCATAATGCTTTTTAGATCGGGTTAAATGCTTTCTAAGTTTATTGTACTTTACGTCAACTTACAAATGGGTCATTGAACTTTTTTTTTCTTACAGTCAACTCACTGTACTCGACTTTTCTAACACAAAGTTAAATAAACCGTTAAATGCTTTGACTTTAACGAAAAAAGACAGCTAAGCTGTTGAGTTGTAAAAAAAAAAAGCTAATGTGGCGTTCTTGTGTGAAGTGGTAGTGATTACGTGGATTTGGAGAAAATTTTTATGAAGAAAATGAAAAAAATATTTTAAAATATAATATAAATTTAAAAAGTGTGCCAAAAAACAAGAAAATAAATAAAAAAGATATTTAATTATTTTTGTAATTAATATCAAACAAAATTTTATTTATAATTAAGCCATTTATAAAATACAAAATCCAAAAATATGCTAATTAAAATTAAGTGGAATGTGAAATATATTTAGATTTCACTCAATATAGCAAAAAAATAAAACAAAATATTAATATAAATTAATATTTTGAATGTGGTATCTATTGATGACATGGTTCTTCATACATGAAAAATTAATGTTAAAAAGTGAAATAAAACAAATGTTTAAATATTATAATATAAATTTTAATAAAATAAGATAATTAAATGATATTTTTCACTTGCAAAAATAATAGAGGTTTCAACAAAATAATTCATTTTATTTTTTCAAATAACATTAAAATTAAAATTAAAAGGCAAAAAAAAAACATCAATCTACCTACGCCGCCATCATCTTCCACACCAACACCATCCATGGCCGATCCCCATCTGCAATCACCACCTTCACAACCTCCATGAAAAATAAAAAGTAAACTTTAACATTAAATCATCCAACCCCAGAATCGGATCTATAGAAACAAACTACCATAAATCAAAAAATAATCTCCCAAAAAACTACCAAGCTTACCATCTCAAACCACATCCACAGTTCAAGGCCATTAATGAATCACCACAAGTCCAAGCCGCCACTTTACGCCCAAATAGAAAATTAATCCCTAAAATTCACAAAATCTGCATATTTTAAATCAATTTTTAATTTTTATTTCTTAGATTTGGATTTGTTGAAGAAAGAAATCAAAGAAGAGAGAGGTATGGTGGGGAAGGGACAAAGGACGGGGAAGGGGGAGATTGTGGCAGGGAAAGAAGGACGGGGGGATGGAGGGACGGGGAGAGGAGAACAGATGACTGGGAGGGGAAGGGTCAAACAGGGATGGAAAAGGGGGAAGGGGAACAGAGGAGAAGGAGAGAGAGAGAGCACCCGATTTCTTTTTTTAAGTTTGGTTTTTTTTTTCCTGCTCTTTTTAATAAAAATGATAATTTCTTAAATTTGATTAAATTAAATTATAAAATTTAAATTTTGTATAATTTTAAAATAAAAATTATTTGATAAAATTAAAATTACAATAAAAATTATTTGATAAAATTAAAATAAAAATTATTTGATAAAAATTATTTGCATGTAAAAGTACAAATTTATTTATCCTAGTTAGAAAAAAAACTATCATCAAATTGACTCGATTATAATTTTAATGTCCGAATTTGAAAAGATTTTTAATTTTATAATTTTTATAATTTCCTCAATTATATTTGTTACTACCTCCGTCCCATAATAAGTGCTTTTTAGCTTAAATCACACATACCAATACACAAGCTAAAATGACAAAAATACTCTTAATATATTTTTTTTTGAAGTTGAAGAGTTAATGAGTGTTATTTAATTGTAGTGATGGTAAGATGCAATAAATACCATTGAATGCATAAGGGCATATATGAGAAAATATTGCAAAAATTGTATTGGAGTTCTAACACATCACTTATTTTGAAAAAAAATATTAAGCCTAAAAAAGCACTTATTGTGGGACGGAGGTAGTATTAATTATATAAAAAACATTTTCTATTAATTACAAAAATAACTAAATAACTCTTTTTATTTTTTAGTTTCTATCATGTATTTTTTGCTAAATTTTCCGATTTTATTATAATTTTCTTTCATTTCCCCTAAATATATTTCACATTCCCCTTATTTTAATTAGCATATTTTTGAATTTTGTATTTTATAAATGGCTTAATTATAAATAAATTTTATTTGATATTAACTACAAAAATAATTAAATATATTTTTTATTTAGTTTCTTGTTTTTTGGCACACTTTTTAAATTTATATTATACTTTAAAATATTTTTTTCATTTTTTTCATTAAAATTTTCCTCCAAATCCACATAATTACTGTCACGTCACTCAAGGATGCCACATTAGCTTTTTTTTTACAACTCAACAGCTTAGCTGTCTTTTTTCGTTAAAGTCAAAGCATTTAACGGTTTTTTTAACTTTGTGTTAGAAAAGTCGAATACAGTGAGTTGACTGTAAGAAAAAAAAGTTCAGTGATTCATTTGTAAGTTGACGTAAAGTACAGTGACTTAGAAAACATTTAACCCTTTTTAGATCCAAGTGAAGGTGTTTTCAAGTTTATATCTGACCTGGTATTTGCGAGAGAAAAAAAGGGTAAAAAAAGAAAGTTCTGCTTCATTTTAATTAGCAAACCTTAATGAGTTATATTTGCAGTTGGTGTGAAAAGCAAATTATTTTCTATTATCAGATTATTCTTTAAAATAAGTTTCTAGGTGGTTATCTATATGAAATCTTCATTAGATTTTGATTTTATCTAATATTTTGTTTCCTATGATATTCTTGTACTCACTTATCTAAACACATTTTTCAATCTATTAGTAACTTTATTTTCTCTTTCCAAACAACTACAAATATTCTTCTCTTTCCTTTGTGTTCTTATGCATTGTTTGTGCCCAATGTTTGATCGGACTCCAGTTGCTGAAATACATTTATTCAACTATGTAGAAACTAAGCCATGTTCTCATTGAAACTGACGAAAGACCTAAATTTACTATTTAGAAGCCAAGTCATGCCCTTGGATAGACTTTTGTGAGAATAATTGAATCAAAGGCTCTAGTTCTCTCGTCTTTCTTTTGAATTATACATTACATTTTAAGATTAGCTTATAGTAGTCAATACAGTACCGAACTTGTTATTTCTCGTTATTCAATTGTGCTATGTTATATAGCAGTGCCAAGCATGGATAAAGTAGGGCGCCTTGGTTATATTGTTGCAAGAAAGATTTTGTAAAATGTGAAAAAGCAAGACCTGAACTGGCTTCTAAGACTATGGAAGCTCCTGTAACATGTTTCTCCTCCTTTTGCCAGCAAAACTTGTTTTTCTTGTTTATGTTGGAATCCTGAAATTCTTCAAAAGAATTTGTTAACGGAATCTGATGGTGCTCATATATAGAGCATCTTTCGAATTTCGACGCTTCATATGTTCTGACGTGCTTTTTGTCAATGAAGTACCATAAACTTTTTCTCCGCCTTTCATTATAAGCACAAAAATGAGCCTTTCCAGTTGGTTTTCTTCTTTTGTAATCTGGGAATATTCTCCACTTCGATGCTGTGCTTGTGGAGTTTGTTGTTTAGAGCATCTGTATGACTCTAAAGGCTAACGATTTGTCCATTACGAGTCTTCATGCACATGTCTTACAAACATATGTATATATTAAATGTTTTTTCTCGAACACTTGCGTTACAAACTCCTCCTTGTAGCAGTGATGATGGTCGATCTGATAATGAATATGAAAATGGGAATGAAAGGACATGTTCGTGCAGGATAATGTAGCTTGAGCTTCAAATTGTTATTTGGGGTGATTTTATTAGAAGATAATTAGTGAGGCGCTGCATGAGTTACCAGCTGCAAATATATTGTTACCTCGTCTCACTCATGTTGAGCTCAGAAAGCCCAGCTCAGAAGTTGGGCTTTCGAAGTAGAGTCAGTCGGCCATCGCAAGGATTCATTTTAGCACCAACTTGCACCATTGTCCATATTCCATAGCTTTGGGATTTCAGTTTTGTTGCTCTCGCATTTCTTGTTCCTCCTTCATAGTCATGTTTCTTACAGGCGTCCGCATTGTCCATTTGTTTTTATCATTATTTAATGTATCATCCTTTTTTTTTTTTTTAAAGTAATAGAATTATCCTGTTCTTTTGAGAACATCTGTAATCAAAGTTTTAATTTTGAGCTTCTATTGGAGCATACCGTTTACAAATGTATCTCTAATTTTAAATTGGGGGATTTAACTAGTTTTGGTAGATGGATTGGGGGAAAAACTGTCATTCATAAAAAAGAATAATTAGATGCTCCAATTCATATATTACCAAAAAAAATTTATTTGGTTTTCATGATTCAACAAGGAAAATGATGTAAATTAAAGGTTTATATTGAGTAATTATGTGGATGAGTATTAGTGGTAGTTTTTTTTTGGAGAGATGTGTAATAAGTGGGGTTTTATAATTTTTACCAATCACATGTATTGATAAGCATTTGCAATTGTAGTTCGACGTGGATATATTACTATACATGGTATCGGCATGGTTCAATAGCATTACTTTGTAAATAACATACTTATTTAAATGTCTTTACTTTTTAATAGTAGTTCTAATTTAAAAAAATAAAATTCACTTATATCTCTAATACTGTATTTGTAAGTTTTTATTTGAGGTGAGGGGAGGGGAGGGAAGGGAAGGGAAGGGAAAAGAATTAAAATTTCTCCAAATCACATGTTTGTGACTTTTTTCGGTGAGGAAGAGGGGATTTGGAGGTAAAATTGATTTAATTTTTGGCACAAAATTTTCTCCTGGATTTGGAGTGATGAGAAAGGATGGGAAAATAAAATATTTTATATTATAAAAAATAACCTTATAAAATAAATGATATGACAATCTTGTCCTTAATTAAATCAATAATAAGTAGGGCTGATCAAGGAACTAAATTGGAATTGAAATCGCACAAATTAAAATTGTACCAACAGTTTCGGTGTATGTGACGGTTTTAGGTGGGTTGAAAAATTAAATTTATGATTTCGGTTTGGTTATTAGTCAAAACCGCACGTATAAAATTGAAATCAAATTACACCATGAAAATTAATTAATTATACAATCCTATCACATGGGAGATGTTTTAATTAATTTTGTGTAATGAACCTCTCATGAAAATTAAGCTACTAATTATGAACTTGGATGGTATCGATCTACATGATCACCATACCAATCTCATACAATTATCCCTTAATTGTAGAAAATTATTGGATTACACACTGCTTGAACATATATACGTATATATATTTCATAAATTATATATATATTTAATTATTTTGATTCAATATCTTTTATGATTAAAAGAATTGAAATTATTGGAATTAGACAAATCATGAGGCAGCTCTCTTAAGTTATCAACGTGCTTTTGAAACTCGATGTTGGATGAAGTAGTACTGCATATTCTTCCTTGCTGCTTGTTTTTTCCTTTTTGGATGTGTAGAACGAGGGATAAAAATTCATGTGCCTTTGCTTTGATCTCTTTTACAACTTTAATATTATGTGATGTTAAATTGTTAATTTAAATTACATAAAATTTGGTAGTTTCAATTAGTTTTGGAATCAAAATCGCACCGCATGATTCAAAACCGCATCGCACTCAATCACAAGCGGTTTCATGTGTGATTTTGAATTTATCAAATCACACCATGCTTACTCATAATAATAAGGATGTGATTACTATATTACCCCACACACACACACACACACACACACACACACACATATATATATATATATATATATATATATATATATATATGACTGTATGATATGTATATATAGTATATACCTATACATATATACTGTAAGACATATAAATACTTTGTAACAAATGATATATATGATTCAGGTTACTTTTTTAAATAATAAATAATAAATACTTTATTTATGTTTCATTGAACCTATACTTTGTAACAATAAATAATTTTATTTATTTATAATATAATTATATATATATATATATATATATATATATATATATATATATATATATTCAATAGCTAGACATTGTTAAATCATTCATTTATTATATTTATATATAAGGGTAATATAGTAATAGTCTAATTTAAAAATAAAATTATTTTCCCTTCCCTTCTCTCTTTTTAAACTCACAAACAAGAAAAATATAATAAGAATCTCATCCTTCTATTCCTTTCTAAAACTCACAAAAATGACATGAGAAAACTCCCCTCCCCTCCCCTACTTTCCCTTTCTATCCCATCCCTCCAAACTCATCCATCCCTCCAAACTCACAAACGCAGCATAAGAGCGATGATATTTAAATAAAATCCCATATATGGGCACTGCCGGACCTATATTGGGGGCAGTGGGGTCCTTGCTCCCGAAGAGATTTTTAAAAATCTTCTATATTGAAAGTTTAGAAAATAAAAGGTGCATAAGATTTTGAGAGATATGTTTAATTAATACTTAATATTCTACCTGTTTTATATAAAAGCCCCATTTATAAAATTTGTTCACAAGTTTTTATTGATAATAATATAAAATGACATAATATTATCAAATTTAACAACACAATTTTACTGTTATATCATTACTACTAAATTAAACACTAATTAAATTTAGGAATAAACATGAAAGAAAAATATATTATTAAATTGAACACTAATTAAATTTAGGAATAAACATGTAAGAAAAATATATTGTTTACATATTTTATAAATAATACTCTTTTTATGAAACGAGAGAAGTATTTTAAAGGATTATTAAATTAAGATGCCCTAGATTGTTAAAACAACTGAATAATAGCCTAATGTGTACTTTCAACTCGGCCCAACACTTGAGAATTTCCGAGTCCACCACTATATATGGTTAATTGTTGTGTAGGAATTCTTTTCAATTAGTAGTCTTTTCGCCTTTTTATTATTTTTAGTAAGCTTGATTTTTTTAAGGGTCCTTTACATAAGTATACAACAAATAGAAAATAATTATAAGAAAAATGCATCAACTAAATAATTACAAAAAGAATGTAATTATTACAAAAATAGTACAATTCACATTAATAAGGAAACCTAAAATCAAGGATAACTAATAATTCAAATTCAAATTCAAATCTTGTCTCTAACAACAATTTCAAATCCATGTTTCAAAATTCAAATCAAAAAGAGAAAAATAAAAATAAAAATTATGAAGGAGCTAATGTTCATCATCCTCCTCTCTCTCGCCACCATTTACGTCATTGCCATATCGCATCATGGCCGCCGCCGGAGTTGCTATTCTGAATTTCTTTTGACGATTTGGTTACTCACAAAAATTGAAATGGTTACCTTTATACGAATTTTGACTAGTAACTGCATCACATTTAAAATAAAATTGGTAATCAAATAAAACTGAATTTGTTACCTTATCAAATGGTTTGGTAACCAACTATATGAAATTTGGTTACCAATTGCATCACATCCAAAATAAATTAGTAACCTAATAAACTAAATTGGTTACCTTATCGGAAGGTTTAGTAACCAACTGCATAAAATTTGGTTACCTTATTAGAAGGAGCTAAGGTTTGGTTACCTTAGTATGCCTATTTGGTTACCAACATATTAAAGTTTGATTACCGGTAGAGTTGGAGAACGGATCGGTGGTGAAGGGGAAGCAAGGGTGGTGGAGGGCCTCCATCGCTGGCTAGTGTGGGGTCCACCGATGACCATCTTGGATCGATCTGGGGAGGAGGAGAAAGGGGGGGGAGGGAGGAGGGAGGAGGAGGGAGGGAGGGGAGGAGGGGGGGTGGGGTGGGGTGGGAGAAAGGAGGGGGAGGGGGATGGCGGTGGGAGGCGGATGGAGGTGGGCGTGGCCTGAGAGAGAAGGGAGGCGGAGGAAGAAGGAAGGAGAGGGTGGAGGCGGAAGCAGGGGGCAAGGCGGGGGGGGGTGGGGGGGGGAGAAAGGGTATGGGAGGAGGGGGGTGGTGGGAGGCGGATGGAGGTAGGGGTGGGGCGTGGGAGGAGAGGAGGGAGGGCAAGGGGGGGGAGAAAGGGGGCGGGAGGAGGGGGATGGCGGTGGGAGGCGGATGGAGGTGGTGGGGCATGGGGAGGAGGAGGGAGGAGGAGGAAGGGAAGGAGAGGTGTGGAGATAAAATGGAGGTTGATGAGAGAGAGATAAAATTTAAATCCCTACAAACATGGCCATTATCAATAACTCATTAAATCACTCAACTAAATTAAAGGAATAAGATTGCACTCTTTTTTGTAATTAAATATTGCATATGCACTTTTTTTGTAATTATTTTATTTGTAGACTTTTTATGTAATTATTTTTTAAAATGTAATAGAAAATGTAATTGTCCCTTTTTTTAATAAATATTATATACACTCGAAATTTTGTTTTCCTGTTACTAACTATGTAGGAAGGCAAAAACGTCTTTTTCACACTCTAAAGATAACCTTGAAAGTGTACAAATCAAATCAAACCCCGAAAACAGCCCCGGGGGATATCAAATCAACCTCGGAGACAACCCTGAGTAAGAAGAGAATCGATTGCAATCAAACTCCGAAGACAACTCCGAGAGACAGCCAAAAGCCCCATCAACCCTGGAGATAACCCTGAGAGAGTAAAAAGGTCATTTTGACAAGATAACGTCAACAACCACAGTACAGCTGCGAATAAGGTCATAATGAGCAATTGCAGCACTTCTGAACGCAAACTATGCAAAACAGCTCAACGGACTTCCTGCGAATACCCGAAGATACTAGTTTGGTCATGGACCCATTTTCCTAGATTCGGAAAAGGGCAAGACCTATGTCATTGCATATCTCTCAGAAAGAGCTTTCCAAAATGGTATGACACATCTCCATCGAATTTCCGGATTGCAAGTTACAAGCGTTTCAGGGGATTGCACAGCGATTGAGGTGCACGAACTTCGAGGCAGCGGGACCCACTAGGGTATTTTTGCAAGTTTACCCGCGGAAGCCCGTGCCTTTAAATATCAGCCCCCATCAACTCATTTCAAAAGTGTTGAGAGAGAAGGGCCCATGAGAGAGAAATCCGAACCTTATAGTGCAAAACTGCTCAAATCTTGCTTCTAAACTTGTAAATCTCACTTTTAAACACTCATATATATATATAATACTACATATCAAGTTTTAACCGGTGGAAATCGAGTTTAAAGGCGCCAAAAGCCGTTTGATAGCCCATCTCGTGCAAGGCTGTAAGATCTCTTCAGATCTGTGTCTTTTTCCTACTTTACTATATATATAAGTGTTATATATATATATATATATATATATATATATATATATATATATCTATCGGGGATCAAGAAGCATTCTCCTTAAATAGCATTTCTCTTAAATAGCATTCCTCCTCAAATAGCATTCTTTTATTAAAACTACGTCGTTTTTGGAGGGACGCGGTGGTATTTTTATAAATACAATGCCACCGCGTATTTTAAAAAAATGCCACCGCGTCCCCCTCAAAAGCACGTAGTTTTAATAAAAGAATGCTATTTAAGGAGGAATGCTATTTTAAGGAGAACGCTTTGAATGATATATATATATATATATATATATATATATATATATATATATATATATATATATATATAGATCTTGGTTAATATTGCATAAATGTAGCTTTTTAACCATTCATTTTGTGTAAATAGTCAATATTTGAGGTGTATTGACTAGATCTAGCCATATCTAGCTTTTAACCGGTTCAAAAGTTATAAAACTCGAACCGTTGAGCTAGAATGGCTAAGATCTAGAAAGATCTAGTTTACTTTCTAGTTTTTGTAAATATTAAGCAACCACACGACCCTAGATCTGTATCTAGAGGAAACGGGAAGCTTGGCTACGCGCATGCAATGATTTAACTGATGAATCATTTATTTTACGACGTCTAGAAGTAAATATGCATTTTATTTCAATATATTCATTGTGCAAGCTGTTAAATGATATCATGTGGGCCTATGAGCCACATGATCGACAATTCAATCAATGGATCTAGATTCGGTTCCCATGATGGACTTGTTTAAGTTGTACAGCCAACTTGCAATCCTGTGTATATGTAACTGCGGGGACTTAAAACGGTTATCCGGATTTAAGACTCTAAAATAGTGAAAATCATACATGTGGTGTTCGGGCTTACTTCGATGGCTCTCATGCCCATAAGAAGTTCGACACTTATATATAGAGAGCCAATAAGAAGTTCGACACTTATATATATATATATATATATATATATATATATATATATAAACTGTCAAAGATGTTTTGCATCTTAAATAAAATCAAATCAAGCCGAATATAGAATAAAATGAAAGTATCAAATGCCTCAATTCCTATGCGAGCGAAATGGTTTGAAAATAGCTTTTCAAAACTTAACTTTCATTACCTGTTAAAAAAAGAACTTTTCAATAAATCAAACCCTTTCTATATATGTGCAAAAGTGGCACAACACTACTTTCAAATGAAACATAAAACACCTTTTCAATTCAAAACTTTCAAACACACACACACACACACACAAAATGCATAGGGAATGAAAAAGTAGCGGTAATCGTGTTTCACGGAAGTCGGGGAGTACCTAACACCTTCCCCTTGCTTAAGCAAGCCCCCGAACTCTATGAATCTCGGGTTCCAGACCAATTAAATAGGGTCACATATTGGGCCAGATTACAAAATCTTTCAAAACTCGGATAAGTTGATACATCTATTTAAACTCATATCAGCTGGGGGCTCTGTCTAATTCGGCCAAATCATTAAAATCAAACTTTTCAAATCGTCGACATTGTATGTTTGTCTTTCCAAAATCTCATCCTTTAAGCAAGATTAAATCAAACATAGAACACATAAAGGGTAAAGAAAATAAACACAAAAGGAAAATTTCCCCGGCGTCGACATGTGGTGACTCTGCTGGGGATGTTAGAGGGCTTAAGCCACATTTCAAACCTTCAATTCTCTTTTTATCTGTATGTGTGTGAATGTTGTCATTTCATTGAATGGATGTGAATGAATGTCTCTTTACAACAATTTATATTAGTATTTAGCACAATGTCATCATATTATATACGGTGAGACACGATGAATGTATGTTATGTGGTCCCTCCATTAGGAGGCAATCCCGTTGGTGGCTGATTACTGGACTCAAGAGAAGCATAATCCCGCGAGGCTCAGGAAAGATGCCACTCAGATCTTCTCCAATTGAAAGATCGGATTAACTTTCCATCTAGTAGATTACGATGATCTGGGAACCTTCATGCCGAAAAGCCCGTAAGAGTAACCTAAGATAGGTCAGCCTCTGATAAACCAAACGCGAAGGAAAGTCTCTTCATACATTTCCTCTCAATTCAATGTAAATTTTAATTCCATGTAAATGTCAATTAAATGTAAATATCCATTCCATTCCCTATCAATTCCATTATTGTACAGATATCAAATCCTGTCATGCTATCCTATCATCAAAACAACTGACATTTTTTTCTAGGAAAACATTAAAGAACCCTAAAACTGGCACATTGTATGGTATGCATACTATTAATGTTAATCAGGACTAAATTACATAATCTTTTTGTAGGCTATTGCTGATAAAATTGGTCCTACTACCAGATCCAAGTCCAAAAAGGCACTAAGCCTATTTTTAGACATGACTTCAAATGCCCAACCTGAATCTACTCCTCTATTTTGAGAAGAGTTCGAGGGACTTAGAAATCAGATAGCAGAGTTGGCTAGCCTATTGAAAGAACAGAGTAAAAGCACTCAGGGTCAACAGATACCTACTCAACCAGAGTCCTTCGCACAAGGTGACAGACATGGCACTGAAAAAAAGAAAGAAACTCAGATACCTGAACAGTATTCCAATGAAGGAACCAACAAAACCCTGAAATCACCAATCTTAAAAATGATCAGGAAACTGGGGACATCAGAAAGAAAGTCCAACAAATGGAAGAAACCATCCAGTCAATCAAAGGGACTGACACTTATGGGAGTGTAAATTACTCAGATCTCTGTATATTTCCAGGGGCTCGTTATTCGGACAAGTTCCAAGTCCCAAATTTTGAAAAGTAAAATGGTTTAAGAGATCCTTATACACATTTAAAAGTGTACATTAGAGAGCTAGGGTCATATGTAGAGGATGAAAAGCTCAGAATGCAGTTATTCAAAAAGAGTCTAACTAGAGAATGCAGGTCATGGTATGCTCGACTTGACAAATCTAAGATCCATAGCTGGGAAGAGTTGGCCCACGCTTTCCTCAACCAATACAATTTCCATTCTCAGATGGCTCCGGATAGATATCAAGTGACCAAAGTTTAAAAACAGAATAGTGAGTCTGTAATACCCGAGAATTTCTGAATATTATTAATAAATAAATTAATGGAAGTCGAATATTTATTTGAGTATAATTACATATTGTTGTGGTATGATTTATAGAATCTCGATTCAATTAAGTTAAGTATTGAGATCTATATGACAGCAAGGCATTGTGATGAGACTGGAGAAGATCTTAACATAAAGCTTATAAGAATTGCCTAGTGTGACATAATGGAGGACTAAGAAATTTACTAAGTGAATTAAAAGAGAAATAATTTAATAAGAGAAAGATTAATTATGTGTAATTGTATAACTCCATGCATGAAATGGATAGGATCTTTAATTAGTAGTATTATCGATTTGGGATTTAATTGATGTTATGTGAAATTGGTATGATGAAAGAGGTCGGAAGTGGTATGAAGCTAAACTAGTTTAGTAATTGCCGAGGACCCAATGCAAATTGAGCCCTTCCTCTTCCTCAGATACAAATCAAGCCTTAATTAAAGGCCGATGTGTAGTAGGGAAAATTGGTTATTACTATAGGAATTGTATGGAATATTATTGTAATGTGTGACATTATTAAAATCATATGATAAGAGTAAATTTAATGGTATGAAGTACCAAGTAGTACAATAAAATCATGTGTGACAGTTAATACAGAGAGAATTGATTAACTGTGCATCTTAGAAATTCGGAAAGAAATTAAATGTTTTAAAATAGACATTTAATATTGGATAATGTTATAATATTGATGTATGTGCACTAATAATATCTATGGAGAATACCCGGATAATAATACCTAACTGCATTATTTATCTGCATTAAATATTAAATTATGTGAACCTAATGTACATGGATTATATGATATGGGTACATATATAATCCCTAACTTTTCATTTTGTAATAACATTAGTACATTGAAATCACATGAGGGAACCAAAAAGGGAATTAAATTAACCACAATTGAACTAAATGCTGAGAATTAGAAGGCTTGTTCCAATTCAGTTGCCCAAACAGTAACCTATATCTACTTTACGTAAAATGCAAAGCTAAGCACAATGGCTACAACCTACGTGATGATGGCTGGAGATGGCTAATGAAATGGTGGTTGAGCAACTCTTCTATAACCATTATTTTCTTCTTCTACCCCATGGATTCCAACCTTAATGCAAAACCATTAACCAGACAACCATTTCTCTATAAATGGCAGCTTCATTTTCAATTCTTATTGTTGTGAATTGTCTGAGAAATTATAAGTTGAGAGTGTGAGTTACTTTGTTGAGTAGGAAGGAGTCTGAGATTGTAAGCAGTAGACATTTAAGCTTCAAGAAGGTAAAAATCTGATTTTGTGTTCTTAATTTCTAACTTGATGAATTCTTGGAATTTCTATGAAAACTTCTGTGATTATGGTTGTGGATTGATATCAATGTGTTTACTAAGCTTGTATACATGTATGAACCCTTTATGGATAGGTTTAAGCATGTTTAGAATGAAGAAATCGAAGTTGGGTTTGATATTTCTGTAAGCAGAGCTCTTTCGTGGTTACGTCCGGGAAGGCGAATCAAGGCTTTCGATCTCATGCTTAGGGTGTGTGCATTCACGCCATGATCCCAGAACAGCATTCTAGCTTCTGTTGTGTTGTGATGTTTCTAGCATGCAATTTTGGTTTAGATATGCATGAAAAGAAGTATTATATGTAGTATAAAAGCTTTCTTATGAGATGTGAATTGTCCAAACATGATCTAGTAGAAATTCTATAACAAAAGCTTAGAGTTTCAAAAATGAACTTTGATGGAACTTGTGTTCTGCAAATTTTGAGCATGATAATATACATATATGACTGATTTATGAACATAAGTAAGCATGAGTTGTGAGGTATGGTCTGATGAGTGAGTTTTATACACATGAATTGAGTGCGTTTGAGCTTAATCTTTTGGATGTGTTTAAGTGTTTGTGTCTATTCATGCATGCGTTGTTTTGTAGGAATTGGGACAAAAGTTACTTGGATCGACGTTTGGGGTGGCTAGATGCGCGTTTTCGGCTTGTCATTTACATAGCAGCCGCTTCAGAGCCAATTTGATTATTTCTCGGAACCTTATTTTGAAATGCTTAAAGAATGAAAGTTGTAGATCTACGTCTCCTCTTTCCAGAACATCTTGAATCATCAAAATCGGAGTTCAGACGAAGAAGTTATGGCCATTTTCCCAAAGGACGTCAGAGCAAAAAATGTCAGAACATGTGCCAGCGTCGGGGCGCCCAAACCAAGCCTATTTCAGGCCGAGCCTCGGAAGGCGGTGGCGAAGAAGATTGCCCAGCGCTGGGGTATACTGGGAAGTGATTAGTGAAGCTTGGGATTTTGATGAATTTTGACTCCAAATTGGATTGGGTTTGTTCCTAAGCTAAAAATTGGACTTGTAAGCTATAAATACATGATGTAAGGCATAAAATAAAGAGAGATTGCATAGATTAGATTAGAGATACACTCCATTAGATTAGAACATAAACCCTAGTTCTTATTAGTTTTGGAGATTGAAGCAACTTGGAGATCATTGAAGATCAAGAGCAAGAGCAAGAAGAGAGGGAGCATCGAGTTTCTTGACAATGGATTCTATTCTCTTCTCTTATCATATTTTTATCTTTTAATGTCTATTCAGTTGTGGATTCTTGGTTTTAATTCATTAATTATGAACTAACTCTTTTATTAAGATTTCAATTGAACCTTTTATGTCTATAAATTAGTTATTTGATTTATTCCAATTAATTGTGTCAAAGTGAATTGTTTTTCTTGTCTTGAGCTTATTGCTTAATTATTTGATCAGTAATTACCATGTTACTCTAGAAGAAATTGGAAGAGGAATTCTAGGGTTAGAACTGGGCATGATAACATGTGACTTAGTTATTTGTATGGTGAATAATTAGGTTTGTGAATTGAATGGAAATATCTGTTCACCACATGTAACACATAAGGAATTGGAATTGAAGGAGTTTAATTCAATTGTTTTGCATAGGAATATAGCAAGATTAATCTGGATTAAATAGAAGGCAATTGATCACTTGGAAAAGGACTTTTGGCATTTGAGAATTCCTGTTAACAATTCAGTAGATATAATAATTGGGATAATTGGATAATTGATTTATTGTTCATAATTGGGGATATTGAAGTCTTAATCTTTATTTATTTGAATTAATTTTAGAGTAATCTAGTTTTAATTGTTTAATTTAATTTTCTTAATTATAAAAATCACATTTTATGGTTGTTTAAATAAAATTGATTTGGTTAAGAGTTAGTACTTGGTAATTTTTATTAAATAATTCCTCGTGGGAACGATACATTTCTTATCACTTTATTACTTATTGACCGTGTATACTTGCATGTATTCATTGATTGCAAAATCGACCAACAAGTTTTTGGCGCCGTTGCCGAGGAATTAATTTAATAAATTTTTACCAATATTAATTTTAATCAATTTAGTCTTAATTTAAATATTTTTATTTTTATTTTAAATTCTCTTCCTATATTTCTCTCTTTTCAGGTACCATGGATGACTTTGCGTATCAATGGCCATACACTTTCATGACTCAACCAAGGGAAACAGGGATTGATGAACTTAATACATCTTCTATAGAGTCGACACAAATTGAGGCAACTTCAAGACGTTGGAGGTTATCACGCCCAAACGGAGGCGAAGGATGGCAAAACATGATTAAACCAATGGAAACGGAGAATGATGGACTCATGACAAAGACTATCTCGCATTTGACAAATTGAGATACTTTCGAAGAGGGTCGACGCTTTTGAAGCTCAACGTCGTCAAAGTGTGGCGGTTACTTGTGATTATTGTACTGGAATTCATATGAGTCATCAATGCACCACCAGTTTTGAGCCGGTACCGTATGGTGGTGATTACCCCAACAATTATGTCTATCCCAACAACTATTATCAGGATTGGGGGTATCACTCGGATTTTTCATGGAGCTATACTCATTAAGATCAATTTTATGCTCCAAGTCCAACAAACCCACCGGATTTCTCGCGTCCACCTCCATTACAACAGGAAGAACATTCAAATTGGGAGAAAGCTTTGTCCAAGTTCATAGCTTCAGGTGAGGAGTGGAGGATTAATCGAGAGATATCGAGTCAAAAATTTGCGAACCAAATGGAACAACTAAACAAGACCTCGAACATTTGTCCTCAATACACTTGGCTCTATGACATGGATTCCGAGACTGATGGTGAGCTCGAACCAAATCTGCAACCGGATGTGCCAAATGATATAGATGTTGAAAGAGAGGAAAGACTTGGGGACCAAGAAAAGGAGATCGGCGAAGATCTAACTGTAAGATTCAACGAAGATGAGCCGATTTCATTAGTATCCCATGTGCCTTCTCCACCAAAGTTCAATAATTCGGGCAGTTTTGCAAAACCATGCCCAATTGGCAGTCATGTCGTCGACAAAGATCTTTGTGACATAAGAGATAGTACAACTATTGAGTCATGGTGGGTTGAAAAGGAGAAGATAGAGGAAGATCCCATTATGTTTATTAAGCTTTAATGCCCCAATCTGATCATAGACATAATGGAGAAAACACCTAGTTGTTGGACGTTCTTAATGGGGAACATATATACAAAGAGCATGCTAGGTGACTTTCATTCAAGGGTCATTACTAATGGGAACCTCCCAAAAGAGATATTGTTACTGATGGATGGAGGGTTCCTCAATTTTCGTAGGGGAATTGGATAGAGAATGGAAGAAGTCAGGCTGAGACTATAAAACAAGCACTTATTGGGAGGCAACCCAAGTTTAATTTTAATTATTAATTTTTATTAGGTTTCAAATTAGTTGATAGATTTTTTTTTTCATTTTTTTAGGATTTAATAAGATTGCTTCTTTTGTGTTCACAGGTTAGTTAAGTCCAACTCAAGTGTAGTGCAGATTCATTTCAATGTGCCTAACTTTATTCTTGGACTTCATGAGACAAGGAGATAAATTGCTATATGTCAGGGAAGTCATCTCTTTTAATTTTCCTATCTTAGCCATTGAGGACAATGTCTGTTTTAAGTTTGGGGGTATTTATCATGTTTAGTATTTACTTGGGCAATGTTTTGAGGGAATTTGATTTTGGCCAATGATAAATGGGTGGTTGATATTGTTAACTCTTGGAGAATTGATGAGCATGCTTAGTCTATATTTTAACTCATTAGTAGGTTTTCACATTATGTGCGAAATTTTTTAAAATTTTTACACATCCATTTGTTTAGACAGTTGAGATTGACATTTTTTGGCTAAATGCTTATGAAAGATACCATTGCAACTTGAGAAATCTTATTTGAGCATCATTCGAAGTGAAAATTAGGCACTCACATAAGTTTGGGGGAAATCTTGGGGTATTTATTTTTTTTAAAAAAAATTATTGGAACCTTCCCGAGTTGAATAATTGAAGCATGTGGTGGGTCGAGATGGAGCGTAAAACGCACTCCCCATAAACACAGGCACGAGATGGAGCGTAAAACGCACTCGTTCAATGAAAAGTGGAAAACGAGATGGAGCATAAAACGCACTTGTTCAATGAAAAATGGAAAGTGAGATGGAGCGTAAAATGCACTCACTAAATAGAGAAAAAAAAATATGTTTGAAATACTTGGGAAGGGTTCATATGTGCTTAAAAGTTTGAATATCCGGTTGATCCTCAAGAAAGAAAGAAAAACATTTGTGTTTTGTCTATTTTAGCGGTGATTGATGTGATAAGAAGTTTTGAGAGTTGTTTTGAAAATCTTTTATGAGTGTTGGTTGATCTTAGCTAAATCATGACTAGTTTGAACATCTGGATGCACACACGCACTTAAAGGATTATGACTAGATGTGAAGCTAATGAAAGTTGTTGAAATTTTAGACATGACATTGTTTTGCAATTTTCTGCGGGTTAACATTTGTTGTAACCTTTGAGGCCATTGTGCGAATTCATATTGATTCATTGTTTGGGTGGATCATTGCTAGAGGATGAATTTTTCTAAATTATGTTTTTGCTTGAGGACAAACAAATGTTTAAGTTTGGGGGTATTTGATGAGTGAGTTTTATACACATGAATTGAGTGCGTTTGAGCTTAATATTTTGGATGTGTTTAAGTGTTTGTGTCTATTCATGCATGTTTTACGTTGTTTTGTAGGAATTGGGACAAAAGTTACTTGGATCGACGTTTGGGGTGGCTAGATGCGCATTTTCGATTTGTCATTTACATAGCAGCCACTTCAGAGCCAATTTGAGTATTTCTCAGGATTTTATTTTGAAAAACTTAAAGAATGAAAGTTGTAGATCTACGTCTCTTCTTTCCGGAACATCTTGAATCATCAAAATCGGAGTTCGGACAAAGAAGTTATGGCCATTTTCCCAAAGGACGTCAGAGCAGAAAATGTCAGAACATGTGCCAGCGCCGGGGCGCCCAAACCATGCCTATTTCGGCAGGGGAGCCTGGAAAAGCGAAAGCGCAGTGTCAATGATGCAGTGCCCCTTGGCAGAGGCGTTGGGGAAGTGATTGGCGAAGCTTGAACGCGTTTTGGGGCGAATTTTGACACCTTTTTGACTCCAAATTGGATTGGGTTTGTTCCTAAGCTAAAAATTGGACTTGTAACCAATAAATACATGATGTAAGGCATAAAATAAAGAGAGATTACATAGATTAGATTAGAGATACACTCCATTATATTAGAACATAAACCCTAGTTCTTATTAGTTTTGGAGATTGAAGCAACTTGGAGATCATTGAAGATCAAGAGCAAGAGCTAGAGGGGAGCATCGATTCTTGCGACAATGATTCTATTCTCTTCTCTTATCATACTTTTATCTTTTAATGTCTATTCAGTTGTGGATTCTTGGTTTTAATTCATTAATTATGAACTAACTCTTTTATTAAGATTTCAATTGAACCTTTTATGTCTATAAATTAGTTATTTGATTTATTCCAATTAATTGTGTCAAAGTGAATTGTTTATCTTGTCTTGAGCTTATTGCTTAATTATTTGTCAGTAATTACCTTGTTACTCTAGAAGGAATTGGAAGAGGAATTCTAGGGTTAGAACTGGGCATGATAACATGTGACTTAGTTATTTGCATGATGAATAATTATGTTTGTGAATTGAATGGAAATATCTGTTCACCGCATGTAACACATAAGGAATTGGAATTGAAGGAGTTTACTTCAATTGTTTTGAATAGGAATATAGCAAGATTAATCTGGATTAAATAGAAGGCAATTGATCACTTGGAAAAAGACTTTTGGCATTTGAGAATTCCTGTTAACAATTCAGTAGGCATAATAATTGGGATAATTGGATAATTGATTTATAGTTCATAATTGGGGATATTGAAGTCTTTATCTTTATTTATTTGAATTAATTTTAGAGTAATCTAGTTTTAATTGTTTAATTTAATTTTCTTAATTATAAAAATCACATTTTATGGTTGTTTAAATAAAATTAATTTGGTTAAGAGTTAGTACTTGGTAATTTTTATTAAATAATTCCTCGTGGGAACTATACTTTTCTTATCACTTTATTACTTGTTGACCGTGTATACTTGCACGTATTCATTGATTGCGAAATCGACCAACATGGTCCCTTTGTTCATGTCCAATTTGTTTGGCTTTAAGTTAAATGTTTTTTCAAGGGAAATGTGAAATATTTGAAACTAATATCCATGAATACCACATGGGATATGTTCTGACTCTTTGAGCATGTAAACATTACTTAATTACATATGCAAAGAGATTTAAAAGGTGTTTTGTATGTAACATTATATTGTTTAAGTCCAAAATGATTTCAAAAGCAAACTCGGATATTTTTTCAAACTCAATTGCATTTGTATGAGTAGTTAAGTTCTGAAGATTTAAGATGGCATGTTTATGTTCATTGTGTCTTTAAACATGATTCATATGTGTTAGATATAATAAAAGTTAACTAAGCGTAAGTTTAAACATGTTTTATAACGATAAACAATGCTAGCCATGCGTAAATGATGTCAACACTTGTAAGCATGCGTATTACAGATTATGTGATCTCTATGTATAGATATAAGGTTGACATGATGGGCCTTGTGATTTCATGACCCTATTTGGCCGTACTTCCTTAGAAATCCCTAAGACTGTAATGTGTAAAGGTGAACTAAGAATGGTCGTACTTGTATATAAAGTCCTCTAGCATGTATGCATGAAAACTATTAATATCTTGGTATGCTAACAATTGGACTGACACCAGGAGTGCAAAAGCTCAACTCTGGCAAGTGTGCTTTTGGTGTCAAGTCCGGTAAATTGTTGGAATTTCTAGTAAGCCACAGAGGTATTGAACTAGATCCAACCAAAATTAAAGTCATCATAGAGATGCCTGTACCTCAGACAGAAAAGGAGATATGAGGATTTCTAGGGAGAATCAATTTCATAAGCAGGTTCATCTCTCAACTCACAACAACTTGTGAGCCAATTTTCAAGCTATTAAAAAAAATTCCTTTGGGAAATGGAATGAGGAATGTCAGAAAGCTTTCCTTACCATCAAGAAACAATTGTTTGAAGCTCTTGTTTTGGTGCCTCCAAGGGACAAGGTTTCCCTATTCATATACATATTAGTCAATTCTAACGCTATGGGTTGCATGCTGGGGTAGAAAGATGACAAAGACAAAGAAAGAACCATCTATTACCTCAACAAAAGGTTCAACAGCTGTGAATAGAGATACACTTTGATTGAAAAGACCTGTTGTCATTAGCATGGGCCGCCATGAGGTTACAAGTTACAACACTACCTCCATGGGCACACCACTTATCTCATATCCCGCATGGATCCTCTGAAATACATTTTCAACAAGCCCATGTTGAATTGTCAATTGTCAAGATGGAAACTAATCCTCCAATAATTTAACATCATCTACGTGACTCAAAAGTCCATCAAAGGTCAAGGAATTACAGATCAATTGGCCAAAGCACCATCAGGGGACTTCAAGCTATTGGAAACTTATTTCCCGGATGATGGGATAATGACAATTGAGCAGAATCATCGAGAGGATGCAGGCTAATTCTAGAAATAGTACTTCGACGGGGCTGTAAACATGGAAGGTGCAGGAGTAGGGGCAATCCTCGTATCCATTATTGGGGAACAATATCTCATGGCTACTAAGCTACAGTTTGTCAACTCCAACAACACATCTGAGTATGAAGACTGTATAATGGGATTGAAATTGGCTCGTTCAATGGGTATCAAATGGTTAGCGGTCTTTGGGGATTCTGAGTTGGTCATCAAGCAAACAACCAGGGCATATCACACTAAAGAGTTACACTTGCTGCCTTATCATAGGGAGGTTATTAAGATGGCTATGGAATTTAAAGATACATCCTTCATCTGCATTCCTCGGAATCGAAATGATTTCGCAGATGCATTATCAACTCTGGCTTCCTTGATCAATATTTCCCCGAGGAGGGGAATCCTGGATATTAAATTCACAAACCAGATGGCACCAACATATGGAAATTACATTGGAGAAGTATTTGATGAACTACTTCCCATTAAACACCCCTGGTACCAGGATATCAAAGAATATCTAAGGGATGGATCTTCACCCACTAGGGCAAGTCAAGCTGAAAGAAAGCGGATCCACAAAATGGCCATGAAATTCTATCTAAGTGGAGACGACCTCTACAAAAGAGATGTAGGAATGGGACTCCTAAGGTGTTTGAATAAAAATCAAGCCCAGAGGATTGTAGATGAAATGCATGGTGGAGTATGTGGGCCACACATGAGCGGTCCTTTACCTACCAAAAAGATACTAAGAACATGACATTATTGGATTTCTCTCAAAGCTGACTGTGATGATCACGTCAAGAGATGTTATCAATGTCAAGTCCATAGAAATGTTTTCCACGCACCTCCAAACGAACTACACTGTATGAGTTTGCCATGACCCTTTGCTATGTGGGGAATAGACGTGATTCAGACCGATAGAGCCCAAAGCCAATAATGCTAATAGGTTTATCTTCACCGTGATAGATTATTTTACTAAGTGGGTGGAAGCTGCCTCTTTTCCCAAAGTCACAAAAGAGGTCATCGTCAGTTTCATCATAAACAATGTAATCTGTCGATACGGATAACCGGAGGTGATTGTGTCAGAAAATGCCAAGAATCTGAACAACCAGATGATTAAGGAATTATGCAGCCAATTCCACATCAAACATCTTAATTCCGTCATTTAACGTCCAAAGATGAACGGTGCTGTTGAAGTAGCCAACAAAAACATCCAAAAGATCATGCAAAAGATGGTTGCTAATCACAAAGGATGGCCAGACTTATTGCCTTTGACTCTGTTAGCTTACAGAACATCAATACGCACTTCTACTAGGGCCACCCCCTATTCACTGGTCTGTGGCATGGAAGTTGTCCTCCCCATAGAAGTAGAAATGGCATCGTTAAGGGTGTTGATGGAAACTCAGATAGAAGAAGATCAATGGTTATAAGAGCGATACAACCAATTATCTCTGATAGATGAGAAAAGGGCTGCAGCCATATTCCATGGTTAGCTGTATCAACAAAGGATGGCTCGGTCCTACAATAAGAAGGTCCGGTCTCGACAGTTCAAAGAAAATAGCCTAGTGCTAAAAAAGGTCATCTCCAATCAGAATGTAGCTAAAGGAAAATTCGCCCCAAACTAGGAAGGTCCTTTTATTGTCAAGGAGGCGTTATCCAGAGGAGTCCTTAGACTGCAAGAAATGGACAACGAAGAATTTCCCCAGCTTATCAATTCAGACTCTGTCAAGAGATACTAAGTATGCATACAAGCCAATCATGTATGATGCTAAAGCATATACTTTCAAACAATCTTATTTATTTATTAATAAAAGTATTCATTTATTAAAGACATTTATTTATCTACATAGTGCTGTTTCATAATATGTGATAAATCCATAGTTTTAAGCAATATTTTTAGAATCATGATGATGATCATGTTAATGAGATCTAAATTCTTAGATAGCTTAAAACCAAAATAGTTCCCAATCGTTGGTTTAAGGGGATTAGTGAATTCGGATAGATTGGTACATACGTTGCTTGCTCATTGGATGATGATGATGATTGATTTCATGATTATTTGTGTGGAGACACTAAAGCAAGTATGTAGGTTCTTATTGGAGAATAAGTTCACTGAATGTGGCTCGCTAAGGAATACCTAATGGAGTTTTACTTGCCTGTCAATAAGAATTCTTGTAGTGATAGTAGTACAAGTGATCCTTGGACTTGAGATCATCATAGTATCTTGTGTATAATGAATTATACTTTGACTTATTCCTTAAGACCCTTAGGGTATATAAAAGGTATGCTTGGGTATAATAAGTTATATATGGAGATAATGAATAATCAATAAAGAATCTACCACTTCTAGTAAAATAAGATAAATGTCCTATGTGATTCGATAAATGACAACCTAGAAATCATTGGCCAAGGTGGAATGAAATTAGAAAAGAATTTCTAATTTAAATTTATTCGGAGTTGTGCATTTGGGAATCTAAATACATATAATTAAATAAAATAAGGCTTGACAGTAATTCCATGTATTATATTTAATTGGGACATTATATTGTGGAAAGGATTGAATTGTACGAAAACTATTCACTCAAAGGTTCTTTTATGATTAATATTGAAATTTATATTATTTGAAAAGTTGTTGATCGCTAAGGAGGCTTATCCTTATTGTAGAATAAATATTATTTATTTAAATAGATTATTAATTTAATTTATTTATTTAAATAAGATTAGAATTGTTCTAAGCGATTTATTCACAATGGATTTAATATGGAGAACCTAAAGGGTCACACCATAAAAGGAAGAATAATTATTTAAGAAGTTAATGACATAATCGTAATAATATGTTAAGTGTATTTAATTTACTCTATGGTGATAGAGTAAATTAAATAGCTTAATATTTATTATTTAATATTTTAGAAATATTAAATATAAATTAATAAGAGAGTCTTATTAATATTATTACAATTATTATTATTTTAATTTCTAAAAAGTTTGAGAATTAATTTGATATAAGTACTATCATTTATTCCTAATAAGATCGGGGAGGCAAATTAATTAAAAGAGTTTAATTAATTATCCCTAATAAAATTAGGGAGCTTAATTAATTAAAGAAATTTAATTAATTAAATAAATCCCTATTTCTAATTAGATTAGAAGGGTTGACTAATATCTATATAAGATGAGTCTTCTGCTAGATATCAGTAGACGTATTCTAATTGTTGGAGAGTACTCCTTTTTCTATAGAGATAGAAAAACTAGGGTTTAGCCAACTACACTCCTTCTTGAATAATCCTTCTTCCTTGGTGGTTACCTGTAGAGGCCAAACACTTGGGTGGCTAACGTTAATCAAATGAAGAAATCAATTTCGGAGATTCAAGGAGATCACGAAGAACTAGAAGTTGAACTCGTACCCGTGGAAGCTTGAATCTACAAGGGTATGATTCCATAACTTTTATCTTTTGTCTTAATTAATAACATGCATAAAGGATAATCCAAGTAATTGGTTTGTGAAAATTTTTAAATATGATTTTGCCATGCTTTCGCTTATTTTGCAATTTGATTACGTCTATGATTCTCACAAAACCTAACATGAGTCCTCTACTGCGGCACATCCTGATCAAATCCAAATAAACACTTTTTAAACCGTTCAGGCCAAGCTAAAACTACGAAAGACCTGATCTCCCTTCATCCATGGGAGTACGTAGGCAACCATCTATGGTGTGGTCAAACTAAACAAAAACCCAAAAAAACCCACTCAAACAAAACAAAACCCAAAACACCTACTCAAAACAAATAAACACTTTTCAAATCACCTACTCAAATTTAAATAAACACTTTTCAAATCGGGAAGCCAAGCATATATAAGGTAGCCATTTAGGTAGCCATTTATGGTGCGGTCTAACCTTCAAAAAAAATAGCCAACGCTCTATCTATAAACTTAAATATCCATGTCAAGCCAGTCCCAAGACACCAAAATTAAAAACCTGAAAGCTCATACACCAGGAAAACCTTGAAGATCAACGACCTATCCTGAGAGACCTTATGACACCTTAATGTCAGTCCATTAGGAAAGAGTTCGGGATACATCAAACCAGCAAGTCATAAATAAAGTGGCGGCCATCAAGCGAAGTCAAAACATTTCCAAAAGGGAAGTGAACCAAAATATATTTCCATTATATATATTATTTCGTATGCTACAAGGTCATAACATTTCTTCGAAAGTATTATGCATACATACAAAAGCCGATCATGTATGATGATAAAGCATATCTTGTGTAATCAATCTTATTTATTTATTAATAAAAAGAATTATTTATTAAAGGCATTTATTATCTACATGGTCTTTTGTTTTAATAATATGTGATAAACCCGTAGTTTTAAGCAGCGCTTTTAGAATAATGATGATGATCATTCTAATGAGATCTAAATTCTTAGAAAGCTTAAAACTAAAATAGTTCCCAATCGTTGGATTACTAAATTGGGGATTAGTGAATGGGATAGATTGTGTACATCGTTGCTTGCTCGTTGGATGAGGATGATTGATCTCATGATCATTTTTGTGTGGAACACTAAAAGCAAGTATGTAGGTGCTTATTAGAGAATAAGTTCTTTGAGCATTATTTCGCTAAGGAATACCTAATGGAGTTTTTTTTGTCGATAGGATTTCTGTAGTGATAGTAATCTGAAAATGATCCTTAGACTTGAGATCATCATAGTATCTTATATATAATGAATTACACTTTGACTTATTCCTTAAGACTCTTAGAGTATATCAAAGGGTATGCTTGGGTGTAATAAGTTATATATGAAGATAATGAATGATCGATAAAGAATCTACCACTTACTAGTAAAAGGAGAAATGTCTATGTGATTCGATAAATGATGACCCGAGGGAATCCTTGGCGAGGTGGAATGAAATTAGAAAGTAGTTTCTAATTTGCATTCATTAGGAGTTATTCATTTAGGAATCGAAATACATATAATTAAATAAAATAAGACTTGTGGTAATTCCATGTCTTATATTTAATTGGGACATTTAGTATGGTGGAAGGATTGAATTATGCGGTAACTATTTACTCGAAAGGTTCTTTTATGATTAATGTTGAAATCTATATTATCTGGAAAGTCGTTTGATCATTAGGGAGGCTTATCCTATTGTAGAATAAATATTATTTATTTAAATAAATTATTTGTTTATTTATTTATTTAAATGAGATTAAATTATTCTAATTGATTTATTCAATAGGTTTAATATGGAGAACCTAAAGGGTCACACCATAAAAGGAAGAATAATTATTTAAGAAGTTAATGGCATAATTGTAATAATATGTTAAGTATATTTAATTTAATCTATGGTGATAGAATAAATTAAATAGCTTAATATTATTATTTAATATTTTAGAAATATTAAATATAAATTAATAAGAGAGTCTTATTAATATTATTATAATTATTATTATTTTAATTTCTAAAAGGTTTAGGAATTAATTTAATATTAGTACTCTCATTTATTCTAATTGGATTAGGAAAGAAAATTAGTTAAAGGAGTTTAACTAATTATCCCTAATAGGATTAGGGAGCCCATTTAATTAAAAGAGTTTAATTAAATAAATAATACCTTATTTTAATTAAAATAGGGTTATATAATATCTTTATAAGAGAGTCTTATATTAGATATGAAATATCGTAATTCTAGATTTGAGAAGTACACCTTTTCTTATTAGGATAGGAAAAACTAGGGTTTGAGCAAATCCCTTCTTCTTGAAAAATTCCTCTTCCTTGGTGGATCACTATAGAGGCCATACACTTGGGTGGCTTACATTGATCAAAGGAAGGAATCTGCAGGAGATTGAGGAGATCATGCGGAGAATAGGAGGTGAACTTCGTACTGAGGAAGCTCGTTCTACTGAGGTATGATTTCATAATTTCTTATTCTTCGTTTAATTAATAATATGCATAAAGGATGATCAAGGGTAATTGGTTTGTGAAAAATTTTAAAATCGATTTTATCTCGCTTAGCATTTTATATTTTGCAATTTGATTGCTACTTTGATTTTCACGAAAACCTAACGGTGGTATCATGAGCCAAACTTTATACGAATTATTAATTATTTGATTCCATATATGTATGGGTATGTATTTTGAATAATTTATTGGGCATAATTTGTTGTATAAAATTATTATTTTAAAAAAAAAAAAAAGCAATTTTTTTTTTTTTTGAATTGGTTTTTTTTTTTTTTTTTTTTGATTTTTTTTTTTGTTAGAATTTTCATTGATTTGAATTTTTTTTCTTCTTTTTTTATAATTATTGAATGAACATGTTTAAAAAAAAAAAAAAAACAAACAATATATAAAACATTAATATAGTGAAATTATTTATTTATAATTTATATATATATATATATATATATATATATATATATATATATATATATATATTCCGGTTATAAATATATAAATCAAAATAAATTTTATATAGTATTTTTAAATATTTTTTTTTTTTTATCAAAAAATATAAATTTTTTTTATTACATTTATACAATATTGATATGTTAGGAGATAGGTGTTGGTGTAAAAAAAACCATTGAGTTAGCTATTATTTTTAAAAGAGTCAAGTTTTTTTTTTTTATTACTTTTTATATATATATATATATAATTATAATATATATATATATATATTAATTTTAATAATTTTATAATTAAAATAAAAGAGTTTATTTTAATCTTGAAATTGGATTTCATCTGACATAAAATTGCCCATTAAATGATACTCATATATATATGGAATGATTTAATTTATTGATACATATGATGATATGTATGATAATAAATGGGATTGATTATGGATGATTGACCGATATGATTGGATTTATTTTAGTTGGATGTTTGAATGAATGGGTTTTATTAAATGGGAATTCTGCGTACCTCGTCTTTTACAGTTTTTCTTCTTGATGTAAATTCTCTCTCTCTCTATGTACTTCCCCTTATGGCTTTGATCGAGGTTTCTATTTAAATTAAATAGTTTAATGTAATAGGATTAGTTAGAATTTTTTAGAAAAGCAGAAGAGAGAATCGAGGCGCTTGAAGACCGTTTGTAATGGAGCAGGGTTTAAATGTAATAGTTATATTTAAATGTTTATTCTTTGCACCCTAGGGTTTGACCTTTTGGTTCACTTGGTGGCTCTAGTGAACAAACTAGAAAAAAGTCCATAATCAATCAAGGGTAGAATATAGTATTCTATATGCATGCTAGTATTATATATATTATATATTATGCAAACATGCTTGCATGTTTAATAATAATAGCGTATTTTATATATATATTTAAATATGCGCTAAACAAGATGAGACAAATAATAACAAATCCCTCAAAGTTTTTTTATTAAGTCTTAAGCGTTCAAAGATATTTAGAATATCGAGCGTAAGCCTTCTAGCATGATAAAATTAATAGAGTATTAAATATTTAATATGAGTTTGTTGTGTCACCACAAGGCAAGTATTAAGTATTTAAGATGTTAATTATCACATTTGATGCTTATAAAGAAAATTGAACAATATTGTTTTGTTGTGTCACCAAAGGCGATATTTTTCTTTTTTGAATATATGGAAGTGCTAGGTTGGACTTAACTTAGATAATTTTGATTCGGATGTGCCACCACTTGATCAAAATAATCAGAAGGCAAAACATAAGGAGTTACATGTTGATGTAATTGTGAGAGTTGTCTACCTATTTATTTATATATAGTTTGTTGTGTCACCACAAGGCTATATATATTTGAAATGGGATCCTTATTCTCACTAGCAAAAACTTTAATTAGATTTTTTTAGAACTATATAAATGAGGGTAATATAGTTTTGAAGAAAATAGTGGGAGATACCGATATAAAATAAGACCTAATTTATTTTGGTAATTAATAAATGAATGTTTGCTAAAATATTGTCTTTTTACATGCGAAATTTTGAAAATGTCACATTCACTAATTTCAACTATGAAGCATACTTGATCTTAACAAAGCGTGGATAGAACTACTGCAATTTGGTTGAGGAATCGAAATTGTTCTCCTTCTTTGAAAAGATTTCTTATGTCCTAAATTAGCGAGTACTGCAAAAGTTGCGAGAGGCGACCTCGAGGAAGAGATTGCTACTTTTAAGCGGTGGCGAGATGATGCATCGTGGCTCGATGCATCATGCTCGCATCCATGAGTAATATGAGCTTCGGCGTCGGCATGAAAACATGGATGCTCCTCTTATCTTCTTGCACCTTGGAGAGTTGTATGGTGAGCAAAGTGGGGATTTGCTAGATATGAAATATCTAAGGAGCTCTTAGATCTCGGATGATAATGAGAGCACTCTAGATTGAGACTCATGTCT
Source organism: Panax quinquefolius (assembly GCA_020205615.1). Taxonomy (NCBI): domain Eukaryota; kingdom Viridiplantae; phylum Streptophyta; class Magnoliopsida; order Apiales; family Araliaceae; genus Panax; species Panax quinquefolius. The sequence goes on from CM035172.1 coordinate 59,648,506, forward strand.
AAAGATGATCAATCGATTGAGCGTCTTGGGCGACTTGGGTTCGTCGTGGATGGGGAGTTGAGTCGAGATTTAGTCTTGCGGTCACTCCCAGGACACACCTTCTCACAATTTGTTGTGAATTTTCACATGAATAAGTTGGATGTCGACTTGCACGAATTACTTAACATGTTGAAAAGCTGCTGAAGGTCACTTCCATCAAGAAGAACCATGTCTTCTTGGTGGATGATTCTTCGAAAAGGAAGAGGCCCAAGGTATCTTACGAAAGAAGAAATCAAGAAGGCTAAGGAAAGCGAAAGTGAAGGATCAAAAAGAAACTGATCCATTGCAAAGGAATTTGCTTCCATTGCAATAAAGCAAGGTCCTTTGGAAGAGAGCTGCAAGGATTATCTTGCATGAACAAAAGCGAAGAAGCTTGGAGAAGCTTGAATCCTAATCGAGGTTTGTTTATGATTGAAATTAATTTTTAAAAGTCGATCTTCTACTTGGGTATTGGATCTGGGATGTGGTTCTCACATATGTAATAATATCGAGGGTAGTCGAAGTAGAAAATTTGAGCAAGGATGAGGTTAGATCTACGAGTGGGAAATGGAGCAAAAGTTCTTTGCATGCATTTGTAAGGACTTATTGTTTAGCACTTGCCTACTGAGGCGAGTTCATTAATTTAAATAATTGTTATTTTGTTCCAAATATCATTAGAAACATTATTTCTATCTACTGTATTGGATATGGATGGTTTTAATATTATAATAAAGAACAATAGTTGTTCCATTTATAATGATAATGTTTTATATGGTGTTGGTAATTTTGAAATGGACTTTATATACTTGACTTGCATGAAAATATATTTCAAATTGAACAAACTAATAAAAAGGAAAAGAGATGATGTTAATTATACCTTCATGTGTGTGCCTTTGTAGACTTGGTCGTATTAATGAAACAAGATTATCAAGTTGCATAAAGATGGGCTCTAGAGCTATCGATTATGAATCATATCGACTTGTGAATCTTGTCTCATGGGTAAAATGACTAAATCTCCTTTTAGTGGAAAAGGAGAAAGAGATTCTGAGTTGTTAGCGTTGGTACACACGGATGTATGTGGACTATGACAACGACATACGAGGAGAGGTATTCTTATTTTATTACATTCTTGGCGACCACTCAAGATTTGGATATGTGTATTTAATGAAATACAAATCTGAATCATTTGAAAAGTTCAAAGAGTTGAAGTGAAGTTGAGAAGCAAAGCTGGTAAGAGTATTAAGATTCTTGATCGATCGAGGAGGAGAATACTTAAGTGGTGAGTTTCTCAATTGTCTCGAAAAGAAAATGGTATAATCTCACTGATGGACTCCACGGGGGGCATACGGATGAATGGTGTATACGAAAGGAGAAATCGAACATTGTTGGACATGGTTCGATCTATGATGAGCTTTTCTGAGCCTTCGGTTTCATACGGGGATATGCCTAGAATCAATTTGCATACCTACTTAACAAGGTACCTACAAAATCCGTCCCCAAGACCCATATATGAGTTATGGGCGGGGGAAACCAAATCTTAAGCATGTTAAGACTTGGGGTTGTCCGACTTATGTCAAAAAGTTTGAAAGCGATAAAGGCTGCAGACTAGATCGACAAATGTAGATTTGTGGGATACCTAAAGAAACATCGGGGTATTATTTCTATCATCAGTGATCAAAAGGTGTTTGTTGCGAAACATGCGCCTTCTTGGAAAAGGAGTTTATCCTTGAAGGGGTCGATTGGGAGTAAGATATATCTTGAAGAAGTTCAAGAACCACAAAATACTCTGAGATCAAAGTGAGGTACCTAATCAAGTAGAGATTCATACATACCACACCTGACCGTAAATCGGAAGAGTACCAAAGATACCCGAGACGGTATGGACTTGTGTAGAAGATGATGACAATGATAAGTGCATCATAGATGATGATGATCCATTGAATTCTGAGCAGGCTATGAGTAGTAAAGACTCGGAGAAGTGGCAAGAAGCCATGAAATCGAGATGGACTCCATGTATGAGAACCCAGTATGGACTTTGGTCTCCACCACGAAGGCATTAAGCCTATTGGGTGTAAATGGGTCTTTAAAAAAAGAAAGGCTGGAAGCGGGGCGGCAAGGTAGAGACCTATAAGGCCCATTTGGTTGCAAAAGGTTTCAAACAAAGACAAGGAGTTGACTATAATGAAACCTTCTCTCACGATGTGATGCTCAAGTCCATTCGGATTTTGCTTGCGATTGCGACTTACCGTGACTACGAAATCTGGCGGATGGGCGTGAAAGCGGCCTTCCTCGATGGGAAACTTGAGGAGGATGTGTATATGACACACAACGGAGGATTTGTTTCAAAGGTTGGAACAAATCAAGTCACATAGCTTCTGACGATCCATTTATGGATTAAAGCGAAGCTTCTCGTGGGTGGAACATCCGTTTTGATGAGACAATCAAAAAGTTTGATTTTATCAAAAATGAGGATGAACCATGTGTGTGTACAAGAAGGTTAGTGGGGGTATTTATTTCATTCCTTGTATTATATGTTGATGATATATTCTTGATAGGGAATGATATTCTATCTTTGCAAACAATTAAAATCGGTTATCTAAACACTTCTCCATGAAGGACTTGGGAGAAGCATCCTATATTTTGGGGATAAAGATCTATAGAGATAGATCTAATAGGATGCTTAGCTTATCCCAAGGCGATACATTGACATGATGCTAAAAGGTTTAGCATGGAAGATTCCAAAAGAGGTCTCATCTTAGATGAGCCATGGAATACATCTCTCGAAAGCAAGCCCCAAAGACACACGAGGGAGAAAGCAGTATGAGTAAGATTCCTTATGCTTGATAGGATCTATCATATGCGGTATGATATATACTAGACCGGATGTCGCTCATGCACTTAGTGTAACAAGCGGATATCGGTCGAATCCGGAGAGAAGAACTTTGGAAGGCGGTGAAAAATATCTAAAGTACTTAAGAAGAACTAAGGATGTATTTCTTGTCTACGGTGGAGTGCGAATTAAAACTAGAGGCTTCACGGACTCAAGTTTTTCAAGCAGACCAAGATAATGATAAATCCGTTTGGGGTATGTGTTTACCTTAAGCGGTGGCGCGATGAGTTGGAAAAGTTCAATGACAAGACGATTCTTGATTCGATGTGAGGCGAGTACATAGGCTGCAAGTGAAGGCTGCAAAGGAAGGCATTTGGATGAAGAAGTTCATTCTAGAACTTGGTGTGGTTCCTAGCATTAAAGGACCGGTGCCTTTATTTTGTGACAACCTTTGGGTACATTGCGCAAGCTAAGGAACCCGGTCTCATCGAAAAATCAAACCGTGTTGCGGCGATTTCATTTGATCGGAGAGATCATTGAAAGGAGGCGTCACCACTGGGCGTGTGGACTCTCAAGACAATATTGCGAGATCCATTTACTAAAGCGTTAACACAATGGCGGTTTGATCGTCACTTAGAAGATGGGTATGAGATACCACGGCGATTGGCTTTAGTGCAAGTGGGAGATTGAAAGTATTATGCATCTACAAGCCGATCATGTATGATGATAAAGCATATCTTGTGTAATCAATCTTATTTATTTATTAATAAAAGAATTATTTATTAAAGGCATTTATTATCTACATGGTCTTTGTTTTAATAATATGTGATAAACCCGTAGTTTTAAGCAGCGCTTTTAGAATAATGATGATGATCATTCTAATGAGATCTAAATTCTTAGAAAGCTTAAAACTAAAATAGTTCCCAATCATTGGATTACTAAATTGGGGATTAGTGAATCAGGATAGATTGGTACATCGTTCTTGCTCATTGGATGAGGATGATTGATCTCATGATCATTTGTGTGGAACACTAAAAGCAAGTATGTAGGTGCTTATTAGAGAATAAGTTCCTTTGAGCGTGACTCGCTAAGGAATACCTAATGGAGTTTACTTACTGTCGATAGGAATTCTGTAGTGATAGTAGTACAAATGATCCTTAGACTTGAGATCATCATAGTATCTTATATATAATGAATTACACTTTGACTTATTCCTTAAGACTCTTAGAGTATATCAAAGGGTATGCTTGGGTGTAATAAGTTATATATGAAGATAATGAATGATCGATAAAGAATCTACCACTTCTAGTAAAAGGAGAAATGTCTATGTGATTCGATAAATAATGACCCGAGGAATCCTTGGCGAGGTGGAATGAAATTAGAAAGTAGTTTCTAATTTGCATTCATTAGGAGTTATTCATTTAGGAATCGAAATACATATAATTAAATAAAATAAGACTTGTGGTAATTCCATATCTTATATATTTAATTGGGACGTTGTATGGTGGAAGGATTGAATTATGCGGTAACTATTTACTCGAAAGGTTCTTTTATGATTAATGTTGAAATCTATATTATACGGAAAGTCGTTGATCATTTAGGGGAGGCTTATCCTATTGTAGAATAAATATTATTTATTTAAATAAATTATTTGTTTAATTTATTTATTTAAATGAGATTAGAATTATTCTAATTGATTTATTCACAATAGGTTTAATATGGAGAGAACTAAAGGGTCACACCATAAAAGGAAGAATAATTATTTAAGAAGTTAATGGCATAATTGTAATAATATGTTAAGTATATTTAATTTAATCTATGGTGATAGAATAAATTAAATAGCTTAATATTATTATTTAATATTTTAGAAATATTAAATATAAATTAATAAGAGAGTCTTATTAATATTATTATAATTATTATTATTTTAATTTCTAAAAGGTTTAGGAATTAATTTAATATTAGTACTCTCATTTATTTCTAATTGGATTAGGAAAGAAAATTAGTTAAAGGAGTTTAACTAATTATCCCTAATAGGATTAGGGGCCCATTTAATTAAAGAGTTTAATTAAATAAATAATACCTTATTTTAATTAAAATAGGGTTATATAATATCTTTATAAGAGAGTCTTATATTAGATATGAAATATCGTAATTCAAGATTTGGAGAGTACACCCTTTTCTTATTAGGATAGGAAAAACTAGGGTTTGAGCCAAATCCTTCTTCTTGAAAAATTCCTCTTCCTTGGTGGATCACTATAGAGGCCATACACTTGGGTGGCTTACATTAATCGAAGGAAGGAAGGAATCTACAGGAGATTGAGGAGATCGCGGAGAAATAGGAGGTGAACTTCGTGCACGAGGAAGCTCGTTTCTACTGAGGTATGATTTCATAATTTCTTATTCTTCGTTTAATTAATAATATGCATAAAGGATGATCAAGGGTAATTGGTTTGTGAAAAATTTTAAAATCGATTTTATCTACGCCGTTCCATTATATTTTTGCAATTTGATTGCTACTTTGATTTTCACGAAAACCTAACGGTGGTATCATGAGCCAAACTTTATGCGAATTATTAATTATTTTGATTTATATATGTATGGGTATGTATTTTGAATAATTTATTGGGCATAATTTGTTGTATAAAATTATTATTTTAAAAAAAAAAAAAAAAAAAATTTTTTTTTTTTTTTTTTGAATTTTAGTAAAATTTTTTTTAAAAAAAAACATGTTGTTTCATGTTAATTTTTTTTTTTTTTTTTTTTATTTTGTTAATTCATATTTTTTTGAAATGAAACGAAAAAAAAAATAAAAAAATTTTATAATGGAATTTTTTTAATATGTTAATTTATATATATATATGATTATATATATATATATATATATATATATATATATATTTTTTGAATAAAGCGATTCAGGTGGAATTATTAAAGAAAATCCTTTAAATTTTTTATTATATATATATATATATATATATATATATATATATATATATATAAAAAATTTTTTTTTTTTTATATATTCAATTATGAGTCATAGTTGTATAAAAAAAAAAAGTCAAGTTTTTATTTAAAAAAAAATAAGAATTTTTATATATATATATATATATATATATAATTATATATATATATATATTAATTTTAATAATTTTATAATTAAAATAAAAGAGTTTATTTTAATCTTGAAATTGGATTTCATGCTGACATAAAATTGCCCATTAAATGATACTCATATATATATGGAATGATTTAATTTATTGATACATATGATGATATGTATGATAATAAATGGGATTGATTATGGATGATTGACCGATATGATTGGATTTATTTTAGTTGGATGTTTGAATGAATGGGTTTTATTAAATGGGAATTCTGCGTACCTCGTCTTTTACAGGTTTTCTTCTTGATGTAAATTCTATCTCTCTCTATGTACTTCCCTTATGGCTAGCGATCGAGGTTTCTATTTAAATTAAATAGTTTAATGTAATAGGATTAGTTAGATTTTTTTAGAAAAGCAGAAGACCAAGAAGATCGAGGGCGCTTGAAGACCCGTTTGTAATGGAGCAGGGTTTAAATGTAATAGTTATATTTAAATGTTTATTCTTTGCACCCTAGGGTTTGACCTTTTGGTTCACTTGGTGGCTCTAGTAGAACAAACTAGAATAAAGTCCATAATCAATCAGGGTAGAATATAGTATTCTATATGTGCATGCTAGTAGTATATATATATTATATATTATGCAAACATGCTTAGCATGTTTAATAATATATGCGCGTATTTTATATATATATTTGCATGCTTGCTAGCTAAACAAGATGAGACAAATAATAACAAATCCCTCAAAGTTTTTTTTTATTAAGTCTTAAGCGTTCAAAGATATTTAGAATATCGAGCGTAAGCCTTCTAGCATGATAAAATTAATAGAGTATTAAATATTTAATATGAGTTTGTTGTGTCACCACAAGGCAAGTATTAAGTATTTAAGATGTTAATTATCACATTTGATGCTTATAAAGAAAATTGAACAATATTGTTTTGTTGTGTCACCTGAGGCGATATTTTTTCTTTTTGAATATATGGAAGTGCTAGGTTGGACTTAACTTAGATAATTTTGATTCGGATGTGCCACCACTTGATCAAAATAATCCAAGAGGCAAAACATAAGGAGTTACGTGTTGATGTAATTGTGAGGAGTTGTCTACCTATTTATTTATATATAGTTTGTTGTGTCACCACAAAGTATATATATTTGAAATGGGATCCTTATTCTCACTAGCAAAAACTTTAATTAGATTTTTTAGAACTATATAAATGAGGTAATATAGTTTGAAGAAAATAGTGGGAGATACCGATATAAAATAAGACCTAATTTATTTTGGTAATTAATAAATGAATGTTTGCTAAAATATTGTCTTTTTACATGCGAAATTTTGAAAATGTCACATTCACTAATTTCAACTGCTGAAGCATACTTGATCTTAACAAACAATGGGGGGATAGACTACGAATTTGGTTGAGGAATCGAGAATTGTTCTCCTTCTTTGAAAAGATTTCTATATGTCCTAATTTAGCGTACTGCAAAAGTTGCGAGAGGCGACCTCGAGGAAGAGATTGCTACTTTTAAGCGGTGGCGAGAGATGATGCATCGTGGCTCGATGCATCATGCTCGCATCCATGAACTTGAGCTTGACGTCGGCATGAAAACATGGATGCTCTCTTGTCTCTTGCACCTTGGAGAGTTGTATGGTGAGCAAAGTGGGAATTTGCTAGATATGAAATATCTAAGGAGCTCTTAGATCTCGGATGGCCAGAGGGCACTTCTAGTTGAGACTCATGTCCTAAAGATGATCAATCGATTGAGCGTCTTGGGCGACTTGGGTTCGTCGTGGATGGGGAGTTGAGTCGAGATTTAGTCTTGAGTCACTCCCGGACACCTTCTCACAATTTGTTGTGAATTTTCACATGAATAAGTTGGATGTCGACTTGCACGAATTACTTAACATGTTGAAAGCTGCTTTGAAGGTCACTTCCATCAAGAAGAACCATGTCTTCTTGGTGGATGATTCTTCAAGAAAGGAAGAGGCCCAAGGTATCTTACGAAAGAAGAAATCCAAGAAGGCTAAGGGAAAGGCGAAAGTGAAGGATCAAAAGAAACTGATCCGACTAGCAAAGGAATTTGCTTCCATTCTGATAAAATAAAGTCCTTTGGTCCTTTGGAAGAGGCTGCAAGGATTATCTTGCGAGAACAAAAGCGAAGAAGCTTGGAGAAGCTTGAATCCTAATCAAGGTTTGTTTATGATTGAAATTAATTTTACGAAAGTCGATCTTCTACTTGGGTATTGGATCTGGGATGTGGTTCTCACATATGTAATAATATCACGAGGGGTTTGGTCGAGGAAGTAGAAAATTTGAGCAAGGATGAGGTCGATCTACGAGTGGGAAATGGAGCAAAGGTTCTTTGCATTAGGCATTTGTAGGGACTTATTGTTTTATGCTTTGCCTCTGAGGCAAGTTCATTAATTTAAATAATTGTTATTTTGTTCCAAATATCATTAGAAACATTATTTCTATCTACGTATTGGATATGGATGGTTTTAATATTATAATAAAGAACAATAGTTGTTTATTTATAATGATAATGTTTTATATGGTGTTGGTAATTTCTGAAATGGACTTTATATACTTGACTTGCATGAAAATATATTTCAAATTGAACAAACTAATAAAAGGAAAAGAGATGATGTTAATTATACCTTCATGTGTACTTTGTAGACTTGGTCGTATTAATGAAACAAGATTATCAAGTTGCATAAAGATGGGCTCTAGAGCTATCGATTATGAATCATATCGACTTGTGAATCTTGTCTCATGGGTAAAATGACTAAATCTCCTTTTAGTGGAAAAGGAGAAAAGATTCTGAGTTGTTAGCGTTGGTACACGGATGTATGTGGACTATGACAACGGCCTTACGAGGAGGTATTCTTATTTTATTACATTCCTTTGGCGACCACTCAAGATTTGGATATGTGTATTTAATGAAATACAAATCTGAATCATTTGAAAAGTTCAAAGAGTTGAAGTGAAGTTGAGAAGCAAAGCTGGTAAGAGTATTAAGATTCTTGATCGATCGAGGAGGAGAATACTTAAGTGGTGAGTTTCTCAATTGTCTCAAAGAAAATGGTATAATCTCTGATGGACTCCACCGGGGCGCCACGGATGAATGGTGTATACGAAAGGAGAAATCGAACATTGTTGGACATGGTTCGATCTATGATGAGCTTTTCTGAGCCTTCGGTTTCATACAGGGATATGCCTAGAATAAATTTGCATACCTACTTAACAAGGTACCTACAAAATCCGTCCCCAAGACCCCCATATGAGTTATGGACGGGGAGAAACCAAATCTTAAGCATGTTAAGACTTGGGGTTGTCGACTTATGTCAAAAAAGTTTGAAAGCGCGATAAGGCTGCAGACTAGATCGACAAATGTAGATTTGTGGGATACCTAAAGAAACATCGGGGTATTATTTCTATCATCAGTGATCAAAAGGTGTTTGTTGCGAAACATCTTGCCTTCTTGGAAAAGAGTTTATCCTTGAAGGGGTCGATTGGGAGTAAGATATATCTTGAAGAAGTTCAAGAACCACAAAATACTCTGAGATCAAAGTGAGGTACCTAATCAAGTAGAGATTCATACATACCACACCTATTACCGTAAATCACGGAAGAGTACCAAAGATACCAGACGGTATGGACTTGTCATAGAAGATGATGATGAAGTGCGCATCATAGATGATGATGATCCATTGAATTCTGAGCAGGCTATGAGTAGTAAAGACTCGGAGAAAGTGGCAAGAAGCCATGAAATCGAGATGGACTCCATGTATGAGAACAAGTATGGACTTTGGTCTCACCACTGAAGGCATTAAACTATTGGGTGTAAATGGGTCTTTAAAAGAAAAATGGGGCGGGGCGGCAAGGTAGAGACCTATAAGGCCCATTTGGTTCAAAAGGTTTCAAACAAAGACAAGGAGTTGACTATGATGAAACCTTCTCACCGATGTGCAAATGCTCAAGTCCATTCGGATTTTGCTTGCGATTGCGACTTACCGTGACTACTGAAATCTGGCGGATGGGCGTGAAAGCGGCCTTCCTCGATGGGAAACTTGAGGAGGATGTGTATATGACACAACCGGAGGATTTGTTTCAAAGGTTGGAACAAATCAAGTGCATAAGCTTCTGACGATCCATTTATGGATTAAAGCGAAGCTTCTCGTGGGTGGAACATCCGTTTTGATGAGACAATCAAAAGTTTGATTTTATCAAAAATGAGGATGAACCATGTGTGTGTACAAGAAGGTTAGTGGGGCGCTATTTCATTCCTTGTATTATATGTTGATGATATATATTGCGATAGGGAATGATATTCCTATCTTTGCAAACAATTAAAATACGGTTATCTAAACACTTCTCCATGAAGGACTTGGGAGAAGCATCCTATATTTTGGGGATAAAGATCTATAGAGATAGATCTAATAGGATGCTTGGCTTATCAAAGGCGATACATTGACATGATGCTAAAAAGGTTTAGCATGGAAGATTCAAAAGAGGTCTCATCTTGGATGAGCCATGGAATACATCTCTCGAAAACAAGCCCCAAAGACACACGAGGAGAAAGCCGTATGAGTAAGATTCCTTATGCTTGACAATAGGATCTATATCGTATGCGGTATGATATGTACTAGACCAGATGTCGCTCATGCACTTAGTGTAACAAGCGGATATCGGTCGAATCGGGGAGAAGAACCTTTGGAAGGCGGTGAAAAATATCTAAAGTACTTAAGAAGAACTAAGGATGTATTTCTTGTCTACGGTGGAGTGCGAATTAAAACTAGAGGCTTCACGGACTCAAGTTTTCAAAGCAGACCAAGATAATGATAAATCCATTTTTGGGGTATGTGTTTACCTTAAGCGGTGGCGTGATGAGTTGGAAAAGTTCAAGCGACAAAGGATTCTTGATTCGATGTGAGGCGATACATAGGCTGCAAGTGAAGGCTGCAAAGGAAAGGCATTTGGATGAAGAAGTTCATTCTAGAACTTGGTGTGGTTCCTAGCATTAAAGGACCGGTGCCTTTGATTTTGTGACAACAACTTTGGAGTACATTGCATAAGCTAAGGAACCCAGGTCTCATCGAAATCAAACCGTGTTGCGGCGATTTCATTTGATCGGAGAGATCATTGAAAGAGGAGGCGTCACCACTGGGCGTGTGGACTCTCAAGACAATATTGCGAGATCCATTTACTAAAGCGTTAACACAATGGCGGTTTGATGCGTCACTTAGAAGATGGGTATGAGATACCACGGCGATTGGCTTTAGTGCAAGTGGGAGATTGAAAGTATTATGCATACAAGCCGATCATGTATGATGATAAAGCATATCTTGTGTAATCAATCTTATTTATTTATTAATAAAAGAATTATTTATTAAAGGCATTTATTATCTACATGGTCTTTTTTTTAATAATATGTGATAAACCCGTAGTTTTAAGCAGCGCTTTTAGAATAATGATGATGATCATTCTAATGAGATCTAAATTCTTAGAAAGCTTAAAACTAAAATAGTTCCCAATCATTGGATTACTAAATTGGGGATTAGTGAATCAGGATAGATTGGTACATCGTTAACTTGCTGCTCGTTGGATGAGGATGATTGATCTCATGATCATTTGTGTGGAACACTAAAGCAAGTATGTAGGTGCTTATTAGAGAATAAGTTCTTTGAGCGTGACTCGCTAAGGAATACCTAATGGAGTTTTACTTACTACATCGATAGGAATTCTGTAGTAGTGATAGTAGTACAAATGATCCTTAGACTTGAGATCATCATAGTATCTTATATATAATGAATTACACTTTGACTTATTCCTTAAGACTCTTAGAGTATATCAAAGGGTATGCTTGGGTGTAATAAGTTATATATGAAGATAATGAATGATCGATAAAGAATCTACCACTTCTAGTAAAAGGAGAAATGTCTATGTGATTCGATAAATGATGACCCGGGAATCCTTGGCGAGGTGGAATGAAATTAGAAAGTAGTTTCTAATTTGCATTCATTAGGAGTTATTCATTTAGGAATCGAAATACATATAATTAAATAAAATAAGACTTGTGGTAATTCCATGTCTTATATTTAATTGGGACATTAGTATGGTGGAAGGATTGAATTATGCGGTAACTATTTACTCAAAGGTTCTTTTATGATTAATGTTGAAATCTATATTATACGGAAAGTCGTTTGATATTTAGGGAGGCTTATCCTATTGTAGAATAAATATTATTTATTTAAATAAATTATTTGTTTAATTTATTTATTTAAATGAGATTAGAATTATTCTAATTGATTTATTCACAATAGGTTTAATATGGAGAACCTAAAGGGTCACACCATAAAAGGAAGAATAATTATTTAAGAAGTTAATGGCATAATTGTAATAATATGTTAAGTATATTTAATTTAATCTATGGTGATAGAATAAATTAAATAGCTTAATATTATTATTTAATATTTTAGAAATATTAAATATAAATTAATAAGAGAGTCTTATTAATATTATTATAATTATTATTATTTTAATTTCTAAAAGGTTTAGGAATTAATTTAATATTAGTACTCTCATTTATTCCTAATTGGATTAGGAAAGAAAATTAGTTAAAGGAGTTTAACTAATTATCCCTAATAGGATTAGGGAGCCCATTTAATTAAAGAGTTTAATTAAATAAATAATACCTTATTTTAATTAAAATAGGTTTATATAATATCTTTATAAGAGAGTCTTATATTAGATATGAAATATCGTAATTCAAGATTTGGAGAGTACACCCCTTTTCTTATTAGGATAGGAAAAACTAGGGTTTGAGCCAAATCCCTTCTTCTTGAAAAATTCCTCTTCCTTGGTGGATCACTATAGAGGCCATACACTTGGGTGGCTTACATTAATCAAAGGAAGAATCTACTGCAGGAGATTGAGGAGATCGCGGAGAAGTAGGAGGTGAACTTCGTACACGAGGAAGCTCGTTTCTACAAAGGTATGATTTCATAATTTCTTATTCTTCGTTTAATTAATAATATGCATAAAGGATGATCCAGGGTAATTGGTTTGTGAAAAATTTTAAAATCGATTTTATCTACGCTCCAACCAGTTATATTTTTTTGCAATTTGATTGCTACTTTGATTTTCACGAAAACCTAGATTTTGTATTCGACTTATTATGATTTTATTCTCGAGATGCGAAGTATCTTTGAGAAAATAATATATATATTAGTGTCGGGCTCCTTATGGGCATGAAAGCCATCGAAGTATGCATGAACGCTACACATAAGATTTACACTATTACGGGACCTTAAATCTGGATAACCGTTTTAAGGTCCTATATTTACAAGTTCAAAATTTGCAAGCTAGCTGTACAACTGGAAAGGGTCCATCATGAGAACTAGGTCTAGGTTCATGGGTTTAACCATAGATCCCGTAATTCTTAGGCTCACAGAATATTATTTAAAAGCTTGCACAATGGATAAATTAAAATTAAATGCATATTTAACTCTAGACGTCGCAAAATAAGATATTCATCAGTTAAATCCTTGCATACACGTAGCCAAAGCTTTCAGCTTCATCTAGATACAGATCTAGGGCCGCGTGGTTGCTAAATATTTACAAACAAGAAAAAAAACTAGATTTAAATAAATATTAGCTATTCTAGCTCAACGGTTCTAGTTTCAACATTTCTGAACCGGTTAAAAGCTAGATATGGCTAGATTTAGATAAATCTAGTCAACAAACTTTAAATATTACAGATTTACATCAAATGAACGATTAAAACGATATTTAATCAAAATGATTAACTAAATATATATATATAACTTATATATATAAAAAATTATATAAAAACTAAATAATATATATATATATATATATATATATAAGTACATTTATACCGATTAGTTGTGCCTGGATCATAGATCTGAATGGATCTTACAGTTAAGCACGAGAATGGATCTTATAGTTAAACAAGAAGATCTGAATGGATCTTGAAGTTAAGCACGAGAATGGATATTAAACATCTTTAAGCTCCTCAAAACTCATTTTCCACATGTTAAAACTTGATATGTTGTAGTATATATGTATATGAGAGTTTACAAAGAAGATTTACAAAGATTGAACGGAAGAAAAGTTGCCTTTCGCTCTCAAATGGCCTGATTTCTCTCTCTCGGACCCTGCGCTCTCTCTTCTCTTCCTTTACAAGCTGATGGGTGCTGATATATAAAGACATGGGCTTCTACAGGTAGACCTGCAGCTTTCGCGAGTATACCTTCAAAAGTGCCCTGGTGGGCCCCATTGCCTCGAAGTACATGCAATCCTAATCGACGTACAGCTTACTGAAATACTTGTAACTTGCAATTCGGGAATCCGATGGAGATGTGCCATACCATTTAGAAATCTCTCTCGAGAGCTACACAATTACATAGGGATTGTTCTTTTCTGAATCCAGGAAGATGGGTCCATGACCAAAATGGCATCTTCGGGTCTTCGCAGGCAGTCCGTTGAGCTGTTTTGTATAGTTTGCGCTCGAAAGTGCTACAATGGCTCTTTGTGACCCTATTTTTAGCTTTATTGGGGTTGTTGATTGTGACTTGTCAAAATGACCTTTTTAAGCTCTCAGGGGTTGTCTCTAGGGTTGACATGGCTTTTGGCTGTCTTTTGGGGTTGTATCCAGGGTTTGATTGCTGCCAACTTTTCTTTTCTTTATGGTTGATCTCCAAGGTTGATTTGATGTTCCACGAGGATGTCTTCGTGGTTAGATTTGATGTTGTGGTCCTCCAGGGTTATCTCTAGAGTGTAAAAAAGGCATGTTTGCCCTCCTGCATAGTTACTAACAGGAAAACAAAATTTTGAGTGTTTACAGATGTCCCTGTTTTTCATGTTTATGCAATGCAATGGAATGAACATGATAAAGATTACTAGACACTTGAAATATGACAAGGTAAATTTAATGATGCAAATCACAATGCAATGAATGTTATGATGAATGTTAAAATGCTTTCGCAATTCGTAATTCGCAAATTGCTTTTCGTACTTCATATTTGGCCAATCACACTTCACAACTCGCACATCACGCCTCGCATATCGCAAGTCGCACTTCGCACATCACAAATCACGTTATCATTACCTGTTATTGCTGATGCCTATGCTGGTGTTGACTCCAACGATTTGATTTTTGTCAGTGTTGCCGATGCTTGTTTGATGAAGATAAATTAAGATGTTTTCTACATCTCTGCTGGGGATGACATTCTGAAATCACCAGACCTTCCCGATGTATACGCTGGTAGTTTACAACGGTGCCTACCCTATTAATAGATGACAACGGTGCCTACCATGCTGGTAGCTGACAACGGTGCCTACCCTACTGGTAGCTGACAATGATGCCTACCCTGCTGGTAGCTAACAACGGTGTGTACCCTGATGGTAGCTGACAATAGTGCTTACCCTGCTGGTAGTTGACAACGGTGTCTACCCTTCTGGTAGTTGACAACAGTTGATCACCAGACTGTCTCGATGCCTACTCGAACGGTAGTTTTCAATAGAATTTTTTTTCTTAAGTCTGGGCATTTAATGTGCATGCATATTTAACTCTATAGGGGATGCATGCTTAACTTTTTAATGGAAATGTGCGCTGATATAGCACAGTTCCACATGTACAGATCATGCATGATGAGATGATCTAAATTTATCCTTAGGAGTCTAATGTCCTAGGTTAATGCACATGCTTAATTGACTTGACTAGATGTAAAAACATACCTCACCCTTTCTGAGGTGATTTAGAGTTTCTTTTAGCTGTTGGGCGCTTGTGCCCTATTTCCTCATTCTTTTTATTCGTGACCTGGCTAGACTGATAATCTGGGTGCCACTGACGTCCCTGGAGAGTGTGACCCATTTTTTCATTTCCTATATTTGAACTTCGGTGTAGAGGCCTTGACTTGTGAGGACTTGGCACAGGTTGACATGTTTGATGGTGAAGATTTCATTCGCTAGAACTTTTGTCATTGGGCTTCTTCTTTTGAGTTAAAGACTCTCTTAAAATATTTCCCTTCTTTTGTTATGGCAAGCTTATGTCACCGTGATTTCTTTCAGAAGTTATCCCCTTTCCTTTGATGAGAGTCTTGATCTCGCCTTAGACTCCTTCCATTTTCTTGAATCAGAAAATGTCCCAATCTTTTCGTATGTAGTTGCCAGGGATTCATATAAGAAACTCTATTTGTTGACCAAGTTGAGAGTGAGCAATATCCTGCACATCAAATGAACAAAATGCACCAAAAGCTTGACGGCTCGGCCGTCAGGATTAGTACACTCTTGTGAATAAGGCATTTAAAGTAAAAGTTGATGAAATTGAATGAGTTATGAAATCTCAAGGATATTTTTAAGCATCCATGATCATTGTTCATGGGTAGGATTAGATTCAAAAGACTTATCTCCATTTATCAGAGATACTTCATCTTCGCTCTAGACGTTATTCTTCGCAAAATTAATTTCATATGACACGTACTCTTAGCAGGGGTTTCATTTCCATGACTTTTAAGATTCTAAATTTAATTATTTTTTCTTTCTCTTAACTTTTCTAGTTTTCTTAGGCTATTCAGAGTTACCCATTTAACTAGTTTTGGACCAATAACTCCCCAACCAAACGGTTTTAGGGCAGTATGTGTTAAGACACCCCTTCAGGTTTACTTGCTCGAGTAACAAAGGTCACACTTCGAGACAAGTCTGGCTGTCACTCTATTTGCTCCTCGCTTGGGCTTGTGCAAGGTTCGTTTTCTTAGGCTTAAATTACCCATGTAGCGAGCATTGGGCCGATAACTCCCAAACTAGATGGCTTTAGGGCATTAGGTGTGAAGACACCCCTCAAGCTTAATTGCTCGAGCAAGCTAGGCCATGATTCAGATCTGCTCAGGTTTTGCATTCTTTTTCCTCGTAATTCTCATTTTCTTAGACGCTAAGTTACCCATGAAATGAGCGTTGGCCGATGACTCCCAAACCAGATGGCTTTAGGGCACCAGGTGTAAAGACACCCCCCGGGCTTAATAAATCGAGTAACCTAGGCCACGACTTGAGACATTAGGCTGACGACTTATCTTTTATCTTCTAATTAATTGTCATTATTTTCATCACAGTTTCATACCCCACAACTAAGAGTCAGGATAATCGTAAAGTGCATACATGAAAATGAGGTCAATTCTATTCCAACTAGTGCTTCGAACTAGGATGTCATGCGCAATCAAAATTTTGAATAGTCTTAATTCTCTAATCCTTCCCGTGATTCTTTATCCACGGACGCTTATCAGAATTAATCCAATTCATAACAAGTTAAGAAAAATATTTTCAAAGAATACTTAACATGTATATCATCGCTAGTGCATATAAATGGAGATTTAAAGCGCATAAAGAGAGGAAAGAGTCGTACCTCACATGTGGGTCACTATATTTTGAGAAAAGTATAATTGGAAAAGAGACCCATTGATCTTACCAGATCACCCTGGAAATGTCATAGGGAAAGCTCTGATGATGACGTACCATGCTGATGGTTCTAAGTGATGCATTCTCCTTTTTAGGATGGCCGATAAATGACCCTTGTTGAGTTATCGCTGTTTTTGAAATTGCCTAGGTCTTATTTATTGTAAGGGTCCCAATATGAGGTTGTCTCCGATTCTGAAATTGCCCAAGTCTTGCTCGTTGTCTGGGGTAGTTGCTTTATTGTATGTTTGACAGATGGGCTGATAAGATGTCGAGATCACAAGAGTCTTTTACCTTATGACTCACATGGTGAACATGTAATGGATTTGTGCTTAGATGTTTGGATGCCCTCAATCATTGTTTTTGATTTGTTGGCCCAATTGACTTTGATGATTTTTTTTCTAATTTGATGAAGACTTGTGATTTAGGGTGTCGTCTCTTTGAAGGTCCTTGCTAATGATCATACTTGATATATCGCTATGACATTGTTTCTGTGACGCCCCCAAAACAGGTATACATCACCCATCTTGGGTCGCCAGATATAAGGTACTGAATTCAAATACAACTTAATAATACAACAGTCGTGTAAAATACGACTAAACATATGACGTGAGTTTTAATACAAATATTGTCATCTAGACAATATACAAACTCAATGGGGTCCTCATTACATTTATTATCACACTATTTTACAGAATAGTGAGGACTACTAATGCACCATCTAGGACCATCACTCTGTTCCCCGACTAGTTCCTGCTACGTTCTCATTTCCTGAAGAGAACAGTGAAAGAAAAGATGAGCTCAACTAGCCCAGTAAGAAATATTATGACTAAGATAATGCAGAATAAATTATCATTAGCCTTCAATAATGTTAAACTGATAGAATAATATAATAGACAACAAGTTTAACTGCAGCGGATTAAGCAATCCATAAGAAGAGTTAAGTAATGTATAAAATCTACTATCTTCTATGATTTAAAAAGTTTTTCATCAACTTTATCGCTGAGACTCAACTTAATAAATAAAATCGAATCATCCCTGCTCCACGGCCAAGGATATTCATGTAATCATCAATGGTCATGACTATACCTAATAATCCCTGGTCATAATCATACCAACAACTGTCCACCAATGAACTACAGGCCAATGAGGACTTTTACCATATCATTTGTCACATTACGGTCATGATTATACCGAATAATCCCTGGTCATAATCATATCAAGTCCATCTATGCACGTAAGCCAAAGATGACTTTCATCACAATATAAGCATGAGGATGATGACAATGACATAATAATTCAATAAAACGAGTTCAAGAATAAATTTTAAAGACTTATAAATTAATTTATCCAGGAACCAATAACGTCTAATTTATCAACATGACACTGCTTTATAGAGTAAAATTCAAGAATGTTCAGAAGAATATTTCCATGAAAAGATACTGGATGAAGCGCAAATATAAAGGATATTCCACTAATTTCATGGAGTATAGAAGTCAAAGCTTTAACCAACTGAGTATAAGAGAATATATGAAACTGCAAATGAATTTTTGTCCGCCATGCGGTAATCCACTTAGACAGATCATTTCCATAATTTAATAAGTAATAACTACAAAGGATCATTCACCATGCATGTGGTAATCCACATAGACAGGTTATTCTAACAGAATAATAAAAATGGAATAACAGAAGGATTCACCATGCGTGCGATAGACTACACCGACAGGTTATTCCCAACTGAATAATAAATAATGGAACCAGTCAAGCATAAATGCGCATACAGGATATTCCGACGAGAATAATAAATAATGGAACCAGTCCAAGGCGAACGCATACGTATGTGATATTCGACAGAATAATAAATAATAGAACCAGTCCCACGTAAACCCACGAGATAGGATATTTAAAATGAATAATAAAGAATGGAACCGGTCCCAGTAAGAACGCATAGAGCAGGATATTCAAATGTAATAATAAAGAACGGAATATTAGAAGAATTTCACCATGTATATGGTGTACAGATAAGCAAAAGTTATTCAATGTAATAATAAGAATGGAATAATGAAGAATTTCACCATGTATGCAAAAAGATTTGCATGAAGAAAAGTTATTCCAACATAATGATAAAGAATGGAATAACAGAAGTTCTCTTCATGAATAAGAAAAAAAGAATACCCCTTACGAGTACAACAAATAATATCCCCTACCTTAGAAAAACTGAATACTGGAGTAGTGAAGTAGCAGAATACTTTTCTTCTTTCTTTCTATAGTTTGTCTCTCTATAGTTTCAGTGAATTCATAAGAAATAATGAAGGAATGAGCTTCTATTTATAGGAGAATGGACTGAATAGTAACTAATTCATGAACTGTCCAGATTGATTTACTTTTAAATGGACGGTCCATATTGGTTTACTATTAAAACTTAAAGCAACGGTCCATCTTGATTTACTATTAAAACTTTAAACCAAATGATCCATATTGATTTACTATTATAACTTTCCACCGGCCGGTCCATATTGATTTACTATTATATCTTCAACCAACGGTCTGAAAAAAATTAGCACATCTCCTCATAGAATAATATTGTACCCAAAAATGATTTGGCCCGAAAAGAAATATATCTTACGGGTGAATAGTACCCCGTGAATAGTAACTCGTGAATAACAACTCATGAATAGTGACTCGTGAATAGTAACTTGTGAATAGTAACTCATAAATAGTAACTCGTGAATAGTAACTCATGAATAGAAACTTGTGAATAGTAACTCATGAATAGTAACTCGTGAATAGTAACTCATGAATAGTAACTCATGAATAGTACTCCGACACGAAAAGTGCTCCGAATACCCGATTGAACAATATAACCTCCAGACATCAATTATTATCGAAACAAATGTCGATTTCCACTAACACAAATAATTCCAACACAATGGAACTATAAAATTCATCTTTCAATCAACACGAACTTATTCATCATTAATATTATAACTCATAATATTTAACAACCGTGTCGTTCCTGAGGAAAGAAGGGGCTTTTCGATAAGGATTTCTCCTTATTGACGCGCAATTAGGTGACCAAACCTCTCCTTGACAGAACTTCTAGACATTGTCAATATTGCAAAGGATAATATGAATAACTTTACCGTCTCAATTATTGATTTAATAATATATCATATTATGCGATGATCTTTGTAACAATAATTGAATCAATAATATGAGAGATATGATGCAAAGATTTATCGTAGCAATAATTGAGTATAACTAAGTGACTTATCACGTAAGCATCAATAATCAATACCGGTGCTACTCTTGCAACCACGCCAGACGTATTCATTGTATTTTTTACTACCGAGTAGTTCAACAGTTTTAACGGTAACACTTTCGCCATTATTTTTATAAAATGATAATTCTGTCGTTTTCTAAATACGACAATACTTTTGTTGCGGGGTCCACCAATGATTGTGCAGTCGCACGAATATTCCTCAACAAAAATAATATTTCCCGACCAATCGAATATTTTATAACAACTTGCATACTTTGCAAAATTTATAAATACTACCCACAACTATAACATTATATCAAATCCACACCATAATATTAAAAAAAATATTTCGAGAAAATTAAACCTTTATTCATAAAATCTGGGGTCTCACAATCTCCCCTCCTTATGAAATTTCACCCTCAAAATTTAGGTACGTACCTGGTATGCCTAAGAGGTGAGGATACCTTGACTTCACTTGAAATTCTAACTCTTGAGGTATAACCTTTGAGTGTTGAATACAATCCTTCTTATCCAAGATTTTAACACGTAGCTTTTCATACGTTAAATCCTCTGCTATCTCGTCTAGTTCTAATTTAATAACATGGTTCGGGTCATCCACATATTTACGTAACATCGATACGTGGAGAAAAATAAAGTTATGAACACGCGACATACTTGGCGGTAAAACGAGTCTATAGGCCACAGTTCCTACTCGATCCAGGATTTTAAATGGGCCAATAAAATTGAGGGTTGAGATTTCCTCTCTTCATCGATTCTTGCTTCTAGAATAATGCCCTCTTGAACCTTCTTCTTCACATTCATCAGCTCCGGGTGTGTTGCTTGAGCGGCCTTTAACTTTATCGATTAAAGTCGATTCTACTCGTATATTTATTATCTTCACGTGGGTCACTAGAGTCTTTAACTCTATCTTCATCATTTGTAAGTTATACGAAATGGGTTGTTATGTTAACAACATCACACTCGTAAACGCATACGATCTTCTACTCAACGCATCAGCTAACACGTTCGCTTTTCCCACGATGATATTGAATGGTACAATCGTAATCTTCAACAGCTTGAGCCAACGTCTTTGGCACATTACACGTTCGTTTTGGGTGAAGAAAATATTTGAGGGTTTTAGAAATGGGTTTTGTACTGGGATCAATACAAAATTTGATTTCACGCTCTAGGGGTAGGCTAAGAAGTCTTCAAGAATACGTCAGAAAATTTATTAACAATAGAAATATCATTCAAAACTGTGACTCTCATCCAAGACTTGGATAACGCGTTACATTGATACCTATCAACTTGTCATCGTCATTCACGACGTCACCTATAGAAAGTCTGGCTTCGGTGCATTCCACACAAGTAAGTCACCAGCGAAAGGCTCAGGGCTCTTTACTTATGGCTTGATATGACAATGATTGACTTCTTGAATTCGCATAATAGGTTGGTTAGGAATATGAAAGCTAACAACCTTACAAAAAGCTTGATAAGTAGTTAACCAATCGATTCCTAAAATCACATCAAAGGCAAGTATTTTCAAAGAGATAAGATCGACAAGTAACGTGAAAGTGTCGATTTGAATCAATAAGATTTATAAACAGTGGAGGTAACGAAGGTTTCTACTATCGAAGTTTCAACCAATAAGTTAAAGTTTAATTTCTCCGAAGTTAAATTTAAATGTTGAGCGCAAGCAAGAGAGATAAAAGAATAGGTAGAACCGGTATCGAAAAAGGTATAGATTTCGCAAGAGTTTATGATAACTTACCCGTAATAACCTCGTTCGGGTTCCTTGATAAACACTCTCACTTAAACTCTGAGCTTGATTTTTTGTCCAGATCCGCCTTTGGTGCCAATAGCCCAATTTGGACTTGACTTCACTACACGACAAAATCGAGCTAAATGGTCTTCTCTTCTTGAAATTTCCACTTCTATTATCTTGGCCATGATTATCACCGAAATGGTTACCATTCTTGGCATGATAATTTCCCCCACGATGGTTATCATTGTTCTGATGGCCGTTGCCACCGGTATGATTATTATCATGTTGTTGGTCGTTACCTTTTGGTTGAGCTGACTCAACGGTTTCATGTGCTTCATTACTTATCTCAGCTTTTTCAGATGCCATTTTCAAACACTTTAACAAAACAAGGGTTAATTAACATATCACATATTATCCCTATACTCTGACCGACCAATTAAATACCAAATAAACTTAGGTAGGTCATACTAGCGAAGGAATTCCTCGTCTCTCCCCTCCTAGTTCTTGTCTCACATCTCAGCCAAGGATCATATCCCTAAGCTTTGATACCAACTGTGATGCCCCCAAAACAGGTATACATCACCCATCTTGGGTCGCCAGATACAAGGTACTAAATTCAAATACAACTTAATTATACAACAGTCGAGTAAAATACGACTAAACATATGCTGTGAGTTTTAATACAAATATTGTCATCTAGACAATATACAAACTCAATGGGGTCCTCATTACATTTATTATCACACTATTTCACAGAATAGTGAGGACTACTAATGCACCATCTAGGACCATCACTCTGTTCCCCGACTAGTCCCTGCTACGTTCTCATTTCCTGAAAAGAACAGTGAAAGAAAGGATGAGCTCAACAATCCCAGTAAGAAATATTATGACTAAGATAATGCAGAATAAATTATCATTAGCCTTCAATAATGTTAAACTGATAGAATAATATAATAGACAACAAGTTTAACTGCAGCGGATCAAGCAATCCATAAGAAGAGTCAAGTAATGTATAAAATATACTATCTTCTATGATTTAAAAAGTTTTTCATCAACTTTATCGCTGAGACTCAGCTTAATAAATAAAATCGAATCATCCCCGCTCCACGCCCAAGGATATTCATGTAATCATCAATGGTCATGACTATCTTAGAATAATCATTGGTCATAATCATACCAACAATCGTCCCACCAATGAACTATAGGCCAATGAGGACTTTTACCACATCATTCGTCACATTACGGTCATGATTATACCGAATAATCCCTGGTCATAATCATACCAAGTCCATCTATGCACGTAAGCCAAAGATGACTTTCATCACAATATAAGCATGAGGATGATGACAATGACATAATAATTCAATAAAACGAGTTCAAGAATAAATTTTAAAGACTTATAAATTAATTTATCCAGGAACCAATAACGTCCAATTTGTCAACATGATACTGCTTTGTAGAGTAAAATTCAAGAATGTTCAGAAGAATATTTCCATGAAAAGATACTGGATGAAGCGCAAATATCAAGGATATTCCACTAATTTCATTGAGTATAGAAGTCAAAGCTTTAACCAACTGAGTATAAGAGAATATATGAAACTGCAAATGAATTTTTGTCCGCCATGCGGTAATCCACTTAGACAGATTATTTCCACAATTTAATAAGGAATGAATACAAAGGATCATTTACCATGAATGTGGTAATCCACATAGACAGGTTATTCCAACACAATAATAAAGAATGGAATAATGAAGGATTCACCATGCATGCGATATAGATCGCATGGCATGTTATTCCCAATGTAATAATAAATAATGGAACCAGTGTCCCATAAATAATGCATAAGATATTCGACGTAATAATAAATAATGGAATCAGTCCGTACAGAACGCACGATGTGAGGATATTCTACGTAATAATAATAATGGAACCAGTCGGCGTAAACGCACGTACGAGGATATTACAGCGAATAATAAAGAATGGAACAGTCCCATAAACGCATGTGATATTCTAACGAATAATAAAGAATGGAATATTAGAAGAATTTCACCATGTATGCGAGTACTTCCGATAAACAAAAGTTATTCCAATGTAATAATAAGAATGGAATAATGAAGAATTTCACCATGTATGCGATTACTTTGCATACAGAAAAGTTATTCCAACATAATGATAAAGAATGGAATAATGAAGAAGTTCTCTTCATGAATAAGAAAGAAAGAATACCCCTTACGAGTACAACAAATAATATCCCCTACCTTAGAATAATTGAATACTGGAGTAGTGAAGTAGCAGAATACTTTTCTTCTTTCTTTTTATAGTTTCTCTCTCTAGAGTTTCAGTGAATTTGTAAGAAATAATGAAGGAATGAGCTTCTATTTATAGGAGAATGGACTGAATAGTAACTAATTCATGAACGGTCCAGATTGATTTACTTTTAAATGGACGGTCCATTTTGGTTTACTATTAAAACTTAAAGCAACGGTCCATATTGATTTACTATTAAAACTTTTAAACCAATGATCCATATTGATTTACTATTATAACTTTCCACCAATGTATCCATATTGATTTATTTATTATATCTTCAACCAACTGATTGCGAAAAAAATTAGCACATCTCCTCATGGAATAATATTGTACCCAAAAATGATTTGGACCGAAAAGAAATATATCTTACGGGTGAATAGTACCCCGTGAATAGTAACTCGTGAATAGCAACTCATGAATAGTAACTCGTGAATAGTAACTCGTGAATAGTAACTCATGAATAGTAACTCGTGAATAGTAACTCATGAATAGTAATTTGTGAATAGTAACTCGTGAATAGTAACTCATGAATAGTAACTCGTGAATAGTAACTCGTGAATAGTACTCCGACTCGAAAAGTGTCCCGAATACCCGATTGAACAATATAACCTCCAGACATCAATTATTATCGAAACAAATGTCGATTTTAACTAACACAAATAATTCCAACACAATGGAACTATAAAATTCATCTTTAATCAACACGAACTTATTCATCATTAATATTATAACTCATAATATTTAACAACCAGGTCGTTCCCAGGAAAGAAGGGGCTTTCCGATAAGGATTTCTCCTTATTGGCGCGCAATTAGGTGACCAAATCTCTCCTTGACTGAACTTCTAGACATTGTCAATATTGCAAATGATAATATGAATAACTTTGTCATCTCAATTATTGATTTAATAATATATCATATTATGCAGATGATACTGTAACAATAATTGAATCAATAATATGAGAGATATGATGCAACAATTACTGTAGCAATAATTGAGTATAACTGAGTGACTTATCACGAAAGCATCAATAATCAATACCGTATGCTACTATGCAACCATGAGTATTACTGTACTTACCGAGTAGTTCAACAGTTTTAACGGTAACACTTTCGCTGTTATTTTTATAAAATGATAATTTTATCATTTTCTAAATACGACAATACTTTCGTTGCGGGGTCCACCAATGATTGTGCCGTCACACGAATATTCTTCGATAAAAAGAATATTTCCCGACCAATCGAATATTTTATGACAACTTGCATACTTTGCAAAATTTATAAATACTACCTACAACTATAACATTATATCAAATCCACACCATAATATTAAAAAAAATATTTCAAGAAAATTAAATCTTTATTCATAAAATTTGGGGTCTCACAGTTTCAGCTTTGATGATTGATGTCTAGATGCCTTCGGATTCCACTGAATTAGTCCTAAGAGTTCATCATGCTTTGTGATATGATGGCTTCAACCGAGCTTTATTTGCTGAAGGGTTGCATCTTAGGATGAATGTTATTTCATCCCTATGACTGGCTATCTTGATGTGTCACTGTCTCTTCCTTTTCCGGGACTTGTGCCAGATTTGATGGAATGACATTTTGGTGTCGTTGGGTCTTTTCAACATGGGTCGCTGACTTTGAGGGTTTTTCTTGTGTGTAGACTTTTCAGGTTTGATTTTGGTGTCTTAGGATTGATGTTTGGGTTTGGATGTTTCTTTTAAAGGTTAGACCGCACCATAGATGGCTTCTTACGTACTCCCGTGGCTGGAGGGAGATCAGGTCTTTCATAGTTTAGGCTTGGCCTGAATGGTTGGAAACTGATATTTTGGAGTGGAGTATTCTGCAAATTTGAAAGGTGTTTGTTTTGATTGGTTTGAGTGGATTTTTAGGTTTTTTGTTTGGTTTGACCACACCATAGATGGCTGCCTACGTACTCCCATTGATGGGGGGATATCATGTCTTTCATAGTTCAAGCTTAGCCTAAATGGTTTGAGAAGTGTCTATTTGAGTCATTGGATTTTTTGTTTGGTTCAATTTTTTGATTTTTTTTTCAATATTCACATACATGGAAATTAAAAGGCTTAACGCTAAGAAAGTAATACCATCCCAACCACTCCTGGAACTCACAAATTTATCCCCTGGATCTACGTCTTCCTGGCTAGCTGAGGCCTGAAAGTCCAGTTATCAGTAGTTATGTTGCCTTCGAGGCTCGTGATGGAGGTTACCTCCTAGTTCTGAATATCTTCAATCATGGCCATAACTTGATCGTATCCTGATTTAGTACATCCCTCAAGGATTCTTAAACTGGACCCATCACAAAAAGGTATGAACTCTTGATTCTTTGATGGGTTGGCTTTCCTGACAGCTTCACTGCCTTTTTCTTCATTTGTTCCTTCATCTTTCTCATAGGCTTGAGAGCATTTAATTATGAAATCTCTCTTAAACTGTTGTTGTATTTCTCGAAAGGAACTTTTCTTTTTGGCTTTTTCCACACTGAGAAGGATTAATATTTCCTCATCATCAAGAAGGGTAAAATCGGGAATGTGGTTGCTAACTTTTGGCAATAAGATGTTTGATGGTGGTGGATGAATTTCCTTTGGGGACTGTCTTGTTTCGTCTATCATTCCCCGCATTAAGACCAGTCCACCTTGTTCTCGGCCTGGATTGGTGCTCATAGCCGTCACCTCCTTTGAATTGCCTGTCTTGAGTGGACATTTTAAGTTTTTCATTTCCCTTTTACCTTTTCTGGTCATGGGGATTTCTATCCTCAGTTCTCTATTTTCAATGAGATCCTGGATTTTGTGTTATAGATGCCAACATTCCTCGATCACATGTCCCAATGGTCTTGAATGATAAGCACACCTCTTGTTAAGATCATAATGCCTTCCTTTGGGATTAGCAGGTGGAGCAAGCATAGTGATCTTTTTCTGCGCAACCAATTGGGCTAAAATTTTTTCTAATGAGTCCTCCAAAGGTGTGATTACCCTTCTCTGCCTACTCTTCCCAACTCT
Organism: Panax quinquefolius; assembly: GCA_020205615.1. Lineage (NCBI taxonomy): Eukaryota > Viridiplantae > Streptophyta > Magnoliopsida > Apiales > Araliaceae > Panax > Panax quinquefolius. The sequence continues at coordinate 59,676,281 of CM035172.1, forward strand.
CAGTGCCATAAGATTTTGGGGTTTTGCCAGTGTTTGGAATGTTGTTTGATATTTCCTATTTAGGAATTCTCATTCATCTGGACGATTTTTTCGCTGGCCAGATCTTCTTGTAATTTTATCATTCAACTTTTCTTGTGCTTTCAACCCACTTTGATCTTCTGCATTTAGTTGGCTCATCTTGGAGGGATATATGCTTGCATTATGGTTAACCTCTTTTTCCTTTTAGCTTTTGATAGTTGATTGAAAAGTTGCCTTGTAACCTAATGTTGGCACACTATCAGATTAACCAATAGAGTTACTTGATGCTGGATCGTCTCTAATTTTTGACTTACTGTCCTATATTCCTCCGAAATTTCCCACTCTAGGACATTTTTTCTGCTTCTTTGGGGGAACTCCTCCATCCTTCGGATGTACTTACGATTTGGATGCATTTTAACGCTTCCTGACCCGATCATGTTCACTCCCTCTATATCATGCTGTAACAGAAGGTTGGTGTTGACATTTGGTTGGTCAGGTTGTTGGACCACAATACTACCACTTTCTATCAGATTTTGAAATTAATGCTTTAAGGACCAACAGTCTTGTGTATCGTGTCCCGAAGACCCTAAATGGTAAGCATATCTCTGGCTTGGATTGTATCTTTTGCTTTTTAGATCAAGAGGTGGAGCCAATTCGATAATTTTCCTCTGGTTGATTAATAACTCCAATATGTTTTCCAGGGAATCACTTAGTGGAGTGAACACCCAATTTTTGGTTTTTTCAAATTTTCTCTTTCTGTCCTGACATTGGTTGAATGAAGCCTGTTGTTGAAATGTCAGGTTGCCTTGCTTCTTCCAAAGGGGGGGGGACTATAGGTTGATCTCATAGCTTTCCCTTTTAAAATGAGGGATACATCTTCATTGCCTTTTTCGGGTACCCTTTTGGGAGTGGTCGCATAGTTGCCAGACTGTATATGCTCGGCGACTACTTCCAAGCTTGTGAGATCTTTAATCTTACCCCTTTTAGTCCCATCTCTGCCATTTCACCATGTTTAATCATCTTTGAGAATGGCTTGCCTATTCCTGCAAGGATCCTCCCATAGTAAGGTGCCTCTTAGATGTCTACGAAAGTCATCACCATTTCAGTTTCTGACATAGACGGGCTGACTTGTGCTACCAGATGTCTCCATCTTTGAGCGTATTCTCGGAAAGATTCATTGTTCTACTTCTTAACTTTAGTCACTTGGTATCGATCCGGTGCCATTTGTGACTGAAAACTGTATTGATTTAGGAAGGCATGGGCTAAATCTTCCCAGTTGTGGATTTTGGCATTGTCAAGTCGATCATACCAGGCTCTAGCCTCTCTAGTGAGACTCTTTTGGAAAAGCTGCATTATGAGGCTTTCATCTTCAGCATAAGTCCTCAACTCGCCAATGTATACTTTCAGGTGCATATATGGTTCGCCTGTCCCATTTTAATTTTCAAACTCCGGGACTTGAAATTTCTCAGGATATCGAGCCCTTGGTAATATACAGAGATCTAAATAGATGACACCTCCATAGTTTCAAGTCTCTTTGATTGACCGAATGGTTTCCTCCATTTATTGGACTTTCTTTCTTATATCCCCAGTTTCTCGATCATCCCTAGGGTTTATGATTTCGGGGGTTTTGTTGGTTCCTTTATTGGAATGCTGCAGCGCAGCTGCATCCCATTTATCCTTGTGGGTAGCGCAACTGCTCCGGTCTCTGAACTCCAGCAGTAGACTTTTTAATTATTTTGATCAATTGGATGGGCAAGGAAGGACTCGTGAATTATTATATATATGGCATATTTACAGTTTGTAATGAGGGAGACTAGTTTTAGAACTCCATTAAATCCCTCTTGGGATAGATTTTTGTTAATTTGTTCTTTACTTTCTTTCTTAGATTAGGAACCCTAGATTAACTAAGAACTGAAGATTGAAGCTATTGATTATCATTGGGAATTCAGATTGGAAGCAAGAGAATGCAGATTTGTTTATCAACTTTAAATTCTCTTCTTATTTATTTGTATCTTTTAATGCTTAATCAATTGTGGATGATGGATTCTAGTTCAGTTATGAATTCAACTCTGTTTTGAGATTACTATGAATCTTATTATGTAATTTACTTTAATAAACTTCCTTGTTAGTCTTATTAGCTGTATTTGGATTGTCTATTATGATTTGCCTTTAATTGCTTAATTGCCTAGCTAACAATTACTGTGATAATCCATATGATCTTGAGAGACAGATTATGGGTTTAGATCTGATCATAATAGCATGTATTTATGTGTTCTGTATGGTGTTGGAATTCATAATTTGTGCTTAGGATAGAGATATACCGAAGCATTGGATGTAATCTAATAAGAACTTGCACTTAAACTCTTTTTAATTGTAATTCACATAGAGATATAGTGGATTAGTTAATTAGGGTGTTTAAGTTGGTTCTATCATCTGTGGATTTGATTTGATATGAGTATGGTGCGTTGAGAGATGACCATATTTTACTTTTGTGTTCTTGATTAACAATCCAGTATAAATAATTTGGCTTAACAAGAAGCGTGTTGACTTAAATAAAACAATAAGTGAAGTTGTAATCTCAAGTCTTCATTATCTTGTTTCACTCTAGGGATAATTAGTAATAGTTTAATTAATTATATTAAATTAAAATATTAAATCATTTGTTTAAATAAGATTAAATTGGTTATAGGTTATTACTTGATAATTTTTGTTAACTAATTCTCTATGGGAACGAACTCTACTTACTATTATATTACTTGTTGATCACGTATATTTGCGTGTGAGCGTATCTAAAATTTACCCAACAAGTTTTTGGCGCCGTTGTCGGGGAATTAGTTTAATAATTTTTTTGTCAATATTAGCTTCAATCAAATTAGTCTTACTTAAACAACTTTTCTTTTTTTCTTTTTATTTGTTATTTAATTCTCTTCCTATTTTTCTCTCTTTTCAGGTACCATAGTTGGATGCAACTATCAATGGTCATACTCGAATATGACTCAGCCAAGGGACACATGGATTGATGAACTCAATGGAATTTCTGCATTATTAGCAAAGCTTGAGACACTATCGAGGAGGTTGGATGTAGTTATAGCCCAACGTAATCGAAGGATTGTAGACACTCGAAATTTTGTTTTCCTGTTACTAACTATGCAGGAGGATAAAAGCGTCTTTTCACACTCCAGAGGTAACCCTAGAGGACCACAACATCAATTCCAACCCCGGAGGTAGCCCCGGGATATCCAGTTTCCAACCCGGAGATAACCCCGGGAGAGTCGGTCCCAACCCCAAAAGATCAAGTCTAATGCCCGTTGTGAACCTTGGGAGGTCAAGCCAACCTTAGAGATAACCCTGAGGACATTCAGAGTCAACAACATGATATCCTCAGAGATAACCCTGAGAAAAGATTGCTACAACTGCGCGAACACCGGAGATAACTTCGGGAGGGGAAAAATGGTCATTTTTTCCAACTCAACTTCATTTCAAATCAAATACACTCATTTCAACTCAAATTGCTTCAAAAGAAGTCCCACAAGAACCATATCTTAACTTCAGAGTGCAAACTACACAAAATAGCTCACCGAATTGCCTGATGGAAACCCAGAAATGCTATTTCGGTCATGGACCCATCTTCCCAAAATCAAAAAAGGGCAAATCCTATGTGGTTGGGTAGCTCTCGGAAAGAGCTTTCCGGAATGGTATGGCACGTTTCCATCGGACTCCCAGATTGAAAGTTATGAAGGTCCGAGCGAACAGCGCGTTGTCCGAGTGTACGTACTTCGACACGGCGAGACCCACATTGTGACACCCCCAAATCCAGGTACTTCATTCACATAGGATTTGGTGCTCACTATCAAAATAATTACATCTAACTACCCATAATAAAGGATAAAACATTAATTAATTTAAACAATAATCTCTCCCATTAAAGGGTTACATCATTATCTCAAAATAATCCTAGGTAATCTAACCTTAAATTATTACATCAGGTTGCGGAATACATTATAAAATAAAATAAGTCTTATAACATCATGCATTTAAGTAAACTTTAAATAATTCTTTAACACTTGGACATCTTGCCCTTTCCCTTGCCAGTAGATGGCTCATCACCTCTTTCGACTTTAGCTGCATAGTTAATTGCAAGAGTGAGCAAACAATTGCTCACTGACATAAAGAATAGTAATAATAACCATATGAGAATGAACAACGAATTTTTTACAATAATGAACTTGTTCTACGAATAGAAACAGAAACAAGTTAGAACTTTTAATATCGGAGGGTCTTATGACCACGAACTATGTCCACGGTGATTAGGTATTACTACCCCAACCTTAATGATTAATTAGATCTGCATGCAGACTCTTCTTAACGTACTTAGGGGGATCAGCCCTTTGTACCATGTATTGTGCACAAACATCTAAACGTTTCACGTATAAAATCCCCTATGTTAGGGTTGTTCGTCTCAGTTTGAATTTAGAATTTCCGCACTAAAGAAAGTTTAGTTTGGAACTAGCTTATCAGTGTTTCTAGAATTTTTGAACACTTATTCAATTTCCATCAATAAAGGTTAATTAATACAAGAATGTATAACTGAACAAGGCTATCAAAGTCAAAGATCAGATATTAACAATATATAACTGAATAAACATGATATACATGCAAAGTATTATATTCAAAGAATTAGAACAATCTTCTTTGAATCAATGTGCTAGAACAATATACGTCTTGAATAACAATAATAAGAAATGAGAATGTGAAACTCATTCGATGTAACGAATTAGGTTACATGAGCTTATTCAATCATACATAAGAATAGAATCAATAGTCTTGCTCAATAAAAGTTTAGGATAAGAAACTTACATTCATAAACAAAAGAATGAAGTTAGAAAGCTTGCTCAATGTAAAGAGTTAAGGTTTAGATACTTGCCTTGATTGTAAGCTACACAAATGTAAAATAATCTCCAATTATCCTACATATATCATTGAAATCGCAACAACAATTAGTTATATAAATATTAGCTTTTGGGTTTAAACCATCATTTAGGTCATAACCTTAACTTAGCATCTAACCATATATGTTAACACACTTAACGAATCTAAAATCTCATTACTTAATCGTCCACCTTTAACTTTTAAAACATCACTTTTAGTTTCATTATATAACTCAATTAGCAATCACTTAAAAAAAAATCTTTTATTCTTTGTATTACAATGCATGACAACCTATTATTGTAGTTTATGTTACACCTCGACATCATTAACATGCATGCTAAACTAATATAAGTCTGATGCACATGAGCTATGAATAATGAAGTAAGTCATCGCACATGGGCTCGAGTACTGGCACAGCATATTGTACTGTCCTTTGCCTTAACTTAATGCTAAGTGTATTTATTTGGTGTGATCAGAAAACCTCAAGTGGCAAGAATCGCTTAGAATCAAGCAATTATATGATTTTTTTTTTTTAGCACCGGTAGCGCACAATAGCTATTGAATTGCATCGACAGAGGCGTAAACGACGGTGAAAAGATGTCAAACTTTAGCCCAACAAACAAGAATTCCACCCACAAAATAGTGAAATTAACATCTACAATTGGTACAAACTATTACAAACATGTTTACTAACATTTACAACCAATTAACACAATTTAACATCAACTAAAACTAGTTTAATTTCTCAAAATTCCATATTTTCATATAAAACTCCATTTTTGAACTTCTTCACAAAAATCATCATTGACATCTCAATTTTTCGCCAAATCACTTCATTCAAACTACGTTATCTTCGTTTCTTAATGAACTAGCATAAGCTAACATCAATTTGCAGATTCTAACACACATTAAGCATGAAACGTTTTACTTTTTAAACCATATTATATGAACATAAACACTGTGATTTTTCTTTTTTCTTCCTACACCCAATTTACACGAATTTGATAACTGATATACTACCACAGATGATAACCAACCAATTTATCAAGAGTATACATATATATAGTATCAACAACATCTTGTACACCAATTCCACATAACCAACTTCAGAGAATAGAAAATTACAAGACTATAAAATTAGAATTGAAGTAAGTTATACCTTCACTCTAATTGTATGCTACCAAAGGATGGTGACTAGGTTTAGCAATTCCCCTTCTTCCTCTTGCCAATCACCAAGAACTCACTGTTTTTCTCTCTTCTCTGTCAAACCTTCTTTGTATTTTCTATATTGTCTAGCCTTAGGGAAAAATAAGATGCGTAGGAAAATATAAGCTAGCCACAATCCCATGTACGTCAGTTAAAAAAATAAAAAGACGTCAGTTGGGAAAAAACCAAAGGCCGCAAGGCCTTGTTTGGCTAAGCACCTATTTTCCAAACTAAATTATTTAAATAATATTATATTATATAGTTACTTTGTGTCACACCTTAATTTAATTAATTTAAATAACTTTAGCTTAATAATTTATAATAATAATAAAAACCTTATTATCATTATACTTATAATTAATAAATAATTATATATCTAATTTAATTAATAAATTAGAAACATCACTTTATTTAATTTATTTATTTCCTTTAAATTAAATAATTCATTTAATTTAATTATTTTCTTAAATATTAAGCAATTGATTTAATTTAATTATTTTCTTAAATTAAATCCTTCAATAAAATTATTATTCAATTTAATTAGCATTAATCAATTTAGTTACCAAATTAATTCACCACAATTATCAATTATTTATTTTCCTCAATAAATAAATTATTTAAAATATTTATTTAATTCAATAAATATTTAAATTAAATTACAAATTTCTCTATCGTTACATCATTCTCTCCTTAAAAGGATTCTGTCCCCAGAATCACAACTCGAAAAATTCATTAATTACATTCTTCCATCCTTAACAAGATTCTGTCCCCAAAATCGCTATACAAAATCAAGCAAATAACTGAGGATAATTCTTCATCATAACGCTTTCAAGTTCCCATGTAGCTTCTTCAGCATTGTGGCTCTTCCAGATTACCTTAACAAAATGTATCACCTTATTCCTCAGTACTTGCTCTTTTCTGTCAACAATTTGAACATGGACTTCTTCATACGTTAAGTCTTTCTCAAACTGTAAGGGCTCATATTCTATAACATGTTTATAGTCAGGCTTATATGGTCTCAACACCGAGATTTGAACGGGGACTTCTTCATACGTTAAGTCTTTCTCAAACTGTAAGGGCTCATATTCTATAACATGTTTATAGTCAGGCTTATATGATCTCAACACCGAGATGTGGAAAACATTATGGATATGCACCAATTCTGGAGGTAAAGCTACCTCGTATGCCACTTCACCCACTTGTCGAAGTACTTTAAAAGGACCTATAAACCTAGGGCTTAATTTCCCTTTCTTGCCAAATCGAATTTTCCCCTTCCACGGAGTTACTTTCAAGAAAACATAACTACCAACATCGAATTCCCGATTTTGTCGGTGTTGATCGGCATATTTCTTCTGTCTATCCTGTGCAGCTATCAATCTTGCTCGAATGACCTTGATGATTTCGACGATTTGTTGTACCAACTCTGGACCCAATAGTTGACGTTCACCTACCTCATCCCAAAGATAATCTGAGTTCTCAGATTTCTCGCCAGATAACGCTTCATAAGGCGGCATGCCAATACTCGCGTGATAACTATTATTATAGGAAAATTCAACCAACGGTAAATGATCATCCCAATTTCCCTTGAAATCCATAATATATGCTCTGAGCATATCCTCTAGTGTCTAGATGGTTCTCTCACTTTGTCCGTCTGTTTGAAGGATGGTACGTTGTGCTCATCCTTAGTTGTGTTCCCAATAATTCTTGAAATCGCTTCCAGAAATTTGATGTGAAACATGGGTCTGCATCTCGATTATCCGGAATAACTTGAAAGTAGTATGCACAAGCCGATCATGTTTGATGATAAAGCATATACTTTGTAACAATCTTATTCATTTATTAATAAAAAGTATTAATTTATTAAAGGCTTTTAATTATCTACATGATCTTTGTTTTATAATATGTGATAAACCCGTAGTTTTAAGCAATGCTTTTAGAATAATGATGATGATCATTCTAATGAGATCTAAATTCTTAGAAAGCTTAAAACTAAAATAGTTCCCAATCGTTGGATTACTAAATTGGGGATTAGTGAATCCAGGATAGATTGGTACATCGTTGCTTGCTCATTGGATGAGGATGATTGATCTCATGATCATTTGTGTGGAACACTAAAGCAAGTATGTAGGTGCTTATTAGAGAATAAGTTCCTTTGAGCATTGGCTCGCTAAGGAATACCTAATGGAGTTTTATTTGCACTGTCGATAGGAATTCCTGTAGTGATAGTAGTACAAGTAATCCTTGGACTTGAGATCATCATAGTATCTTGTGTATGATGAGTTATACTTTGACTTATTCCTTAAGACCCTTAGGGTATATCAAAGGGTATGCTTGGGTATAATAAGTTATACATGGAGATAATGTATGATCGATAAAGAATCTACCACTTCTATTAAAAGAAGAGAAATGTCTATGTGATTCGATAAATGACAACCCGGTAGTCCTTGGCCAAGGCAGAATGAAATTAGAAAGGAGTTTCTAATTTGCATTATTTGGAGTTGTGCATTTAAGGATCGAAATACATATAATTAAATAAAATAAGACTTGGCAGTAATTCCATGTCTTATATTTAATTGGGACATTGTATGGTGGAAGGATTGAATTGTCGCAGTAACTATTTACTCAAAGGTTCTTTAATGATTAATGTTGAAATCTATATTATACGGAAAGTCGTTGATCATTTAGGAGAACTTATCATTGTAGAATAAATAATATTTATTTAAATAAATTAATTGTTTAATTTATTTATTTAAATAAGATTAGAATTATTCTAATTGATTTATTCACAATAGGTTTAATATGGAGAACCTAAAGGGTCACACCATAAAAGGAAGAATAATTATTTAAGAAGTTAATGGCATAATCGTAATAATATGTTAAGTATATTTAATTTAATCTATGGTGATAGAATAAATTAAATAGCTTAATATTATTATTTAATATTTTAGAAATATTAAATATAAATTAATAAGAGGAGTCTTATTATATTATTATTACATTATTATTATTTTAATTTTCTAAAGAGTTTAGGAATTAATTTAATATAAGTACTCTCATTTATTCCTAATTGGATTAGGAGGAAAATTAATTAAAGGAGTTTAATTAATTATCCTAATAAGATTAGGGAGCTTAATTAATTAAAAAGAATTTAATTAATTAAATAAAACCCAATTCCTTAATTGTTAAGATGGGTTGCCCACATCTATAAATAAGAGGAGTCTTATTATGGGTGGGTGGGGTTGTTGACTTTTTCAACAAACGAATAATTCGAATTGTTGGAGAGTACCCTTTTCTATAGAGATAGAAAAACTAGGGTTTGAGACAAATACCCATCTTCTTGAATTTTCTTCTTCCTTGGTGGATCACCTCTGAGAGGCCAAACATTTGGGTGGCTAGCGTTGATCGAAGGAAAGAACCAAACCCGGTGGATTCAAGTTGATTGAGCGAAAAGATTTGGAGGTGAACTTGTACGAGGAAGCTCGATCTTCAAGGGTATGATTTTATTCTTTATCTTTTCGTTTAATTAATAATTGTGCATAAAGGGTGATCAGGGTATATGGTTTGTAAATTTTTAAACTCGATTTTTACGTTTAGCATTTTTTATGCAATTTGATTGCGTTATGAATATTACAAACCTAACGGTGGCATCGAGCCAAACCTTTATGCGAATTATTAATTGTTTTAATTTGATATGTATATTGATATGTGTTTAGAACAATTTAATTGGGCATAATTTTATTTATAAAATTTATAAAAAAAAAAAAAAAAAAAAAAAAAAAAGTTATTCATAAATTGATTATTATGAAATTATTATTTTTTATTTATATTTTTTAGCATTAGTTTTGCAGGTTAAAATAAAAAAATAAATTGATAATATATATGAAGATATATATATATATAAAAAAAAACAAATAAAATATAAATAAAAAAAAAAAAAATGCGCTTTTAAAAAAATAAAAAGGAGTAGGTAATTTTTTTTTTTAATCGTAATAGTATCATATTGATATTAGTGTTATAAAAAAAAAAAAATATATATATATATATATATATATATATATATATATATATATATATATATATATATATATATATATATATATATATATATATATATATATATATATATATATATATATATATATATATATATATATATATATATATAATATAATTTTATAATTAAAATAAAAGTTTATTTTAATTTTAAAATAAAAGTTTATTTTAATATTAAAATATAAAGTTTATTTTAATTTTAAAATTAATTTTCATCTTAACTAATTAGAGTTGGAATTGGATTCCATGATAACTAATTGGAGTTGAAATTGGATTAATCCATTTTCCTTAAATAAAGAGTTTATTTAGATATGAAATAAGATTTCATATTATTCAAAATAAAAAGAGTTTATTTGTGAATAGGAAAAAGAATCCTAATTTCCTTAAATAAAGGAGTTTATTTAAATATGAAATAAGATTTCATATTATTCAAAATAAAGGAGTTTATTTGTGAATAGGAAAAATAATCAAGTGTTTCCTTAAATAAGGAATTTTTTTTTACATGGAATTGGATTCCATAATTAATTAAAATAAAGAGTTTATTTGTGAATTTTTTTTTTTAATGGAATTTTTTACATGGAATTGGATTCCATAATTAATTAAAATAAAGAGTTTATTTTAATTAAAGATTTTTTTTTATATATATGAAATTGGATTTCATAATTAATTAAAATAAAGAGTTTATTTTGATTAAAATTTTGATTAAAATAAAATAGTTTATTTTATTCAAAATTGGATAAATTAAAATAAAATAGTTTTATTTTGATTTAAATTTGGATTAAAATAAAGGAGTTTATTTTGATTCAAAAATAGATTTTATACTAACTAAATTTGCCCATTAAATGATATCAATATATATATTAAATGTTTATTATTCATGAGATGAATGTTATTTATTGATGCATATGGTGATGTGTATGATAATAAATGGGATTGATTATGGACTATTGACCCGATGTGATTGGATTTTATTTTAGTTGGATGCATGAATGTATGGGTTTTATTAAATGGGAATTCTGCGTACCTCGTCTTCTCTAATTTTTTCTTAATGTAAATTCTATCTCCCTCTATGTACTTCCCCTTATTTAGCGATCGAGGTTTCTATTTATTTTAAATAGTTTTGTAATAGGAATAGTTAGAATTAATTTTGAAAAATTGGAGATCGAGAAGCAAGAGGCGCTTGAAGACCCGTTTGTAATGGAGCGGGTTTAAATGTAATAGTTATATTTAAATATTATTTCTTGCACCCCTAGGGTTTGACCTTTTGGTTCACTTGGTGGCTCTAGTGAACAAACTAGAATAAAAGTCCATAATCAATCAAGGGTAGAATATAGTATTCTATATGTGCATGCTTATACTATATATATATATATATTATGCAAACATGCTTCGCATGTTAATTAATATATGGCGTATTTTATATATATATAAATGCATGCGCTAAGCAGATGAGATGAGACAAATTAATAACAAACCCCTCAATTTTTTATATTAAGTCTAAGCGTTCAAAGATATTTGGAATATCGAGCGTTAAGCCTTACAGCATGATAAAATTAATAGAGTATTAAATATTTAATATGAGTTTGTTTGTTGTGTCACCACAAGGCAAGTATTAAGTATTTAAGATGTTAATTTATCACATTTGATGCTTATAAAGAAAATTGAACAATATTGTTTTTTGTTGTGTCACCACAAGGATGATATTTTCTTTTTGAATATATGGAGTGCTAGGTCGGACTTAACTTGGATAATTTTGATTCGGATGTGCCACCACTTGATCAAAATAATCTAAGAGGCAAAAGAAAGGAGTTGCATAGTTGATGTAATTGACAAAAGTTGTCTACTATTTATTTATATATAGTTTGTTGTGTCACCACAAGGCTATATACATTTGAAATGGGATCCTTATTCTCACTAGCAAATCTTTAATTAGATTTTGCTTAGAACTATATAAGTGAGGTAATATAGTTTGAAGAAAATAGTGGGAGATACCAATTTAAAACAAGACCTAATTTATTTTGGTAATTAATAAAAGAATGTATGTTAAAATGTTGTTAATTACAAATTCATTTACGAAATTTTACAATGTCTAAAATTACTATCAACTATGAAGCATATTAGATGCTAAATTAACGGAAATGAATTAAGCGGATTGGTTAAGGAATTTGAGAATAGTTCTCATAATTTGAAAAGCTATCTTATGTCATAATCGCCTATCCCTGCAATGGTTGCGACAATGCCTACGAGGAAGAGATTGCTACTTTTAGAAAGTGGCGAGATGATGCCTGATTGGCTCGATGCATCATGCTCGCATCCATGAATAACTTGAGCTTGGCGTCGGCATGAAACTATGGATGCTCTCTATATTCTGCACATCAGTAGTTGATGGTGAGGAAATGGGGTGATAGATATCGAGATATCTAAGGAGCTCTTAGATCTAGAATGGCCCGATGGCACTATAAATGCTGAGAAAAAGTTCTTAACATAATCAATTTGATTGATCGATTAGGACATTTGGTTTTGTCATGGATGGAGAGTTGAGCGAGATTTGATCTTGCACTCACTCCGGACTCCTTTCACAATTGTTGTGAATTTTTCATATAAACAAGCTAGATATCGACCTCTTTGATTTGCTTAACATGTTGAAAAATGTTGAGAGTCACTTTCAACAAGAAAGACCATGTCTTCTTGGTAGGGGCCAAAGGATCTTACGAAAAGAAGAGCGATTCAAAGAAGGTAAATAGAAAGGCATAAACAAAGGATAATAAGAACAAAAGCGATACGGATAGCAAAGGGTTTGCTTCCCTTTGCAATAAGCTGGACCTTTGGAAAAAAGCTGCGAGAAGCATCTTGCGGAGGCTAACGAAAAAAAGCTTAGTGAAGTTTTGGTTACACAATCTGATTTTGTTCATGATTGAAATAAATTTTCTTTAAGTCGAGGTTCTACTTGGGTATTGGATATCTGAGCTTTGGTTATCATAAATATAGATTTATGAAGGGACCAGCGCAGTAGAAAGCTAAACAAATATAAGTAATCTATGTGTGGGAAAATGAAGCAAAGGTTGCTTTGCATTAGTATATAGAAACTTATAGTTTAGCAATGCCTACTGAGCAAATCTATTAAGTCGATAAGTTGTTATTGTATTCGAGTTCTTGTTAGAAATATTATTTCCATTTTATTGTTGGATGATGAAATCTTTGGTATTATAATTAAGAACAATTGTTGTTCTATTTATAATAATAATGTTTTGTATATAAATGGAATATTACTTAATAAATTTTGTATACTTGACTTACGTGAAAATAATTTTGCAAATTGAACAAACTAGTATAAGAAAAGGAGATGATCATTCGAAAGAGTTGAATGTGTGTATTTCTTTGAAATACAAGTGTGAATTATTTGAAAGGTTCAAAGAATTGAAGTGAAACAAATTGGCAAAGTATTAAGATTCTTTGATTAGATCGAGGAATAAATACTTGTGCTGATAAGTTTCTAGATCATCTCAAATGGTTTTCTCATAATGGACACATCGATCTGTAATAATTGATTGATGTATCTGAATGAAAAATCGTACCTTGTTGGACATGATGCGGTCCATAATGATTTTTCCGACATTCGGTATCCTTACAGGATAATGTCCTAGAAATGGTGCATATATCTACGAAAAGGTAACCTCAAAATCCGGCCCCAAGACTCCATAAAAGTTATGGACGGGGAGGATTCCTAATCTTAAGTATGTTAAGATAAGGGGTTGTCGACTTATGTGAAAAGGTTTCAAAGGATAAGCTTGGGACAAGATTTGACAAATGTCTGATTTGTGGGACATCCTAAAGTAAGTTTAGGGTATATGTTCTATAATCTACTTAGCAAAAGGTGTTTGTTCTGAAAACACGCTTTATACTAAGATAAAGGTGTTTATCATTGAAGGGGCTAGTGGGAGGATAATAGATCTTGAAGAGTTCAAGAACCACAAAACACTTTATAAGTCGAATAAGAGGAACTGTAGATAGACCTATTGTACCTGGCAAGAATCGTAAATGCGGAATAGTACCAAGATACCTAGGAGGTATGGATTCATCATGATGATGATGATGAGGTACACATCATAGAAGATGATGATCCGATTACATCGATGAGTAATGATGATCGGAGAAATGGATTGAACAAGTTTCTCGATATGGAACATTTATTTTGATGAGCAATCAAAAGAGTTTGATTTTATCAAAAATAAGAATGAATTAGTGTGTATAAAAAAGGGTCGATGGGAGCATCGTGACATTTCTAGTATTATATGTTGATATACTACGGATGAGGAATGACATACCAATGCTACAATTAGTAAAGATAAAGTTGTCTAAACATTCCTCCATGAATGATTTGGGAAGAGTATCTTAATTGGGGATAAATCTATATAGATAGATTTAAAAGGATGCTCGACTTAACCCGAGAGCGTATATTCATTTGATGCTAAAGTCGTTTAGCATGGCAAACTCAAGAGATGTCTCATGTTGATGAGATATGGGTGTATCTCTCTTAATAGTCCCCACAGACTCGAAAAGAGAGATCGCATGAGTGACAATCATGTATGCAATGAAATATACGAGACACGATGTTGATCGGTCGTAATGCGGAGAAGTTCCTTTGTGAGTCGGTGAAAAACATCTTAAAAAGTCTTAGCAGGCACTAAGGATGTGATCATATTCATGGTGGGTCTTAATTAAAACTAGAGGGCTTAACGGACTCAAGTTTTTCAGACGAGACCAAGACGACGAGAAAATCCACTTTAAGGTAAAGTGTTACCTTGAGCGGTGGTGCGAGTGAATTGGAAAGGTTCAAAAATGCAAAAGTTCTTTGGTTTAGTGATAAAGACAAAGTATATAGCTATAAATGAAGGCTGCAAGTTGATTGTTTGGATGAAAAGTTCATTCTGAGAGACTAGGAATAGTTCTAAGTCTCATCTTGGATCTAAACATGTGTTGTGGCACTTTCATTTGATTATTAGAATCATTGAAAGATGGGAAATCACTATAGAGATAGTGGACTCTCATGAACAACATTACATATCCATTAACTAAAGCTTATCCAGCGGCAATGGGATAATCGTCACTTAGAGAAGAAGAGTATGAGATACCATGACGATTGGCTTTAGTGCAAGTGGGAGATTGAAAGTAGTATGCACACAAACCCGATCATGTTTGATGATAAAGCATATACTTTGTAACAATCTTATTCATTTATTAATAAAAAGTATTAATTTATTAAAGGCTTTTAATTATCTACATGATCTTTGTTTTATAATATGTGATAAACCCATAGTTTTAAGCAATGCTTTTAGAATAATGATGATGATCATTCTAATGAGATCTAAATTCTTAGAAAGCTTAAAACTAAAATAGTTCCCAATCGTTGGATTACTAAATTGGGGATTAGTGAATCCAGGATAGATTGGTACATCGTTGCTTGCTCATTGGATGAGGATGATTGATCTCATGATCATTTGTGTGGAACACTAAAAGCAAGTATGTAGGTGCTTATTAGAGAATAAGTTCCTTTGAGCATTGGCTCGCTAAGGAATACCTAATGGAGTTTTATTTTGCTGTCGATAGGAATTCTGTAGTGATAGTAGTACAAGTGATCCTTGGACTTGAGATCATCATAGTATCTTGTGTATGATGAGTTATACTTTGACTTATTCCTTAAGACCCTTAGGGTATATCAAAGGTATGCTTGGGTATAATAAGTTATACATGGAGATAATGTATGATCGATAAAGAATCTACCACTTCTAATAAAAAAGAGAAATGTCTATGTGATTCGATAAATGACAACCCGGTAGTCCTTGGCCAAAGCGAGAATGAAATTAGAAAGGAGTTTCTAATTTGCATTATTTGAGTTGTGCATTTAAGGATCGAAATACATATAATTAAATAAAATAAGACTTGTGGTAATTCCATATCTTATATTTAATTGGGACATTGTATGGTGGAAGGATTGAATTATGCGGTAACTATTTACTCAAAGGTTTCTTTTAATGATTAATGTTGAAATCTATATTATACGGAAAGTCGTTGATCATTTAGGGGAGGCTTATCACTATTGTAGAATAAATATTATTTATTTAAATAAATTAATTGTTTAATTTATTTATTTAAATAAGATTAGAATTATTCTAATTGATTTATTCAATAGGTTTAATATGGAGAACCTAAAGGGTCACACCATAAAAGGAAGAATAATTATTTAAGAAGTTAATGGCATAATCGTAATAATATGTTAAGTATATTTAATTTAATCTATGGTGATAGAATAAATTAAATAGCTTAATATTATTATTTAATATTTTAGAAATATTAAATATAAATTAATAAGAGAGTCTTATTAATATTATTACAATTATTATTATTTTAATTTCTAAAAGAGTTTAGGAATTAATTTAATATAAGTACTCTCATTTATTCCTAATTGGATTAGGAGGAAAATTAATTAAAAGAGTTTAATTAATTATCCCTAATAAGATTAGGGAGCTTAATTAATTAAAAGAATTTAATTAATTAAATAAAACCCAATTCCTTAATTAATTGTTAAGGTGGGTTGCCCACATCATAAATAAGAGAGTCTTATTATGGGTGTGTTGGGTTGTTGACTTTTTTCAACGTACGAATAATTCAATTGTTGGAGAGTACACCTTTTCTATAGAGATAGAAAAACTAGGGTTTGAGCAAATACCCATCTTCTTGAATTTTCTTCTTCCTTGGTGGATCACCTCTAGAGGCCGAACATTTGGGTGGCTAACGTTGATCGAAAGGAAGGAACCAAACCCGGTGGATTCAAGTTGAGCGAAAGGATTTGGAGGTGAACTTGTACGAGGAAGCTCGATCTTCAAGGGTATGATTTTTATTCTTTATCTTTTCGTTTAATTAATAATTGTGCATAAAGGATGATCCGGGTATATGGTTTGTAAAATTTTTAAACTACGATTTTTACGCTTAGCACTTTTTATGCAATTTGATTGCGTTTATGAATATTACAAACCTAACACATCAATAAACACCACCACAAATTTATCTATGAATGGTTTAAACACCCTGTTCATCAAATCCATGAACACTGCAGCTGCATTGGTTAAACCAAATGACATAACCAGAAACTAGTAATGACCATACCGAGTTCTGAATGACGTCTTTGGTACATCTTCTGGCCTCACCTTTAGTTGATGATAACCACTCCTCAAGTCTATCTTTAAAAAATACCTCGCACCCTTCAGTTGATCAAACAGATCGTCGATTCTTGGTAACAGATATTTATTTTTAATCGTGACCTTATTCAATTCTCTGTAATCAATGCAGAGCCGCATCGATCCATCCTTCTTCTTAAAAAATAACACCGGTGCTCCCCATGGCGATACACTCGGTTGGATATACTTCTTGTCGAGCAATTCTTGCAATTGCACCATCAACTCTTTCATCTCTACCGGGGCCATTCTGTATGGTGGCTTAGATATTGGACCTGTTCCTGGTACTAAATCAATCACAAATTCGATTTGTCGATCTGGCGGAAGACCCGATAAATCGTCTGGAAATACGTCTGCAAAATCTCTTATGATCGGTATCTCTTCTAACTTCGCACTTTTCTTCTGTGTATCAACTATGTAGGCTAAGTATCCTACACATCCTTGTTTTAACAACTTTTTGGCTTGCATCACCGTCAGACAACTTGCTTGTCGAGGTGACTTGTTGCCATAGAACATAACCTTTGACGGAGTCATAAGGTTAACACACTTTCTTTGGCAATCAATTACTGCTCCGTGATTGAATAACCAATCCATTCCTAGGATAAAATCAAACTCACCCAGTCTAATTAGTATCAAGTCTACCCTCATCTCTTGACCCTTTATAACCACTATACAATTCTTATATATGAACCTAACAGGAATCACTTCCCTATTTGAAATCTCTATGATCAAAGGATAATCTAATTCTTCTAAGGCAAATCTAAGTTTTGAGCAAATTCATCGATATAAATGAACAAGTAGCACCCGAATCAAAGCGATAGACATAAGCATTAATACCATCAATCGGAATGATACGACACCACATCCTTAGATTGAACAACGATCCTGCTGCGATCATATTGAAAGTTCTCATGATGGAGTTATTGCTTTTGTCTTTGGTCCGATGATAGTCGATGCACCACCACCATTATTGTTTCCCTTTCCTCCACTTGCACTCCTGTTGGCTTTTTAGGGCAATCACGAGCCATGTGATCCTTCGAACTGCAGGTAAAACATGCTCCTTTCTTTGGGCTAAAATAGTTCGGTGCAATGTGTCCCTCGACCACAATTGAAACACACCCGCTTTCCCTTCAAACACACCCCAATATGGTTCTTTCCACAAGTAGCACAAGCTTCAAACTTTTTCTTCTGCTGACTTCCCTGCTGTCCTCCCGTAGTCGAATTCTCGTTCCACTTCCTCTTCTAATTATTACTTCCAACATTACTCCCACCAGCCTTATTCTCATTATCATTCTTCTTTTTCTTATGTTCTTGATTGTACTTGGTCAATGCATCGCTTCCACCTTCTGCGATAATTGCCTTTTCTAGTACAGTCGCAAATGTATTTAACTGGAACATTGAAACCTTGCTATACAGCCAGGGTTTCAATCCATGTTCGAACCTTCTTGCCTTACGCTCATCTGTATTGACTTGATAAGTGGCAAACCTTGCCAACTCGTTAAACTTCGCAACATATTCTGGCACCGTCATGGTTCCTTGCTTCAACTCCAGAAATTACACCTCCAACTGATTCTGAGAACTCACTGGAAAGTACATTTTGAAAAACATCTCCTTAAATCTATCCCACATTATCACTCTTTGTCCCCCACGAACCTTATTTGCTTGCCACCAGTAGCTAGCTTCGGACTTCAGCATGAACGTCGCGAATGCAGTCTTCCGATCTTCGTTAACTCTAGCAACGTCAAACACTTTTTCCATTTCCATGATCCAGGTTTGGTCTTCCACTGGATTCATAAACCCTAGAAACTCTGGCGGTCCAACCGCTTTGAATTCCTTGAAAGTCGTAACTTGAGCTTGCAGTTGATTCGCAAGTGCTCCCGTCAACAGAGTTACTAACTGCTGAACCAGATTAGCGTTGGCCTCATCATTATTGTTAGTAGACCCCTCGGGAGGTGGTTGTTGACGTGGTTGTCTTCTTCTAGGAGGCATTTTCTGTTAGAACCTGCGCTTATTAGTTCCTCACTCAACTTCTTGAGTAATGGAAGTTTAACTTAAACATTCTAAGATTAAAGCTATAACACATAACATTTCAAATAAACTTTGATATTTTATTCATTCATAATGCTTTAAAATATATAAAAGATAGCATATCTCGCTATAAACATCCACTTTCACGAACTAAACCAGGTTTAGGATTACATACTCATACTACCCTTTATTCATCTCAAAATAAGGGATTTAAAACTTTATTTATTCACATAATAATCACATATTATCATCGCTCTTATTTTCTATCTATTCATATTAAGACGTCGAGAGGCTTCTCTGCGCTCCTCCTCCGTGATGCGATATGCTGTCCTACGATCCATCACGAACCACGACGAGTCTTTAAATTGAGGCGGGTAATAAAAGACTCGATCCTGGGCTCTATCAATCGCAGAATTAAAGGCATGATCCATTTAGTTCATTTTGGCCTTCTTCACTTGGACTTTAGCCTCATCACGGTCTGCACGTTGAGTCGCCTTCATCCAAGGGTCCTCTGCTCTTGTACGCTTAGCTGATTCCTCTTTGAAGTCATCTTTCAACTTCTCCATGTCAGTCTTCTTCTTCTCGTTCACACCGCCAATGTGTCTTCATGTCGACCCTTGGTATGAACTAAATCCCATTCCGTGTTTCCAAGTTTTGAGTCAAGTTCACGAATCTCTACATCCTTACGCTCCAGCCTTGCAACGTGATACATATCAACCATCTCCTTTGGTTCCTCTACATTATCTTGTAGCTCTACATGTTACGGCCGTCTAAAGCATCATACATCTCGGCGTGATCACGGAGTTTGGTGGAAACTCCACGGGATCCTCTTCCTCATCATCCTCCTCTATCTCCTCGGGGACTATACTCCTCGGGATCGGTCATGAGCTCATCCTCCTGGATCAGCTGTTCCGCACTACGTGAATATCCGGGGTTAAATCTCTAGGTATCTCGAGGTATCACCTCCCTAAATGGGATGGATCTTCCTTCGTCGGACATCGACAACAAAATATTTTAAGTTTTACTTAACATTATAGATACTCGCGAGCACATAAGTTATTAACACATAGCACATACTGTCTTTTATTGTTTAGTTTCAATGGATGCCTTAATCCATTCCTTAAAACCCGATAAGAGTTAAACACCTCTATGTTTTCTGACTTCTTAAAGGCTACTTCCTAAGGTTTTCCCCACCTAAGGTTCATAACCTAAAGCTTTGATACCAACCTGTGACACCCCCAAATCCAGGTACTTCATTCCCATAGGATATGGTGCTCACTAATAAAATAATTACATCTTACCACCCATAATAAAGGATAAAATATTAATTAATTTAAACAATAATCTCTCCCATTAAAGGGTTACATCATTATCTCAAAATAATCCTAGGTAATCTAACCTTAAATTATTACATCAGGTTGCGGAATACATTATAAAATAAAACAAGTCTTATAACATCATGCATTTAAGTAAACTTTAAATAATTCTTCAACACTTGGACATCTTGCCCTTTCCCTTGCTAGTAGATGTCTCATCACCTCTTTCGACTTTAGCTGCAATGTTAATTGCAAGAGTGAGCAAACAATTGCTCACTGACATAAAGAATAGTAATAATAACCATATGAGAACGAACAACGAATGCTGTACAATAATGAACTTGTTCTACGAATAGAAACAGAAACAAGTTCGAACTTTTAATATTTGAGGGTCTTATGACCACGAACTATGTCCATAGTGATTAGGTATTACTACCCCAATGTGACGCCCCCAAAATAGGTATACATCACCTATTCTGAGTCGCCAAATATATGGTACAGAAATAAGTATAACTTCAGTAATACAATTGTTGTGCAAAATACGACAACACATATACTGTGAGTTTGAATACAACTATTGTCTAATAGAGAGTATATACAAACTCAAAAGGAGTTCTCATTACAATTATTGATACACTATTTTACAAAATAGTGAGGACTACTAATACAACTATCCTGAACCATCACTCCATACTAAATTAGTTCATGCTATGTTCTCACCTCCTGAGAAGAAAAATGGAACAAAAAGGAAAAGGGTGAGCTCAACTAGCCCAGTAAAGAATATTATGATTAAGATAATATACAATAATTTATCATTAGTCTTCAACAGGGAAAAAAATCTGATAAAATATAATAGACAACAAGTTTTAGATCAACAACTGCAGCGGAACAACAATCCATTAGAAGAGTCAAGTAGAGAAAGAATTCTACTATCTTCTAAGATTTCAAAGTCCATCATCAATATTTTATCCCTGTAACATCAATCAATATACATCTTGAATCAAATATTCATCTTTGCACCACTGAGGCCAAAGATATTCATTTATATCACCAGTTAGTCAGTGTTTATCTCAACACTGTTCATTTGCACTACGGGCCAAAGATATTCATTAAGTAATCATTCATCTTTGCACTCACAAGCCAAATATATTCATCGATTAATCATTCATCTTTGCACTACTGAGGCAAAGATATTGATATAATATCATCATTTAGGACTGAGGATGATGAAAAATATCTTAAAGAAAATGAATCCAGTTAGATAAAAGATCAAAGATTAGGGATTCGTACTTTAGTTTATCCAAGTTCAAAAATACATTATAATAATCAATTGTGGAACAAAATTGAAGAATAAAAATCAAAACATGGATACAATCAAAGATAGTAACCATAATAGACAACTTGGACAAAGAAAAGAAAATTTTATTTTTTTCTGTGAAAAGTGCCGTATTCGTGAATAGTGTCGTATACGTGAATAATGCCATATACGTGAATAGTAACCCCGACACAAAAGGTAGAAATTCCACAATAAAATCCATACCAATATTTCGGTATAATGATATTGAAAGAATAACATCATTATGAAGAAAATAACATCCCTTACCTCAAAATAACAGTACCTCTGATCGGAATATAGGTATAAGGCTGAAGGAAACTTGCACTGATGAATAGCAACTCACAAAGTATCTAAATACTCACAAAATAAGCTCGATAATATAGAGAGAGAAAGAGAGAAAACTTGTTTCTGGTGTGATTTTTAATTCTAACTAAGCACCCTATTTATAAAAAAATGCTTAGAACGCCATAGCAGACTAACCTGCTACCTGATGGCTTTACCTGCTACTATTCAAGCCCACCACTTTTAAAAAATAAATTACAAAGACATTTCATTACTCACCAACCAAAAGTGGGGCCCACCATATTTTAATAAAATATTTATTTAGAAACTTCAATAATTCATAATAAATAGCCTTTTTTAGGAAAAATTCAAATCTCATGTACATTCCATAGGAAATTAAATTCTCTACAACTTTGTAAGTGTAAAGTTTTTCCAAATTCCAAACGAAAAATGGTAAAGAAATCCATATACTCTGACGATTTTCAAAACCTTTATTAAAATAAAATCTTGATAAAATACCTCAGCATTAATTCCTTCATTTATAACCACATAAAATAAATATATCCATCATTTATATCCACATAAAATAAATATTTTCTTATCATATAAATTAATAACTAATTATTCACAAATAATATTACAGAATCACAATTATGACAACCAGGTCGTTCCCAGGAAAGAGGGGGCTTTCCGATTTGGATTTCTCCTTATTGGCGCACAATTAGGTGACCAAACCCATTTCCTAGACAGAACTTCTTTAGACATTGCCAATAATGTTATCTAATAATATTATTCAAATAATATAAATTATTGATCGATAATGGAATCAATGCGGTGACAATTATTGAACAACAATAATATAAAATATCAACGCAAACAATTATTGAATCGATAAAATAAAATATTGAACAATAATTCTTTGTAATAATTATTGAGTAGTGCGCTTCTTACGTAAGAATCGATAATTCAAAAATATCATGTATCACAGGTATCTCTTTGTGCGACCCGTGTATTCATCGTATTTTAACCACACGGATATTCCAACAGTGTTAACGGTAACAACTACGCCGTTATTTATAAAAACTCAAACTTGTCATTTTCTTCATCCAACCGTTTTTTTAGTTATAGGGCCCTGAATGCATTTGCGCATAAATACGAATATTCCTCGACAATGAAGAATATTCCACGACCAAACGAATATTCCCCGACAACAATGAATATTTTATAACCACTTGCTTATTTTGAAAAATTTGCACATTTCACCCATAACCAAAACATTATATCAATTTAACACCTTATTATTCACAATAATAAATAGAGGAAATTCAATTTTATTTATAATAAGTTGGGGTCTTACACCAACCTTAATGATTAATTAGACTATCTGAGACTCTTCTTAGCGTACTTAGGGGATCGATCCTTTGTACCATGTATTATGCACAAACATCTAAGCGTTACATCGTACAAAAATCCCCTATGTTAGGGTTGTTCGTCTCGATTTGAATTTAGAATTTCCGCACTAAAGAAAGTTTAGTTTGGAACTAGCTTATCGGTGTTTCTAGAATTTAAGAACACTTATTCAATTTCCATCAATAAAGGTTTAATACAAGAATGTATAAGCTGAACAAGGCTATCGAAAGTCAAAGATCGGATATTAACAATATATAAGCTGAATAAACATGATATACATGCAAAGTATTATATTCAAAGAATTAGAACAATCTTCTTTGAATCAATGTGTTAGAAACAATATCGTCTTGAATAACAATAATAAGAAATGAGAATGTGAAACTCATTCGATGTAACGAATTAGGTTACATGAGCTTATTCAATCATACATAAGAATAGAATCAATAGTCTTGCTTAATGAAAGTTTAGGATAAGAAACTTACATTCATAAACAAAAGAATGAAGTTAGAAAGCTTGCTCAATGTAAAGAGTTAAGGTTTAGATACTTGCCTTGATTGTAAGCTACACAAATGTAAAATAATCTCCAATTACCCTACATATATCATTGAAATCGCAACAACAATTAGTTATATGAATATTAGCTTTCGGGTTTAAACCATCATTTAGGTCATAACCTTAACTTAGCATCTAACCATATAAGTTAACACACTTAATGAATCTGAAAACTCATTACGAGCCAACATAACTTAATCGTCCACCTCTAACTTTTAAAACATCACTTTTAGTTTCATTATATAACTCAATTAACAATCACTTAAAAAAAATCTTTTACACTTTGTATTACAACGCATGACAACCTGTTATTGTAGTTTATGTTACACATCAACATCATTAACATGCATGCTAAACTAATATAAATCGATACATATGACCTGAAAAAGGCGGTTATTCTTGCTTTGGGCTCGAGACGCTTACCATATGGCTATTCTTTATCCCTTACTACAACTGCATTAAAGCAATTTCTTATTTGGTGCTCGACCATGAAAAATCGATTAAGGGCATTTCAGCGATTTTTGCCTTGGCACAGTAGCAATTGCTATTGCGTTAATTACCAGAGAACGAGGCGTAAGCGGTGAGTGTACGATGTGGCAAACTTTAGCCCAACAAACACGAATTTCACCCACAAAATAGTGAAATTAACATCTACAATTTGTACAAATTATTACAAACATGTTTGCTAACATTTCTTTGTGGCGCCCCAAAATAGGTATACCTGACACCCATTCAGAGTCGCCAAATACATGGTACAAGAAGCAAACTACAACTTCAATAATACAAATGTCGTGTGAAATACGACAATATATCTGTAATGAGTTTAAATACAAATATTATCTTCTAGACAATATTTATACTCAAATAAATCCTCATCACATTTATTGATACATTATTTTACAAAAATGGTGAGACTACTAAACAATCCTTTCTAAAACCTTCATTCCATACCCAGGCTATTCGTACTCGCTATATTCTCGCCTCACGAGAGAAGAATTGAACAAAAAGGAAAAGGGTGAGCTCAACTAGCTCGATAAAGAATATTATGACTAAGATAATATACAACAAATTATCGTTAGTCTTGTGAGGAAAAATTTAATAGAATCTGATAGACAACAAGTTTCGGATCAATATTACATGACGTGAAATAATAATTCATAGAAGAGTTTCGTAGAGAATGAAATCTACTATAATCTATGAATTTAACGGTCCATCATCAATATTTTATCCTGTAACATCAATCAATATTCATCTCAAATCAAATATTCATCTTTGCACTATGGGCCAAAGATATTCATCGATCGGTCATATTTCATCTCAACACTGTTCATCTTTGCACTCTGAGCCAAAGATATTCATCGATTGGTCATGTTCATCTCAACACTGTTCATCTTTTGCCTCTGAGCCAAAGATATTCATCGATTGGTCATGTTCATTTAAACACTGTTCATCTTTGCACTACTGAGGCAAAGATATTCTTGAGAAATCATTCATCTTTGCACTACATGCCAAAGATATTCAATAATATCATCATTTAAGGTGAGGATGATGAAAAATATTTTTAAAGAAGCGAATCCGATTGAAACAAAATGACAAGGATTAAGGATTAAGGATTCGTACTTTGTTTTATCCATGTCCAACAATACCTCAAAAATAATCGTAGTGGTGTAAAATTGAGAATGATCAAAACATGGATACAATCAAAGCTAGTATCCGAATAGATATTTTGGACGAAAAGAAGAAATTTTATTTTTGATTGAATAGTGACGAGTATACGTGAATAGTGACATATCGTGAATAGTCTTATACACATGAATAGTAACTCAGACACCAAAAGATAGAAATTCCACAAAAAAACATTTTCACGCTTCATGAATAGTACTCGTGAATAGTAACTTTCGTGAATAGTAACTCATGAATAGTAACTTCGTGAATAGTAACTTATGAATAGTAACCCAGAGCATGAAAAAGTTCCAAATTTGATAAAACTTGAGATCAACATTTGATAATGATATTGAAGAAATAATATCATTCTGAAAAAATAATATCCTTACCTCAAAGAATCGATTACCGGAAGGAAAGGTCGGAAGTGATCTTTGAATGAAACTTATCTTTGACAAACAACTCTCAAAGTATCTAAATACTCACAAAATACGCTCGATAATATAGAGAGAAAGAGAAAACTTTGTTTACGGTGTGATTTTCAATTCTAACTTAGCCCTCTATTTATAGGAAAATGTTATGCAGCAAAAGCGGACTTGACACTGCTACGATGGCTTTACACGCTACTATTGCCACCCACCACATTTGAAATAAAATTCAGCACATTTTTTCACCAACCACAAGTGGGGCCCACTCAATTCTAGAATTTTCCACCAAAATCAATTATAACCCTACTTTAGAATCAAACACCTCTTAAAATTTATAACAAATCATTCGTTCATTTTTAACGGTTCAAAATTTGTGGACATATACTCAACTTATATATGTATAACATATCCAAAAATTACAACGATCAGCGATTCGGATTAAATATTATAACTCACCACAATAAATATATCTAAAACATATCGATTTGATCTTTTAATACCTCCAATCCAATAAAATACAAATAAAACATCTCAACATTAATTCCTTCATTAATAACCACATAAATAAATCCATCATTTATATTCACATAAAATAAATATTTTCTTATCATATGAATCAATAATTAATTATTCACAAATAATATTACTGAGAATCACATTTATAATGACAAAACCAGTTCCCGGGGAAGAGGGGCTTTCGATAAGGATCTCTCCTTCTTTTGGCATGATTAGGTGACCAAACCTCTCCTTGAGCCGAACTTTCTAGACATTGCCAATAATGTTATCTAATAATATTATTTAAATAATATGAATTATTGATCGATAATGGAAATATTGTGCGATGACAATTATTAAAACAATAATAATATAAAATATCAATATGACAATTATTGAATCAATAAAATAAAATATTGAGCGGTAACTACTGTGAAAATTATTGAGTAGTGCCTTCTTACGTAAGGATCAATAATTCAACAATCTTTGTGCAATCGGTGAGTGTCTTTGTGCGACCAGCGTATTCTTTGTATTTTTAACCAGCGTATTCCAATGATCTTACTTGGTAACAACTTCTGTAGTTATTTTTAACCAACTTATATTTGTCGTTTTCTTCATCCAATCGCTTTCCGTTATGGGGCCCACACATTTTTCGCTTGGCCGTCGTACGAATATTCCCAAACGATCTGAATATTCCACGACCAAACGAATATTCCAAACAAAATGAATATTTTATAACCACTTGCTTATTTTGAAATATTTGCGTATTTAACCCTTAACTATCCACATTAATCAAATCAACCCTTACTATTTCAAAATAATAAATAAAGGAAATTCCTTTTATTTAAAAAAAATTTGGGGTCTTACAACCTCCTCCTTATGAAATTTTCGTCCTCGAAATTGGCGTCACGACCTGGTGTTTGAAAAGGTGAGGATACCTCGCTTTCATTTCCGTTTCCAATTCGGTCATTTCCTCTATAGCATGATTCCTCCACAAAACTTTAACTTGTGGTAGGACCTTTCTTGGCGTAGGACATGCTCCTTCCTATCAAGATCTTGGCGGTACCTCCTCATACGTTAAGTCTTGACTATCTCAAATCGGTTCTAACTTCTATAGCGTGGTTCGGGTCTTTCACATATTTGAAATACGGATATATGAAACACATTATGAACACGAGACATACTTGGAGGTAACGCAAGTCTATAGGCTACATTTCCTACTCGGTCAAGAATTTGAAATGGACCGATAAATCGTGGATTGAGCTTTCCTCTCTTCCCAAATCTTGTAACTCCCTTCCATTTGGAGCAACTCGTAACAATACATGATCCCTACATTAAATTCCACGTCCTTTCGATGAAGATCCGCATAACTCTTTTTGTCGATCTTGTCTTGGTTTGTATCGTTGTCGAATCATTTGGATCTTTTCGGTGAGTCATACGTCATTTAACTCGGGTCCCAACAATGTTGCTTCACCCACCTCATCCCAACATATATTGGAAGCGACATTTTCGTCCATATAATGCTTGAATGGAGCCACACCTATACTTGCACGATAAGCTGTTGTTGTAGGAGAATTCCACCAATGGTAAATACTTATCCCAACTACCTTGAAGTCTAGGACATAGAGTCTTAATAAATCTTCAAGAGTTTGAATAGTCCTCTCGATTGTTCGTCTGGTTTGGGGATGGTATCTTAGAACTAAATCGTAAATCCGTGCCCATAGCTTTTTGCAAGCTAACCCAAAATCTTGAAGTGAATCTTGGGTCACGATCCGAAACTATGGATACAGGCATGCCATGCAACCTCACGATCTCATTTACGTACATACTGCAAGGCGTTCAAGTGAATAAGTCTCCGTATCGGCAAGAAATAAGCGGGACTTGGTTAATCTATCAACAATAACCCAAATAGCATTGATGCCTTGAGAAAGCAGTAGGAAGACCCGTAACTTGAAATCCATGGTAATGTGTTCCCACTTCCATTAGGAATCTCAAGTGGTTTGCAGCGGACCCTTAGGTACTAGATGCTCGCCTTTACCGTTAGCAAGTTAAACACATCGAGATAAACTTTGCAATCTCTCTTCATATTATTCCACCAAAATGTATGTCGAAGATCACGATACATTTTAGTACTTCGAGGATGGATTGCAAATGGTGTATTGTGTGCCTCCATCATAATCTTGTACTTCAAATCGAGTCGCTAGGAACACTGAAGTGCAGAGTGGACTCGAAGTATTCCTTCTTCATCAATTCTCGCTTAAGGAATAGCTCCTTCTTGTACTTTCTTCTTCATACGTATCGGCTCAAGATTGGGTGGCTTGAAGCAACCTTAACTTTTTCTATTAAAGTTGGCTCTGTCATTATACTTGACATCATCGCACTTTTCGTTCCAGATATGATCTTCTACTCGATGCGTTATTTCTACCACGTTCGCTTTACGGGGATGGTATTGAATAGTGTGGTCGTAGTCTTTCAATAGCTCGAGCCAACGTCGTTTGCATGTTGAGTTCTTTTTGAGTGAAGAAATATTTAAGGCTTTTATGGTCCGAATATATCTCTACTTTCTCCCGTATAGATAGTGCCTCCATATCTTTAAGCAGCTAATTGACTTTGCTGACTCTAGATCATGAGTAGGATAATTCCTCTCATACTCTTTTAAGTTGTCGCGAGGCATAGGCTATGACTTTCCCACGTTGCATGAGAACACATCCCAACCCTTTTGCGAAGCATCATTTGTAGATAACAAATCCATCCGAACCGGATGGTATTGTTAGAACAGTGCGAAATAAGTCTCTCTTAAGCTCTTGGAAACTCTTTTCGCATTCTTCATTCCAAAGCAATTTTGTATCCTTAAGAGTTAAGTTGAGTTAATGGAGTAGCGATTAGAAAACCCTTCCACGAATCTCGATAATAACAATTTAAGCCCAAAAAGCTACGTACTTGACCACCGCAGGCTTGGTTGCTCCAACTTTGTATTGCTTGATCTTCACGGATCAACGGATACTCCATGTTTTGACACCACATGCCCAAGAAAGGCTACTTCCTCAAGCGAACTTCGCATTTCTTCAATTTGGCATATAGTTGGTTTTCACGAAGCCTTTGGAGTACCCAGACCAAATGGTGCTCATGATCTTCACGGCTTTTGAATATATAAGGATGTCATCAATAAAGACAACAACGAAGCGATCCAAATATTCCTTGAATACTCGGTTCATCATATCCATGAAAGCCGGGAGCATTAGTTAGTCCGAAAGACATGACTAAGAATTCATAATGCCCATATCGAGTTCGAAGGCGGTCTTTTGGAATATCCTCGATTCTAATTTTCATTTGATGATATCCGAGCGAAGATCGATTTTTGAAAAGAATTGTGCTCCTTGCAATCTGGTCAAATAAGTCATCAATACGAGGTAGAGGATACCTATTCTTGATGGTGACATGGTTCAATTCCAGATAGTCAATACAAAGTCGCATACTCCGTCTTTCTTTTTTACAAATAAAGCAGAGCACCCCAAGGAGATGTACTGGGGACGAATGAAACCGATGTCCAACAATTTCTGTAGTTGGACCTTTAACTCACGAAGTTCAATAGGAGCCATTCGATATGGGGTTTTAGAAATGGGCTTTATACTGGGTTCAAGATCAATAAAGAATTCAACTTCACGTTACGGGGTAGGCCAGGAAGTTCTTGAAATCGTCGGAAAGTCAATATAACGAGAATATTATTCAAATTTGGCGTGTCTTTATTCAAATCCATAACATGGGCTAAGAAAGCTTGACATCCGTTTTTCAATAAGCGAATAGCTTTATGATTAGATATGATAGTGATTGATTTTAATGGTTTAGTTGCTTGAATTGCACAACAGTTGGTTAGGAATATGAAAACTAATGACCTTACGAAAACAATCAATTTTGGCATGATGAGTAGTTAACCAATCAATCCACAAAATCACATCAAAAGCAAGTATCTTTAAAGAGATAAGGTCAACGGGTAAGGTGATGGTGCCAACTTGAATCAAACAAGATTTATAAAGCGATTGGATGTGATGAAAGTTTCTCTAACGGAGTTTCCACAGATAGGTCAAAGTCTAATTTCTCCCGGAGTCGAGTTTAAGCGTTGAGCACATGCGGAGAGATAAATGAATGGGTATGCAAAGTATCGAAGTAAGGTATAAACTTAGCAAGAATTTATAAATAGCTTACCGTGATCACCTCGTTTGGGTTCCTCGCATTATGACCATCACAACAAACGCTCTTCCGGAATCGTTGACATTGACTTTTACAGGACGATCTTTTGAGTCACCTAAATCCCCACATTGAACTAGGTTTATTACTGCACAATCTCGGCGATATGTCCTTTCTTTCCACAACTATAGCATACCTTGAACTGTTGTAGGCGGTTTTGACCGATATGTCCCTCTTTTCCCATTTGTAGCATATAATGGGTGGTCGTTCTCCTCCATAGAACCCGATTCTTCTTAAGCCTTTGTCGTCTTCGCATAAGTCGTTATTAAATCTCCTCTTTTAAAATCTCCTCTCGACTCACTTCTTACATTTTCATAGCCGTGATTACCACCGGAGTGGTTACCATTTCTGTCCGTCTGTTTCTTTCTCATGAGTTATCATTATTACATTGATTCTTTATCTACTGGTGCGATCCTTGTTATGGTCCTCGGTTGGACCGTACTTTCGTTATCTCGCTCTAATAATTGAGCCTCATTTAACATCTCTGAATAAAGAAAGTTTTGAGAAATGAGATCTTGGCGTATCTTGGGTTTCAAACCTCTAAGAAACATCCCGCGTCATCGTTCCTCATTCTCCACCAAATGAGGTCTGAAACTGGATAACTCTGCAAACTTTGCCTCGTCTTGAGACACCGTCGTATTGTTTTGCTCTAATCGATGAACTCCACTTCCTTCATATAGCCGAACACTTTCGGGGAAAGTATTTATCATTAAATAGTCTCTGAAATGTCTCCCAAAGACATCTTTGAGTGCCATTTGGATGGGTACGCTTCACGAGACTCCACCGATGGTCTCGCCGCCTTGCGGAACATAAAGGTGGCGAATGGAACCTTCTGTTCCTCCGTGCATCCCAAGACATCGAATATCTTGGTAATTTGCTAGACCCGTGTTTCCGCCATGATGGGATCCGGCTTTCCTTAAATTCTGGTGGTCCCAACTCTTTGAAGCTGCTTGCATTTGTGACAACCCGTGAATTGCTATCATTTCTCCTATATTTTGAACACGAGTCTCCCTCGTGCGATTTTGCATGAAGCTGCGAAAAACTTCTAAACATCCCCTCGTTCATCATCTCGCTTTCCATGGTGTTGTTCATGGGAGGAACATTGCCCGACTGTTGCATGCGTTCTCCTCGTTGGTGAAATGCAAAGCGTCTCCGTTCTCATTTCCATTGTTAATATTCTCGGTCGACATTCTCAAATCTCGTCATAAAACAAGGGTTAATTAAAGAAATCAATATATCACATAATATCCCATATATCTTGACCAACTAACAAATAAGCTTAGGTAGGACACACTAGTGAAGGATTTTTCGTCTCTCCCTCCTAGTTCTATTCCAGATCTCCGCCAGGAGATCATATCCCTAAGCTACGATAACCATTGTGACGCCCCCAAAATAGGTATACACAACACCCATTACGAGTTCGCCAAATACATGGTACAAGAAGCAAACTACAACTTCAATAATACAAATGTAGGTGTGAAATACTTATTAATATATATCTTGTGAGTTTAAATACAAATATTATCTTCTAGACAATATTTATACTCAAATAAATCCTCATCACATTTATTGATACATTATTTTACAAAAATGGTGAGGACTACTAAACAATCCTTTTCTAAAACCTTCATTCCATACCCAGGCTGCATTTGCATTTATATTCTGCCTCTCCGAGAAGAATGGAACAAAAGGAAAAGGGTGAGCTCAACTAGCTCGATAAAGAATATTATAAGACTAAGATAATATACAACAAATAGAATCCAAAGTTTTAGATCAATATTATGATGAAATAATAATTCATAGAAGAGTTACGTAGAGAATGAAATCTCTTATAATCTATGAATTTAACGATCCATCATCAATATTTTATCCACAGAACATCAATCAATATTCATCTCGAATCAAATATTCATCTTTGCACTACTGGGCCAAAGATATTCATCGATCGGTTATGTTCATCTCAACACTGCTCATCTTTTGACTTCTGAGCCAAAGATATTCATCGATTAGTCATGTTCATCTCAACTGCATTCATCTCTTTACTCTGAGGCCAAAGATATTCATCGATTAAGTCGTATTCATTTAAACACTGCTCATCTTTACACACGGGCCAAAGATATTCTTGAAATCATTCATCTTTGCACTACTGGGCCAAAGATATTCAATAATATCATGATTTAAGGCGAGGATGATGAAAAATATTTTAAAGAAGCGAATCCAATGAAACAAAATGACAAGGATTAAGGATTAAGGATTCGTACTTTGTTTTATCCATGTCCAACAATACCTCGAAAATAATCGTAGTGGTGTAAAATTCAAGAATGATCAAAACATGGATACAATCAAAGCTAGTATCGAATAGATATTTTGGAATGAAAAGAAGAAATTTTATTTTTAGATGAATAGTGGCGAGTATCGTGAATAGTGGCGTATACGTGAATAGTCTTCGTATACACATGAATAGTATCTCAAACACCAAAAGATAGAAATTCCACAAAAAAAAACATTTTCACGCTTACATGAATAGTACTCGTGAATAGTAACTTCGTGAATAGTAACTCATGAATAGTAACTCGTGAATAGTAACTCATGAATAGTAACCCCAGACATGAAAAAGTTCCAAATTTGATAAAAACTTGAGATCGACATTTCAAAGCGTAATGATATTGAAGAAATAATATCATTACTGAAAAAAAATAATATCCCCTTACCTCAAAGAATCGATTGCCGGAATGAAAGGTCGGAAGTGATCTTTGAATGAAACTTTATCTTGAACAACAACTCTCAAAGTATCTAAATACTCATAAAATACGCTCAATAATATAGAGAGAAAGAGAAAACTTGTTTACGGTGTGATTTTCAATTCTAACAGCCCTCTATTTATAGGAAAATGTTAGCCGCCAAGGGACTTGACTGCTACGCACGATGGCTTTTACCGCTACTATTGCCACCACCACATTTGAAATAAAATTCAGCACATTTTTTCACCAACCCACAAGTGGGGCCCACTCAATTCTAGAATTTTCCACCAAAATCAATTATAAACCTAATTTAAGAATCGGACACCTCTTAAAATTCATAACAAATCATTCGTGAATTTTTAACGGTTCAAAAATTTGTGGACATATACTCAACTTATGTATGTATAACATACCCAAAATTACCACAATCCAGCGGTCGGATTAAAAATTATAACCCCGCAATATATCTAAAACCCCTGATTTAATTTTTAATACCTCCAATCAGATAAAATATCGATAAAACACCTCGACATTAATTTCTTCATTTATAACCACATAAATAAATCCATCATTTATATCCACATAAAATAAATATTTCTTTATCATATGAATCAATAATTAATTATTCACAAATAATATTCTGAATCACAATTATGATTGACCAGTAGTTCTCTCAGAAAGAGGGCTTTCAGATAAGGATTTCTCCTACTTGGCGCGCAATTAGGTGACTGAAACCTCTCTTAGCGAGAACTTTCTAGACATTGCCAATAATGCTATCTAATAATATTATTCAAATAATATGAATTATTGATCGATAATGGAGATAATGCAAAGTGACAATTATTGAGCAATGATAATATAAAATATCAACGCAGTGATTATTGAATCGATAAAATAAAATATTGAGCAATAATTACTGTGAAAATTATTGAGTAAGTGCCTTTCACGTAAGGATCAATAATTCAACAATCATGCAATCTGGTGTCTTTCTTGTGCAACCAATGCGTATTCATCGTATTTTAACCACCGGGTATTCAACAAGATACTTGGTAATAACTACGCCGCTTATTTTTAACCAACTTATATTTGTCGCTTTTCTTCATCCAATCGCTTTTCAGTTATGGGCCCCTACATGGCATTTTACCTTGTCCGCATTTCGAATATTCCCAAAAGATGCGAATATTTCACGACCAAACGAATATTCCCAAACAAAATGAATATTTTATAACCACTTGCTTATTTTGAAATATTTGCGTGATTTAACCCTTAACTATCACATTAATCAAATCAACCTTACTATTTCAAAATAATAAATAAAGGAAATTCCTTTTTATTTAAAAAATTTGAGGGTCTTACATTTACAACCAATTAACACAATTTAACATCAACTAAAACTAGTTTAATTTCTCAAAATTCCATATTTTCATATAAAACTCCATTTTGAACATCTTCACAAAAATCATCTCGACATCTCAATTTTTCACCAAATCACTTCGTTCAAACTACGTTATCTTCGTTTTCTTTAATGAACTAGCATAAGCTAACATCAATTTGCAGATTCTAACACACATTAAGCATGAAATTTTTTACTTTCTAAACCATTTTATATGAACATAAACACTGTGAGTTTTCCTTTTCCTTCCTACACCCAATTTACACGAATTTAATAACTGATATACAACCACAGATGATACCCAACCAATTTATCAAAAGTATACTTATATATAATCAACAACATCTTGTACAACAATTCCACAAAACCAACTTCAGAGAATAGAAAATTACAAGACTAAAAATAAGAATTGAAGTAAGTTATACCTTCACTCTGATTGTATGCTACCAAAGGATGGTGACTAGGTTTAGCAATTCCCCTTCTTCCTCTTGCCAATTACCAAGAAGTCAGTGTTTTTCTCTCTTCTCTCTCAGACCTTCTCTAAATTTTCTATATTGTTTACAGCCTTGGGGAAAAATAAGGCGTGTAGAAAAATATAAGCTAGCCACAATCCGCGTCATCGGTTTAAAAATAAAAGATGTCATTGGGGAAAAAAGCCAAAGGCCACATGAGGCCTTGTTTGGCTAACACCTATTTCCCAAACTAAATTATTTAAATAATATTATATTATATAGTTACTTTGTGTCACACCTTAATTTAATTAATTTAAATAACTTTAGCTTAATAACTTATAATAATAATAAAACCTTATTATCATTATACTTATAATTAATAAATAATTATATATCTAATTTAATTAATAAATTAGAAACATCACTTTATTTAATTTATTTATTTCCTTTAAATTAAACAATTTATTTAATTTAATTATTTTCTTAAATATTAAGCAATTGATTTAATTTAATTATTTTCTTTAATTAAATCCTTGATAAAATTATTATTCAATTTAATTAGCATTAATCAATTTAGTTACCAAATTAATTCACCACAATTATCAATTATTTATTTTTCTCAATAAATAAATTATTTAAAATATTTATTTAATTCAATAAATATTTAAATTAAATTACAAATTTCTCGATCGTTACATTATTGCCCAGCGAGCCACAGGTATTGCAGTATCTGCATTGCGGTTCCCCTCTATAAATAGAGGGCTTGGGGTCAACCATTTTAGAAGAAAAAAGGTGAGAAGCCCACGTTAAATTTGCTCTGACACACCCTAAACCGAGTGTTTTCTCATTTTAAACACTTGTGAGCTCACATATAGCTACTATTTATACGGCCGGAGCCGAGTGTTCATCCACTTATAGTTATAGAAGTCTTCTTTAGCCAACCGTAAGCCTTCTTACACATTTTAAAGCCTTTCTCTTCATCTTTTGCACACACCATTCTTCACGTTGAGAGTCATGTATGTATGTATACGCGCCAGGACTTTGATGCTGTGGTTTCATTTTCAGTTTGTATATATATATATATATATATATATATATATATATATAATTTTATATGTGGACTAACATTATCGAGTTATGCCTCGATTGAGCCTGAACTTTTACGCAGGAGTTATTTATTTGCTTTATATATATATATATATATATATATATATATATATATATACTTATATATATGAATCTTGTGTGTAGAACTCGCTCGACGAGCCTAGATTTATGTCAGGAGCGTTTATTGGCTTTCTCTATATATATATATATATATATATATATATATATATATATATATATATATATATATATATGAAGCGTGTGTGTCGAACTCGCTCGATGAGCTGGATTTTACATCAAGCATTTCTTTGCTTTAATATATATATATATATATATATATATATATTTATATATATCAACATGATTGTCGAACTCATTTGATGAGCTTGAATTTTACATCCATGCGTTTATTGCTTATATATATATATTTACATTTAATTCACTTTGGAGTTTATTTCATGGCGGTTGATCATTTTATAGCTTTCTTTATATTTCGTCCTCACAGAGTTTATTTAAGTAAGTTAATTGCTTTTACGACTTTATTTACATTTACGATCCCCATGGAGGTGCTTCGTGGTGGTGATCACGCCTTAGTGTATATATATATATTTATATCTTTTATATACATAATTGCTTTATTTCTTTCATATCAATTCATGGCATCATGTGAGCCTGAGGAATCATGTGATCACAGATTCAGAGTTACTTAGATCTAGATTCGGTTCCGTGATGGACATTTTCAAATTGTAAGACTTATAAATTTATTCACGGTGTTTGGATTTCCTCGGATGGTTTTCATGCCCACGAGGAGTTGGCACTACTTTGTACATTATTTTCTCGAAGATGCTTGGCATCTCGATAATTAAAAGCAATTAAGTGAACACTTAATAAAAAAATTGGAAGTGTAAAGGTTTGATTACTATTGAGCTGAGGGTTTGAAAAACCTTTTTACAAAACATCATTGCCGTATTTTGTTTAAAAGCTGAATTTTACACAAATTCAAACCAGGTGTATATAGGTGCGAAGCGAGGCCCGCACTTACTTCCATATAAATAGCACATCAACCCCCCACCCATTTACCACACACACACACACACACACACCACATAATGGTTTCTTGAAAAGTGGCGGTCATCGGGTAACATGGATATCGGGGGTGGGGGTTCCTAACACCTTCCCTCTACATAATTAAGCCCCGGACCTTAATGAATCTCGGTTTCCACAGACCCTTTTAGCAGTGTCACATCACTAGGTCAATGTACAAACCTTTTCCAGGTTGTTGTTGCACAACCGTATAAAAAACCAAGCTGGCGACTCTTACGGTCAATCGTTGACATATAAATGTGGGACCTTTTCACAACTTGCTTTTTTTTCAAACAAATCTCACCTAACGTGAGAACACCAAAGAACAAGAACAGAAAAGGACAAATAAAAATCCCGACGTCAACAGGTGATGACTCTGCTGGGGACTCTAGTAAGAGGGCTTAAGCCGCTATTACAATCTTTTCAAAACTGTTATATGCTTGTGTGTGGATTTTGCATTTACATTTACGATGAATGTGTACGAATGCATGTATTTTCTTTGGCGCTTAATGATTTATACTATATACGCTTATGATATTAGTGCTTCATACGTGTCATCATTTTCATATACGGTGAGACCGTTGTATGTGAATGTATGTTGTTTGGTTCCTCCATCGAGGGAGGCTATCTGTCGGTGTTTGATTCTTTGGACTCGTAGGGAAGACTAATTTCAATGAGAGGCTCGGAAAGGCACCACCAAATTCGCTCTAGTTGAAAGATGGATTAACTTCCGTCGAGTAAATTGCGATGATTTGGGAACCTTCATGCCAAAAAGCCATGAGAGTAACCTAAGATAAATTGACCTTTGATAAACCAAAGCGAAGGAAAGTCTCTTCATGCTTTACGATTTCAAATTACTCGTAAAGTCAATTACTCTTAATTTCATTCCATATTCATCTCCATGTAATGAAAATATGAAGAGATATGTATCATACATATTTAAATTAACATGTTATCTGTGTTACAAAATAATTAACATCCACCTTGCGGGATAATATTCCTAAAAGCGGATACATCATATAAGCATGTAAACATTTACACATTCCATAAAGACTAAACTCACGTGAAGTCTTTTCGGGAAAGCAATTGGACCTATTACCTCATCAAAGTCCAAAAAGGCCCACGACTATAGCCAATCATGTTCTTCATTTGACTAGGCTAATCTTAATCTGTCTCCATGAAGAATTTATTGGATTAAGTAAGCAGATTCTGATTTGACTATTCTTAAAGAATTACATGAGTCTACTCAGGGCCCAAAAATGCCCACACATCTAGAATCCTCTGCACAGGGAGGAATCCAAGTTTCGGATAAAACAAATTCAGAATTTTAGTTGATTACCACAGACAAAAAACCCTGAAAACACCCATCTCAAAGGAGATCCAGACACCGGTGATATCAGGAAAAAGGTTCTTCAAATGGAAGAAACCCTTCGTTCTATCGAAGGAATTGGAGCACATGGAAGTGTCTCATATGCTGACCTTTGTATATTCCACGGTGTTCATTATCAAGAGAAGTTCAAAACTCCGACTTTGAAAAGTACGATGGGTTAGGAGATCACTTACACATTTGAAGGTGTTCATTGGAGAACTTGGATCTTATCACGAGGAGGGCGAGAAGCCTCGAAATGTAGCATTCGGAAAAGTCTCATTGGAGGGCTTGGTTCTTGGTATACCAGTTAAACAACTCAAAATCCATGCGTGGGAGGAGCTAGCTCACGCATTCCTCACCCAATCTGACTTCCGGTCTCAAATGGCTCCTGGCTTGGTATCAGTTACCAAGTCAGCGAAAGCAGTCAGTAATGAGTCTTTGAGAGAAATGCGTTTCAAAGGTGGAGGCGCCTTCTTTGCTCGAGTTATTCCCTATGGCATGAGTGAAATGGTTATGACCTTTCATAGACCTATAAAAGCTCCTTTCTATGAGAGGGTCTTAGCTAGCATTGGTAAACCATTCTCTGAAATGATTAAACAGGAGATGGGTGAGATGAGATTGAAGTGGAAAGATTCAAGACCTAGGCGCCTGAAAGGCATTCTGCGAGCATATCGATCGGAACTTATGGAAACAACCCCGAATCCATAAAAAAGAGAGGAGGATGTTTCCTTGATCTACAAGGTCAAAAAAGGCAATCGAGAATATACTATCTAAAGGAGAAATTACCTCCTTTTAAGCACAGTCTTGAACCTTCCATTTCCAAAAGGTGGAGAAGTCAAGCAGCCCTCAGTATTCACACCCTTAGGGGACTCACTCGAGAACATTCTCACTCTTCCTATGACTTCAGAGAAGAAAATTACGAATCTTCTTCACTACCAATGACCCCCAATGGGAGGGTTTTAATCTTTGCTTTGAAATGTGTTTATCATGCCGGAGCACACTGGACGCGATACTTTCAAGATTGTTGGGCCTTGAAACACAAGATCCAAGATTTAATAGACCTTGAGTGAGATCGTGGTCACCAAACTAGACCAACCTCAAGTACAAGATAACCCTCTTCCTCAACCTGAAAGAAGAAGAGGTCGGCATGATTAATTGGAGCAGTGAAGCGAGTTCCGATTTTAGCAGTGAATCATCCCGGACCATCAAAAGCGGTGTTGACAAATGGGATTATGCAAAGTTCGATTTGTAATGGAATGAAAGATGAAAGCTACGTGTGGCGAGATTGAGTAATTGGCGAAGGCGGTGACCTATCGACGCATAAGTCGCATGTGCGATTAGTCGGCCGTGGCATGCTAGTCTCCTCCCTTTTCTTATGAATACTCCTCATCACCTTGAGAGAAAAACAACTTTGGAAACAAAGTAGCGAAGAGAGCAAGTGCCAAAGCCGTCGGGATTTTGAAAATTGAGCGGAATTTACATACAGGCGACCTATGGAGGAGATACTTGAGATGTTGATCAATGAAGGAAGGATCACTTCCGCCCATCTCCAATTAATCCCGTTACGGACGTTTCAATTACGATGGTGTATATCAATATCAATCCCATTCTCGCGGTCGCGTACGACGGAAGAATGTTGGGCGCCATACCTTATTGAGAATCTAATTGTGGTGATTGTCTGACTGTTAGATGATGATAATCTTCATGTCTTATGTGAGTGAGAATACTTGTCCTACTAAATGGAAGGGTGGTAGTAGTTATATCCATTGAGGTGATGGGACTATCTCCAACCTTTCACAATACAAACAATTCGACTCGAAGGTTGACAATCCTTTGAAAATGGCTGCTCAGAGCAATTAACTTGCCATTAGGGACCCACGATATCATGTTATCGACAAACACAAAAAGTCCATGGAATTATGAGAAGTTGAAGGATCCACCTCTCATATAAGCATTGTAATGTCGAAGGAAAATCCACTATATCTTCCCAATGGGTGATGAAACACTGCCATCAAATCAAAGGGAAGGTTCCCATGAGAAAATTGAAAAGTTCCTCGATACTTATGGGTGCATAATGAAGCGATGGTGGTTTTAAGCTTAAGAAGCTCCACATCTAATTTCAATCTTTGGACTTGGTTTTAACCTTTGAGGATCATATGAAGATCTTCTTTGAAGGTTTTGGAAGACTCTATTTCCCGAAATGGGTGGATGTGGAAAAATTTCAACATTTGGTTGATCCGCATTTTAACAACAATGTGATATCTTTCACTTGATGATGACATCTGCGCTCGAAGGGGTGATCATCATTTCAAAGCCAGTTGCATTCTGATTTTTTCCTCCAAATACATGCTAAATTTGAAGTCTTGATAGATGGAGTTCGTCTCTGAATATCGTCATATGCTACTTTCTTTGAAGATGAAAGTCAATCTCAAATGGATCAAAAGCGACCCATACGATTATTAAAAGCTTTTGATGGATCCGTCTGAATTGATCGGAGAGATTGAGGTGCTTGATCGAGATTGGTCCCCACATTCTGCGTATCTTTTCACGTGTTCAAGATAGATTGAGATCTGACAACTTTGCTCTTGGGAAGACCATTGGATTCATATATATTTGAGGGCGTCCCCTCTACTCTTCATCGACTGAAGCTGAAATACATCATTAATGGCCAGCATAGTCACGGTTAGCTGGCGGCGGAATATCCTAAACAAAGTGAGCGTACCACTCATCGACCTTGGATTCGTGGTTGGTAGTCGATTTACGTATTGCCGTGGGGTGAGCAACACTCACTACCACCCTATTGGGGCGCCACCTCTCAAACCCAAGAATTTGCTGCAAGTAAAGTAATGCCATTTTCGAGAAATGATGTCTTTGGAATCATCGGCGACTGTAAGCGAGGGCTAGGTAAAAATCATCGGGGTATTAAGCACCCAATTCAA